>CM050164.1:421025798-422225798 GCA_027410445.1 Discoglossus pictus | reverse complement strand
AATTCCAGTTTTTCCTCGCAGCATTTCAGGGCCGCACCATCTCCATCAAACCAGACTCCAAGATCTTGATAAGGTCAGCTTTGATGGGGAAAGGTAGTGGGTCATGTGACACTGACCGAACAGAGCAGTCTTTGACTTCCCCCAGTTGACTCTTTCATCTGAAGCTCTCCTAAAGTCCTCACACACCTGGAGCAGTATCCTCATTGACTGTATATCTGAGCAGAAGGTGGGGACATCATCCATGTAGAGTGAGAGCTTAACCTGTCATCTCCCTGGACCCTTTGTGGTGATCCCTCTTATCTCTAGACTCATTGTAATGTACTTGTTGTAGAGCTCTATACAACAAACAAAGAGAAGAGGTGAAAGAGGGCAGCCCTGCCCAACTCCAGACAGGACCGGGAAAGGATCAGTCTTCCAACCATTCCCCAGCACAGTGCTGACAATATCCTTTTAGATGATGCTGACATAGGAACAGAACACCTCCTCAGGCCAAACCCCTACAGCACCTTGCTGATGAAGAGGTGAGACCCATGGTCAAAGGCCTTTTCCTGTTCTAGGCATACCAAGGACGCATGTATACAGCATTCTTGGATGTTAGCTAACACCTTAGCAAGGGTCTTATTGTCCACATTCAGGAGAGAGATGTCCTCCAGTTCTTGAGGTCAGACCTCTCCCCCTTTTGCTTGTACAAGAGCATCAGTATCTCCTCTGTCAGCGAAGGTGGCATCCTGCCCACTACCACCATCTCTTTATACAGCTCTAGTCTTGGCCAACGAGGTTCCACATTATTACATAAAATTCAGCTGGCAGGACATCACTGCCATGAGTCTTACTGGGATGCATTTGACAGCAGATTGCAGTTCCTCCAGCGTGAGGGGGCATCCATGGTTGTGGCCCCTGACAGGGACCTCTTTGTACCATCATTGCCCATCTCTTTGGAATAGTAGAGATCACTGTAGAAGTCTGTGACCACCTTCATGACCTCCTCTTTCCCTTCTCTCAATACACTGGTTTTGTCACACAGCTCTGACAGAGGAGTGTGCGCTGAATGGAGCCTCCTGAAAAACAGAGTTACATTTCCCACCCTTTTCCAAGTGCTTCACATTGAGTAGGAATCCAGATGTCTTATCTTCCATTCCAGAGGGCCTTTTCAGACTCACTTTGGCTTCCTCCATCTCCCTCTCAAGCCCCAGCCACAGAGTCAGTCCCCATTGAACTCACTGTGTCCTACAAGGATGCCTCCCTAATCATCTCCCTTAGCAGCTTGAAGCTAGCATCCAGTTTCCCAAAATTATTTGTACTCCTATCCCTTCCTCAATCAGGCAGTTGAAGTTCACACCCATCACCATTGTCCTGGTGGTAACAAGCTAGGGTCTGAGGCTTTGGAAGAGTTCCATGTTCTCATTTTTATCAGAAGAGGCGTACTCATTGATTATCCTAACCCGCTCTCTTGCCCATGAACTCTCTATGACCAGCAAGTGGCCACAGATGAGCTCATGAATAGTATAAAGTGGAAAGAGCGCACACCTGACAAATGGTTATGCCAGCAGCCTTAGAGTTGTTACCCACAGCCAGCAGTAGGGGTCATGAGACCACTGCCTAGTGAGATATAGTACCTGTAAGACTGATAAAAAGGTAAAGCACATTCCTTCAGCATATAAATATCACAACTCTGTCTATAAAGGAAAGATTAAATGCTCTGCCTTCTAAGCTGATGCCTAAAACTACTGGCAGTAATGGTAAATATAGGAATAGATGCCATAATGAAGAATAGATGGTTAGTTAGACACACCAATACATTTAGATGTCTCCTTTCTTCTGGCTGTGATCCACCTCCTTCATCCCCGCTGTCCATTGAAGATTCTCTAAGTCATTTGGCCAATTCATTCTCATATGTTACTATACTCTCAATTAGTTCAGTCATATCATCCTCTACTTGGGATCCAAAGTTATAAACTGCAGGCAGGAAAAGAGGGGAGAAGTAGAGACAGACTAATCTACCTCATGTGTCTCTCGTGTGGCTGCTCCCTCCTCTTCCATTTTCTCCATCGCTGGAGCAGGGATAATTGGTCTGAGTATCCTCTTTATATTTTTGTCCCCCCTGGGGCTTTCACTGGTTCCTTTCCTCTTCTTATCCTGCTGCGCATTGCATGCAATGAAAGAAGAAAGCCCCAAGGGTCTACAACCATTAGGGATTTTGTTAGGGTTGGCTGTAGTAGTTGGGTAGGAGAGACATGGTGTCTATCACTGTGACCTGAGTCACAGTTTCAGTGGGAGGGAGACCACTATTGTAAGGGAAGTATCAAGTGAGGAATGGGATAGGGTAGACAAAGGAACCACAGCAGGGATTGCTTTTTGGGAGGTCTCCTTTTGTCTAGACTTCCCTCTCTTGGTGGAGCCAGTTTACCTGCTTCCTTAGCTTTGGCAGCATTGCTAGCAGGAAAAGATGGTGCTGGTCTTGTAATTTTCAGGCATTTGTTGGCTGATGCTGAATAGCTCTTGTCTCACTTGTTGCAATCCCTGAAGATGTGGGTGGCTTCTCCATAGAAGATTTTTAGTATCATGTCCTGTGACACTGCTGTTGAGGCAGCCTTTCAGGGTGCAATCCTTCCCGTGATAACCCATCTTAAAACATCTCCTGCAGGTCTGGGGCTGGTCTGCATAGTACAGTGTACGATGGGAACTACTATGGAAAAGGAAGAAGGGAGATGTTGAACACCCTCTCTCGCATGAGGGTCAGCTTTAAGGTGTACGATGATGAAGTATTTCCCTATCCAGTGGATGTTTAGTATCCTGAGGGGCTGCTTCACCAAGGTGCAGAAGCAAATCAGTTAGGTGGTAATATCTTTGCCTGAAGTGTAGGGGATCCTCATGGCCACTGTAATCCTGAACTCCTCCTTATCTGTAGGACAGATCATGTAGAAAAAATGAAAAGGACTGTTCCTGGGATTTAGACCGCACCATCTCCCAATACATCCTGCAGGCTCCAATGTAGGCGAAACATTAAGAGTTCCCCCCAAAAAGCCTGGAGAAAAAGTCCTCATCCATCTGAGGGGACTGACCATCCACCTTCTTCAGCTGTAATGCCACTGTCTGCTGCATCCTTGCTCCAGTTTAGGGAGATTTCCCTGTCCATTGCTCCCTGGGGATCTTTGGTCTAGTGTAGGGCATGAGGGGCTGCTGCTGCTTCCAGAAGTAGGGAGGTCAGTGCCTCAGATTCCTTGGTCATCTGTTGCTTATTCTTCCTCTCTGAATCAATGGCTGCGATGGCTGAGTAGCTAGGTCCTGCTGCTGTTGTCATCCTTGTGATCTGTGCTGGTCTTTGAAGAGGTGAGCTGCTTGAGAGCGCCTGTTCCTGGGTGATAACTGGGCTCTTGCAGTCCTCAAACACTGGTCTGGAGCTTGAGGGTGATGTCCTGGGGTGTGCTGGTCTCTCGTCACCTTCTCAGGAGCTGAAAGGTGCATTAGTTTGCTGGGCAGGAGCCAGCTGGGCTCTTGCAGTCCTCTCTGGAGCTGGTACAGGTCTCTGTAGAATTCCTGAGCTGGGGAACTCTTCTTCTCCTTCATCTCAAAAAGATTGCTTGAAATTTGGCTTGAAGCTAATTTCTTGACGTAGTTCCTCCTCCTTCTTGGAATTTCTTCCAAAAGTGATTGCTTTTACTACAGATACTACATTTGATCTTATCCAAAAGGCTGATAACCTGCATCCAGTGGTGGAGCTACTACTGTGCTGCTTGTTCAAAGCATAAGGGTCCCCAACAAGGTATTGGTCCTCTGCTAACTGGTGACTTAACTTATTAGGGGCGAGAAGCAGATAATTATTTTTACAGAAAAGTGGTCTGATCACCCTAGAAGTGTTCTGGCCGCATACTTCCTGTATAGAGAAGTTGCCAGAGGTCTCCCACATTATTTTGCACCATGGTCCTCTATTCACTAGCTCTGCCACTGTTCCCACCCCTACCTTTGTTCCCCTCCTTTGTTTTATACCTTTTTGTACCCTTACAAAACTGAAAATCTTAAATTAATAAAAAACATACTGTGCAATCGCAAAAGACTGCAACTCACCAATTGTGATCTGATGCTTGGAGGACACTTGGGTTTGGTGGGTAGAATCTGCATCTTGTGTGGCACGCATGAAAACTGGAGGCCTCTGAAAGATGGAAAGAGGGATGGTCCAATAGAGAGTGTTGCTCCCATGAGGATTGGAGAGGTCAAAAACCTTGTGAAGCAGCTAGAGCTGAGAAGAGGCAGTAGAAGTGCTACAAGAAAAGGCAGTGGCGGTGGACCTGAGTGCAGGGAGCATCAATAATGAGCTAGTAATAAGGAATGAGGTGAGGAGACCGGGAAAGAAGCCTGCGGTGTAGAATGTTACAGCAGAGCCCTGGAGAGCCCAAAGGGAGTCTTGCAGAGCTATGTGGAGGTAAAAAGCCTACACCAGCGGGTGTTTCTGTGTGCCGAGAGTTATAAGGGCTCCAGTGAGAGCATTCCTGTGAGAGAGGCTTATGGGGCTAGATACAGCAACAGAGGCTCTCAACATGGATCTTTATCAACTGTGCTGGACTCTCGAAGGTGATCGTTCTGGACTATTTATGCTATAAAATATCTTATAGAGCATTCTTGCTTGCATATAACTTATGTATGCATGGAGATTTGAAGCTATTTGCTTAAACGGGACTGCTCAAATAAAGGATAAGCTTCTACATTTGAGATTGATATAAATAACTGGATTTTGGTAGAACTGAATAATCCAAAAGGTGTTATATATGGAAAGATTTGTGAAAGGATCTCCAGGGATTAAGATTTGAGATGGCAGGTGCTAGATCCAACAAGGGTGAGAGACAAACTACCCTTCAAAAGAAGAGTAAAGAGCAAAGAGAACATAGAGATGTGAAGCAACAATTAGAGCTATCCCTACCGACGTCACCAGAAAAAAAAAGATATCAGAAACTAGTGCAATCTATTGTGAAACAAATATCAGCTACTTTTATGCCATCAATAGAGAATGTACAGAAGGACTTGTATTGGTTTAAGGAAGAATTTAGACATGCCAGATGTATGCTCAGAAAGAACAAAGAATATCAGATGTGTAAGATAAATTAATAGAGCAAGAAAAATAAATAACATCTGTGGTGCACCAAAATGTACATTTATTTAAGACATTGAAAAAAATCGGGGCATATATTGCGCTTTTATAAGAAACTCATTTGAATATAATAAAACATAAACAGTTGGGTAAAGATTAGATTAAATATGTAAAATTTACAAATTATGAGAAACAGAAAATAGGGGTTGTGATCCTTTTTAAAAAAAGATCAAAATTATAAAATCAAGACTTTAGATAACGAAGGTCACTATATGAAAATTCAGGTCCAGTGAAACCAGGTTCCAAACCAGGGACAACATTTTTTTTATGGAGTTGTGGCCAAACTAATTCCTTTGGCAGGAAATACAATTATCGCTGGAGGAGATTTTAATTTTTCCTCTACAAGAATTCTTGCTAGAGTTTGGAATTTCAATCTTTCTTATTTGTAGAGAGAAAAGAGACAAATAAAAATGTAAATAGAATAGATGTTTGGTGAATATTAAATCTATAAGAAAATTACTATACCTGTTATTCTACAACTACATCACTCTTTATCAATTGAATTCAAATTGATTATTTTTTGGTCTCACCAGAATTACTGGATACAATTGATGACCAGATGGGCACTATAGCTTTGTCAGATCACGCACCAGTATGGGTTAATGTTAATTTTGCAGAGTTAGAGATTAAAGTAAAAAAATGCTGATTCTACAATTAGGAAAAAAAAACAGGCCCAGATGGCTGTTCAAATGAGTACTACGTTACGATGGTAAATAGTATAACGGCATCTCTTTTAAACCTAATGAATGATCTATAGGATCTATAGAAACAAATATCAAAATCTTCTTAAAAGAGGACAAGAAAGGGGATGATATAGATGATTACAGACCAATATCATTACTAAATTTGTGTTATAAAATCTTTACTAAAATGTTGGCCAAATATAAAACATATTATAGAAAAGGATCAGACCACCTTTATAAACGGGCAGACTGGTAACCCCTAATACTAGGAAAAGGATAGGGATTAATCAGGAATACCAAGGAAAGGCAGGTTTAAAGAGTACTTCAGCACTGATATTGAGTGGAATGAGACCACCTATTTACATCACTAAGTAAATGTGATATTTAAGGTACCGTATTTGCCGGCATATAAGGCGACTGGGAGTATAAGACGACCCCATTGCCACTCAACATCCCTCCTCAACCTTAACCCCCCTCCTCATCCTCAACCTCCCATCTTATCCTCAACCTCCCTCCTCATCCTCAACCCCCCCTCCTCATCCTCAACCCCCCTCCTCATCCTCAACCTCCCTCCTCATCCTCAACCTCCCTCCTCATCCTAAAGCCCCCTCCTCACTTTACCCCTCTAAATACCTCCCCCTCTCCCTTTCCCCTCACTTACCTTCATCTGCAGCTTCTCCTCCGGCCTCCGCTCCTTCCTGCAACGGCACCCGGTATATGCTAATGACGTGGCGTGCATGTGACGTCACGTCATTAGCATATACCGGGTGCCGATGCAACCGCCCTCCCCCCTCCTCATCCTCATCCTCACCCCCCCTCCTCATTCTAATCCCCCCTCCTCACTTTACCCCTCTAAATACCTCCCATTCTCCCTTTCCACTCACTTACCTTCATCTGCAGCTTCTCCTCCGGCCTCCGCTCCTTCCTGCGTCGGCACCCGGTATATGCTAATGACGTGGCGCACATGCCAATTGCGTTCTAAGGCTGGTTTTGCGGGTTTGGCTGGCCCATAGGGTTTGCGGGCGGGTAACTTGTAATCGGATTGGGAGTAGCTAATAGAATATGTGGCAGTATTAAGAGCGATTTTAAGTGTGTATAAATTGACAAATTGGGCAATAGAATAGGGCCCATAGTTAGTATAGTGGAGAAGAAACTACTAGTTATTTTACTGTTGATATAGCAATCCCTTTTTAAACTGTCTGTCAGTCAAATTGATACTATATGGCTAGAATTTTGTACCTGTCATAAAATATACATATCTAAAAAAAATACGCTTATGAAAAACTCAAAAAACAAGATCCACATAAGACAAATGTCACAGAACATATAACCAGATAATTGTAAGCTCACAAAAATAATGTATGTGTATAGTTTTCCACAAATCACCTTCATAAGAATCAAGCAGACCTACCAAATTTTGTGGTGTGCATACTATTTCTCTGGGGGTAAGCTTATTACATAATTTCCTATTGTAATTTTAATGCCATTTAATATTTTGCCTTAAAATATATTGAACTGAAGGAATTAAAACAAAAATAAATACTTTATAGCAAACAGATGGTCATCTTAGATGTGCTTTACTTGTAAAAAAAAGGGCCTCATTCAATTGAGAAATTGTAGCTTATGGAAGCCCGTAATGAAGCCAGTAAACTAATTTGCTATTCAACTGGCATACGCAAACAAACTACGGGCTGAAAATCCCTGCGGTTGTTACAACCGTAACTTACAACCCATATAAGCCTTTGATCTTTCACGACCGCAAGAGTTACAATTGCAAATCGGTATTCAATTGCCACAATTCCTCAAGCCCGCAAATATTTTCACACCCGTAATTGTCAAATGTAGAAGCAAATCCTCCGGATACCAGATAGGCCTCGCAACGGTGTTTAACCCCTGTTCATAGCACTGTAAATGCAATTAAAAATCTAAATTGCACTTTGAAAGACAGGGAAAGCGATGAAAGACATTAGAATTACTTGTACTACAGTCTCAAGCTCATAAACCTGCAATCAAAAATTATCATCTTCTATTGGCTGTGTCTAAATTGGTAGTTACTGCCTTGCTTAATTGATCATGTTCACGCTCTGAAATGCTTCATACAATTGCATGGTTTACGGTTTCGGCCCATAGCTTGCGGGCTTGTTCAATTGAATCGCTCTGTAATTGTAGCAGAGTTCAAGCCCTCAGCAAGCACGCAGACATACAACCTGTATACTGCAAGTTGCGGCCTTGCAATTGAATGAGGCCCTAAGTGGTCTTTGTTTTATCATTCTATATAGTACGTTGTAGTACAACTTGATCTAATACAACTGGTTTGTAAGTTTATGACATGAAGTGCAGATACCAAACCTGTAAAAATTGTATGGCATGAAATTGGTCTCTCAATTTAGCAATGTTGTATATTGGGATAAATATGTAATCTTTTGCTATAATCCTGCGTAGTTTACTGAAGTAGCTGCTTTGACTTGTTTATCATATCCGCCATCGCATCTGCCCACCAGTAGTTCTTACCCTCTTTCTGCCTTATTACCCTATGCTGCTTGGCTTTCTGCCTAGTTAGATAGACATTTTTACATTCAAATGGTCCTTCCTTAAGCTGGTCTCTCTCATTTTACATTCTACATTCTTTTTCTCAATTTTTATTTCTTCACTTGGTGTGGAAATCATAGTCTTTTGATGTTCTGACTATGCTGCATTTGTGCGCATGCGTGGCGCGGAATTGGAAAGAGAGAGGGAGGGATAGATAGAGAGGAGGGAGAGAGAGAGAGGAGGGAGGGAGAGAGAGAGAGGAGGGAGGGAGATAGAAGAGGGATAGAGAGGAGAGAGAGAGGAAAGAGAGAGGGAGAGAGAGGAGGGCGAGAGGGAGACAGAAGGCAGATAGGGGAAGGGAGAGAGAGGGGGAGCAAATGGAGGAAGAGAGAGGGGGATGGGGCAGGGGAAGTGAGAGAGATAGAGGGAGGGAGAGAGAGAGGAAGGGAGATAGAGAGAGGCAGGGAGGAGGGGAGACATAGAGAGAGACAGAAGGAGGGTGGCCGAGAGAAAGGGAGGGAAGGAGGCCTTTTTATCAATACGGACAGCACTAACTGCAAAGTTTGAATACAAATCAAAAGTTATTTAAGGTGGTCAAAAACGCCTGCTCAGATGTTTGACCGACTTCAGAATACAGATATATCAGGGATTAATAAACTTTCTGTCAATCATCATTGCTTAATACTAAACACACAGAGACATATTAAGGCAAAACAAACATAAAAAACATTTAAATAACATCAAATAATGTGTGCTCCAAATCACCCACCCCATTGTTTGAAGTAGTCTTAAACAAAATTGAACTCGTTCTGTCCATGAGCATTCTGTCCGCTGAGGTTGACCATAACTACAAGCGCTGGGCCTCCTGCTGGGCCGCCTGGGAGACAAGACGCAGCAGATAAATACGGTGAGTGACAATTCTCCCTCCAAAGAAGCTATTGAGGGAATCATCACAGGAGTTGTATTAACTTACCCAGCATCATTAGCCCCATACAGTAAACTAAACACAGAGTTCTCAATATATTAGTTGCTACCACCCAAGCACAAGACAACAGTTGGTCAGGAATCCAAGTTTATAAAATTGTCCCCATAGTTCTGGGACTTTATTAAATACAGTTTTTTCCTTAGTTTTGAGTTAATTAAAAGCTAGCATCAGCTATTATCATACCAGAAAAACGGAAAAAGGAGAGGAATTTTGGTCAGGCAGATAACACACCAGAAATCAGAAAGGTGAAATACGTTTACTGTTACTTTCTATTTATCACCTCTAATGTTTTTACTGCACTATGTTGTATGTCTGACCTGTCTAATAAAAATCAATTTAAAAAAAAAATAAAATAATGTGTGCTCCATGTTTGAAGACATAGAGGGATAGACAGGGCACAATACAATAATGAAGCAATGTACCAGTCAGATTACTATGAAAAATGCATGCAGTCTCTTGGTTAAGATGTTGGGGAATTGCGCTGCTGTATAACCTAACTGCCCTGTTGTTCTCTTCTTTATCCTTTTACTCTACGTAATGTGATATTGTTAACTTGTCTTCAATAATAAAAAGAATGGATAAAAAAAAAATAATGTGTGCTCATGAAGAAATAAACAGGCCTAATTTAGTTTTGTCCAACTGATAACTCATTATTGTAGCCAAGAAGTAAATGATGAAGAATTAGATAAAGAACAAAGCCTCCTCGGTTGCCAGCCAGTGAAGATGGTGGCGAGGGCTTGCGGTCTCCATCGGGCGCAGCGAAAGGCGGAATTACACCCGGGAACACCGCCAGAGGCCCTGTGGAGGCTACTGGCGGCTGAGGACCCGGAGCGGAGGGTCCAGGGCAGGTTCGGTACCAAGAGGTGTCTGGCGGGAAGGTGCAAAAGCATACAAAACGACGGCCGCCATCTTGTATCACCCTGAGGGTGGCCTGAAGTCTTGGCCTACGCTGCCACGAGACAGCTCATAGTCCCAAGAGAGCCCAGGAGGGCTAGGGGAAGCCTACTGAGGTGCTTGCCATAACCAGAGCTTCTCAGTAACAATACTAGCCTACAGAGAGACTCATGAATGGGTGGCAGCCATTTTAAGTGGATCTTCTGCAGGGGCCTCCAACACTATCCTATGGCACTGATCTCCTCTCGGTGCAGCCAAGGTCAGTTCTGCTGGAGTCTACAAAAAGGGGCCCCATACATAACAATACACATTCACTGATTTTCATATTTACAAAAGGCTCTTCTATTATCTGGACGTGCCTAACGTAATACAACGCTGCCACCTGGTGGACAAGAGGATATACCTTGAAATATTGTAATAGACAGCATCAGCTGGGAGATAAAGCTGTGCCATAAACACCTATGCTATTGCAATACAACTACAATATACTGCTATCCAAGGGATCTGGTGTCCCCTACTTCAGAGACGCTCAACCGTTAACAACATATTGACAGCGCACAAACAACCGTATTTTTTTTTTTTTTATGCAAGAGAATAAAACTATGCTCATTATGTAAACGCAACCCACCCCCAGGCATGGTGGCACAACCTTCAGTAAAGTGACGTGACAAAAACAGTGAATACATATGTCTATAAACCACAATAAAGGAATGGCTGGGACCTCAACGAGAAGGGTGGCTAAATCAATGCAGGACTTTTGTACAGCAAGGACACCGACTCAAGTTGCCCAACAGTCGCCCTCATCTCCCGAACGCATACAGACGTCTAACATGGAACCGACTGCACACAGCACAAAAGCAGATATCCAGGATCTAAAATCTCTTTTAGAACAGAGGTCACTGGAGAAATCAAAAAAGTAGCGGCAGAACTCAAAGGTGAGATAAAAGCAGTAGACTCAAAGGTGACTGACATGGAAACAAAATACAATGAGCTATTGGATGCACACATCCAATTAGAAGGAGAAATGTCGGCCCTAAGAGACGAACAAAACCAACTCCAGTACGCACAGGAAGATCTGGAGAATCGTTCCCGCCGTCAAAACATTAGGATCAGGAATCTCCCAGAATCGATCACAGATCTGCCAAACTACATGTTAGATCTCTGCAAATACCTGCTGCCGAACTTAGCAGAGGATGCCTTTAAACTAGAACGAGTCCATAGAGCACTGATGGGACGTCCGATGGCGGGGGAGAGGCCGAGAGACGTTATCGCTAAGTTTCACTTCTACACAACAAAAGATATTTTTATGAAGGCAGCGAGACTAGGTATACCAGAAAGCGCAGGGGGTCAACCAAGTGTGTATGCTGACCTTTCCCCGAACACCCTATATAAAAGAAGAACCTTCAAACCTCTTCTGGAGACCATACTTGCACAAGGGTGGAGATATACCTGGGGCTTTCCCTTCAAATTGAACATTGTGAAAGATGGAAAGACCCATGCTGTTCTTGACATGGAGGAAGGAATGCTGCTGCTGACGTCCTGGAATATCCAGGTGCAAGAACCCGGAGGAACGACTCAACGCCCGGATGCCAGACCCTACAGGCGCTTTAGAGCGCAACAGCAGAGACATTAAGGTTGCTTAGAACTAATACTTTTTTCCTTTTCATGACTGTGGGAGACAAAATAGCAGGAAAGACATTCTTAAATGAAGACGATGCCCTATAACTTTGAAGTAAAGTAAAGTAGGGGCTATTTAACTACAAATGCTAACGCTACAGTCTCGATGTTGCTATTAGATATGTAGTTAAGACAGTATAGCTTTAACCCTGCATAAGCACACATACCTAGGCAACAATACTAACTCTCCCAAGGTACCAGAGTCAGGACTAGTTAAGGGTCCGTTAAAGAAATAATTCACTATTCAGTTTTCAGTTACAGGGTTATAGTCACTTAATAATTAATGGTTCTTTCAAGATGTGCCCCAGAGGGGTCAATTGAGTAAATTTGTTCTATTACCCTTTGTTCTTTTTTTGTGTTTGTTTTTCTTTTCTTTTTTTCTTTTTTTTTCTCTCTTGTTATTACTGTGGTTTTGTCATTGTATTTTATGTTTTTGATCTGGCGAGTCGCCTGGATATCTTATTGAAAGGATACTATTGAAGTATTGAATTGTAGGGGGGGGAGGAGGGTTAGGGGAAGAGGAGAGAGAAAACGGCAAAAGCTCATTTTTATACAGTCTGCTAATATTTGTGTTTTTTCTTTACAACCACTTTGTGCCTTTTTCTGGCTCTTCTCTCCCTCTTTCTACCTTCTTTATCTACCTGATCTAATCCTTTTTAGCTGGGTGAGGTGCCTTAAGAACCACATACTCCAAGAGGAAGAATCTACAGGTCAGCAGCCATAAGGGGAAAATCAACACATCAATATTTGGGCTTCTCATCGGACGCTAGGTGCAGGTAGGGAATCATGGCCTTACATATTGCATCCCACAATGTTCAGGGGTTGAACGAGCCGGTGAAGCGAGGGGTTGCCCTGGGGGAATACGGTCGTATGGGACTGGATATTGTTATGGTACAGGAAACCCATTTTAAAAGAAATTCTATTCCAAAATATTGGGGGAAAAATTTCACACAAACATTTCACTCCACGGCCCCCGAAAAAAAAAAAGGAAGTTTCCATTTTAATACATAAGAGGTTGAATTTTCAACACACGTTAACACGTAGAGATTCGGAAGGGTGATTCATTTTGGTATAAGGCACAGTCAATGAACGCAAACTATCACTATTAAACGTATATGCTCCGAACACGGGACAGTCCGCATTCTTTCACAAGATATCTGACATGATGACTGAATGGCAACAATCAACATGGATCCTGGGGGGGGGACATGAATTCAGTTTTAGATCAAACAAAAGACAGGTCAAGCTCCGCCAACCCGTTGGTAATCCCTACTGCTACAAAATCCCTCAAATCATTGCTCAACAACCATGGCATGCTTGATGCCTGGAGAGCGTTCCACCCTTCTGATAGAAAATACACACATTATTAGGGTAGACATAACACATACTCTCGCATAGATTACATCCTAATCCAGCAACACTTAACCCCAAACCTACAGGAAGCAAAAATTTGACCCATTGCGTGGTCTGACCACGACGCGATATGCATCTCCCTAGATAATTTGCTGCCCAAAGGACGCTCCCCTTCGTGGGCACTTAACCCAGCCCTGTTAAATGACGGGAACACAAAAGATAAAATATATACCACCATAGTAGAATACTTTGAACTAAATGGAGGAGGTGAGGTACCCAATGGGGGTGTGTGGGCGGCACATAAAGCAGTAATAAGAGGGAAATGTATTCAACTTGGTTCCCTGGAGAAGAAAGCGGAGTTCACCCAAATCAACTCTATAAACAACAAAATTTCAGCGCTGCAAGCTATTCCGCTCTCCAGGAGATCCCCAAGGACACAAGTTGAAATACATAAACTTAAACAACAACTACAGGGTATTCTGCGTAAAAAGGTTGTGACCATATTACAAAAGACCCAATCTCAATACTTTATCCCCAAACTAAGGGTAGATAATGAATAGACTGTTTACAAGCCAAATTACATTACAGAAGCATTCGAAAAGTTTTATGCTGACCTATACTCAGCTCCTGCTCGCTCAGGTTCGACTGGCCATATATCCCAAATTGATAAATTCCTATCCTCCATTAGTCTCCCAAAACTTGATGTTGAACAATCGGATCTATTAGACAACCCCATAGATTTAAATGAAGTCAAGAGAGCTATAAAAGAAACAAAACCACATAAAGCACCAGGGCCAGATGGTTTTACAAATTTTTACTATAAGCAATAGATGTGTTGGCCCCGCATCTCCAACTACTGTTTAACGACTTATTGTCAGCTGAACCCATGAGGGCAGAATTCCTGGAAGCTAAAGTAATAGTAATACCCAAGGAAGGGAAAGACCCGTCCCAATGTAAAAGTTACAGGCATATATCACTGATCAATTGTGACATTAAACTTTATTCCAAAATCCTAGCGAATAGGTTGTCCAAGATTCTACCAAGCTTGATACACCCCGACCAGGTTGGGTTCATTCAAGGTCGGGAAGCGCCAAATAACACCAGACGCATATTAAATTTACTTGATGTAGCATCTCTCCAAAACAAGCCTTTGATGCTGCTCTCTTTGGATGCAGAAAAGGCCTTTGATAGGATAGATTGGGCATATATGACTAGGGTTTTACATAAGTTTGGATTAAGCGATAAGTTAGTGAGGGGCATACTAACACTGTACTCAGACCCGATAGCATATGTGGCTTATCAGGGGTTTAAATCCAGAACATTTAAAATCACAAGAGGAACAAGGCAAGGTTGTCCGTTATCCCCTCTCCTTTTTGCAATGTGTATTGAACCCCTAGCCACTTCAATAAGGGAAGATACAAATATTAAGGGGGTAAGAGTGAAAAAGACAGAACACAAATTGAGCCTATTTGCCGATGATGTCCTGCTTACGATCACTGAGCCTTTAATTAGTCTCCCTAACCTCTTCCATGTTCTTGAACTCTTTGGCAGCATTTCTGGCTTCAAAATTAACTCAAGTAAAAGTGAAGCATTAAACGTTTCTCTACCGAAACAATTGGAAACCCAAATTGTAGGGAATTTTTCCTTTAGATGGTCACAAAGCCATATTAGATACTTAGGGGTTCTCATTCCCAAGCAATCTAAATTGACCTACTTAGCTAACTATCCGGCACTTATAAAGAAACTTCTTAATGATATTAAAACATGGTCAACATACAAAATTTCGTGGTTAGGGAGGATCCATGCCATTAAAATGAGTATATTGCCCAAATTGCTATATTTATTCCGTACCATCCCAACGGCTGTGTGCTCTAAAGACATCCTGGCTGTACAAGGGGCAATCTCTCGCTTCATCTGGAATCGTAAAAAACCTAGAATAAATAAGATAACCATGAGGGCGCCCAAATCTAAGGGGGGCTGGCCCTACCAGATCTACTGAATTACTGCAGAGCTGCCAGATTGGCCCAAATTACCAAGTGGTTTGGCAAAGAACAGCTGCCAATATGGGTAGAGATAGAAAAAACTATTTTTGAGGACAGAGGCTTACACATCCATCAGGTAGGATGGCTTAGTATACACTTTAAATTGGGTAATGTCTCTTTGACCAATTGTATGATCCAATCCATGGCAGTTCAGACGAATAAGAGAACACAGCTGATAGAAAAAGGATCATGGCTTACCCCATTGTGGATACACCAAAAAACAGTATTAACAGTTAGACTATTGCAGTTTGAGTGGTGGATAAAAAATAAATTTACATTGGTTGCCGATATGTTGAGAAAGACCCAGCAATGGTCAGTAGATACTTTCAGAGAAGCGCATAATTTGCCAATAAGAGAATGGTTTAATCTTGCTCAGGTGCACGCCAATGTATCCAAAGTAACTAAACTGAATGCCAATGCTACGACCACTCCGTTCGAGAAATGTTGTCTAGACAATGCGAATGGCAAACGGAACATCTCTATAATCTACAATTACCTAATTGAGCAGTCCACACCACTCAGATTGCATCACCAACATTCATGGGAGTCAGAACTTGCCATGGAACTTACTGATATACAATGGAGTAGGATACACAAACAAGCCACAAGTTCCTCATTGAACGTAATTCGAAGGGAAAATAGTCATAAGACTATTATGAGATGGTATTTAACTCCAATAAGGCTAAAAGTCTCCAATCCCTCGCTAGATGGAAAATGTTTTAGGGGATGTCCGGACATGGGCACCCTTAAGCATGTTTTATGGGAATGTCCCAAGATTGCCCATATTTGGCTGAAATCTTATGAAATCTTAGAGAAACTATGGGGATGCCAGATTCCCCAAAAACCGACGGAGGCCCTATTAGGCCTGCCCATAGAAGGCCTTAGTGAACAGGCTCAACTCCTATCACTTCAAATATTTTTAGCAACTCGAATCACGATAGCTAAGGCCTGGAAATCGGAGGTACCTACATATAGCGTAGTTCTAAACAGACTTAAATTCATATATGACATGAGCATTATCTCGGCTGAGTTGGAGCGGTCATACAAGAAATGGTCTTCATGTTGGGACCCATGGATCCTCAAGATTGGGTGGTAAATATGCAGGGACATAATAATACAATTTAGGCTGATCTTAGGGGGAACAACTCTCAAGCAAATTCTACCTCTCCTTAGCACTATCTCTTCCTTGCCTACCTTTGTTGTTCTTTTCTCTATTCTCTTCTTCCCCTCTTCAGACGGATCTCTATAAGATTATAGATATACTGGATCGTGTTTTAATACGTAAGTAGTTTTAATAGAGGGAAAAAAAAAATGCAATGAAGTTAAAATGTTATTTACTTGTATACATCTTACTTTTGGTAGAGAACAGTACCTATCTTATGGATGTGTTATTGATGAACGATTTGTGTTAATATATTAATCTGTTATTCACAATAAAAATGATTTGGAACAAAAAAAAAAAAAAAAGAAGACAAGAAATGTTCTAAGAGGTCACAAACTTTTATTTATGTATAGTTTAGAGATATTTGACAGTTTATTGATATACTATGGGAATTCGTAACCATTGTTTTGTACCATGCAATGTTGTTATATATTGTATGTGTCCTTGAGGACCTGCTATCCTATATTGTATTGTTGCAACCTTGTCTTTAATAAAAAATTAATAAAAAAAAAAAAAAAAAAAAGAACAAAGCCTCCTCCAATCTCGAGTTAAAGAATGTTGGGGACAAGTTTATAAATAATTCGGGCACAATATTGATTAATTCTGAGGAGTTGGGAAGGAGTATGTTAATTAATCTTGATCTCTTATTTATTTTGTAAAAATGTCTTAAAACTAGGTATAAAATGTTACATATTGATGAATCAGAATCTTTTAATGTACCAATATGTGGGGATTTTCCAAGTTCTGACACCTAATGGGTTTGATACCTGGTGTGTAAAACTGTGGAATTTGATATTTAGATTAGTATGTATGCATTAAGATGCTTAAGCTGTGGACTATATTGTTATTAGAGTATTAAAAATATTCTTGCTTTGTATTTCAAATATGTAGTATATAAAAAAAGTTTTTTATGTGAGTTGTAAACTATTAGCCCCATTCAATTGTGCGAATTCGAGATCCAGAGGCCCGTAAGTAAGATTGAAGGCAAATTTGCTATTCAATCGCCGTTTTTGTGGGCTCTGTTCGGGTTACGAGTTACAAGCTTGAAAAGATGGCGTCCGTCAAACTCGTGACTTACAGCCTCCAGAAGCCTTTGATCTGTCACTTTTGCAGAGCTAAAATCACAAATTGCTCCAATTCTCCAAGCTCGCAAACGTATCCACACTCGTAAACCGCAAATGGAGGAGAAAATCCTACATGTGCTCAAGTGGACCCGCAAAGGTGTTAAACACCAATTCGTAGCACTGTAAATGTAAATAAAAATGTAATCCTGCACTGTAAATTACGGGGAGAGCGATGTAAGACATTAGAATTAATTACAAAACAGTCTCAAGCTCGGACAACCAGAGGCTTTTATCTGGGGAAAGAGAGAAACCCAGAGGGACCCGGACAGAAGCTAGCCTGGCAACAACCCCCAGGGAAAGTGTGAGTACAGAGGGGCTGGGAGAGAAGGAGGCTGGAGTCTGGGTGGCAGCCATTTTCCCTACTCCACTGGGACAGGCACATAAGCCCATGCAATTACTCACCTGGGCACAACATAAAATAACACCATCTCCATATTCAGTCCCAGCAGCACACAGAATATAACTGCAGGAACTCTAACTTATTGGCAAGAATCCCCTCCATCTGCAACAATTATTGGGTAACTACAACCTACCAGCTAATGTTTATGCAGGACTTTTTGCTACTTTCCCACAAGCAGCACCAAAGGGATTCAGTTCAATAAACCTGCAGGCCTAGAAGAAGTGTGCCCACCTCTTTCAGAAAAGATTGCAACTGCTGTAACACCAGCCTTGATGAGAGAGCTGTCTATAACCTCACTATAAAGCATATTATTGTCCCCAAAGAGATTTTCAGACAAAGCAAAAGTCTGTCTAAGATGTTTTTGTGCTCAGAAGCAGATCCCTGACTCTGAACACTCAGCAAGCAGACACTGACCCCAGGTGGACAATAGTGAAACTACACAATGAAGTGCATAGGTCTGACAGTGTATGACTACAAGCCTGAGGGGAGGTGAAACAACACGACAGACCGTCTACACTCCTCACCAAGACCCCCTCTTTACAAAACAGAATCACCATACTCTGAGATGTAAGAGTTCCCAAAAGCTCACTTCAAAGGGACACTGACATATGGTAAAGTGACGATAACATACGCTGTAGTATATGGCTGGAGTGGCCCCCCGCAAGAGCACTAAGAGTATACAATCTTATTACGCTCCAAAGGACTCTCCACCTTCTAAGCAAAAGGACCAAGGGTCAGCAAAAACTCCCACCCTAACAGCCATGGAACAATCAGCCCCAAGCACCAAGAGCGATATTCAGGATCTGAAAGACCTGATATTATCATTCCGCGAAGAAGTCAAAGCTGAGATCCAAAAGGTGGCAGCTGACCTATCAGCCGAAATAACAAAAGTGGACTCCAAGACGGTCACACTAGAGGGAAAATATAATGACCTCAAAGAAGCAAACAGCAAGCTGGAAGCTGATATCACGGCCTTGAGAGAGGAACAACTATCTAAGCAGTCTTTTCAAGTGGACCTAGAGAATCGTTCAAGGAGGCAAAACGTCAGACTACGCAATGTCCCGGAGTCGGTGACGGATCTCCATCTATATTTGCTGGAGCTGGGTGAATTCCTCCTACCAGACATGAACTCTGAACAATACCGTCTAGACCGGGTGCACAGAGCACTGGGTGGCCGGTCCACGATGACAGATCGTCCCTGAGACATTATCGCCCGCTCTCTATTATACAACAAAAGACCTTTTTATGAGAGCCTCTAGAGCAGGAATCCCGGTCATTGACGGGCAGCAGCCCAGCATATTCTCGGATATTTCTCAACTTACGCTAGCCAAAAGGAGGAAGATGAGACCCGTCCTGGACAGTGTTCTCTCTCATGGGTGGAAATACTCTTGGGGCTTCCCGTTTCAACTGTCCATTGCAAGAGATGGCAAATTTTTCCACATAAAATCCCTAGAGGAAGGAATCAACCTGCTATCCTCATGGGAAATTCAGCTGCCAGAGGCCGCCAAAGACCCAACAGGCACTCGCCCAGTACGAGAGAGAAGCCGAGACTCCAAGTTCCGACACAGGACCCCGAACCTTCTGACCGGCAGACCTCCAGATAGAGGGACCAACAGACACAGAGAGGCCTCAAACCTCTAAGACCGTTTTGTTTCTTCATTGTACAGTATATATTATCTTGTCCAACACCTTTTTTGTAAACTGTTTTACACTTAAGACAACTGTTTAGAATTTCCTAGTTAATGCTAGCTACAGACAAGAGTCGTCACACTCTTATAAAAAGATTTATGTGACTCATACTGTCCCTTATGGGCTTTCCACCTTTGTTAAGTTCACACGAAGGGTGAATCCACTCAGTGTTCCCTTGTAACACTACTGGATTCACCAAGTGGTTAAGGAAGCCAGAAGTTGCTCTCCTGGAGGTAGTTTTTTTTTCTTACCGCCAAATCTACTTAGCTAAGTGCTGTTAATTTACAACAGCTGCTATTCACTATTACCTAACATAGGTGAGTCTAGACTGTCCAAACATTAGTCTAGATTTACCTAGAGAGCTAGAAGTTTCCTTCCTTTTCCTTTCTTATTTATCTCTCTTATTTTTACTTATTCCTCTCTTTCCCTTGTTCCTCCCCTTTTAAGATAATGTTCTAACAATAACTTAAAGATTCATAAGGGACAAGATCAACTACGCACCAGCTACTAGCCAGACCGTACAAGTAAAATCCTTACTGTATAGGATTGGAGATCAGCAAGCTTTAAGTTGGGATAGCTAACCCCAGCTCTCACTATCTAACGTACCATTTTTCGCTGTGCTCCAATCCCCGCAGGAGGTAGGTCCATTTGGATCCGGCAGGGCTCCAGTGAGGTCCCAGCAGGAGGTTCACAGTCCTAAGGAAGCTCTCAGGGAAATATCAGCGTTTAAACCCACACCTGTGCGGTGCCTGAGCCTGGGGTTACAGTGAGTCATGAGCATTAACATCATTACACACAACACTCAAGGCTTAAACAAACCAGTTAAGAGAGGTATAGCCCTGAAAGACTACACAAGACTTGGGGCAGACGTAATAATGCTGCAGGAAACACACTTTAAGAAAGCAGCGGTCCCAAAGTACTGGGGGAAGGCATTTAAACAAACCTTTCACTCGACAGCGAGTGAAAAGAAAAGAGGGGTGTCAATCCTATTTCACAATAAACTTAACTTCCGCCATACTCGCACACAAAAAGACGCTGAAGGGAGATATCTAGCAGTCCACGACACTATCCAGGAACACAAAGTTTCTTTCCTCAACCTGTATGCCCCAAACTGACCAAGCAAAATTTTTCCATAAAATATCTAATCTAATTACAAGCTGGGAAAACTCAATCTGGATAATAGGATATGAATGCCGTCCTAGATCCAAGTAAAGATAGATCGCCTCCCCCCGCGCCATATTCCACCCCCACTGCAACCAAGGCATTTAAATCGATCTTAAGTTCTAACTGCATGGTAGACTCATGGAGAATAATGAACCCGCTAGACAGGGAATATACCTTCTACTCCGCAAGACACCAATCTCACTCACGCATAGATTACCTCCTAATCCAACAACATATGACAAACAGCCTAACGACAGCCTCCATTCACTCTATCTCCTGGTCAGACCATGAGCTGGTTAAAATTGCCCTTTTGGGCATAGCACCAAAAGGTCGGTCTCCCAACTGGTCCCTTAATCCTCACCTCTTAAATGATGTAGAAATGAACAAAAAAATAAACAAAGCAATTATTGAGTACTTCAAATTAAACAAGGAGGGAGAAGTAGATGAAGCAGGAGTATGGGCAGCACATAAAGCGGTGATCAGGGGAATCTGCATACAGCTAGGGGCAGCAGCCAAGAAAGCAGATCGAGCTCAGATTTCAAAATTGAATTTAGAGATTTTGGATTTACAAGCAAAGTTTGCTAAACATAACAATGTACAAACCTATACCAAAATTCTTGGGGTCATGGCCCTATATAAATCCCCAAAAGCGTTTATTTCATATCAAGGATTTAGATCACTCCCGATCAACATCTTTAGAGGTACAAGACAGGGGTGCCCTCTATCTCCACTACTGTTTGCACTTTGCATAGAACCCTTAGCGGCAGCCATTAGGGATCACCCAAGTATTAGAGGGTTACAAGTGGGTAGAAAAGAATACAAAATAAGTCTCTTTGCAGATGATATCATGACTACGTTATCTGATCCATTAATCAGCCTCCCTAATCTTTTGCAGCTCCTTGCTAAATTTGGCCAGATATCAGGCTTCAAAATCAATACAAACAAGAGTATAGCTCTCAATATCACCCTACCTGAAGCGCTAGTAGAATCCATAAAACACAATTTCCCCATCAAGTGGGCTCCTACATTTATAACATACCTGGGCATTAACATGCCAAAGTCACTAAATCAAATATATGAGGTTGATTTCCCACGCCTATTCAAAAGAATAAGAGCAGACATAACCGACTGGTCCTCTCTTAATATTTCCTGGTTAGGGAGGATTAATGCAGTTAAAATTAATGTCATCCCCAAAATCCTATACCGATTCAGAACGATTCCGACACCGATTAATGTAAAGGAAATTAAATTAATACAAAAAACTCTGAATAACTTTACATGGCAAAACAAAAAAAACAGAATTAATAAAGCCACGATGACCGCCCCAAAACAAAAAGGTGGGTTGGGGTTCCCAGCTTTACTTAGATTTTACAGAGCTGCAAGATTAGCACAAATGACTAATTGGCATAAAAAAGAGAACTACCCTGTATGGGTGGAAATTGAGAGACAAGTTTTGGGAGATAACCATCCAATCCTTCCACAAATCTTATGGTTGAGCCTACACCACAAATTACAACTGGATAAGCTGTCATCCTGTATAGACAACTCCATAAAGATCTGGCGAGAGAGTAACAGGAAATCCAACCTCTTGAAAGAAGGTTCAGGATTGACACCCCTCTGGACCCCACACAAAGACTATCGCTTTGACAGACTAACCCAAATGAGCTGATGGATAGACAATAAGCGAACAGTGGTAACGGACATGTGGGACCTAAATAGAGAATTCCCCTTACCAATTTCCTTTAACGCGATCAATGAACCCCCCAAAGAATGGCTCAATCTGATAGGAGTCAACGAGGTGCTCACACACACAAATAAGTTAAATAGTATTAGTGACAGATCAGTAACTGAACGATGCTTCCTCAACAACCCAGGGGGGAAAGGTAATATTTCCACCTTCTACAAAATACTCTCTGACACCAATACGCCTGCCAAACTCCCCTACCAAATAGCTTGGGAAGCAGACTTGCAGGTTACGTTCGAAGACAAGGAATGGGGTAAGATATTAAAACAAGCAAACAATGTCTCTCTCAACATAACACTTAGGAGAACGCCTATAAAACAATAATGAGGTGGTACCTCACACCGACTAGGCTGCACCGCGCAAATCCCGCATACCCCGCCAGGTGCCCTAGAGGTTGCCCCAATGAAGGCACCATGCTACACATGCTCTGGGATTTTACCTATGACACTTTAGAAAAACTATGGGGGAAACGTCTAGCGCAGAACCCAAGTGAAGCCCTACTGGGTCTTCCGATCAGGGGTCTTTCAAAAAATGAGCAGTTCTTGACCAGTCAAGTGTTTCATCACGAAACACTGGAAAGCCACCTCTCCATCGTACACTGAGGTGAGGCAAAAAATAAGATACATACAAAACATGAGCTCACTATCGGCCGAAGTGGACGGGAAATACAGACGCTGGGCCTCCTGCTGGGACATCTGAATGCTGCGAGATCCTCTGGGAGGTTAGTTCTATTTCTAAATCTCTCACTCTTTTATTAGTAAAGTCACAAATTCTGCACAAAACTACACAAAGGGGCGCTAGGGTAGAACCCTTCTAGGTCCTTATGTACTGTTTCTAGGCTGGTCCAAGTTTGAATGTTACGTATGATATTATTTGAAATCTATTTGTAAGGAAACTCTGAAACAAACTATTCGACTGTTCGCAATTTGTATTACTTCAAATGTTATATGTTTATTTATGTAATGTTTTTTCAATCTATAAACAAAATAAAGGAAAACAATTGAATAAAAAAAATAAAAAACTGTCTCAAGCTTGCAAATCTGCCGGAAATTCATATTTATGTGTCATATTGGGGTTAAATCGTTCTTGGGTATCAATGAGTTAATACATATCAAGCCACCCATATGAACTAGAACAGTATTGGCATTCATTTTCATAATTCTTTATGTTTTGGTTTTGCGAGTATGATCGCATATCGAACCCCTGAACCTGGTTGATTGACACGTAACCTCCATGTTTTACTGCCTTAATTATGACAATCTCATTTTCTATTGGCCGATTCGTAATGGGCGGTTACGGGCTTGATGAATTGATACAGTTCCTGCCCAGAACTGCTTAGAACCAGGGCATGGTTTACGGAGCTGGCTTCAAGATCGCAAGTCGCGATCTGGAGCAATTGAATAGCCTCGCAAACGGACACCAATGGGAGCTTGCAACACAATCGCAGACAAACGGCTGTCTGCGATTAAGTTACGGGCTTGGAATTGAATGTGGCCCTATATTTCTAATAAAGATTAGTATAATTATATATAAATATATATATATATATATATTGTGGCAGAGCGCCCCCTTCTGGAGGGGTCAGTGCCCTGTTTATCCAACTTTTTATTCTCTTGATGGAGGACTCTGGAGCCTTTGTATGCTTTCAAAGGCTTTAATATGTGGTTGGCATAACATAAATAAAAATAGCTTACGGTCAGCATGAAACAAAAATCTACTTAAACAGGCTTGCTTACTTGCAGGAACACAACTGACTAGCCCTGGGACCGCTACTCGGCCTGCAGGTAAAAACAGTACCTTTTTTATCACAGAGGGGTGGTACCCTTAAGTCCAGTCGCTTAGCTGCGATGGATCCTCTTCTGCTTGCATCGAATGTTCTCCTTTAAATATGGTGTAGTCACACAGACTGATCCCACAATAGCAGCTTCACTTGCTGCTCTGGCACACTTGCTGCTCAGTCTCTGGTGCTCTCTCTCTGGAGCAGTCTCTGGGGCTCTCTCTCTCTGGAGCAGTCTCTGGCGCTCTCTCTCTCTGGAGCAGTCTCTCTCTGGAGCTCTCTCTGTCTCTCTCTCTCTATCTCTCTGGAGCAGTCTCTGGTGCTCTCTCTCTCTCTGGAGCAGTCTCTGGCGCTCTCTCTCTCTGGAGCAGTCTCTGGCACTCTCTCTCTCTGGAGCAGTCTCTCTCTGGAGCTCTCTCTGTCTCTCTCTCTCTCTGGAGCAGTCTCTGGTGCTCTCTCTCTCTGGAACTCTGTGGGTCCACACCCAGCCTGAACCCCCCTGCTGGTTGCTTCAGGAGGCCTTTTAAAGAAACTTGCAGCTGGGCCTGATTACACCTCAAGCTTAACTCCGTAGCTCCTGGTGTAAATAATAATGTCTCAGGGATTAGTCCTCTTCCTAGCGCTGCGTCCACATTGGCCTCTGGGGGCAAACTGTTACATATCCTCCCCCTCAGCTCAACACTATAGGGTTGAGCAACAACTCTGTGAGGCCGTGTATGCCACCATCCTACCGTCCGGCCATTCTTGCGCCAGTAAGACCTTCCCAATAGCGCTGCTTTATCAGCTTTCTCATCTTGAAGCGCTCTCTTCTTCGCACCGCCAGGGACATTTCCCACACATCGTGGGTAGGACACCGGCCCGCCCGTCACTCCGAGTGCCCTCCCCCAGGGACCCTTGAAAAGTACTCGTCGTACTACTGTATGAGAACGCACTTCTCCATACCATCTCTTTCCTGGGGGTAAATCATAGATATTATGGGTTTCAGTGACCTTATCCTCCACCCGATATATCTTTTCTTCTAGATCCATCATCTCACTCTCGCGGCTCTGACTTATCCTCTTTGAATCATTAATGCGAGGCCTACAGTTTGCCAGTTCACCCTTCAGCTTGGCTTCTTCCTGTAGGTTCATGGCTAGAAGGCATGTTCCTGTCTGCTTCAAAACATTCCAGGAGTACTTATGCCTCAACTGTAGACCTTGAGCCTGAGATTGGAGCGGCCTAACTGCTGTCTCTTTACGCTTGGCTTTTACTTGCTCCTTTAATTCGTCTGCTAAATGTTCTCTCTTTGCTCTCAACTCTGCAGTCTCTTTAATGGATTTGTGCAGAATTTTATTTTCTTTTTCAGTATCTTTCATCCTTGCTTCAGCACCAATTTGTGATCTTTGTCTCACGGAGGTAATGGTTTGTTTCACATGCTCATTTTTTTGTTCTAGCCCTTTAATCAGTCTCTCCGAGTTCTCACGAAGCGTCTCTATGGTCTTTTCCAGTTGGGATTTCTCCTTCATTAGGTCATCATTCAGATGTTGGCTGCTCTGAATGCTCTGTCTCAGTTCAGCTTCTAATTTTTTTGGCTGCTTGCTCAGTCTTTGGTTTTCTTTCTCCATTTTCAGGGCCTTTGTGGCGATGTCCTCAGTAGATCCCAGGGCATTTCTTAGCTCCTCTATAGTGCTCAGCTGGGTCTAGTCCTCCTTCTCCAGTTTCAGAAGCGGACTGAATGCCAGCTTATTCACTTCATGTTCAAGCGACTTCCGTGGGGTATCAGGCAGATCACTCAGTCGCTCCCTCCTTACAACCTGATGGGGTTTAGTTTCTGGCTCAAATATCAGAGAGTCAGCTGCCCTTGCTGAGTACAATTCTTGGCCAAATTTTGTGACCTCCTGAGATTGTCGTGCTTCCTTTCTCAGTCCATTCTGTAGGATCTCCAATTCTCCCCCTGTAGGCTCATCAGTAGCATCCCTTTCAACTTCATTATACAACAGCAACTTCCTGGGCTGTCTTTCTTCCCTCTGTTCCTGCCTCCCTCTATTCCAGGTGCTCCTATTGTCTGGCTGACAATTCTCACCAGAACGTATGAGCTTCATACAAGCACCTTGCTTCTGTTCTGGCCCAGGATCCGTCTTGCTCTTGGGTCTGTACTTTATCTTTCTTTCTGTGCAGAGTAGGCATATTCTCTGTCTTTGCTAGAAAGAAGCTCTCAGACTCTTGTTTTTCCTGGAATATCTCCAGCTGTTTAGCAACGTCAAGCTGACGACCAACAGATAGGCTAGTATACTTCTTAGTAGCCTCTTGAATCCTGAATTCCTGAACAACATTTTTATTTTCTGTATCCTCAGCCTTCACCCATTTTATTTCTTCTTTTAGTGACTTCTCTAATAGCTTTGCCTCCAAGGCGTCCAGCTTTTCATGACCATTTTCTAAATGTTCTTCTTTAATAGAGTGGTCATTATGGATTACTTGTTGGTCATTGGTTTGTGGCTCAGAGGACTCATTTTCTAATTCTTCAGCCGCGGTTTCATGGTTTGGCACTTGTTCTTCAGAAATGCTTTGGGCAGATGGGTCATGCACTCCTTTTGTTGCCGAGTCACTATTCACAACCTCAGGGTTAGAAGAAGATTAATTTTCTTTCTGGGATGTCTCTACTCCCTGATTCATGTTTATCTGCATCCTGATGGATTTGCTGTTTATCTCTTAGTTTACCTAAATCTATATCTGGTGTCTTCTGCTCTGTTAATTGCACATTTGCCAATTTTTCTTCATGAGTCTCTTTCTCTCCTGTGCATACAGTCTCAGATAACTGTTCTGATGATACAGTTTCAGCTGATATGGTCTGTGAATTATGATTGTCCATAAACTGTTTCCCACTATCAGAAGACTCTTTATTTATGGTATGCTCATTAACATGAGCAGACATCTCAGGCACTTGGGTTGATTTTGGTGGTTCTGCGATTGACTCATGCATTGCGGACTCTTCTGGCTCGGAAGCCGGTATAGATTCTCCTACCGGTTCATGAGCTTCCTGCGAACATCGTTCTGCATTTAATGTAGCGTCTTGAGTACACAGGTACTGGAGGTCAGTGTTAGTCTCTTCTGGAAATGCATCACACTGAACCAACTGTCTCTTCATATCAGATGAATTGGCCATCCTCGGTATTTGTGGAGCATGAAATAGCAGCTCTCTCTGTATTACAGTTGCTTTCCTCTGTTTACGGGATTCCTCTATCTCTTGTGGCTGAGAGCTGGAAATGGTGATTTCTCCTTCTCTCTGAGATGCACAATTAGGGAGGAGATCTTGCCTCTCCTGTTTATCCTTGTGCTGCAGCTCCCACACAACGGATTCCTTCAGCTTATACCTGGGAGGACTCCTCTGGTTCCATCTAGGCATCTGTACCTTACTCCTGTAGGACACTCTGTAGTCTTCCAACGAAGTCTTCCTTCTCCATTCAGGAATATCATTAGGCATCTTCCGATCTTCCGGATACCCTTCCTTTTAGTAGTAACTTGCCCGTCTGTCTTCTCTTTAGAAAGGCTTCCAGTTACTTCTTCTTTTGTAAAAACCCTGCCTTTATTCATTCGTTTGATCTCTTCTTTTTCTGAATCAGAGATCTTTATCAGGCACTTTCTTTTTCTAGACACCTCAGGAGTATTCACCAAGGGCAGGTGACTGTGTCTGTCCCTTTTTCCTTGTTCTTGGCTCACAACTTTAGTTGCTTTTAAATCATCATTAGCTTGCTTCAGGGACAAAAGTTATTTTTCAGACTCAGCTGTCTCTTTTGCCATCTCTTTTTCCGCGGTTTCTGTTATTTTCCCAGCAATCGTTTCATCGGTCTCCTTCACCATGTCAGCTGTTCCTGCAGTCTTTTCCACTTTCTCTGCAGTCTCATCAGCAGCTCCTGCCAACTCTGCGGCGGCTCCTGTTTTCTCTGTGGCGGCTCCTGCCGTCTCTGTGGCGGCTCCTCTGTCAGCCCGCCAGTTCCTTGCTGGTCTATCTTTGACAATATCATCAAATTACTTCTCAACGCCAAACTCCAATGGGGTGTCCATAATATTTGGATGGAAATCTCTCCTTGTCATGCCAGTCACACCTTTCTCGTGTGGTTGAAGTATAGGAGCACTTCTCCGGCTAGCTTGTTGCACCCCCAGCGCCTTTATGCTAGCTGTAAAGTACGCCTTCTGTTCATTCTGGGAGTCTTTCCTCATCTTTCCTCATCCTCTCATCAGGGAACCCGTACACTGGCCTGTGGTAGAGATGGGCATGCTCTTCTTCAGTATTCCATCTTCTATTATCAGATTTTTCCCACAGACAGGAAGGGGCCTGTCCAAATTGTGAGTGTTCCCCTCTGTACTGTAACTTCTCCTTATTACAACTCAGGTTCTCTTTGTTCTTATATTTCTGGGTACTGAATCTCTGTGCTCTGACATCCCTGGTAACTCCAACTCTGGCAAGGATCTCAGCTTTGAGGTCATCATAATTTTTTATCTTTTCTTCATTCAAGCTCAGATAAGCTTTCTGAGCTTCGCCAGTCAAATACGGGGCAATGAGGCTGACCCAGTACCGTTTGTGCCACGCCTCCCTAATGGCTGTTCTCTCAAAAATGGTGAGGTATATGATCACATCATCATCCTCTGTCAGCTCCCGAAGAAGTTCATTGGCTCTAACTCTGGGCGCATCTTTTCTATATTTTTCCAGTGTTGCTTCATTCTGGGCTAACTGGATGGCCCACTTTCTATTGAACTCTTGCTGAGCAGCTGTGGCCTCTCTCATGCAGATTATTTCCTCCTCTGCTTGTCGCCGCCACTTCTCTGTGACCTCTCCCAAACATGCAGCAGCACCTCTTAGTTTACCCTCTTTTGCAGTATGGGCTCCGTCCACTGCAATTACTTTCTGCCCTTCCTGCTGACAAGCTCCGCCCACTTTCTGGTGTGTAGTGGCATCTACCAGGGCTTTCACTAGTTCCTCCATGAACATCTTGTAAGGTGGGCTGTCTTCTTAATACAGACAATTTACAAGCACCCCCTTCTGGCGGGGTCAGTGCCCTGTTTATCCAACTTTTTATTCTCTTTATGGAGGACTCTGGAGTCATTGTATGCTTTCACAGGCTTTAATATGTGGTAGGCATAACATAAATAAAAATAGCTTACGGTCAGCATGAAACCTACTTAAACAGGCTTGCTTACTTGCAGGAACACAACTGACTAGCCCTGGGACCGCTACTCGGCCTGCAGGTGGGACCGCTACTCGGCCTGCAGGTAAAAATAGTACCTTTTTTATCACAGAGGGGTGGTACCCTTAAGTCCAGTCACTTAGCTGCAATGGATCCTCTTCTGCTTGCAGCGAATGTTCTCCTTTAAATATGGTGTAGTCACACAGACTGATCCCACAATGGCAGCTTCACTTGCGGCTCTGGCACACTTGCTGCTCAGTTTCTGGTGCTCTCTCTCTGGAGCAGTCTCTGGTGCTCTCTCTCTCTGGAGCAGTCTCTGGCACTCTCTCTCTCTGGAGCAGTCTCTCTCTGGAGCTCTCTCTGTCTCTCTCCCTCTCTGGAGCAGTCTCTGGTGCTCTCTCTCTCTCTGGAGCAGTCTCTGGCGCTCTCTCTCTCTCTCTGGAGCAGTCTCTCTCTGGAGCTCTCTCTCTGGAGCAGTCTCTGGTGCTCTCTCTCTCTGGAGCTCTGTGGGTCCACACCCAGCCTGAACCCCCCTGCTGGTTGCTTCAGGAGGCCTTTTAAAGAAACTTCCAGCTGGGCCTTATTACACCTCAAGCTTAACTCCGTAGCTCCTGGTGTAAATAATAATGTCTCAGGGATTAGTCCTCTTCCTAGCACTGCGTCCACACTGTCCTCTGGGGGCAAACCGTTACAATATATATAGTGGATATAAAAAGTCTACACACCCCTGTTAAAATGTCAGGTTTCTGTGCTGTAAAAAAATCAGACAAAGATAAATCATTTCAGAACTTTTTCCACCTTTAATGTGACCTATAAACTGTACAACTCAATTGAAAAACAAATAGTTTTTTCTGTTATTTTGTCCTATTTGTTGTTTGCTTCAAAAAAAAAAAAAAAAAACATCTTCAAAGTAGTGGGCATGTTTTGTAAATTAAATGATGCAAATCCTCAAACAATCCATGTTAATTCCAGGTTGTGAGGCAACAAAACACGAAAAATACTTTTGCAACGCATTGTAAATGTTTCTATTAATCTAAAAGTAAATAATCCATTCTGTAATTTGTGAATATATATTATACCACATTTATATATCTTACTTCCCTTGCATCTATCAAACTGTCTAAATGTAACATACAATAACTACACTGTAAACTGGGGTGCTGATTGATATGAGTCTTTATTCTGGTAAATAAATTATTTCTGTGTGTGTGTTTTGAGATCTTGCATGCCTACTGCATTTTTGTGATTTCTAGGTGTATATTATCTATATTTCTTGTGGTTATTTTGGTATTCTCTTTATTTCTTTTAGATATTTTTTGAGCTTGCACCTCTTCACACATTTTACGTAAGCTTACGTTCACAATCTTGTTTAGCGGAGGTACCATTTCTTTATTTGAGTGTAATTAAGTTGGTGCTGCTACTGAGCAATAGTCTTGGGTGGTTCTTGTAACTGCTGGACCCATGGGAAAGAAGTACAGTATAACAGAGCACAGCTGCCAATTGAGTATTCACTAGATGGTGCAAGGTCAGGGCTGGAGTCTAGTATCGTGGTCAGGATACAGGCAGAAGTTCCAGAAACAAGCAGCTTTTAGGGGATTAGCAAACAAAGCTTATTAGGGATCACAGTATTAGTCAAAATCTTTAAACAATAGAAACACAGATGGGGAACCACGCCCAGGAAGAGGTTAGCAAGATGAGCTAACGGCGGGTATGACCTTCAGAGAACCAGGGAATGCTGAGACTGAGAGCTAAACAGAGGAGCTACATGGTAGCCTAAGAAATCCAGCTTAAACAATGGAGCTGTAAAGACCGCTTGCGAGTCCCTGACTGTTTTGAGTATTGAAAGCAGGGAATAGTAGAAACGCGGGAAGAAAGCCTGTTTGAAGGATAATCGGTGGAGAGAGGCTGGGATTCTCGCCCGAGAAATAACATGGGAGAACAGTAAAGTGATATGTGAATGGCGGTGAGACACTGAGGAATGTAAGGGTGAGGTATGGAGAGAGGCTGAGACACTCACCTGGAATTCCCATTTGAAATTCACACTGGAGAATGGCAGAGAGATGTGCTGGTGGTGAATGGCGGTGAGACACTGAGGGTGGCTGCGATGAGGTACGGAACATGCTGAGGGAGCCAGCTTGAGATACTCCCCAAACAGAGATTAACTGTAATAGCACCACCCTAGGAGTTGAATACAGCTCCATTATTTGGAGCCAGAGACAGCTGGCACAATAATCCCCCGAAAAGAGAGTGTATATTAAAGACTCTGTTCTCCTTCAGGTACAACTGGGGGATAGGTGAACTAAATGACCCCCTTGGAAAATCACTGATACAAGCTGGGGCTAGAGATACTGAAGCAGCCTAAATGTAAAATATATCGACATAAGAGTTTTATAATCCCCCTCGGTTAACAGCTGGGAATATATGTCACTACAACTTATGGAGCGAAATCCTAAAGTAACACTGGCAACTTCTAAAGGAGTCGTTTTCCTAAGGAGACATTCAGGCCTGATGGGGATAAAGGAAAAGAGATAATCACTGAAATTAAAGATCTTAAAAGAGACTAAGGAATTGAGTAAACTCTAAAAACACTGCTGGGTTGAATGCAGTAATATACTAATTCTTTACTCATGGTTTTTTAGAACTGGACTTACTTGCTGATATAACTGTTTTTGAAATTATATTTGCTTCCCTTACAATAATTTATTATTAGAGGTGTTTAATTAATAGAGCAAATGTGAAAAAATGTATTACTAGGTCTAAATGAACATAGTTCTAAGTGAAAACTTATGTATGAAAAGAGTTTCCTTTTTTTTAAGCAATAGCTAATTAATTGGCCGCCTGAATATATAGGGAGAGAAGCAATAATCTATACCATAAGAGAAAGATTAACTTGCAATTATGAGAAATAAAGATAATCAGAATACTAAAAGTAAAGCGAAAGAGTAAAAAACATAATGACTCTAAAGCGAGTCACTTCTTTTCTCCTGTCGAGGAACGTAGTGCTAAAAGTGAATCATGATTAGATGTCACAGCTCATTCACATCTTGATTTAACGATGGAACAAATAGAACCCCTGAGGGATCACCATTAAAGACTAATATACACAGAGTGAATACGTAGTAGAGGAACACCTAACTACTTCAATAATGAAAGGCTTATTAAAGCACTTCAGAGTTCGATTAAATTAGAACTAACAAAGGAAATTGCAAATAACACCAAACAGATCAACACTCTCTGTAATAGACTAGAAAGTACAGAGTCTATACAAGATAACATTTTTAATTAATATTAGATATTAACAACAAGAATAAAAGAGGCTGAGGGTTAAAAGCTAAATGTTCAAGTCTGGATGACTTCTCCAGACGTCAAAACATCAGATTAAGGGGCATCCTTGCGTCCATCGTACTAAAAGAGTTACACCAATATGTTAAAAATGTTCTAGAACAGCTAATAGATTCAGAAGGGCAAGATTGGCCAAAGATAGAAAGTGTATATTGCATCCCTTTACCTCGATATTTAACAGGGGAATATTCAAGGGACGTTGTAATTACATTTTAATCTCAGATTGTCAGGGACAAGTTTTTGAAAGCGGCCTATAACCAAAAAACATTTAACTCCCCTTATGAAAAATTTTACATTTTTGCGGATCTGTCAGGAGAAACATTATTTCAAGGTAAAGAATTATCAAATAAAAGAGTTACAATTACAGATTAAAAAAATCATACAATAAAAAGTAGATAGATCTATATGGGCCCTCCAGCGGAGACTATATTATTACTAGCGCCTTGCATCAAAAATGACGGGGCAATAAAATTTGAAGCCATGGCAATGCTGTTTGCCACACAATGTAAAGCTTTTGCTACTCTGAGGACCTTCGGTGCTCATTACGAGCCTCATGCTGAGTGCCTTCGGCGCTCATCGCGTGGCTCACAATGAGCGCCTTTGACGCTCATTGCGAGCCTCTCCTCTCTTGTACTTTTGCTCCTCTGAGCACCTTCTGCGCTATATATATAACTGCAGTGTAATTTTTTTTTTTTGTGCAGTGGAAAGTATACATTTTTATTTTCCATTACTAATTAATACTTATTAAATTAATGTACGTTAATAATTAATTCTGAATGAACAAATGTATAAGGAAGTGCGAAGACATAATGTATGCATAAAGTAACAGCAATGTAAAATATGCTATTTAGCATATTTTTTTATATATATATATATATTTTTTTTTTTATAATAATTAATTAATTACTTAATTAATATACTTTACCTATTTGTAATTAATATATCCAGCAATCAATATCCTGAAGAGCTAACAATCTCTTTTAATTTTCCTGCAGCATACAATGTACAGTTGGACTGTTGCTGCCCTGATGAGAAAGTGTCAGCAATGTACCAATCATCGCCTAAGTGCTCCAAGTTTCAATGCCTCAACTGCTTGCCTCGCTATGCGAGGCTCGCAGCTGATGAGCGCCTTTGGCGACCGTCTGGGTTACGATTTTGCTTCTCTCGCACGTTGCTCAGAGCCCCTTCCAATTTAATAGCGACGGAAACCAAGAGAATTTCAGGGCTTAAGATCTACACGTTGGATTTACGTGGCTGGAATTTAATATGGCTGTAAGTTATCAGAGATCATCTGCAGAGTGCCATTCCTGAATATTATGTAGCCAAATATAGGAGAACCACATTATCAAGTTCCAAGTAGGCAAAATGTTTAATTTAATGCAGCTCTTGTCCTAATAGTTTAAGGAGAAATGTTGATCAGACAAGTAGTAATTGTGGATTAAGCACACATCAGAGCTTGGAAAAGTCATGGAACTTGAACATTTTCAGCTTATACAATTTCTTTAATTTTCAATGAATGAAGCTATTCTTTGCTATTGGTATATAACCATTAGTTAAATTGTAACTATGGCATACACAATTGTAATCATAGCATTTGTTTTCAGCTACCTACACATCACCCTTTTTGCCTTCCTACTTTCCAGTTGAGTTTTGTTGTAATAACTTTTAGTCAAATCGACTGCGTTGTGAACCAGAAATACTGTAGAAGTGCACTCTGAGACAACAAAAGAACATGTTGATATGGGTTAATGACCTGTATTTAAAGTACATCATCTGCCTTGGGGAACTGGGCAAAGATCCAAGCAAATTCCATGCCGTCTGAGTTACAAGGCTACAAAGGTCAACAAATTGTTGACTTTAATTATTTCTACAGAAATTTCATCAAACTAATTTCCAGTGTCTCATTACAAATGTTCTATTTGTTTGAAATCCAGGAATACATTTTGCCTTTGGGTGACTGAAGTAAAAAAATTAACTGAAAAATGAATTGCATTTATTTTATTCATGCAAAGAATGATGACCTTGAGAATTGTTAGGCAAAAAGCCAGACTTTTTACTGAATGGAGACATCTTTGGAAAGGTACCATCATTTGTTTCTTTTTAATAATTAATCTCTTATTGAATGAGACAGTTTTGGAGTGAACAATCACATGAAAAAGATTTGTAAACAGTAAATGGTAATGCATAGACACATATACAATAATCTTGTTTGTAAATGCAGAATATTCAAACAAAATAACTTGGTTTAAACATTAATATAAGAAGTCTCATTTTGTTTGTTTTTTTGTTTTTAATGCAACAAAAAGTCTATATAACCATTAAATAAATAAATAAGAGGAAAGGAAATATTAATCATGGAATCATTAAAGGGAAAGTGACTATGTAAAGGGGTAAGGGAGATGAGAAGATAAAAAGGAGTACCTCAAGTTAATAGAAAGGACCTCACATTTTGTTAAGTTTCTTTTGTTCCAGAGTGCCCATTTTTTTCTCATAATGGGATAGAACCGTTTAAATGTGTAAGATAGTTTCTCCAAATAAGCTATTTCATGAATCTTTTAAATTATCTGAGACAAGGATAGCTTTAATTTTTCAAAGCGATATGTGATTTAACTACCCCCAAAATAGCCATTTTCAGAGGTTTTCTAGGAAATACTCATCAGACAAAGTTATGTTGTAAATGACTATCAGCCCTATTAAATTAGAAGCCAGTAAGTGAAACCTGAGACATGCAACGGCTGCAGGCTTGGAATTTGGCTGAGTTACAGAGCTATCAAATTAGAACGAGCTGCGAGTTACAAGTTTGAGACGCAAAAGCGTAAACCATTTGTCGACTGTTGGATGTGCGGTCTTGAACGTGATCAATTATTCAAATCTGTAGTTACGAGTTGGGATGGAGACAATGGAAACAGAGATCGTCATCATTGCGTCAAAGGAAGATGGAAGATGGAGGTTGGATTTCAAAGTCTTATGGGGCTCAATTACAGTTTACAATTAGACGCAAATTCCAGATATAATGCAGTATTAATAAAGCCGTAAATATGATATTCTTTTACATGAGAGACACAGTATATGTATTAACACATTGATTGCCGGGATCTATTTAACACGGAAATTAAACACGAAATAAAGTATTTCATTGTCCAGAGAATGAGAATGTTGTGTTTTTAATTCTAAGGCCTAACATCACTTGCCCTGTTCATAAAAGTACAGTAGTGTGTGTATATGTGCATTTAAAGTGCTATGGATTGGACTTTACCCCCCTTGTGAGTACTCTCTAGCACTCGTTGGCTTCTTGGCTACATTTGTATGTTACGGGGTTGAAGGCAAGTGAAATTGTTGCAATTTAATAGCATGATTGGAATTGCAGCGGTTACGAGCTTGAGAGAACAAAGGATTTGCGGCCACAAAGTTCCACGTCTTGTAGGCTTTTTTCACTCCAAACACGGAGATCGGCAGCGGCTTGATTTAAAGGGCTAATTTAATAAGTCTTACTGGCTACATTACGAGTTACACGTAGGGGGAATTTTATAGAGCTGAAAATCTTCCAATTTTGATCAGATACATTTTACAGCTGGGCAAGACCACCAAATGTGTAGCTAGGTACCTATATTTAGGCAACCTCTGAAACTGGGATTTGGGTGGTACAAATTCCAGGTTTATCCGGTACAAGATACAACCTATGCAAAACCTTCAAGGTTGTATTGTCCCGGAGTAGGTGATTTAAGCAGAGTGAGAGAGAGTAAGAGAGTTTTCAGAGCAGTATCTTCCAGTTTTGTTATTTTATATTCATCTATTTACAATGTTACACTTAATCTTTGAATACACATATTCACAGATTACACATAATACAAATACACATAAATTAAATTACACACATAGATACAAAAACAGCTAGGTCACTCAATACACACAAGAATGTTGTCTTCCTTGGTGCCATCCGTGGATGCCCCATTATCCTTGCGGGGGAGGAACGTTAGGCCCGGCCCTAGGGCTCAGGCATGGAAGGAGGTAGGGATCGCAGTAACGGCAGTGGGAACAGCAGAAAGGAATGTGAGGTCTGTGAAGCACCGGTTTGATGACATTGGGGCCAATGTGAGGAACAATGATGGCCAAGGAGGCCAGCCAAGCTGCAGCACCAAGTGGTGGCCCCCAGTCACTGTATGATATAATTAGTGGGAGAAGGTGGCCAAGGACCTTTTGAGCCATGTGCCTGTCGCTGGAGCTTCAGGCCTGGTGGCCCAGTAGATCCAGCCTCTATGTCGGGTCAATATTACATACACCAACATGCCACCACATTTACATCACACACACTAAACATGTACATGATGACCAACAAGGATATGTCAGCTCTATGGAATTAACAAGGGATAGATGAATGCGTTATTAAATCCATGAAGCTGACAAATCACTGTCATTCGTGGGCACAACAAAAGCAAACAACCAGTAGAGAGTCCATGTATGGGTGTGCCCACTGCAACGTATGCAGTTACAGACCGCAGCTGGAATCAATTTAGCTTTAGGAGCCAAGAACAATCAAGTTCAAGAACCAAAGAATGGATCACATCTAGCAAATGATAGCTACTCATAGTTGCAATTAAGTGAATCATCCAGGTTCAAGCCTAAATGTCAGATAGTTAGGAATTAACACAAAACAATGTAGTATTCATCATACTAATAACATACACCTATCTTTTCTCTCTTTCAGCATCAAGGAAGTCTGGGTCCAGTGGTGAGCCAGAGGCGGGGCATCGGCTCAATCGGAGCAGGATGTTGACAAGCGAGCTCCCGCCCAGCAGGAACCGGCGCAGGGAGGTGGGGGTGGAAGTGGAGATGAGAGCCCTGGTTCTAAGGAGGAGGATGTCATCTGGGCAGTGGGGTCACCAGCAGGACCATCAGCCGCACCAGGGGCACTTTCCAACCCCCGCAGAGATTTAGCATATGTCCAGGGCCCTTCTACTGGAGGGACTAGAGGGACTTGACTCCATCTCCTCCTCCACTCACCAGTGCGGCAGACTGGCCATCACCACCAGGCCCAGCAACACCACAACCACCCGCATGGAGCAAGGCCCCAGGCCCTCCCCACTGGGCCACTACCAACACCACCGCCCCCTCCTTACACATCAACGCCCACGGACCTCCACCACCAAGCCAGGCTGCACAGGTGAAGATGCTGGCCATAATGCGCCAGCAACTGGAGTGTCTTGAGTGGATTCAGGCCGGTAGTAGGAGGTGAAGGGCAACCTGGCCAGGCACAATAGGGAGGAGAGGAGGCACCATCTGATGTCTTCCCTTGCCGGGCTGCTCATGATTGGGACAGACCAGAGAGCATTCCACCACCTGACCACAGACGCCTTGCGCTGTGCTCTGGTCCCCAGCCTCGCCTCCTCCACACCCGCAGCCCAGACACTCTACTTCCCCCATGCCTCCGCCACCAGCACCACCACTGCCTCCTCGGGCTATGCTTCCCACTGTCCCCACCACCACCACCAAGGAGGCGCTGCTGGCCACAGGGGATTGAGGCCCTGATACTAGGCAGAGGAGGATGTAGGGGCTGGACATGGTTTTGTACCTTCTCAACAGCACTCCGCAGTGACAATCTATGGGTCCAAACGTTAACGTAATCTAGCCTGGCTACAGAGTCTTGGATCTTGCCTATGTGATGGTGATATTTTGTACACAGATAGCTACATCCCATCACATGGTCAATGATCTTCTTCTCTGTGGACACGTAGGGTTCTGTGTAACATTTCACCAATTAATGGTCACTAAGAAATGCTGTTGAGAAGAGATGCTGAAGGCATCTTCTGCATCTGCAAGCATTTTGTGAAGGAAATGTATTAAGTGTAAGATTTTGCCAGTGCGTCCCCCCTTAACACATAGCTCCCACAATATTAAAGCTATCATATAGCCAGATATCTAAGACATGATTGTTGGAAACTTAAATGTAGACTAATACTGCTATGGTGGTGGACTTAAAGTCTCACAATGGCATGTTAATGACAGCCAGCATTAACATATGCACTAGTGAAGCATGTGATCCTGACCTCAATATCAGACTGAGAACAAATTCTTGGGTCTGATGACAGTGAATCTGGCTGTTGACTTTGTGTCCTCTCCATATTAAAGGGATATGTAAGTGAGCTGGATTATGAGTGCATCTGATAGAGAAGAATTAGTAGTGTTTGAACATATTTTTTGCATGAAAATATACCAAAAAAAACATTTAAACACTTACCTTGAAGTTAGTAAAATATCTTTTAATTTCTGTTAGTTGAAACTTAGGGTTAACACCCTCCAAACCCAGGCTAAACTGGTATACAATTTGAAAAAACATTTGGCCAATCAAGAGGAAGTAAAGACTGAAAAAATTGTATCACAATCTGGCAGTTGCTGTCTGTTTTTTTTTTTCTCTCTCTGCCTGTCTCCTTATGGGCAATTTCATCTGTGACCCCAGCAACCATCATTTCCAGGGTACACTTTATGTAAGCTTCCTAGGGGTGTGCACATCCAGATATCAGTATCTAGCATATAAATATTTAAGGGCATTCGACTTTTCAATACAGTACTTATTTTTCTACTAATCAGAAGCTGTTTATTAGGAAACATTTGAAACCCAGCTCACTTACATATACCTTTAATGGGTATTTCCCCCTATTGCTGATATCATGAGTATCCTTTAACATGTGCTAACACCTGTATAGCTGATGGATGTGATATCAATGTTGATGAACAATATCATGTTGGTCACAGCTAAGCCTTTATTGTGAGATGACACATCATTAATAATGGTCATGGCCAGTGAGTTATCCTGAGAACTAGCTAATGGTTAGTAATGCTTGCAGATGGAAATCAGGTGAGTTGGTATACTGTTACAGTGTCAGTATTTAGCACTGTACTGTACATGCATGTTACTGAATTTTTTATCCTCCCCTGTTTTTTTTACTACTTTTTTTCAGATTTTTGTTTTGGGAACACACTGTATGTGTGAACCGGATTGGATTACACAGCCCAGAGGTTTAAGCATCTGTTTCATTGAGCTTATATAGACAAGTTGTAAGTGCTATGCACATTAATGGTTTCTTCAATTAAATAGAGTGATTTCTGATAATCCTTTTTTTCATCAGATTCTGGTTGCAGTGGTGTAGTGATCACATGTTATCCTGGTAGGTGCTATGCATCATGCTTATTCTAGACTATCACATTACCCCCTTTAGGTATCCCGTTTTTCCCACAAGCCTCTTGCTCTCCCGGGATCCGCCCACACCACACCCATGATATTAATGCACAGTCTTGTACATTTCTGATTGTGCTTTGTATATGAAATAAAGCTTTGTTATACCATTCTCACAGTGTCAGTGTGTTTTCAATGGTTGGGGTTTTGGGACATCCACATACATCACATTTGTGTCACATTCCTATATCTGTAAAATAATTAGCCCTAGTTATTATGCAATAGATTAATACATATAATAATATTAATATAAGATATCATATAAAAATATGTAATAATAAAGGGTTAATACACATGCAAAGTCCAATTTGTGATTCGGTGGAGCAGCAACATTCCCCTGAAGGCCTGATAACAATATGACAGGTGATAATGTCAAATGACACAGAGCAAAACACTTGATGGGATTTCACCAAATTATAATGGGTATACATCTTGGCACATGGCCACCAGCAATGGAGTGGGACTCTCCAGGATGGGCGTAGGGGAGATTATCCCTGATGGATGTGAGTTGGCTGTTGCTCCAGGTGCCTCTGCACAGCCTCCAAGTGTGTTTGTAGCCCTTCCTGATGGGTTAGATTAGATTAGTGTGGTGTATTTCCCCCTGCTCCCCTTCTGGATTGCTAACTGGTGGTGGTGACGGAGCTTGATGAAGCTGTGACCTAGGTGGGCAGGTCATAGCAGAGAGGTCAGACAAATAGCAGTCCACTGGTGAGGGAACTGGCAACATACTCCAATATGTTTTCAATGCAAACATTGTGGATACGCACAGACCGAGACATAAGTAAGTTTGCTGCAGTCCATAGGGTCACACAGAGCCAGACACAACTAAGGGACTGAACAACCAAATCTAAAATGTTCACCTGGTACTTGATATGTGATGTGGTGGTGTAATTTGGCACTATTTGTTTTCCCAATGTAGATGTGATGAGTGAGATATATAGAGAAGATGATCTTTGTATTTTTAGGGTCCACATTAGAGCCTCTGTGAGTGAGAAAGGGTTAATATGGCAGCCATTTTCATGTATGTGTGTTGCAATTTAATAAGGTAGTGTCTCTTTAATTGCTTTTAGCATCTTGCAGCTTGGCTTTTCATATTGGCATATGCATGACCATTCCGACATGTGAAAAAAATAAATACGTTAAAGCTATTTGTTAATTGGGAATTGTTGTGCAGTTAATTCTAATGTCTTCCATTGCTTTGCTCATATTTTAAAGTCCATTGTTGTGTTTTTATTGTGTTTTGCAGTGTTACAAACTAATCTGTTAAACCCTTTGCCGGTCCTATTTGGAACCCCTAAGATTTTGGCCGACATTTGCTGTTTACGGGCTTGACTGCGTTTGTGGTCTTGAGGAATTGTAGCAATTGAATAGCGATTTTCGAGACTGTAACTCTTCGAACGTGAAAGATCAAAGGCTTTGATGGCCTGTAAGTTCTGGTTTTAACAAGTGCAAGGATTTCAAGCCCGTAACACGTAGCCCGTTTGTGGCTCGCAAAAAACACCATATGAATAGCAAAATAACTTACGGCCTCCATTACAGCCTACTGTAACTTACAATTGCTCAATTGAATGAGGCCCATAATAATTAATTGCACAATAGTCTCAAGTTTGGAAATCTGCAATAAAATATTCTTTCTTTTAAGTTTTATTGAGTTAATACATATCATGGAACCCGCATAGACTAGAACAGTTGCTTTATTGATTTTTACATTTCTGGATTACGAGTCCGATCACAAATTGTAAGTATAAACACTAATTGATTGTTCATGTTTTACTGACGTCATGATGGCAGTCTCATTTATTATTGGCTCTGTCTAAAAAGTAACTTACAGGCTTGCAAAATTGATCATGATCTGAAATGTTACTTACGGGTTAATGGGTTGCGTGTGGAGGCTGTGAGCCTATATTTGCGTGCATGATTCAATTGAATACACCTAGATATGTAGAAAATTTGTAACCAGCAGCCATAATGTCTGGTTCCATGTAATTACAGGATTGGGATTAAATAGGGCCCCATATCTCTGTATTAGAAAAAAGGGAGAACTAATTGTCTTGATACAGTGATATAGGTACTTGTGTACTAGGAGAGAGAAGACAGGGAGGAGAACATGGAGTGATAGATAAGAAAATGGGACAACAGCAAGGCAATTGAGAACAGAGATGAGAGAAGAATGTGAAATGGAGAGCACATAGAAAACAGGTAAAGGCAGAGAGGAGAGAATAGATGAGATTGTAATGGAGTAGAATGGAGTGTAGATAGAGAGAGGAGCAGGATGACAGGAAAAGCAAAGGAGATAATCATGAGAAGAGGAGTCACTAGAGTCAAAAGAGATAGAATATAAGAATCTTAGAGATAATGAGAGAAGAAATGTGATAGGACAGACATACCAGAACAAACAAAAGGGAGAAAGACAAGAGAGCAGAAAATACAAAAGTGGGAGAATACATAAGAGAAGGGAGAAAAATAAGTGAAAATATGAGATTAAAAAAAGAAGACAAAAGAAGAGAGGCAAAATACAAGAAGAGAGAGAGAAGACAAGAAACGATAAAAAAAAGCAACCAAGAGAACAGAATAAATGACAAAAATAAAGTTAGTTAATAGAGAGGAAAGAGGAGGGGAAAATTGGAAATATAGTGGAGGGAAGAAAGAAAGGGGGAAGGTGATGGATAAATTTAGTGGGGTATAAAATGAGGGACGAGAAAAGGTGATGGGTTGAGAAGAAGGGGGGAATTGGGGAGAAAAAGGGAAGAAGAGGGAAAGCGAGAAGGGGAAAGAGGAGAGATAGAGAATGGGGTAGAGAGAGAAGAGAGGGGGGAAAATGGTTGAAGAGAACTTGGGAAAATAGAGATGGAAAAAGAAGCAAAGGAGGGTGGATATAGAAAAAGCATGGAGAGAGAGAAGGGAGACATAAGGAGATAAAGAGGATGGAAATGTAGGAGAAAAGTAGAAGAGAAGGGGGAGAAAAGTGGATAGAGATATCAGGTAATAAAATAACCAGAAGACTGTAATTTACTGCTGTATGAAGGCAGTAGGCCATAACTTAATTACTGTAGTAGTAAGAGGAACAGTACTCAAGTATAGCAGCAGTAGGCCTCAACTTAGTGGTGTGTTTACAGCATACAGCCCCTCAGAAGCCATTTTGACATGACTGCTTACTAGTCCTTGAACTGTGAATTTCAGTCTACATTGAGATCCAGTATATAGACGTAGGTCATAGAGCTATATTTACTGAGCTACGAGATTTCTCACTAGATGATCCAATACCAATGTAATTTTCTATAAAATCAGCCCAATCTTTTCTGAAAAAGATTCTATAGAATAACATTGTGAAGTGAATGAGCAAATTTGTGCATTAGATAAGGCTTTTTTATTGTATTCTGAGTATCAAAAATTTGTAATAAAAACTGTTAAGAAAAATATCTTACAGGCTGCACTTTTGAAATATATTTAAAAATATGTGTAATTGACCAGTTTCTTTGTTATCTAATCATTCCTTTGCATTTGTTCCCAGAAAGGCAGTCACAGAAGTCAAGAGTAATAAAATGCTTTATGCCTTTAGCACTAAAATTTGATTTTCTTTAGTATAATAAATCACATATATAGTTGTCAGCATGTGGGTGGTTGCTAACGCTTGCAGGCTCGCATAGAAAGCCCGCCGCAACTGCGGCCCTCATGAAGCAAGGGCTGCAGTTGCTGGCAAGGAGCGCCAAAGGCGCTCCTTGCGCTGGCGCTCATCCCTACGACTTTCCGACCGCAAATAAGCCGCATTTGCGGAGGTGGAGGCTCTACGGCGCCTCACAACCGGTTACAAACGACCACACATTCGGGAATTGCAAAAAAAAACATAAACACGCAATGACTAACTACGGACTAACACAAAAGAATACGAGCCTCGGGACTTAGAAAAAATCCATTAAGGACTTGCAAAAATATGACCTTAACGGACAACCTGCGCACAGCGCCAAACATTAAAAAACAGAAAAATACATACACAAAGAAAATAAAAACCTTACCCACACCAAGGGGACCTCTGCAACACTGCTTAAACCTCAAATTCTGGCAAATTTACACTCGAAAATCCCCTAAGCGAGAGAAAAAATGGCCGCCAAAAAAAAACGACCCCTAAAGCCGCTAAATTCCACAAAGCAAATACAGCTTTTACAAAAACCTGTACGACCTACAACATACACCATTAGCAAGGACGCTAAATCATACAAACCCGCCTACCACATACACATTTGCCACCATTTTACACTACCTTACAGAATGCGGAAGTACCCAGCTACACTAACGGCTTCCCCTCGCGCACGCAGCCTATTTACACTACACACTGCACACATTGCTGACACTTACACCTCAGCTCCACTACAATGCAAACCTACATTGTATGGTGCAGGAACATCAAAACAGATTGTCAGCTCTTCAGCACAATGCTTCCTGCATGTATTACTTACAAATAGGTAAAGTATATTTATTTACTAATTTATTACTTATTTAATTACCATCATAAAATACATATACACAAAAAAAAATTAATAAAAACACTATTGCAATAAACGCAAAAGACATTCACTGCGCGCGTCACAACGAGCGCCAACGCTGCTCATAGCACACAAACTACACCAGGGGACAGCCTTGCAATGAGCACAAAAAGCAGATCAGCGCCGACCTTACAATGACAGCAAAAGCGCCTCTGATAAAAAAAAAAAAACTTGCAATCAGCCCCGAGAACTTAGACCACCACAAAAAATAATGTCTGTGCCAAACACCATTCCTTGACTTACAACTCTATTGCCGTCATTTTTTGACAGGCAGTTCGCTATGGGATAATAAAAGGAAGCCTAGAGGGTAGAATATGTGCTGCGCTTACCTACATATCTTTTTTTTTTTATGGATTCTAAGGTTACTGTTAAATATCATTTATTTTCTGAAGTGTGCCATACAGGAATAGCAGGAACAAAATGGGGCCACTAAAACATCAACAACACAAACAATGAATGAAATGTTTAATACAATTCTATATATACAGTGGTGTGATTTTTAATCATTACTGAAGTACCTCATATATCTAGGTAGATATGTATTTCAGTCAGAAGAAAATGCAATATTCCATATCATTGTTCTTGTATAGGCTATTACTCAGTTTAGTGTGATGATGCTTAATATGAATTGAGAACAATATAAATAAATTAAATGGAAAATACATATTCTTTAGCTACAATGATTCTATAATACATAGAAGCCATTCCTCCCTTCTTTCTCATCTTCATATTGCCATATTACCTTATGTTATATATAGTACAAGTTAATTAGTGGAGTTGTCAGTAAAGTGTTCTCCTTCTTTTCACTCATTCCAGGAAGGTCACTGTGAATCCAATGGTTATAAAAAAATTACTTTGCTTGTTTGTTCTTTGAAGCTTCCCAAGTTTCTCTCTTCCTCTTTTGCCTATGCCCTCTCCCACATACAGCACATCCAGCTATATGTTTTGGGCACTACCAATTTATAATGACGATCTACTGCCTAAGCTCTTAATATATTGCTACAGTCATTATCACATATTATAATTGTCCAACTATAAATCGTCGTCACGCTTTGCGAGCTCGCAAAGCGAGGGACGCAGTTTGGTCCGCAAATGCCCACCCTCACAAAGCGAGGGGCTGCATTTGCAGAAGGTGGAGGCTCCAACGTCGGCACCAATGAGCCGAAGGCTCATTGCAGGCCGCAAATGCGGACCCTCGTAAAGCGAGGTCCCGCATTTGCGGAGGTGGAGGCTCTACGGCGCCTCACACGCGGTTACAAACACCCACACAAACGGCACTTAGATCTAATAGATCTAACACGCAATCACTATTTACGGACTTACACAAAAAAATACGAACCGCGGGACCATTACGACCTTAACGGCCAAACTGCGCGCACCTGAAAACATTAAAAACACAATAAATACAAATAAAAAATACATAAAAAGCTTACCCACAGCAAGGGGGGCACGTAGGACCTCTGCAACTGAAGTTACACCTCAATTTAGGTCCAAATTCCTGAGTTTATACACACGAAAATCCCCTAAGCGAAAGAAAAAATGGCCGGCGAAAAAAATCAATACATCCAAATAGTGTTTGTATAAGCAAAAAAATATAGGGTCATTTATTTTAATATTAAAAAGAAGGAACCTTCTATGTTTCTTTAATAAGGGGATTATAGCAGTGGTTTCAATATGAAGGGTTTTAACATTTTCAGTATTCCTTGAAACATTCATCCAAACCTTCATGGAGCCAAACTCTGCAATGGAGGGCTTGTTGAAAGCCGAAAGACAAGGAATCGCAGAGGAAAACTTTCCAAAACTCAAAAGCCAACTGAGGCGTGCAAGGAAGAAGCGGGCCTATAAATGTATAAGGAACACCATGGAAAAAACAGCCCAATGAAGTAAGAACCCAATAACTTCCACCACTGCTGAAATGTATTCTCTCTTAATGAGATTGCTATTCAAAGTGAGAATCATCCCATCTTAATTACAGCTGTTATATAGAGTGTGTTTGTGTGAAGCCAGACAGAATATTTAGGAACCAGTGAGGAAATACCTGTATATATCATAGCAAATACCCTGACATATTAATTTTCCATAATCCACTAAGAAGAGTCTGAGAACTAAGGCAGGGATAAAGCTATTATTTGGATGTGATGTTCTTTCGGTTGAATTTACAAAAAGACTGTTTTTCTATAGTACAATGTCAATTCTAATTATTCAGATATTTTGCTAATTCCATGGACAAAAAAAATATATTAATTTAAATCCCTCTACCCATTGGCAGAGCTAGTGAATGAAGGGCCCGATGCAAAAACAAATTATGAGTCTTAGACAAACTTAAAACAAAAGAATCTGCTTGTGTTATGAACCCCTCCGTCATGGGTAGTTAGGTTGTTCTTATCTTACATACGATCTTCTCCTCTTTACCCTGTTCGTCAACTTCTTGGATAATAATATATGATAATGTGATATGATTATATTATTTTTGCTAGTAATAATAATGTATGAAAAGATAATTCATGAAAGCAGAAATGTTAACTACATAACGAGCACAATGTCTTCTAGTTGCAGCATATTGATAATGGAGCAGCCCAATCAGCAGAACAGAACACATCAACGCCATTTTAAATGTTCCTACTCTGCCTGATCAGTGGCAAAAGGGCCATATACATTTTATTGCAAGCAAGAATATTCAACAATAGCAGTTAAGTCCTCTCGCAACCTGGCCACCAGAGACAAGGACCAACCTTCAACTATTGACACAGATTGAGAACCAACAAAACCATCAACACATGATGGTCAGCATGATTGCAATACTTTGTGGGAAGATATCAATTCAAGGATCCAGTGTGACCTGGCTGAATTTTCAGCACCAATTGATTAATGAAGCAGGTCTCATTATAAGGGAGAACTCATCATTTAGAAACCCGAAATAGGCTGCAGACTACACTTGATTTTGCTTTGTCCTATAAGGGTTGCTGTATAATGGGAAGTTACAGGACCATAGCTGGTAAAAGACAATACTAAAATATCGCAAATGTCATCTTAATCAAAAGAATATACTATTTTAGCATTTCTGAAACATTTGATTATATGCTTACTGTAAAAAGAATTGCTGCTTGTATGTAAATAAACATCACATGCGTATTCCTTTTTCAATAATTATATTTATTATATTATTATAATTATATTTAAGCCCTGTAGAAATCCATGTGATAATGTTCCTTTAACGATCCCCTCCTTTGATGTTATTTCTGTATCGTGTTTAGCAAAGATGATTATTTTTAGCTGCACTGTAATAAATTATTTATAAGAAAAAACAAAGGCAGCCTATAAAAACATGAAAGCAGGTTAAATTTGGAAAAAAGACACGCACACTACAAAGAAAGAAAGTATTTTATTACATATCTACATTTGTACACATGCAAACTTACACACACACATTTTGAATGTATAAAGTCAGCATAGAACACGTTGAATAAATAAATTAATGTTCATTAAATGCACATTTATGATTAAATCACAATGATTTCACAACTGCATCCACTGTCAAATGCAACAGAAATGCTTTGAAACATATAATTTATTGTGCCTTTCAATGAAAATAAAGTGCATTTTCATTCTAAAAATAAAAATTTAATTAAGAAAACAATTTTTATAACAAGCCATTTTCATGTTGTGGTCAACCGCAAATGTCAGAGGAATGACAATTACAACCAATTACAAAGCAGCCAAAAGTTTACATTCATTAGTTGAACCATAATAGACTATTTAAATACAAGAAATACAACTGACTGGTTGACCTTTATACTACTAAAAGGCCTAGCATTTACAATATTGGAATCTCAAGGGACATTTAATAGCAAAGCCTAAGAAACTCATATGTCACACAGCCTAACTAAAAATTGGTCCACCATTTTGTTTTCTGCTTTTCTACTAGAGTAGCTTGCACAATAGAAATTTGCTATAACTGCAATTACTTTCAAGTTTAATGGAAATATTATTATAAGAACACATCTTCCTAAGAAAGAAAATACAACCACACAGTAAAGAATAGGCAAAAAATAAATTAAGTTTATTTTTTACTTTCTAAAAAATGCCCGTTATAAAGTTTAGTTTTTCAAGAGAAAAACAAAGAAAAAATGGGACCACAGTGATCTATTTATACTTTTCCCCATTGAAGTATAAAAAACAGAACGTGAACAAAATTACAAAATTGTATGAGACTGAGAAGCCAGCCAGAAAATTTAGGAACCAGTGAGGAAATACCTGTATATAGAGACCAGATACTCAAAGGTGAATGTTTTGAGATTGGCAGGCCATGAATACAATGAACCATTCGTCTTTACTGTTGATGCCATATGAGTTCCAACCTGGTAAGGATTCTGAGAGTTGTAGTCCCAGAATCCTTACCAGATTGGAACTCATAGGGCTATCAAGTTCCGGAAGTATATAAATCGTACTTCTCTCCTGTCTGTAAGTAATAATAAGCAAACAAAATATTTATTCATTTGCAGGTATTGAGGTGAAATTACTTGGAAGTTCCCAACCTATGTGCATACAAGTAAAGTTAATCCTAAATAAATATCTAAGAGTCCAGTTTTTCCCGCACTGCCTTATGGAAGCATTTCAGTAAAACACACAGCCTAAATAGCTCAATTTTAATTCAATTTCTTATAAACAAAATGCATACAATCATTTTTGTTTTGAATAATTACATTGACATCATTTACTTTTTTGGAAATCAGGCATTATTTCATGCCAATCCCAAACATTCCTGTTTTTCCTTAATGCATTAGAGTCTACAACTTCTTCTGGGCCACCCATTAACCATAACTCACAGTGAAGTACCTAATTTAATTTACCATATGGAAGAATAGTACAAACTCTTGTGCTAATGTCATCTTCTCCAAAATAGGCTCCTATTATGTGCTTCACTTGACCTGTTGATATTACACTGATGCAACTAAATATGAATGGCCTTACATGCAACATATTGGTTGTACTAGTTGATACTATTTAGAAAGGCCAAATTCTAACTTATGATAGGCTGGATGCAAAATAGTGGGGCTATTTTTTGGTTTGCTAAATATTTAAATTAAAAGGCAACATGAATAGTATGCTGTGGCTGTTTTTACTCTAGAAATATTCCTAAAGTGAGTTATCTTTTGGCAGTCAACCTAGGCATAATGCAATAATGCATATTGGTGAGGTTGCCCATTATCTTTTCTGTCATAATATTGGGGCATTTATGATCCATCAATAATGTTGAGATATTACACTGTGTCGGCTCTGGCCGAATGAAAAACTAAATGTAAGTGGAATTCATTGTAGGAAAAGGGAAGTTTTTGAAACATTATGAGGACAGCTCTATCAGAAATGGCTAGTTGTGTTACAGAGTGTTGCACCTTGTTGGTCCTGTTGTTACTTAACCAAAGAAAAGTTATTAAGCTTTTAAAACCCATAAGGAATTTTCTTCAAACTCTGTAATTCATCCTTGAAGATTTTTTTATTTGTTCTTCTAAATGGTATTATCTAGAACAACCAAACTATGTTTCTCCAAATTAAATAAGGTCATCTGTACTATTTTACTACATGATTAAAGCTGCATTTTTTATGCTTCAATTAAAAATAAACAAAACAAACAAAAATAAATCTGGTGTTCTTTTACGTTCCTAGACCAATAAAGGTTATTCAAATGATGCTGAAAAAAAGGAAACAATAAGCTTTCATTACTGAATATATGTGAATACAAGAAATATAGTCATAAAATCAAGAGTTCTTTAGTGTTTTACCTTGTTACAAGATATACTCTGTAAAACTGATATACTTATTGCTTGCTGAATAAGCTCAAGTGTTATTAGCTGTGAAAGGCATATTTACTGTGGTAGTAAATTATAGTTTGCATCTGAGCTTGACATGTGTCAGACTTGTTATAACAAGTTGATAAAGCAAGGGCTTATTATGACACAGTTCTTAGATATTTATATATAAATTGCATGTAAGCACATACACAAAAATATGCAACTTATTGTACACAGTTCAGTGTTACTTGAGGATCCTTGCATTTTCTTAGTAGGTTACTTATATATCAATTGATATCAAACAAATGTAAAAAATAACCATTTTAGGAAATAATGTTTTCTCTTTATTTTTACTTCATGTTATCAGGGATGCCAGCACCAAACCTCAAGGAAAAATTACCAGGGTACAATTTTAGGATGTGCTTTTGGCATAAGGAATATCCGTTCAAGAAAGGGTTAGTCTTTTATATTCTAGATAAGTGGTCTACAACTTTTTAATATCTACCGACCACCTTTGAGGGTAAAATTTCTATACCACTCACCGGTGCCGCAGTAACTTACTTTACCCTAACTCATTTACATAGTTATATAGTTAAATAGTAATTAAGGTTGAAAAGAGGCTTTTAGTCCATTAAGTTTAACCTTTTTAGAGCTCCTCTGCAATATGCAGATGAATTATTAATTAAGGGCTTATAGTTCCCTTAATTAATTTCTGGATACATAAGTGATATAACCCTAGCTATGTATGGCCCTAAACTTACTAGATAGTGATCGGGTCCTGACTGCTGCCCCTAGGCTCTCTATCAGCTCTCCAACCGGTTAGTGTTGCTACAGAGCAGATACCCCACTGCCCACCATGAAAGCTTGAATCGCCCACTAGTGGAATAGAGATATTCAAGTCATGGACTTTTAGCAGCGCTCATAAGACCGAGTTACCTATCACCACTCTAAGGTTATGACTTTATCAGCAACAGTTAATTAATATTAATATTAGCAGTGTGGGTGATAAAGAATATAAGCATGTCCTGTTGGTATAAATATGTACAATGACACATCTTAATAATGACATGTGTCAGTGATTATTCCTATTTGTGAATTGGGTGTACTTATATTCTTCATCACCTGAGATCCAGAGAGATCCAGCAGGTGTATAGGTTGCTATATAATGTCAGGCATATGGATTTGCTGTCATATAAGAAGCAAATAATGTTTAAATAGATTTGTAAGAGAAAACAGTGTATATTGCTAGTTTTGTGATCAGTGAATAATCTCATTTTCATATAGCCCTTCATGTGAAAATTAAAATGTAAATATCTTCCGGAAGCACAGAATATAGATCAGACAAGATTCCACAAGTACAGGTATTTTAGCGGACAATCCCATAGATTCATGAACCATCACAGGGACTGCAGAACACATTATTAAAGGGTTATGGGAATTTCCCTGTTATTAATATTACTATAAATTATCTAAGTGTTTGTTTCCATATCTAAAAATCATTTTATATACAAGTTGTTAAAAAGCATTTTTTTACTCAAATAAATGTTCCAAATCTCCCTGCAAAAGGTTTACCCCCTGTAACTAATGCACACATTGTCTCTATAGTACTAGACGTACTAACCAATCATAGATTGTCTCTCAGCAACATTTCAAAACATGCTGTTGAGAAATAGTCTGTCATTGACATGGACTGCTGAGGGAGGACCCTTGAAGGTACTATTTGGAAGGTTTAAGCAATTGTTAATAAAAATATGTTTAGATATGCTACCAGATAGTTTATATTAATATTAAAACAGGGAACCTTCCATATGTGTGATGTCTGTTTTCTTTGATGGAAATTGCATTGCAACCTTAAAGGGACTTTATTAGGTTATTCATAACTATTCATACACAAACTTATTGTACATTGTATTAGTATTTTTATAAAGTGGATAATTCCTGAAATATTCAATATTCTTTGTGCTGCATTTACGTGCAAATGAGTAACCCCTGAAAATACTAATGAACTGCATTGATGTGATAGTTAGATACAAAGTCTGCCTGTCTGTCCTTTTGTTCATCAAAACAATAACCCCAATGTTGTCATTCAGTTAGAACCCCTCCCCCACCCCCATCGAATGCTCTTAGCCGAGAGTTAGTTTAATAAGTGGCACATTGGCTGCAAAAAGAATGCTATGTTTCTCAAGAATTATTTACTGTAGAGAAAAACAGCTAGTACAATGCATACCCAGTATTTAATGCTCATTTAGATGAAACCAAATTGCCCCAATACTTACAGTGTATTTGTGTAAATGTTGGTGTGTGCAAAATTAAAACTCATCTACAGACCGCCTATGTGCGATGTTAACTAATGTGATCAACTGTATATCACACAAATAAAAATGCAATACAAACACCTCTAGGAAGTTCAGATCATTTGAAATAAATTGTGAGGTTTCAACACAAATAGCACCCATTTATTGTTTAACCTAAGTGATGATTCCAACAGTTACTGCATGACCATTCCCAAACATATTAAATATTCCTCAAACAGACTACACAATTCTGTATACGTTTATGATGTTATTCTAGGGGCATATGTTTAAAAGGCAACCAAAAGTATGTTTAAATATTTATTACTTATATTATTATTATTATTTATTTGTAATGTGCCAACATATTCCGTAGCTCTGTACAGGGACAAGTTCAAGTCAAAACAACATTAAAACAATGCAAAAGGGAAAAAAAAGAATGGAGGGCTCTGTCTTTGAACTTCGTCAAATGTACACAGAGCTTTTACTAAAGCACATAGCAAGATTGCAAACTCGTAAACTTACAATCTAAAGGGTATGGGAGAGGTAAAGAAGGATAATGGGTGTGATGTATAAATTAAGGATGAAGGTGATAAGCTTCTTTAAACAAATTAGTTTTAGTGAGGTTTTGGAGGATTTGAGGTAGGAGGACAGTTTAGAGGAGCGAGGTAAAGAGTTCCAACGAATAGGGGCAGCATGTGAATAGTCCTGAAGATGGGAGTGAGAAGAGGTGATAAGAGAGGATAAAAGAAGGTCGTTAGCAGAGCAAAGAGGGCAGTTGGGGGTGTATTTAGAGATGAGAGCAGAGATATAAGAGGGTGCATTATTGTTGAGGGCGTTAAAGATTAGGGTCATGATTTTACATTCTATTCTGGAGGCAATGGAAAGCCAGTGGAGTGACTAACAGAGAGGTGCAGCAGACACAGAGCGTTGAATTTGGTAGATGAGTCTAGCGGAGGCTTTCATTATGGATTGGAGTGGAGAGAGACGGGTTATGGGGAGATCAGCAAGGAGAGAGTTGCAGTAGTCGAGGTGAGATATGATGGGAGAATGGATTAGAATTTTAGTTGTGTCTTGTGTGAGATAGTGACAAATTTAGGCGTTTTTTTAAGTGAAAAAGACAACATTTAGTTATGGATTGTATGTGAGGAGTGAAAGAGAGGACAGGGTGCAAGCGAACCCAAAAACAACATGTTGGGAGGTGGAAGTGATGATGGCATTGTCAATAGTGAGAGATATACTTATAGGCAGCATAAATATATAATTTTAAAAAGTAAAAAGATTTCTAAAAAAAAAAAAAAAAAAATTATATTATTAGTATATGGGAGAAACATCTCACACCTCCCACATCAAAGAGATTAAAAAAGCAGATTCCAGTGATGGCTATCCACCAAACCATCAAGGCTAAATATGCTTGGCTGCAGTAAGATACCTCTTCCTGTGGGAGGCCTTTCTCCCACATGCTGTCTATAATATTTCAGTGATCCTAAGATCCTAAGACTGGAAAACACAAGATAATAAGATCCTAAGACTGGAAACACACAACCTACCTAACAATACCTATACCATTTCTCATTGTCAATGCGTGTAATGGGTAAACACTATCTGTTACAGGATACAAAAAGTGTAGAAAAGCTATTGAGAAATATTTGCCATTATTGTATTATTAAACACTATATTTAACGAGCGACTTGCACGTCAAAAAATGACGGTCAATAATATTTGAAGCCATGGCAATGCTGTTTGACACACAATGTTAAGCTTTTTATACTGTAAGGACCTTCAGCGCTGATTGCAAGCTTCGCGCTGAGAGCCTTTGGCGCTCATCGCGTGGCAGGAAATGATCTGCGAAATGTTCTGCGCTAATTGCGAGTCTCTCCTCGCGTGTCTTTTGGCTAGCCTCTATATTTTTTCAAATACTAATTAATGAATTCATTGAATAATAAATTAATATAGTTTACCTTTTTCTAATTAATATATGTAACAATCAATAGCCTGAAGAGGTAACAATCTCTTTTTATTGTCCTGCAGCATATAATGTCCAGTGGGACTGTTGCTGGCCTGAGGAGATAGTGTCATGAATGTCCCAACTGTGCATTAGGAATAGGCTGCGTGCGCGAGGGCAAACCATTGGTTTATTTGTGTAAATCGCTACTTTAGATGCGTAATGTTGTTAGTGGCAAGTTAGAATTGTAAAATTGCGTGGCTTGTGTATGTGCTACGCGGTTCGCAAGCATTTGGCGTCCTTTGTAATAGGGTATTTTGTACCTCGTATGTTCCTTCAGCGCTCATCGTGCGAGTTAACGGCTCGCCTCAAGAGGCTCGCAAGCGATGAACCTAAGTTGTACGCACCACGCAAAGCATGACGACGTCTCGTAGTTCGACAATTATAATATGTGATAAGCTTTACATAAAATAAAAAGTCCATACATAAGCTTTTTGCAAAATACACCTAAATAACATCATATTTAGGAACATGAGCAAAGTAGCTTAACCACTACCTATGTTTGCACTTTGTTAAAAAGCCATATCTATATCTAAACTGTAAACTATTTATATGAGTATAAAACATATACCTACAGAGGAAGTGTGCATTTTATAACTACCTACAGAGCACAAGTGCTGTATGAGATTATTTGAATACCACTTCATTATGCCACAAACAGAAAACTAATGACATATCACATTAACGTCAGTGGTTTAACCATCTAGCTATGCTATTATTGACAGAGACAAGCTGCTCTCTTTCAAAACTGAAATTGCTTTATGTCGATTTGAAAATAGAAAAGGACACTTAGGTAGATTCACTAAACATTGACGGGCCATCAAGGGCTACTATGGCAGTATAGGTAATGACACCCCATAGGTAATAGACATTCCAGTGTTCTGCAATGCACTTCACACCCCTTACCAAGCTTAATAAATATCATGGATTAACACATAACACTGTACAGACATGCACAAAGACATATTAATAGAACACACTAGAAATGCATTCCTGCTCTTTATGTACCAGATTCACTAAGGTTCACATTCGCGCTAATGCCTTCACAGTCCCTCTCTAAGAACCTTAGTGATTATGGCACTTTAGGTGAGATTTAAGCACTGGAAAACAGTGAGATTTAAACCCAGATAACCCTCTGCACTTGAAAACAGCTACATATTCCCACAGAAATAACAGTGTGGCAGAACGGTTTATTATCCTCACTTTTAAAAAAAAAATATTCTACATTTGTCTGTGTCCTGTAAATAACTATTTTTATACATTATCAAAGGGTTTAATTCACAACATGTGTTGGTATCCCATAAATAACACATCCCATAAGTTTTAAAAGGATATAAAGCATGAAATGTAAACACAAAGAAGCATGCATGTTTCACATAAACGTCTAAATAATGTGAGCCAACAGTTGGTCCATTGTAATGAGCAGATTTGCATGCCAAGTGTCTCTATATTATTTATTATGTATATCTGATATTCATAGGAAGCAATTGGCTACACTTATGCGTTTTTGTTCAAATCTAGTTAAAAAATAACATTATGCATTGCGGTTTTCCTAATGTAGTATAATAGTCAACGTACATGTTGCATTACTAGCGAGCAAACAGAAACCATATACTCACTAATACCCCTGTGTAGCACTATGGAATATGTTATAATAAAGGAAATAAAATAATAATAATAATAATAATAATAATAATAATAAAAGCCAACATATCAAGCTGTATCTCAAATCTCTAACTGAATAAAAAAAACAATGACATCCTGGATACAAAAGACAGTGTTTTATAAAAAATAAAATTATTATTCAATAAGCACTCGTGGATTACAAATGGATCCAAAGAAGCTAAGAATTTTTAAGTCAGTTTTTTAATATTCACATTTTTATTGATCTAATGTAGGGGTAGTCAAATCATTTCAACAGAATTTCTCCAAGGTCCAAATGTTTTTGGTGTCAAGATCTAGAAACGCTATTTAATGTATAGAAACACTCACAAATTTTGTAATATAATGGGACAAAACAATAACAAAGATTATTTAGTGAGGATACACAGATAAATGTCACCATCACAATAGCTAAATAGCACATTTTAATAATCTAATAATAATAAAATAATGCTTGTGATTTCTATAGAAAGTTAATTGTAGTGTTACCTGAATAAACCACATCTTGCTGTTGAACATAATGAATCTTTGCACTATAAGTGTGCCTATATACTTCAGGGCATCAACAAAAATGTATGTAGAGAGAAGGTAGAATAGAATTCAATAAAAAAATAATATATGTATATATATTTATATTAAGTTTGCGAGTTTTCAATCATGTGTTGGTGCTTTGGAAACAAGCACTGTGTACTTTTGATTTTAAGCTAAAAAACAGGGCCCTCTTGTACAAATAAAGATAATAATAAAGATAATATATATAAATATATATATATATTTATATATATATATATATATATATATATATATAGAGAGAGAGAGAGAGAGAGAGAGAGAGAGAGATAGATAGATAGATATATAGATAGATAGATAGATAGATAGATAGATAGATAGATAGATAGATAGATAGATAGATAGATAGGGTGGGGGGAGAATGTATTGCAGTGTAATATAAATAGATATATTTCTGTAAAAAGAAAATGAACATGTAAAGTTTTGTTTTTTGGAATATTTTACTCAAGGTGAATTTTATCTAAATTGAAAAAATGTCAATAAAATTGGTCGGCAATCTCTGCAGAAAAACATAATGTCAATTTATGTACATGATACCTCTGAAAAGTGAGGATCAGTTAGTGTTAGAGTAATTGTGTGCCTATTAGGAGACTCATTTTATAAACACATTTCTTGACAATTAAAAAAAATATATACAAAGTGGTTTCCATTAACATACAATATCTTTCAAAAACACAAGGGTATGATAATGTACACAGCTTGACAAAGCCACATACATATGATGTAACATGTGCGTTACCTTATTGCAATGAATCCTCCCATAACCAGCATATGTTACAGGCATACACTTGTTTTTTTACCGGTTTATGCTCCATATGTTATAATTCTAAAAATAGTTGTCCATATAGCGAGAGCAATTCAGATAAAATCTTAAATGCAAACAGATGATGCAGGCTACTTTGTATTCTCATCAGTGTGTATTAAATTGCAAAGTGTGAATGACATTGAAATGTCCTTTCTAGCTTTAGAAATTGGTGTCAGAAATATAAATGCAAAAAGGAGGACAATGCACACAGTGGCCTGCATTATAGATAGTCCTTCAATAAATATACTTGTAGTCATTCACCACACAATGTTTTTATATTGAAAGGGCCACTGCAGTGTTCATATAATAGGTTTTATTTAGTAACTGATTAGCAATAAAATCAGTATTTGAATAAAATAAGTTTAATGTAGCTTTTAAAACTTTTTTTTGAACGTTAGCGTTCTAGGAGTGGTAGAGATGATTTTCAGGGGGCAGGCGAGGATATGCCCTGGAGGTTGTACTCATTTGAGGCTGCCCTGATAGAAGCCTTCATCTGCAGTGAGGCAGTTTAAGACTCTTATCATGATAGTCTACATGGAGATCCTCTACCCTTCTCAAGAAACCTAATACGGGGTAGAAAGAAACATATTCTTGAAGTTTTAAACACTAAAGTACAAATATAAGTATTAAAAATACATTTGCATGTGTTCCTTCTAATACTGATTGTATTGCTAATCCATTATTACATAAACAAATGAAATGATACTGTATACGCACTACAGTGGTCCTTCAAACCATTTATCCTGGAATACAGAACAATTAATACTGCTTATATCATACGAATAAAAGTGCTCAGTAGACTCAAATATCCAGATATACAAAGTGATTAACTAACATGCATTCAAGGAACAGAATTTTCTCACCAATGACTGATCCTGAGCAGCACTGAACTAGCTATCCTTTTTATTCTTAAGAGATGTAGGCAGATTACTACAAGCAAATCTGACACACTACACTTGGTGGCACCAGGCACTTGGCACTAGAACAATAAGTGCACATTAGTATATGGGGGCGTAGAAGCATCATTATTTAGTGTTAACCCACTGCAAAAGCTGGAACACAAGACGGTTCTACAATTTGCACGGCTGGGTGCAAAAAAAATGTATTTTTTGTTCAAAGCAAACAATTTAAATATGGAGGACTTTCTGCAGGGCGTATCAAAAGAGCGACACCAGGTATTGTGCACATTTGACATCTGCCTAGAACAAGCCCTGCTGCCCCCCCTTACAGGGACATTGTGCTGTGACATTTTTATCATGCTGTTGTATATAACTAGTATTATTTGAAAAATGCTTATGCATTGTCTAAGCATCTCCATTTTGTCTAACTAGGCTCCTCCTCTCTGTGAGTATATGCTTTTTGTCAAGTAGGTGGGATCCTTGGAGGTCGAGATTAGCCCATTGCCACTGAGTGCATTGGTAGTTGCAGCTTTCTAATATAGACAATTCACTTTGCTAATTTGTCTTTCATCCAGGGTGCATTGGAAGATGAGAAATAACGGGAGGTCTTTATAAGACAGAAATGGATATAGCCAAGACATTATTTATAATTGAATATAATAGGTGAAAAATTAAGGACATTTTTTTCATTACTAATTTAAATTCTATAAAATAAAGCACTAACAATATGGGCTACAGTATCCCTTTGAATTACAAGGAAAGTCTTCATTGATTCAATACAATTGTTTTGAGTAATATATTGTATATTAATCAGTATACCATCTACATAGACCTTGCCTTTCTTCTACGGTTTCAGCCTCCAGCCCGTTTAAGATTGATTAGCAGACAGGCTACAATATCATTACAAAACAAAATGCAAAAAAGTGGGCTGAGGTCTTAGAAACCTGATATCTTGACTGTGATTCATTACATTGAGACAGGAAAGCACAGTATTAAAATGAACAAGATAATGTAAAATAATATAACACTGGCTGACAAGGCCACTTATTTATTGTCTAACCCGCAGCAACATGGAAATGGTCTTTTAACCTCACTTTACTATTTAAAGCATAACTAAGTGCATGTCAAGTGCTATTCATTCTGCCTCCTATGAGATAAGCTTCCAACATGAACCAAAGCTGTAAGCCAAACACATACAGAGGCTAATTAATAACAATGATCACTTAATTAACACAGGCTTTTCTTTCTAAATTTCAATATTCTGTGTTATTTTGTATGCTTGTAAATATATGATACGTTAAAATGATATGATATGACATATATTGCTATTATGTCTGAAAAGCTATATATGAGTTGGTCTAGATCAGCGGCTCTCAACCCTTCCAGTGCTGTGACCCCCCGACAAAACCTCCCAAGACTTGGCAACCCCCAACAACAAAACTACAGACCAGAATAGACAAAAAAACACATCCCTGATGGCTCCAGGCGACCCACAGGTTGAGAACCACTGGTCTAGATTAACTAAGTTCTTGGAGAATCAAATCTAGCCTCATAGCCAGGTGTGTAATTTTGCCTATGTCCATGAGTTCCAGGCCTAGGGCAGCACATTTGCAGGGGCAGCAGGTGAGGATGCAGTGTAGTACAATGCAATATGTTTGTATATGCACAGAAATGTCTATAAATGTACTCAATACTTTCTGACATACATTTTTATACATAAATACGCATAAACTTATGATTGGAGATATAGGAAGGGGACAGGAGAAGTTGCAAGTGAGGTGTGGGGAGTACACAAATCTGGTCTAGAGCAGCATACAACCTAAATATGGCTATACTCAAAGCATAACAAGGAAAATAGAGAATCTTGCCCAGCCCTCTCACCTTAGACAATCCAAGTCATTGAAATGAAGGTCAAATGGGGGTCTAATTAAGCTATTTGGTCCCTAGGGCCACACAGTAAAGACAGTACTAAATCTCTCCTACAATTATTTTTAGCATATCAAGGACTATGGAAAATCTGATATAACAATTTTCCAGTCCTGAAAAAATAAGTTACCGTAATTTGCTTCTGATTTGCTTTTTTTGTACTTGTGCAAACACTATACATTTAGGTTAAATAATATACAATCGTGTTTGTTTCACAAGTTATTCTGGAAGAATATTTTGGTATCAGGTACTTTTTTTTGTTTCATGTGTACTGTTTGTTGGGAAGTTATATTAATTTGTTCCACAATTATTTGTTCTCATATTTAATAAAACATATGGATATCTAATAAGGTAAAAGTGGGGTTAAAATAATGAATTATTATTAGCTCAACTTGTCCCCACACTTTAAGAAATGTAATAGAAAACCTTACTGTGTCTATATTGCTGAGAATCTTGTAATATCATAATCTATACGCCAGTATCAAATTAAGTCATTCTCATATGGTTTAAGAACCCAAAACTGATAACGTAGAATAAAATTAATCTGATCAAGCCATACAGAAACTATAAACTAATACAGTTATATTCCTTTACCAGCAAAATCCTATATAGTCAGTTGACAGATTAGCTCAAAACTTTGTATTTTGTTAGACAAACCAACACATATACACATGCACAAAATGTATATACATATGTTAGGATATTTATGTATGCATAAATATAAACACTGATACATACAGACTAAAACTTCATTACAACCCTATGTTCAGTCATATTTTCCATACTAGAATCCCTGAGGACAAGGTAACATGGCTGCCTGGTGTTTCCAAGCAAACCAAAGGGACCAAACAGAATACATAGCATGGATACATATATATATGTAGCCTGACTTTAACTATGCATAAATACATATGTACATATAATACCTTTGAAACTGAACATTCATTACAAGCCTGTTCCCCTTGACACTTTCCATTCAAGAAATGGTGAGTCCCAAAGGACAAGCTAAAATGGCGCTAGAGATTCCCATGGAAACCACTCAAACCAAATAATATAATATCAATGGATCAATTATTCTCATGAAATTTTGAGAAACAAAATGCATGTAATAGTGTATGTGGACACAGATAGTTGACATAAAGAGCACTTTAGGCTGACAATTTAAAATATTTTATTATTAGTTATTATTGTTTTATAAGATGGCTGACCAAACGATAAATGTACTTATGTGTAACTAACTTTTAAATAAAAACTTGCTTCTGTACAATAGAAATGCTAGAATATTTAATGCTATCCTGAATTTCAATAGTACATGGAGTTATGGGATATTTATATCTATGTGTAAGTTATCTACTTTATGTAGTAGATGACTACTTACAATTACTGATGTTTTACTACATTTTATATACAGACAGCTTGAGTCATTTTATAGTGCACAACCTCTGACTGCAATAACCACATGACTTAGTATTACAACTTTGTTTTAGTAATCTAATAAGTATATAGGAATATAAGTCACTGCACATTAATAATATTGTAATATTTCACAATTACAAAATTGCAATATACAGAATCACAGGCTCACATTAGCATCAATAATACCCCTTCATTTAATGCTATAGTAGCATATATACAACGTACCAACCTGAAGTCTGCAGGGTTTAGTTACAAGATTACATAGCAGTAAGCATTGCAAGCTTTTAACTGAATGTGGTTGTCTCCGCACTGTAACAGTGCATAGCAATAGCCTTGGACAACACATTTTCTTTGAACTCCTGTCCTTTGCGATAAATATCTCCATATTAATTTCAAGTGGTGACTGCATTCTCAAAGGGACCCTTAAGGCATTTTTCTTTTGTATGTAAATGTTCTGAATTGATTTCTATACTTTTATACTCCTCAATGTATTTTTCATATAAAATGTACACTTCCCTTACTTATAGAGTCTAGACAAACAGCTCTTTGGCTTTTGGTACTGCCACCCTCCTACTGTTTATTCCCATCCATCACTTTGCAGCTTCAAACAGACAGCATGATATAATGAAAATGTTAGTCCCCACCCGGGGATGTGGCCCTAGCTTAATATATTACCAAGTGCACAGCTATAGCAAGTCACAGAGGTGAAGGATGGCAGTGTACATGAGAGTAACCAGGAATAAAATGAGGCGTTCCACAAGCTGACATACCGATAGTTGTCTGACTTCATAGAAATAAGTTAATTTGTATTATGTTAATGCAGAACCTTTTCTCCTGTGATGTGTTATATTGGATTAGAGAACTACTTCTTTACAGAAATGTTAAATGTAATCCAGACCAAAAAATAGGATATTATTTGCCAAAAACCTTTACACATATAGGCACTAGCTTAAGTGATTCATCATGGCCTTCTATAATATAAGTTGTAAAAAGTAAGCCATAAATGTAAAATCATGCCAATAAATATAAAATAGATGTGAATACATGTGATTATGTAAATAATCACATATGCCCTCCTATCACAAATCTTACAAAACAAAACAAGCAAGGCAGGTTTCCATACAAATACATATGAAATATCTAAAGTTTAATAAAAAACATATTACAGAATTGCAATAATTTATACTAAGATTGTTTTATAGCCAATGGAATGTCTACTTTGTAATTGTAAATACATTAAAAGCGATTTCACCGGCCAGTTAAAAATAATGGTGAGTTCTAGAAGAGAAGCCTGGATCACTGTTGATATAATCTAGACCGGGGCTGTTTGAAGCCAAATCAGTTCTCTGGGCAAGTCAAAATACATACATATACTTTCTGCAATGTGTCTAATATTATAAAAGAGAACCAATTTCAATGAATTCATAGTTAACACAGGAGAGGGTACTCAGTTTTGACCTGAAGTGCAAGTTCCTAATATTTTACAATCTTGATGGCACCCCTGAGTGGCCACCCACTTTGCCATAGGGTAGAAGCTACCCAGCTTTATAAAAGTACGTTTTACATTTCATTTCACTGAAAAACCCTGAAAGAGATATTTTGAAATTTTGAGGAACCACAACTTGATTGGCTACAAGAGCCGTTAGGACACATACCTTACTGAAGAGAGTGTCTTAATTAGCACTTTTGTATGTCTCAATAAGAAGTTCTAAAAGAGATTATAACCCTCTCATTCTAATAAATATTTTGTATGAACAGAACATAATGATTATTTTTATTAATTAAGTCATACATTTATTTTTTGCAAAGTGACCAAAGACCTGAACATTGCGAGGAACCATTTAATAGTGATTAGAAAACACCAGGTTTCCTGGAAAACACTACTCTAGATCAGGCGTCTTCAATGATATCACTTGGGGGAAGATTCAGGTCATATTTTCAGGATATTCTGGTATGAGTATAGGTAAGTATATCACAATTATTGAGCCACTGATTGATCCACCTTTAATCAAACCGGATATCCTGAAAATTTGGCTTGGGTCAGCCCCTAAAGACTATGGCCCTCATTCAATTGCAATTTGGCCAATTGAATAGGGGTCTAAATAAGCACATAGCATATTTTTTTTAAAGAAGTTTTTAGTTAGTGAAAACCTTGCTTTTGGATAGATGTTTACTAACTAAAAACTTATTTAAAAAATATATGTTATGTGCTTATTTAGAGCCCTATTCAATTGGTCAAATTGCAATTGAATGAGGGCCTAACATTGGATAGGCCTGCTCTAGATCTTATTTTTTTTTAAAGTTTAGTAAAGATAACAAATTATACACATAAAAAATGTAGGCTATAAAAATGTAGAAATAAAGTTAAGTATTAGTGGTAATGTCCTACATTAGAATACACTGAAGCCGGTGAGACAGATGCACGTGGAAGACTCATCATCAGAAAAGAAAAAAAATATTTGGTCCTTATTTAATAGATATTACAAAAACAAATGAATTTATTATCAATATTTAAGGTTTACGTAAACTTGTCTTTCAGTGTTTTCAGACTTTTGAACAATGTTAATTAAAGTTAATTTACTAATTGCTGTGGGATGAAATTGCCTTTTTAAATGTTCCATAATGACTCTAATTCAATACATTTGTATTATAAATAATTTATTGAATAAAACTGATAATTGCAGCTAATTATCCAAACTACAGCAACCCATTAGCAAAAGTACGTTTTGTATCTGCAAGTTCTTAAAATTGGCAATTTTAATTCATTCAAACAGACTTGAAGATATAAGCAGGCCTGTTTTGGAAATGCCATGTTTAGTTTTCTAGATTTTGAAAGCAAATATAGCTACTTTTCCTGAGCTCATACTTTTTGAAATATTGCAATTCAGGTACATTTTGGCTTTTTTGTGAATATTGTCAAACTTCATATGACAAAAGGTATATAACAGATGTGCTGTTTGTATTTAAAATAAATGGTTGTAATGAGTCCAAAAATGTCAGTATCTGCATAATTTAAGCAAATGTTTTTTTTTCCAATATTCGCTCAAAATTCATATTCACTGAAAATTCATTAAAAATAGCTTTTTCCTTCAGCTATTAATATACAAATGTAGTGGTTTGTTGAAGTAAAATTAAAACCTGAACCCTTTACTCCTAACACTTTTGTTACAGCAAAACATTTTAAAATTCATGTGGGCCAGTTGATAAGGATACTGAAATAGAAAATGCCAAAAAGTGATAGATATAATGTAAACTTACAAAGAAGCATTTACAGGTGCATAAAATAAATGTAAATTATGCAGTATACCGCATATGACCACCACATCAACTTTTTAGTTTTAAAATACATTGTCGTGTTAGATTAGTATGTATTTAGCATGTCATGTCAAGGGATTTTGTTTCAAAGCTTGAAATGGTATAAAACAAATCTTACAAAATGCATTAAACCTCTAATATATGCATGCCGCTAATAATAGCATGCCACACACTGAAATGTCCAATAAAAAATACCATCAATAGATCGATTTTTTTTTTGCTAGTAGAGACATGAAATTTACAAGACGAGAATAATATCAAGTAATAATACAGAAAGATTGAAACAGACAGTACCCTGATACAAGAACATATAAAATACAGGCCATGACAGTTTTAGATCATAGAAAAAAACATATTTTATTCTTCCACAAAAAAGTGCTTTTGTTTCTATCTCAATAAATACTGATTTATACCAATAATGTCAGTTATTACATTATAGTGACATTTAAGTTATTGAGCTTTTTTCCCCAAATTTTCCCTGTCCCACAACATATACAGAAAATCTTTGTATTCTCAAGAAAGACATAATCTATGTATTAAACGACATCCTTACACAAACAAATAGAGATGTGTGCAGCAAAATTATATCAAATTATTCTGAAAAATAAGCGTACTATGATAATACATAAGGTAAAACTATGTTATTAATTTTAGTTTTCTTCACTCTCATTTTGACAGTAATACTTTGATCAATTCCTATATAATATTTTTTGAACAATTACTATGAAAGTTTACAAATGTTTGGGAATAAACATATTTTATTTGTGTATTTAAATATGAATTAAGGGATGATCATAGTCCTATATGTAAGTGTTACTCTTCAAACATGTTTTTTAAATAAATACAGCAAGTTTTTTTTAACCTTTATATGCAATTACAGGTATACCCGGGTTTGCGCTAATGGTAAGTGCTGATTCGCTATATTGCTCTTTCCGGTCCCAGTCTCTGGGAAGTGCTAAATCTCGCAATTGAGCTCAAAATCGCGTCTGCAGGCATTTGAATCCCCACTTAGTACGCATTTTTTTCGCCATATGGAGATAAAATGACCCGTTTAGCTCGGTTTTCGGATAGCGTTGGAACGCATGAAAAGCGCAGAACGGTGTATTCCTGTATTCTAAACCACTTTGGTTTCTGCGGACCAACTTCTTGAGGTGGTAGGTGATTTTAAATGAACGGTGAATGAATGAACGGTAGCTAAAACTGACATAGTTTCATTAGATCCAGTGGAGAGCAGGATCCCTGCAGTAATGAATAATTACATATAAAAGTTAAAAATTGTTTTTATTTTTTGGTGCTTTATAAAAACATTTTCTCATTATTTTGCGTTGTGAATTAAAAGACTATACAGCAAAATTTTGCACATGGTGGCCCTAAACACCACTAGAGTTTTGCAATTCAGTGTTGTTAAGAACAGATTCTCTATGATAGCACAAACATAGTGCTTTATTTGCTCTTTGCTATTTTACACATCTCCATTTGCAATCAGCACATGGCAGCCCCACTACTACAGCCATGTCTGATCCTCACCAGTATACCCCCTGCAGCAATGCAACCAAATGATTTCTAATGCCCTCTCACATGATGCTGCCACACAATGCTTGGCTACTCTCTTCCGCGAAATGGGTGGAAAACATACAAATCAAGCAGCCAAGTACTGACATAAAAAATGTGATCTTCAGATACAGCGCACAAGTATTTGTAAGGCTGAAAGTCACAATGATTATAGCTGGTATGATAATGTGGTCCCAAATGACATATTAAATATTTGGCCCATCAAAAAAACCTAGGAGAAAAAAAAAATGACAAGTCCCTTAATAGTGCTGTTCCATCTTAATATAAACCTAAATATAGCATGATAAAAGTAAGACCTATTACTCTACTGCCCATGATTTGCTCTGAAATAAAATTATTTCCATTTAATCGATTTCACATAAAAGTCAGGATATGATGCCATGTTACCAACAAAAGCTTCCAAAATCATTTTCTGTGGAATTGATATGATCAGGAGATTTTAGGAAAGAAAGAAAGAAATACATATTTTCCTTCCTGTACTAATCACACCCCCTTTATGTATCGCTGCCTTGTTGTGGTGAAGGGGCTTGTGTACCTCAGTGAAGTTGTGAGCTATACCAAGATGGGCAGGCCATAGCAGAGGGATCAGACAAATCTCAGCCCCCCGGAGAAGGAACTGGCAACCCATTCCAGTATCTTTGCCAAGAAAACCACATGGATAAGCACAACCAGAAACACAGACAGATGTGGCTTGGTGACGCTGTCCATATGGTCACCCAGAGTCAGACACGACCAAAGGACTGAATAACAACAAAGCTAATCACATCAGTTTTACGTGGAAGTAAGGTTAACATTAAGTAGCACAATTGCATTTGTTATAATTAAATATTACAGACAGACAATTGTATTTCTTAGAATTAAATATCACAGACAGATGATTCAGCCCTCTACAAAATAGTTATTAACGGGTAATGGATCATTTTGCATTTTATATACCACTAAATTTAGTAAGCTTTGTTGGAGCTGAAATGTTTATTTGATGGTAAAACTACCATTGTAGCCCTTCAAATACCTTTTGATTCTACCAAATAATGTGTCATTGATACAAAGCACATTTTGCAAAAAACACCCTCTATCCATTAAAGGACTGCTGTTTTCCTATTTTTTCTACATGGTTTCTCACATAACTATATTTGAGATGTGAGAAATGTTTTTAGAAAGTAAAAAACAAAAAAACACAGCCTTTCAATTTGTCACTTGTATACGCAATTATTATTTACTGCAGTGTCCCATTTTCTTTTCTGTAAATTAGCAAATTTTCCATTAGTCCTAATGAACTCACTAGTAGTTTTAGGTCCATATTTCCATTATCCAGATAAAACTTCCTGTGTATTCAAAGTTTCTCCCACCTCAGGTAATGGAAATTAAAATGGCTGCTTTCACTGCAGCATAATTGCATATAAAAGGTGAAAAACTGGAGGTTGTATTATTTATTTTATTTCAGTCTAGAAACATTTATGCTATTTTTAAGTGTAGTTCTTCAGAAGAGTATATTTTAAATATAAGCCTTTGTGGGCATATTTGCATGTCCCTGCCGAAGTTCCCAGAATGCAGTGTAATAACTTTATTACGTGGAATTCTGAGCAGGAAACGCATTTTTAACTTGTTTTAGACATTAAAATGTGAACACAAATGGACTATTAATATACTGTCCGATGGAGGGCTTTTATTGCTCTTTTGTCCAAATTAAATGATTGTCGTGGTAAACAACCTCCCCACAAAACCTGCTACACAAGCTAGGAACTGGCCCCACACTGATGAGAGGCAGTAACCTCATAACAGTGCTGTCTGTGGGTAGGTTTCCTGGCTTGTACTTAATCTATCCTGGGATTTTCTTAAAGCTGTGTAATACAGCAGGCATATGCTTAAAATGAGCCATGTTTGAAATGGTATTTGGATTAAAGAGCACAGCCTTTGTGGGTACATTTGCATGTCCATGCCCAGGTTCCCAGAATGCAGTGTAATAACTATATTTCTTGGACTTCTGAGCAGAAAACAAGTGTTTTAACTCATTTTAGACGTTTAAATGGAAACACAAATGTACTACTTATTTACTTAAATATATGACTACAATGGTTTGTTAATATGAAGAATTGCTTTGACACGTCCAGCAGTGAAGTAGTTAATACAATATACGCATCACTACGTTATACCTTCTATTTTTATTCCAGAGCTCCAATTACCACCTCGAAAATGAGGCGCGCTGTACCACACAGGTGTATCTTAATCCCCTGTGACCTGACAAAGATGCACATTATCTCTCGCTTGTCAGCTCGTATTTCACTCTTCATTAGTGACTTATTGCAATGATTCTCTGAAAATAATATACATAGCGGACAAAAATAGAACATTGTCCCTAGACCTTTTCCACACAGCCTCTAGTGTCATCAGATAACAATTAATAAAAGATTATCTTTAAATTAGTGAAGGGATTAGCCCACTTAATCCTCTAAAGGTTATCCATATACATGTTGCAGGTACTGAAAGGACCAAAAATAACAAGCACACTTAAATAGCTCTGTTTACTGCAACCAAACAAATGTCAGATTATTCCTTTGTAATTCCAATCTGAAAAAATATGAAATATATAATTGCAGCAAAGAGAGTATATACACATTTAGTAGTCTGCAATTTATGGTTATTTTAGGACCTGGTAGCATATCACCATAGCTTAATAAATCTTGTGGCGCACCTTAACTCTCAATGACTCAAGGTAAATAGACAGTTTGAGTGCTGTAAAAGCTGACACTGCAACATTCAAACACAATTATGTTTTTTTACACATTTCCTACTTCATTTTGTCTGCTCTACATAATGCAGCATCCATTAGTTCAGAGACCATATAAACAGTGTAGTCAACTAAGATATAGCAATCGGTAACACACTTTCACAAGCTATTCATTCTCTGGCCAATATCTACTAGTAAGAAAGCTTTTACATTAGTAAATATAGCTGTTGAACCTACAGATAATATCAAAATTCACAAAGTTTTAAAATGTACTTCAACAAGCTACCATTCACTTTATTGATAAGCTTCACTACAACATTATCCAGATTTTATATACGCATTTAAAATAATTTATTAAGACCATCTAGTCTCGCCAAACACTGGACAATTTTAAATAATATATTTTAAAAAAAAATCATACATTTTTTGTGCTATTACGTTCTGATTTTAAAAAAATCTAAAATTAAAAGAAAATGTTAAAAATAGATTTTTTTTCCCCATGATATTTACATTTTATTGCTACTTCACATAAAATTAATAAATGTAATCGGAGCTCTTAGCGTATGTTCCAGAAATACTTAATATATATCCATGATGAAATGCAGGGACAACTAGATTTTTGCAGTTATCAAAAACCTGAGTAAATTCACACATTTCTATATTTTTTAGAACATTAGAACTCTTGAAATTCTAATTAGCTATTGCACCACAGCTCTTGAAATGTATACATAAATTATTTCCATTTATGAAATGGATGGAAGTTGACATTTTTAACTTGTGTCCAAGTGTATCAGGGATGTGAGACCCCGGCGTAATTAAATATTACGTGATTTTTTTATTTATTTTTGAAATATTCACATCACCTGATAACCGAGTATCACACGTCGCTTGGTGATCTTGCTCGCTGAGACACACTAGGGGGGATACAGCCACAACAGATTAGCCAAAGAGCTTTTTGGATCTCTTGATTTCTAAAAGCATATATTACAGGGTTGATGATGGAGTTGTACGTGGCTGGAAGAAGCGTGGCATACGTATAAATTGATGGATATGTATAATCTGCAATCAAAGAATATAGTGTGAAAGGCATCCAGCAAGCTGCAAAAGTCCCCAAAATAATGGCCAGCGTAGATACTCCTTTCCGAGTGGTGACGTAGTGGGATGTAGCCAAGAAATGATGCTGTAAGGCAATTTGATGTGCATGCCTCATGACAATTTTACAGATCTGAATATACAATTGCAGCATGAGGGCAAACATTAGCAGGAAAGAAACTGAGAGCGCCGCTGCGTTGTTCTTAGTAAGAGGTCTTATAACACTGCAAGTCGATTCATCCTTAAGGCAATTCCAGCCCATTATAGGCAACAGTCCAACACATATGGATGCTCCCCAGAGTAGAATAAGCATGACATAGGTGAAAGTGACCGTCCTCTCAGAGTTATAGGTCAAAGCATAATAGAGGGAGAGGTAACGGTCAACAGTGATAGCAAGCAAGCTGCAGACGGAGGCACAGAAAGAGGCAGCTATCAACCCAACAGTAACCAGCTTGGCGGATTCTGATTGCAGAAGATAGGCAAAGATAAAATTGACAATTAATCCAACGCCGGCCAAAAGGTCTGCCAATGCCAGGCTGCCAATGAGCAGGAACATGGGGGCTCGGAGGCTTGGATTATGGAAGATAATAAGTACCACAATGGCATTTTCACAAGAGATAAGGGTGCCTGATGTACACAGAACAATATCCCAAGGGTTTACTATGAGTCCTGGCTCTTGGTCTATCACGGGAATCAGGGAGGAGACTGTAGATGAGACATTCTCTGTAGGGCTGGCATCTACATGATCCTGAGGTAGCCAGCTTATATTAACCTTCAGATCTTCATTCATTTTAACCTTCTTCAATGAAAAGACAGTGCTTTTAATATGCATATATATAGCCGTAATGAATCGAACAATCATGCATTGCTGCCAAGCTATAAATAAAGATATGCATTAAATAATAAGGATGACACAATAGGATGGATGGCTGATGCCAAATCTGCATGCTGTAGATAATGTGAGTGTATTTAGATTTAATTCAGGACAATGTGTTTTAGGCAGAGTATACACATTTATTATTTTTTTTGTTATTTAATTTTGGAAATGTACAACATATAATTTGCATGAAGAACAAATGTGTGTTATATATGTGTACATTGTAATTAGCAAAGCAGATTATGCACTTAAATCATTTTAATGACACATTGTCCCTGAACTGTCACAAAAAAACATGTTAATAATGTGCATTTGCTCCCAGGCACTGGATGAGACAAAGACATGATGATGACACAGGATAATACAGATATATGTGGTCCCCTGTGCTGGGGGTGATGCACTGTACACTATACAATATGTGGTCACCTTGAGCTCTCATATGCCGGGTCCTGGCTGCTGCTCTATGGTCCTGAGATATAACAGGGCTCCTGCATCTTGTCCTCCTGCAGGGGCACAAAGGGATCCTGCAGAGTGGAGGCTGCAGGTGGAAGCACGATAGCAGGCAGGCAGTGAGGAGCTGGGGCTGCTCTCCGGACGCACATAGCTGGGATGGAGCTGCCGGCTGCCTGCAAGAGGCAGAAAGGAGAGAAGGGAGAGGCGCGCGCCCAGAGCCCAGCGCGCCCTGCGAGTGCGCGCGCACCAAACAGCTCGTGCACGCGACTCTACTGCAGTGGTGCTAGAATAGGCACATTTTGGATGCTTTGGTACCCTCTGCAGGGGGCGTGGTTGTTAGAAAATGGGTTACATGGATGGTTTAGGGTTACAGAGATTGTATTTTATAGTAATTAGGGAGCATATTGATAATATTTGTAGGTTATTTGTTATAGTTATGTTATAGAGGCCTAGCATCATCTGAGCCATTTTATCCAGATTGACCAGCTAAGGATTAGATAGCAATGGTGTGAGGCTGGGCCATTCTCAGGGAACACCTATAGGATGTACATTTACTTATAGATTATACATTACACTTCTGATGTTGATTGTTTCTTTGTGTTTTTGTACAAAAATGGGATCTATCCTGTTATCTGCACGGCACAGGAAGCCTCCAGGTGCCCGGCGCGCTCACGTCTCAATGTATTCCCTAAGCCCCTAACCCTAAGCACCTACACCCCTTGCCGGCCCTAACCCTAACCCTTTACACCAGTTACCGGCCCTAATCCTAAACCTAACCCCCTAATCCTAACCCTAAGCCCCTAACCCCCTACACCCCTTACCGACCCTAACCCTAACCCCCTACACTCCTTGCTGGCCCTAACTCTAACCCCCTACACCAGTTACCGGCCCTAACCCTAAACCTAACCCCCTAATCCTAACCCTTAAGCCCCTAACCCCCTACACCCCTTGCCTGCCCTAACCCTAACCTCCTAAACCTCTAAACCTAACCTCCTAAAAGTAACTTCCCATGCCCCTAAACCCCTACACCACTTACCGGCCCTAACCCTAACCCCCTAACCCTATAAACCTAACGCAAAAACCCCTAACCACTTACTGGCCACTTAGACGGCTACATTGGAACATCGTCGGTGGCGCGATTCCCTTGCGTGCACATAACAGGATAGGTCCCAAAAATGCAGCATACTGTACATGAAAAAGACTGTCACCCCCACTAGGGAGTTGATTTAATTTTAAAGAGCATAAAAAACTGGTTATACATTGTACTAGCAGTTTTCATCTACAGTAAATAATTTCTGAAATATTTAAAATAGATGTTACGGCTGCTGGATCGTTACCTTGTTGTGGTGAAGGGACTTGTGTACTTCGATGAAATTGTGAGCTATACCATGTAGGGTCAGCAAAGATGGGCAGGTCATGGCAGAGAGGTCAGACAAATTGTGGTCCACTGGGGACGGAACTGGCAACGCACTCCAGTATCTTTGCTAAGAATACTTTATGGACAGGCACAACCAGAGACATAACAATATGGCACCGAAAGATGAGCCCCTCAGTTCAGAAGGTGGCTACTATATTACTGAGGAAGAGCAGAGGGCAAGTACAAGTAACACCAGATCTAATGAAGTGGTTGGGCCAAGGCCGAAAGGACACCCGGCTGCAGATATTAATATGCGACTTAGGGCGCTAATGTGCGGCTCAGTATACTAATTTACGGCTCAGTGTGCTAATGTGCATCTTAGTGTGCTAAAGTGCATCTCAGTGTGCTAATGTTAGACTCAGTGTGCTAATGTGCTCTCAGTATATTAATGTAATTCTACGGTGATCAGGGTATCAGTGATTATGGTCTAGTTCTCACATCCCTATGTTACTGCAGGCCTTTGTTTGTTAACATAATATCTTTACTTTTAGTGGAGGAAAGCTGTTTGAAGAGGAAAATTTGCCACAACTGCCCTCCCCATTAGCAAACATCTTTTAATTTCATGGCTGAAGTCACCATCTAAAGAGAAAATAAAATCTGTCACTGCCTCCTCTTCTTTCCCATCTATTTGCCTGGAACTGAGACTTCTGTTTGCCTTGATCTTCATATTTTTTTAACAGTAAGCAGCAGGTCAGCCTTTTCACTCTTTTTCCTCCTTATCAATAGGCCCTTTGGTTCCTCCTCACTTTCAGCCATCAGAATAGTATCATCCGCATATCTGAGGTTGTTGATATTTCTTCCAGCAATATTGATTCATCCAGCCATACGCGTGATGTATTCCGAGTTAAGTTGAATAAATAAGGTGACAATATACAACCTTGCCGCACTCCTTTCCCGATCTTGAACCAATCTGTTGTTCCATGTTCAGTTCTGACTGTGGCTTCTTGGCCCACATACAGTTATCTCAGGAAGTAGATGAGATGATCTGGTACTCCCATCTCTTTAAGAACATGACACATGTTGTTGTGATCCACACAGTCAGGCTTTAGAAAAGTATATGAAGCAGAAGTAAATGTTTTTCTGGAACTCTCTTGCTTTCTCTATTCTCCAGCAGACATTGGCTACTAATGCTTATACTTAATCTATTGTGTCTCTTCCTTTGCAGAACCCGGCTTGCACATCAGTTTTCATTCTTTTCGTGATAATTGTTGTTTCCGTTTCCTGAATAATGTTGCAAACTTTGGTCCAAAGTTCTTCAGGCATTCTATCGTTTATGTCTAGTCCCTTAAATCTATTCTTTACCTCCACTGTTTTTTCACAGGGGATATTATTTATTTTTTATCTACTTGGTCTGATGGTTTTCCCCCTTTTCTTCAGTTTAATTTGGAAGTTTGCAATAAGAAGCTCATGGCCTGAGCCGCAGTCAGCTCCAGGTCATGTTTTTGGTGACTGTCTAGAGCTCCTCCAACCTTGGCTGCAATGTATAAAATCAATCTGATTTCTATTTTGTCTATCTGGTGATGCCCATGTGTAGAGTCATCTCAGAGACCATTGGAAGGGGGTGCTTGCTATGACCAGACAATTATCTTTACAGAATTTTACTAACGTAGCATTTCCGGGCGTGAACCTAATAAATTATTCAAACTTGTAGTTGCAGGTGTAGACGGACAGGAGTTTAACCCCCTTGGGGGTCCTCTCTAATACCCGTAGGATTTTAGGCAACATTTGCCATTTACGGGTGTGAAAACAATTGTGGGCTTGAGGACTTGTAGCAATTTAATAGCGATTTGCAATTGTATCATTTACGGGCTTGAAAGATCAAAGGCTTATCTGGGTTACGATTTTGGCAACCGCAGGGATTTTCAGCCTGTAACCCGCAGATTGTACAAGAGGCCAATTTAATAGCCGTAACTTTTGCGGGCTACTTTACAGGCTTCGGGAACTACAATTTAGCAAATTTTATAGGGCCCTTAGTGTGCCATTAAAATCAGTTTAAGCATTGTGAGAGTTATTGTTAGATAAACTGCTTCTGATTGATCTGCATTGATTTTAAATCTTGACAGGTACGCAAAAATTGTCAGAAGCTTAAATATGTTTGTTAATGTAGTTAGTGGTCGTGTGATGGTCATAATGACATTGTCAGCAAATAAACTGACTTTGTGTTCCATGTAGCCTACAATCAGGACCAGGATTGTAGCGGCCTGTGTTTCATGTGCAGGCGAAACCTTTCTGGTTCCCCTCTGAACGTGGATGTCATCTATGTGGGGGCCTGGTAACTTGACTGAGGTTCTTGGCTTAGTGTAAGATATTTGAATAGCATTCAGAAGGGGACTGTTGATGCCCACGTGTTGCAATGTCTCAAATAGGTATGTTCACCCCAGGGAGTCAAACTCTAAAGACAAAAGGCATGTTGGTGTATCAGATTTTCTAATGTAGTATATAAGGTTCAGTTTTTACTAATATTTTCCACCGCCTGCCTTCCTGAGATGAACTACCCTATATTAAGGGTCAACATGATAGAAAAATAGATTTATGGTGGACAAGAACCAATAAACCCATATTGTTTGCCCATTTTCCATCCATCTAAGAGCTTGTCTTGATTAAACCCTTTTTATCTACTACCCTTTCAGTAACTTAGTACTTTCATACATTTCTCCTCAATCTTCCAACTTCCAATATAAAATCAGGACCTTTGAACCTACATTCCACTTTTTCTCAAAGGACCTTGAAAAGGCTGACACACTACAGTGCATTAATGGAAATGTGGATCCCAGGGACCCATGTAACATAGTGTGTACATTAATATTGTAGTCAAGCAGAGTAACTCTATCCTTATACTGAAATGAATCAAGGGATATGCATTGACACATGCTTAATTTGTCATTTCACATTTTAATTCTTTTCAATATGTCATTAAGAAGCATGCCATGTGAACAGATGCACATTCGTTAACTTGCTAATTGTGGAATTTCTTCGCTGTCAGATTTTTTTCCCTGACAACCTTTTTAAATGTTATGAACCATTTCATATAGACCCCAATTACTACACAGCATGACAGCATGATAAGTAGACAAGTATTTAAATATGGAAAGTTCTAAGTCACAGTTCTCCTGGTTCATAATACCATTAAATAGAAGAAGTGGGCTAATTATTGTAATAAGCTTGGATTTACCCAAACAGGTGTGGTGGAGATACATGAAAAGGTAGATTCAATAAGCTATATAATAGAGCCGTGAAATGCTTTACGGAGGCTGCAATAGCAATTTCAACATAGGAAATGTGTGAATCTCAGTGACTTGGTGGGAGACTGTAGTGCTCAGTGGTGGAGCCAATGAACAGAAGGCCCCAGTGCAAATAATGTAGGCTCCCCTTGCAAATCTATATAAGGTAGGTGCCTAGAGTAGTCAATAAAAAAATAATACACACACATATATATATAGATAGATAGACAGATAGATAGATAGATAATTATTCTTCACATTTCTATAAAAATAATTATCTGCCCCTCTACCCTAATGAATAAAGATCTCCCTTACTCCAGTTAGTAGAAGTATACCCTGTTATGGACCCCACTGCTTCACCAGCAGTGGCTATGCCATTGGTAATGCCACTAATTCACCCTCTGCTCCTGGTCTGCTCCTAATTATCAGGGCAAGTGGAAGACATGGCCAGTAGACTGAAGATCTTCCACTGTTTGGTGTCAGCCCCAGAGTATACCCCTGTGAATGTCAACTATTTATAGAATTTGGTTTCTTGACACAATAAAGTTATTGTTGGTGAGGATTCAAGCTTCTATAATTAGCCTATCAAGCCCAGTTGCTTTTTTGGCGTATGTTCGCACTCATTCTCCTCAATATATATATAGATTTAGACTGAAAGCAGTACCACCACACTCCCAGGGTGTAATTCGCAAGTATTAGCAATAATCACTTATAAGAAGCGATAACAGACTATGGTTGGTGGGTGAATCAGAATGGCAGATTGATGGGTAAAAACTGCAAATTGTAATGTAAGCTTACTGATGAAAAGGCATTTTTAATGTCATTCATCTTATAAACTAATTGTAGTTACCTATAGTTTTAAATGATATCATATTTGGAATCTCCTCTGTGTCCCTTTAACTGGTAGCCCATTTTGTTCTTGTTTCTAAATGATTTTGGCATGCATGCAGAAAAACAGAAATATGTTGGAAACTGCTATTTTCACTATGAAACTGATGTATCAAGCAGTAAAGTTTTGTGATAAGAAAGTCCAAGCACGTAATCTAGCAAACATCTGAATTTCTAGGGTATGAGGACTGGGTGCCAAGGCGAAGCATTATATCAAAGCCCAAACAAACTTAATATAGAAACAGATGAGCATTGCACTATAGTGCCTCTCATCTTTTCTGTGCCTAAACGAGGCCTTCTCTCTGTACATGAAATTACATTTGATAGCTCTAGGCCATGTTGCTAAGTGATTTGCAGAAATGGAAAAAATGAAAACCTGTACTTTATCCAAATAAAGCATTTGTGAAAAATAAATACATCACATATCTGGTTATAGGTTCATATGATGGCACTATGACATTGACGTATATGACTTTTTTCTTTATACATAGGTAAAATGCTTGTAACTGAAAATTTAGAACGAAAAGCAATATAAAATATAAAGCAATATTATATCCTTGGTAACATTTCAGGATTTGTATTCCTTAAAAAAAATATAGCTGGCAGCTTTAGATTTTGAATATACAGAAATTGTGCCGAATTACCTCTGTCTTCTGCTATGAGCAAAGGTTTTCCTACGGGAAATAAGTTTGTACCTTGAAGACAGCTGGCAATGAAGTGAACACCCAGGAGGATAATGTGGGAAGCAGGGGATATTGGGACTATCTATTTTCCCATTCTTAGTGCTGGAAAGAGGCCAGGCAGTCAATCAATGTATTCTGGCATATGCAGTACTGAGTAGGTAAATGGCTACAGGATTTTTTTCAGTGTAACATTAAAAGGCCACTGTAGTTTAATTTATATCATGCACTTAAAATATTATATTTTGAACATTACAAAATGTTATTTCTGTATGAAGCATGTAGAAATATTGCATTGAAGTGAGATACACAGCAGGACTATTTTTCTTCTGTCCTGTCATATAATGAGTGGGACAGTGAGCCCTGTGGGTGTCTGAATGGCAACACATTGGGCCACATTCAATTCCAGGCACGTAACTCGATCGCAGACAGCCGCATGTCTGCAAGTGAGTTGTGGGCTCCCGTTGGTCTCTGTTTGCGAGGCTATTAAATTGCTCAAGTTTGCAAGTGGTGGGCTTGAAGTGAAAACTGTGAACCATGCACTGTTTCGGAGCAGTTAAGAGCGGGGACATGATCAATTGAACAAGCCCGTAACCTCCCATTTCGAATCCGCCAATAGAAAGTGAGACGGCAGTAAAACATGGAGGTTACGTGTCAATCAATTATATTCGAGGGTCCAAATTACGATTGGATTAGCAAAAAATGCAAATTAAAGAATTATGAAAATGAATGCCAATACTGTTCTAGTCCATGTGGGTGACCTGATATGTATTAACTCATTGATACCCAAGATTGATTTAACCACAAAATGACACATAAAAATAACATTTATTTCCTGCCGATTTGCGAGTTTGAGACTGTAGTGCAATTAATTCTAACGTCTATAATCGCTTTTCCCGTTATTTACAGTGCAGGATTGATCTTATATTTGCATTTACAGTGCTACGAATTGTGTTTGTGGGTCCTCTCTAGCACATGTAGGATTTTCTCCTCCATTTGCGGTTTACCAGTGTAGATACGTTTGCGAGCTTGGGGAAATTGAGCAATTGAATAGCGATTTGCGATTTTAGCCTCGGGAAAGTGACAGATCAAAGGCCTCTGAAGGCTGTAAGTTACGGGCTTGAAGACACAATATTTTTAAGCCCGTAACTCGTAACTCCTGACTTAAGCCCGCAAAAAGACGCCAATTGAATATCAAATTTGCCTGCAACCACACTTACGGGCTCCTGGATCTCGAATTCAGCTAATTGAATGTGACCCATTGTGCCTGTATTCCCATTCAGTTGAATTTAGATTAGATAAGAAGACACAATTTACAGCTTCCAATGAGTCTTTGTTTCTGTGTGTCTTTGCATCGTTCAGTTGTGTCCGTGATCTCATGGAGCCCAACACACCATGCTGATCCACTTGATATTCATGGCAGAGATACTGGAGTGGGTTGCCATTTCCTTCTCCACAGCATACAGCTACTGGTATTCCTATGTGGTCTCCCATCCAAGTATTAACCAAGCCCAGCCCTTCTCGGCTTCAGGCTGGTGTGACCTCTTAGCTCCCTGACTTGAATTTAACCCAGGTTGCAGCGGCGAAAGCACAAATCCTAACCACTGACCACCAGAGAAACTGTCTTTGTTTATACTTCCTTTCAATTCACTGATAAGATAAAGGTGGATCAGTCTCTATGATATTTTATTGGTAATTTTCTTAGCTAATATAACCCAAGTTTCTAAACTAATATAATCTATTTGCCAATCACTTTTGTAATGTATAAAACATGTTATTGTAATTGAATGCTAGAACATTTTTGGCTATAGTGCCCCTATAATTATAGACAGCAAATACATTATATGTATATATATATATATATATATATATATATATATATATATATATATATATATATATATATATATATATATATATATACAATATACAAATATTAGTTAAACTGAGACTGGTTTGTTATTTTTTCTTTTTTTTTATGTATAACCCAATAATATGCGGGGCGAGTGTTTCAAACCCTCTACTGCAGGAGGGAGAAAAATAATATTGAGTAAATAGGTTTGACTGTGGTTAGTTTGAATAGTAGGTAGCAGCTTCATTTTTTCATTATGCTACAGTGGAATCTACCATTATGGCTTCTGCCTAACTGCTTCCACAATGATCATTTGAATGCAGAAGAAGTTGCTTTCTACTCAATGGGAATATGGCAGCTACTACTGTTAGTGCTTTCAACATGTCTAATGAAAAGCTAATAATAATGAACAGACACTCCTGAGAAAGTAACCAAAAGAAGCAGCTCATAAAATAAAATGGAACTCTGTAATAATTGCATATAAAAGTTATGTAAAGACTGTGTTGATTTATTTTTTTTCCTTTTAAAAATATTTTGTGCATTATGAAGTTTAATTATTCAATAGACCATATAGAAACAATAGATTATTATTATTATTATTATTATTATTATTATTGTTTATTTGTAATGTGCCAACATATTATGTAGCGCTCGATATGGGTTAAAATGTAGGCAAAAAAAAAAACAATAGCAATATTAATATGTCGCAAAGGATTGAGGGTCCTGTCTTTGAGTTTAGAATCCAGTGTTCAAAGTACTTTCCCAAAGCACCTTACCAGATTGGAAACTCGCAAACTTACAATGGCTATAGTTGTTGTTGCAGTTGAAATTCACAAGCCTAACCAGTAGTTTGATGAATGTACGAATTTTACAATATATATTCCACTGATAACTGCATGATATAAACATATATAGCATAGAACAGAAGCAATCCCGGATTCTCTCTTTATTTGACCTAAACATCCAAAGAAAATCTGTTTTGAGAAAGAGGGGCTGTTCATACAAAAAAATAGGACCTTGGGCCTCATTCTATTGTTACATTTTTGGCAAACGTGGACGCAAGGGGAGCCCGCAAGCTACATAGCTTTTTAATTTGCTTACATTTGCGGCCTCCGATCTGGTTATGAGACTTGAGCTGCGATCCTTTGCTATTTGCTCAATCGCAACTTACTTCCATCAAAGCCTTTGATCTATTGCGGCCGTGAGAGTTGCGGCTGCAAGGAATCCCTATTCGCTATTCAAGTGCTATGATCAACCTTCCGTCAAGCCTGTAAATGGCTAAACGCGAACCACAGCTTATTTACACCAAAGAGGTCCCGCAATGCTCTTACTTACAAACGTAACACTAACTAAGCAAATAAAAAAAACATTGTGTACTTTTATTAGAAGTGAAAGTTATTTTAGGTTTTAGAATTAATAGTACAACATTCCCACATTCCCAAAAAGCGCATAAATAAATAAATATTTGATTTCATGATCAATTTTTGTCTTCTATCCATCCTGTAAGTCCTACGGGCTTGGAGCTTGAAGTGCAACGTCAGACCTGCTGGATTAGCCTCCGTTAAGCCAGTAAATGGCTAAAATTGAACCATAGGTTACTTGGGCCATGGAGGTGTCGCAAAGGGCTTACTTACAAAGCGTAGCACTAATTAAGCAAATAAAAAAGCCATCCTGAACTTTTAATAAAAGTGAAAGTGATGTTTAGTCAAAAAAAAAAAAAAAACTTTATTTCATTTTCAGTTTTGTGTCACAACTATCATGTAAAGTCCTACAGGCTTGGAGGTCATTCACCCTCCAAGCCTGTACAGGCTTGAATAAAGAGTTACAGGCTTGGAGGTGATTCAAGCCCTTAGGACTTTGGACAGAAATTAGACCTGAAATGAAGTATTGTATTGTGGCAATGTGCAAGCTTGAGAATGTTTTGCTATTAATCCTCATGTCCCCCATTGTGTTCCCCATCATTTACAGTGATTAACAGTGCTGGATTGAATTTATATTTGAATTTACAATGTTCAGAGATTATGGGCTTGAAACACGAGTTACGGGCTTGCAGTAAATGCTTACAGCGGATAGCATGGTTTGCGATTAGCAGGAAAGGTGACATCCTTGCGGCGCCGACCAATTGAATATCAGCGTAGACGTAGTGATATGCTGGGCCGTTACCCAATCGCAAGGAATCGACGATTTGTGGCCAAGTTATGGCCCTGAATAGAATGAGGCCCCTTGTCCTTAAAATGGACACAGCAGACATTCCACATATTTGGTAATTTAAACCTACAGGCAATAACTAGCCCATTATCAGATGATTATTATTTAAAAATTGTAAATTCTTACAGTAAACTAGCATTGAATTTAGTAATTTTTACCTGACAATCAGCATTCCTGATCCTCCCAAAATGCTTGAACTGTATCTATTACTGCTAATTACTCCGTGGGGACTGCATAATTTTTTTTCATTGATACCACATTTTCTCATAGGAGTCTTGGCAAATGCAGACCCTTAAATTATTTTATTCCCTGGGTTCTGCACAAGCTCAGATGAGTTCCAGAAAACAAGGATTTAAATTACACTATACCTGGAACCTATAATGTGTTTATGTAAATGGAAGACTGTCCTTTCAAAAGAGGGGCATTTGGGATCTGTGAAGTATGATGCATCCAAAAGAGCGATAGCTGGAAGGACACTCCTACTTATACTATATATAAAGGACCACTGCAGTTCAGGAAAAAAGATACCGTATTTATCGGCGTAATGGAGCAAATGATAGGTGCGTGTTATACGCCGATATTCCCTCCCCCCTCCTCATCCTCAACCTCCCGGGCACCCGGTATATGCTAACGACGTGGCGCGCATGTGACGTCACATGCGCGCCGGGGTCAAGGAGCGGAGCGGAGGCCGGAGCAAAAGCAGGTAAGTGAGGGGGAGGTATTTAGGGGGGTTTAGGTTGAGGGGGGGGGGGTTAGAATGAGGAGGGGGGTTTAGAATGAGGAGGGAGGTTGAGGAGGGGGTTTGAGGTTGAGAATAGGGGGGTTGAGGTTGAGGAGGGGGGTTGAGGAGGGGGTTGAGGATAGGGGGTTGAGGAAGGAGGATGAGGATGGGGGGTTGAGGAGGGGGTTGAGGGGGGAGGATGAGGAGGGAGGTTGAGGAGGGGGTTGAGGATGGGGGGGGTTGAGGAGGGAGGATGAGGAGGGAGGTTGAGGATGAGGAGGGGGTGAGGATGAGGAGGGGTTTAGGATGAGGAGGGAGGTTGAGGAGGGGGGTTGAGGTTGAGGAGGGGGGTTGAGGTTGAGGAGGGGGGTTGAGGAGGGGGGTTGAGGTTGAGGAGGGGGGTTGAGGATGAGGAGGTGGGCTAAGGATGAGGAAGGGGTTGAGGATGAGAAGGGAGGATGAGGAGGGGGGTTGAGGATGAGGAGGGGGGTTGAGGTTGAGGAGGGGGGTTGAGGAAGTCGGATGAGGATGGGGGGTGGAGGAGGGAGTTGAGGAGGGGGTTGAGGATGAGGAGGGAGGTTGAGGTTGAGGATTTTGCTTCAAAGTTCTTTATTTGAATTTTTTTTCCCTGAAATTTCCTCCTTAAAATGAGGTGCGTGTTATACGCTGGTGCGTGTTATATGCCGATAAATACGGTACTTGTTTATCAAGTATGTACGAAACTAACAATATTATCAACTGTGTAAACCATAGGCGTAGACATGAGTTTTTGAAGACTCTGTTTTTGAGTACAGGAATCCATTTTGTGTCTGTTACATTACTTCTTCTGAGTGGATAGTGGATCAGTGGATAGAGGGGTGGGGAAGGAGAGCCTTTAATAAGATAATTGGATACAATGGAAATTGACATCACACCCCTTCCCCCTCACTGGTTTAGATGCAGATTCCTTACTTCAGTAATGCAATCATGCAAACGCCCCTCTCACACACAAATTCCACCTAGCATCATGGATTCCCCTAGGGCCCAGTAGAGGCATCAAATTGATGTTTTCTAATTTAAAACTACTCAAAGTTTTCAAACAAATATATATTTTTAATTGTGCAGTGGTCCTTTAAAGCAAATTTTAATAGATGGATTTGCTATTTCTACAAAGCAATATGCAGTTAACCTACTTCCTATAAAACAATATATACTTTCAGTAGCTCTTTAACTAACAATTGCTAACAGAGAGCACAACTCTGTCACATACAATGAAATGGGATCATCTGGTATCTCTAATCTTGCAAGGTTAAAAATATTGTGTTTCAGTCAGCTGATAAATAAAAGGGATATTAGTATAATCCAAATTAGCCAGTAAAAGACTGACTGTGAAATCAATAGGAATGATTACCAAGCAGCATAATAAGGATTTAAAGCTTCTTTCAATAGTTATAGATTCTAATTTTGTCTTTTGCAACATAATTGCTTATAAAATGCAGCTTTATTATATTAAATATGTATGTATACAATATGCCGTTCTTTAAATAAGTCACTTGTGATCATGCTCTCCTTTTTATCTAATTTCCTTTTTCATGTAAAATATAATAAATAAATACATTTGTTTAAAGCTTAAAGAAATTACATGAGGAAGCAACATTTGTAATCATAATCATCATGTAAAACTATATATGTAGCTATTCATCCCCACAACATTCTAACAGTTTAAGTTTCTCAATAAAGCACTAAACACATATTACCTTTTCATATTTACAGTGAGAATCTCACTGTCACAATCAGTCTACCCCCTCCAGAGAGCTAATTAGCTGGACCTGGAACACTCCGATCTACCCTGTCCTGTGTGTGTCAGTCATGTTCGACTCTCCATGATCTCTCCATGAAACACACCATGATGATCCACTTGGTATTCATGGCAGAGATACTGGAATGGGTTACCAGTTGCATCACTAGTGGGCCACAGCATACAGCTTCTAGGTAGTCTCCCATCCAAGTACTGACCAGTCCCAACTCTGCATGGCTTCAGGGTGGTATGACTTCTGGGTTCCCTGACTGGAATCGTACCTAGGTTGTAGAGTTGAAAGCACTGGAACCAACAGAGAATCCCGATCTACCCTACATCATCATAAAAGAGATATTTTCCCTTTTCCCCATCTGATGTGATGAGATCACTTGGCAAACTATGAGTCCATAACCAGTCAACCAGATACTATGCTCCAGGGTCCCCTTAGTGTATGCCCTCCCCAGACCGAGCAGAGGCTTCTCAATCAATGCCAAATGCAGCCTTCCGTCATGGACTATTTATAACAGTTTTATTCCGCCATCATAAACCCATTGCCTAGTTGGAGCTACCTTAATTCACTCTGGGTTGTAGACCTTTCCCTTATTGGTTGGCTGTTTTTCTGCCCAACCTGAAGTTGTGAAATATGTTTTTCTATGTTAGTGTTTTACTATTTTCCATTATTTTGTTGTAATATAAATCTGTGACCAAAAAATTGTGAGTAGAGAACCCACTCTTGAGAATACATGTGTGAGAACTGTATATCGTGGGTAGAGGAGAGGACAATTGTACCCCATGCTTTGTTCTCTCTGAGGTGCATCTCCTGCAGAGTCAGAGCTTAGTCAGATACAGAACAGCAGATACGGAGCAGCAGGACCTTTGAGAGGACTGGTGCTGTGAGGAAGCCTTCCATGACACCCACATTCTTAGCCAATCACAGGTCACATCCAGGCATGTCTGTTCCCATGATACCATTGGATTATCTGAGAAGTCACTGGATTATTGCCGTAAATGACAGCTGGCCAGAGGATGAAACGAGATGTATTGAGTACTGCCAGAGAGAGAAAGCACGCATTCATTGCATCCATGTAAATTCACAATTATTTTAAACATTTCATTTTTTTTGTACTTAATTTATATTAAGACAAACTACAAAATGTCATCATAGTTCCATTAGTAAAATCAAAAAGTACATTAAACATTTTATAAAGGATTTCTCCGTTTCATGATAATGATCAGCAATATTTTTTCTAATCTTTAAAGGTGATATCAATCTTTCCTTCTTTAGCAATAACAGACTAATAGTGTTTATTTTTTGTGACATGAATACTTGTTTTTCTGCAGATGTCATTGAGTTATGGTATAGAGAAGGATTAACATAATTGATTATTTAGAGGTATACAAAACAGAAATATAAAAACATTTCAACACAGATTTGATAACAGATAAAATAAAAAAAAGCCCATATAGTATACCCATTATATCTATCAAAAAATTGGCCTTAACCCTCTGAATGGCCTTATACTAATCCCAGACATGCTTAAATTCCTTAACTGTGATTGACCCTACTACCACTACTAGCCTAAGCGACACAGAATATGTTGGAGTGTAACAAATGAGGCATAATATTAATAATAATAATAATAATAATAATAATAACAATAATACCCTTTCCCTAAATTAATACATTTGCAAATTACCCCTAAATGGTATACCTCCCAACTTTAAATCATGACATTGTGTTTTTGTGTTTCATTTTTTCCTTCCTGATCTATGTTAAATCCCTTGTTATATTTGAATGTTTTTATCTCATCTCCCCTCTTTCTTCTGTCTGTTATGATATACTATCTAAATACTGCATTGAAATTAGTATTATTATTATATTTTATTTTTAGAGCGCCAGCAGAATCCGTAGCACTAGGGTACAATAAACAATTAATATTTTAATATTCTAATCTACATATACATATATTAGAAGGCAGATATGACAAGACAGCACCTTTGTACATCCACAATAATGTGGAAATGAGGGACCTGTTCTCGGGGAGAGCTTAAAACAGTTTAGGGTGGTTAAACTGTGGCATTCTCTAGATAACTTCAAAAAGTGGATAGATATATTTTTGAATAAAGAGGGCATTCAAGGTTATCCTAGATAACTAACGAAGGAATATTGATCCAGGGAGAAATGTGATCGCCAGTTTCTGGGGTCAGGAAGGAATTTTGCATTTCTTCCCCTTATGAGACAATTGGCAAAGTTTCAATGTTTTTTTTTTTCTGTTTGCCTTCCTCTGGATCAATTAACAATTAATAACAAATAGTCCACATATTAAAAAGATCGAGAGAGATCTAAAAAGGTTGAACTTGATCGACTAACTCTTTATTCATCCTCAAATACTATACTATTAATAATTAATTAACAACTAATTAATTAATAACTAATCCGCATATTGCAGATCAGAGGAGATCTTAAAAGGTTGAACTTGATGGACTGAAAGTCTTTTTTCAACCTCAATTACTATGTAACTGAAAATTGGTAATGTTTATTGTTTGTGGGTTTACTGCTTCAATATAGAAGGTAGTTTCACTTTGCAACAAAACTGACTTTATATTTTAATTGGATAGAGATAAATACAATATATTATACAATATTTAAATAGCCAGTTATCCAGAAAATAAATCATTGCTAATGAAACAATAGATTTATATATACATCGTTCATATTTCAATAATTTTCATATGTATACAACAAATTATTGAGAAAAAGATGGTGACAAAACGTGAAGTATGAATGCACAAGAAGTGTAGCTGTAGATTTGAATAGATTGTCTTTTTTGTTGTAAGAGAGAACATTTGTAATATGATTACCTACAGCACCCTGGACAGCAGCTTTCATCCAGTACTTCTCATGTGTCCGCACACAAACCCAGCCAATATTTTTCTTCTGAAGTTTTACACAATTTATTTGAACCGACAACCTCACTGCCATAAAAACACAGGTAACAAGGATCCATACTATAATGGCCATCAGGTCAGTGCAGTGTTTGGTTTTGTATGTGCCTTGTATGTGCATGACAAGTGTTTCCTAAACTGTGTTCCATGCAAAACTGGGGCTCTGCTATTTGTGTGACCGGGAGCCTTCATACCAGCCGTAAGTCTGCAGGCTTGAAATTTGCAACAGTTACAGAGTGATTCAATTGAACAAGCCCGCAGCTACCTGTCCGAAAGCCTAAACTGTAATCATGCACCCATAAGTAGCATTTAAGAGCGTGTACAATTAAGCAAGGCCATAACTACCGATGTAGAAACAGCTATAGTAAATGAGACCGTCATCATGACGTCAGTAAAACATGTTAGTCTAACAACATTAGCGTTTAGAAGTCCGATATGCGATCTGACTTGCAATTTGGCAATGTATAAAATAACAAAAATAAATTACGATACTGTTCTAGTCCACGTGGGTGGCCTGATATGTATTAACTCCTTGATTCCCAAAATTTTGTGTAACACAGAAAGAAAACGTTAAAAAAATATTTTTTTTATTGCAGGTTTGGGAGTTTGGGACAGTTGCGCAATTAATTCTGTCTTTCATCGCTTTCCCTATATTTTAAAGTGCAGTAGTGATTTGTTACTTGCATTTTCAGTGCTACGAACAGGTGTTTAACCCCCTTGCGAGTCCTATCTGGTACTCATAGGATTTTCTTCTACTTTTGCCATTTACAGGTGTGAGAACATTTGTGGGCTTGAGGAATCGTAGCAATTGATTAGCTATTTGTTATTGTTACATTTACGGCTTGAAAGATCAAAGGCGTAGCTGGGTCAGAGTTATGATTTTGACAAGCGCAGGGATTTTTATCCCGTAACCCGCAAATCATTTGCAGGTAGCAAAAATACGCCAATTGAATAGCAAATTAGTTTATGGGCTCCATTACAAGCTCCCATAACTACAATTTGCTCAATTGAATAGGGGCCCAGGTGTACAACAAAAACAGTTACCTTAAAAGTTTTCTTTCTCTAGACAGCTTTGTGATGTCATGGAAATGGTCCTGCTAATACTTAATGATGTTGTGATTATGATATTTGAGATCCTGTGGTTCATTTTGGAGCCCTAGGGTAGGAGTTTGGATATATTAGTCAATTGTGTGTACAGTGGGGGCTCTATGGTGTTTCCTATAGCCATGAATCCATTCTCTGGGCTCTGTCACTATGTTGGAACCAAAAATGGTGTCATGCCTGTATTAATTTGTGAAAAACTGCTCTAGATTATCACACAGACTGGAGTGGACTGAGCATACAGTGGGCATGGACTTGATTGAGTACACACACTGGACACTAAGTGAACTACACAGGCCTCCCTATAGGGAAGTTGGAGCAACAGACCATCCTTAATTATTTATTTTTTGCAACAACATTTTTCATATTGCGACAAAGGTTTTAATTAGGGAAGAGTCCCTAAATCTGGAAACATTTGACCACCCTGACTGCTATCTCAGGAGTGTGTCCACCGAAACATGTTTAGACACACTGTCATACATTTAGGCACATTCATATACTCACACATTAAAAAGCATTGAGATGATCACTGTGTATATATAACACCTTATTTCCCCTCCCAAACAAACATGTAATGAATATGCACACTGCCCCTGGAGCTTGTAGTTAAACAGGACTGGGACACTGTATTACTCCAGTGAGTCTGAGGGTACCATACCTGCGCTTGGGCCATCCTGAATAAAAGGGGAATGTATCAGTTGGTTAGCTGGGTAGCCTCTGGAAGCCAGGGATCTAATGCCTATTGCAAATGTGTAGCAAATATAGTAGAAGTATTACCATCATTGCCTAGCACCTCCATATGGGCTCGTAGTCTACTCTATAAACACTGGTTTATTAGTTACCCCTTGAAAGGCTCTCTACCTTAGGTTGACCAACCATCATTCGTCGGTTCAAATACCAAGCACAGATACCATGAAGGCATCCAACGAGCGGATGTAGACTTTTCATTTTTGTAGCCATAACTTCAATAGTCATGGACATCTATTACTCCATGCTCAGGCAAACAAAGGAGTCATCAACACCTCTATTTCAGTCATAGATGTCCTCAGATAGAAGGCCATTCTCAGTTATTGGAAAGATCCTAAGCACTAGTCAATACTAATGACTCTACCTTTATTCAGGATAGCAGTGAACCCCCACCCCACAAGGAATTTATTGCATGGCATGTTCTAAAAATATATAACCATATATATTGTATGCCAGATATTACCTAACTAGAGACTTGCCCGTCAAAAAATTACGGCAATACAATTGTAAGGTAGGTAATGCTGTTTGGTGGAGATGAACGGTTAATGGGTGTTGTGTTTATTGTGTTTTTTTTGTTGTTTTTTTTTTGTCTATTTGTTTTTGTATGGTAATGAAATAATTAATACATTAATAAATTAATATACTTTACCTATTTGGAAGTAATATATTCAGGAAGCATTGTGCTGAAGAGCTGACAATCTGTTTTGATGTTCCTGCAGCATACAATGTAGGTTTGCACTGTTGTGGAGCTGCGGTGTAAATGTCAGCAATGTGTGCAGTGTGCAGTGTAAATAAGCTGCGTGTGCGAGGGGAAGCCGTTAGGGTAGCTGTGTACTTCCGCATTATGTAAGTTAGTGTTGGAAAATGGCGGCTAATGTGTATGTGCTAGGCGGCTGTGTTTGATGTAGCGTCCTTGCTAATGGTGTATCTTGTACCTCGTAAAGGTTTTTGGAAAATCTGTATGGGCTTGGTGGTGTTTTGCGTGTTTAGGTTGCCTCGTTTTTGTTTTTTTTGGTGGCCATTTTTTCACTTGCTTAGGGGATTTTTGTGTGTGTAAACGCTTGAATTTGTACTTAAATTGAGGTGTAACTTCACTTGCAGAGGTCCTGGGTGCCCCCCCTTGCTGTGGGTAAGCTTTTTATGTATTTGTTGTGTGTATTTATTGTGTTCCTAATGTGTTTATGTGTGCGCGCGGTTCAGGCGTCAAGGTCGTATTTTTGCGAGGTCGTAATGTTTTTTTTTCTAAGTCCCGCAGCTCGTATTTTTGGATGGTACGTCTGTAAATTTTCCGGTGTAAGTCCCGCCTGCGGCTCATTGCAGCCGACGTGGGAGCCTCCACCTCCGCAAATGCGGCCCCTCGCTTTGCGTGGGTCCGCATTTGCGGGCTGAAAGTCATAGGGGGTTCTTGCCAGCAACTGCGGCCCGCAACGTTAGCAACAACCCGCATGCTCACAACTATATATGTGGTGGTATATAAATACAAGGATACCCATTTTTCCATTATTTATCTTCTTTGCATGGTGATATATTTTTATTACATACACTAACAATAATAGAAGACATGTAACAATATATAATTCATATGTATTTATATGCCCGTCCTGATGCTTTACTTTCCTTGCTTATATTAATTTGCAGTTGTGCCCAATAGCTAATAATGTGATTGAGTTTACTGGATGCGTTTTGTCATGGTGCCCTGATTATTGCAGTTTGCTTTGTAATTTTAATATAATGTATGTTTGAAAAATATTTCACAAATTATATATGATAAAAAAGTATATATTTTGGTAAGATTTCAACTTTTTATATAGTATATCATACAGATATATTTTGGAAGTGAAAAACAATACATTACAAATGCAGTATTAGAAACAACACTTTGGATATAAACAGATGGCGAGGCAAAATTGTAGCGTGCATGTTGTTTGTTAATGTAACATTGAATAAAGAATGAAGGGAAGCTGAGAAGACTAATTAATCCTGTTGTGAGAAAGAGCCAGTTCAAAAGATTTTGTTATAAATCCGTGTCCACACTTACATTGTTTATCACCTCTGGCAGTCTAGAGGATTCAGTATGCTAGACCTATTGTCACTAAATGGTGCTAGACATTATGATACTGTAGCTAGGATACACTTACAGTAGTCTTAGTTCCATTTTATTTGGAAGGGTGACATCCTCCATTTGACCATGAAGCAGCTGATACAACAGGATTCACTCACACTTTGCACAAGAAACATATTAACTCCAGCATCTGGTTGGTTTTTGGCAATTAATTAGGTGATTATTAATATCAATAACATTTATTAATATTAATTAAAATGTCCTATTTTATATATTTGGCAATTTTTAAGTATCTGAATTCTTACTACACAATATATTTAAGCTTTAGCCTCATGAAATAAACAGAACTATCTTATATGAAAAGATAATTATTATAATGAATAAAAATTATATCAAAACAGTATCTTTCAATATAACAATCAATATGGTATAATAATTATGACAAATATCCTATCAAGGTATATTCAATGATAAAGAATCCGTTTTTAACACATTGTCCACATAATCATATACAAGACATGCCCAATATGCCTAATACATAAGATATGGCAATTATGATATGAAAATTATTTTGATAATTTTTTGTATGTTCACAAATATATACTCACTAAGATACCATACCATTTTTAAAATTTTACAGATTCTGCAGTACAAAAAAAAAACAGGCTTTTAAATTATACAAACAAGAGAGGACAGAGACTGCTTTACATGAGTACAAGGAAACTAACAAGGCTTGCAAAAGGGCTATTAGACTGACTAAAATAGAAAATGAAAAGTTTGTTGCAAAGGAAAGTAAGACTTACCATAAAAATCTTTTAAAAAATATTAATGGGAAGAAGGCAAGGAAGGAAGCTATATGAACATTACAATGTGACACAGGCCATATGACAATTAGTGACCAGGAAAAGGCAGACGAGCTAAATAGTTTTTTTTTCTTTTGTATATACAAGGGAGGTACCAGTGGTTGGGACACTGCAACATAATGGGGCTACACTACCTTCACCAAATAATTGGTTAACACAGGAAGAAATCCAAAAGAGGTTTGAAAAATAAATGTTAATAAAGCCCTGGGTCCTGATGGAATACATCCAAGGGCACTGAGGGAACTGGGTTCTGTAATAGCCAAACCATTATATCTAATTTTTCAAGATTCACTCAAAACAGGGTCGCTACCATATGACTGGAGAAAAGCAGAGGGGATACCTATATTGAAGAAGTGAGCGAGAACAAATCCAGGAACAAATCCAGGCAATTATAGACCTGCAAGCCTCACTTCTGTAGTGGGAAAGCTTTTAAAATGGTTAATAAGGGATAGCATACAATAATATGTCTATATGAACAGGATTAAAAGTAGGAGCCAACATGGATTTATGAGGGATAGGTCATGTAAAACAGATCTAATTAGTTTCTATGAGGAGGTTAGTAGGATCAAGACAACTCCGTGGATGTAGTCTTTTTGGCTTTTCTAAAGGCTTTTAATACAGTGCCACATGGAAGACTATTGTGCAAGCTAAGAGATGCAGGAATTGCAGTAAATATCTGCTCATGGATTGAGAACAGGAAGCAAAGGGTTGTTCGAAATGGGACATACTCACATTTGACTAATGTGGTAAGTGGGGTTCCTCAGGGTTCAATATTAGGTTCTCTCCTTTTTAACATATTTATTAATGAAGAAGTTGTGCAAGGTAATTAAATCAGAAAAGCATGCACTTTCCCCCCAAATGAATTTGCATAAATGAGAGAAATGGGCAACTAAATGGAAGATGAAGTTAAAATACAAAGAAATGTAAAGTTATACATTTAGGAAGGTAAAATAGCCATGTAATTTATAATCTTAATGGGTATTAGGGTATTAGCTATTGGAAGGGATTTTGGAGTGCTTGTGGACAACCACCTAGGTAACAGTGCTTAACGCCAAGCAGCAGCTGCAAAGGCAAATACTATATGTTTTTGCAAGTGGATTCTACTTTTTACAAGTAAAGGCTGATAAACTGCAGAGTGCACTAATTGTGCCCAGGTGAGAAGGCAGAAGTTAATATAAACAGGAGAAGGGGCAAACTTGTGAGCTTGCGAACATTTCTAGTATAAGTGTAATTCTAGTAAAAGTGTAGGAGTTTAAATAAAAGGAGAGACTTCAAAGAAAAGAGGGGCAAGAAAAAATATATATTTTTTTTCTTATAAAACCTTACACAAATATATTATTTTTTATTCTTGTTTATTTTTTCCACTGAATTTTTGTAGACAATAATAATAATTATGAGTCAGTCAAGTGGCAACCTCATGTAGTGTACATCCTCATATGTATGCAATACTGGAACAGATGATCCAGGGTCCATACCTCTGTGAGAGGTGTGAGCATGTTGCCTCTCTGGAAGCTCAAATTGGAGAACTGGAGAGGAGAATTGCAGCACTTAGTGATATTGCTCCACTGGAAAGGGAGTGGGTGCTCACTGAGCTAAGTTATGCTGGGCCTAGCATGGAGGGTGGAGCTGGGACTAGTGAGGATGTCCAGGGAGGTAGCTGGGTTACAGTTAGAAGGGGAATCAGGGGGAACAGGAGGAGGCAGGCCAGTTCTGAGTTGGCAAACAGCAACAGATTTGCCAGATTGAGTGAAACTGTTGGGGATGTCCATTCAGGAATGGCAATGCCAGATAGAGCTGTTCCCTCTAACATCCGAGAGAACAGTCCTACTGGAGGAGTGGGAGGGCAGAATAGGCAGAGCAACAGACAGGTTTTGGTGGTAGGGGACTCTATTATTAGGAAGGTAGACAAGGTGATTTGTCACCCAGATCCCAGTAATTGAACAGTTTGCTGTCGCCCGGGTGCTCAGGTTCGGCATGTTGTGAATCAGGTAGATAAATTATTGGGAGGGGCTGGAAATGAACCGGTGGTCTTGGTACAAATTGGTACCAAAGACAAAGTTAGTGGAAGATGGAGTGTCCTAAATAATGATTTTATAGAACTAGGTAATACGCTGAAGGCAAGGACCACCAAGGTAGTATTTTCTGAGATACTACCAGTGCCACGTGCTTGCCCAGGGAGGCAGAAGAAGCTTAGGGAGGTTAATGCGTGTTTAAAGATGTGGTGCACTAAGGAGGGGTTTGGGTTTTTAGAGCACTGGACTGACTTCTCACTTCGGTACAATCTCCACAGCAGGGTTGGATTGCACCTTAATGATTAGGGAGCTTTGCTAGGGGATAGGATTGTAGAAAGGCTGGATGAGTTTTTAAACTAGTAGGTGGGTGGAGGGACTAGCTGTAAGTAATGGGGTAGAAAGTGTAGAGGGTATAAGGGTTGAATTAACAACTCTTAGGGTAGGAGATGGGGGAGGGGTAGTATAGTCAATAGGGAGGTATTACTAAGTAACTTAAGTATAGTGGCAGGCACCACCCAACTACAAACTCATAACATAAGGTGTATGCTTGCTAATGCCAGAAGCTTGCCAGAAAAAATGGGAGAGTTAGAATTATTAGCAATTAATGAAAAAGGGGATTTAATAAGCATTACCAAAACGTGATGGGATGAATCTTATGACTGAACTGTTAACCTGAATGGTTATAACCTATTTAGGAAAGATAGAGGCAATGGTAAAAGAGAAGGAGGGATCTGTATGTTAAGCCTATAGTCAGAGAAGATATTTATGGTGGAACTAGCAGAAATGTTGAATGTTTATGGGTAGAATTAAATAGCAATGCAGCAAATTCCAAAATAATATTAGTAGGAGTATGCTATAAACAGCCAAATGTAGCCGATAGTCAGGAAATACAATTATTGTTACCGATTGGAAATGCAGCTAAGCATGGGCAAGTTCTAATAATGGAAGATTTTAATTACGGTACCCTGAAATAAACTAAATGAGACCAGCAGTTCAGCTTAGGGAAGCAGGTTCTTGAGTACACTCAGGAATCATTATATGGCCCAGGTTATACAAGAGCCTACTAGTTATCACAAATAATATCGATATAGTATCAAATGTTGAAATAGGGCAACCTTTGGGAAACAGTGATCACAACACAGTCTCATTTGAGATTGAATTTAAAAAACTCTTAATTTTAAAAGGGCAGATTTTAACGGTCTAAGGGCAGCAATACAAAGTATAGACTAGGACAAAGTACTGGCAGGTAAAAATAATAAACATAAATGGACAAAATTTAAATCCTTACTAAATATACATACTTAGTGGGAATAAAAGTGAAAGGGGTAAATCACAGCCAATATTGCTTAACAATGATTTAAAGATCAAGATACAGAGTAAAAAACAGGCATTTAAATTATACAAACAAGAGGGGACAGAGACTGCTTTACGGGAGTAGAAGGAAATCATCAAGGCTTGCAAAAGCGCTATTAGACTGGCTAAAATAGAAAATGAAAAATTAATTGCAAAGTAGAGTAAGACTAACCTTAAAATATGTTTTAAGGATATTAATGGGAAGAAGGCGAGGAAGGAAGCTATAACATTACATTGTGACACAGGCAGTCTGAAAATTAGTGACCAGGAAAAGGTAGATGAGCTAAATAGGTTCTTTTCTTCGGTATACACAGGGCTGCAACATAATGGGGCTACACTACCTTCACCAAATAACTAGTTAACGCAGGAAGAAATCCAAAAGAGGTTGGAAAAAATAAATGTTGATAAAGCCCCGGGTCCTGATGGAATACATCCAAGGGTACTGAGGGAACTGGGTTCTGTAATAGCCAAACCATTATATTTAATTTTTCAAGATTCACTCAACACAGGGTCTCTACCAGATGACTAGAGAAAAGCAGATGTGATACCTATATTTAAAAAGGGAGCAAGAGCAAATCCGGGGAATTATAGACCAGTAAGCCTCACTTCTGTAGTGGCAAAGCTTTCTATAAGGGATAATATACAAGAATATGTCTATTTGCACAGGATTATAGGTAGGAGTCAACATGGATTTATGAGGGATAGGTCATGTCAAACAAATCTAATTAGTTTCTATGAGGAGGTTAGTAGGAACTTGGATCAAGGCAACTCAGTGGATGTAGTCTATTTGGATTTTGCAAAGGCTTTTGATACAGTGCCACATCGGAGACTATTGTGCAAACTAAGGGATAAAGGAATTACAGTAAATATCTGCTCATGGATTGAGAGCTGGCTAAAAGACAGGAAGCAAAGGATTGTTGTAAATGGAACATACTACAATTAGACTAATGTGGTAAGTGGGGTTCCTCAGGGTTCAGTATTAGGTCCTCTCCTTTTTAACATATTTATTATTGACTTAGAGGTGGAACTGGAAAGTAGTGTCTCCATTTTTGCTGATGACACAAACTTGTGCAAGGTAATTAAATCAGATAATGATGTCCTTTACCTTCAAAGGGATTTACATAAAATTGAGGCAATGGGCATCTAAATGGCGGATGAGATTTAATACGAATAAATGTAAGGTAATGCATCTGGGAAGGATAAATAGCCATGCAATTTATAATCTTAATGGAGCAAATATAGGGGTATCAGATATTGAAAGGGATTTGGGAGTACTTGTGGACAACCACCTAGGTAACAGTGCTCAAAGTCAAACAGCCGCTGCAAAGGCAAATAAAATATTAGCATGTATTAGAAGGGTAAAGAAGCAAGGGAAGCAAATATAATTCTGCCACTATACAAATCTCTAGTACGCCCTCATTTGGAATATGGAGTACAATTTTGGGCACCACTTCATAAAAAGGACATTTTAGAGCTGGAAAAGGTAAAGAGTAGGGCAACAAAACTAATTAGGGGAATGGAGGGGCTAAGTTATGAAGAAAGCCTAACCAAATTAAGCTTACTTTCTCTAGAAAAAAAGCGTCAAAGAGGAGATATGATTACATTATATAAATACATCCAGGGTCAGTATAAAGCATTGTCAAGGGAACTTTTTTATATTACTATTTTTAAGTTATATTTATTTTTATTTTATATTACTATTTTTTCTTTATATTTATATTTAATTTATTTTTATTTTATATCACTATTTTATTTTATAGCTATATTTAATAAATTTTTATCTGATATTACTATTTTAAATTTGATATCAATCCATATATTGCAGATTAGAGGAGATCTAAAAAGGTTGAACTTGATGGACTACAAGTATATTTTCAACCTCAATTGCTATGGTATGTAACAATAATTATAATATTATCTAATACAAAAAAATACAAAATCAAAATATATTGGATTGCTCCAACATCTGATATTTGTGATATTTATTAAATGAATCTGTAAATTGAATGTTCACCGATCAATATTTCAGACCTATTAGAAGGGTCTTTTAGTCTGACTAAGAATATAATTAGCATAATTTTGATGCCTCTGACCCTAGAGGCATTCATGATACTTTGTTGGTGGTTGTGTGTGATAAGCATATATATTCCTACAAGAAAAAAGCTTGCAATTATTGTTGCAAGATGCCTGTGTGGGGGAAGACTGTCAGCGTCAAATCAATGAGATCTTTATAATAACAAATCCCTCTCCCTTCGTGGAATCATTTAAGGCTTCCCCAGTGGTGGCCTCGTACTATCAGCTGCTCTCACTTTTAAATATGGCTGACGTACCCGTGGTCAATCTTGCACTTATTATTCTGGTTACAACCTATGGAGAATCTGCCTCTAAACTAGCTAATCTGAAATTAAAGATATTTTCCTTATAGCAGCTCACTAAATAATATGTAGACGATCCAATTAAACCTAGGATCACCTTTCCATAAAAATATTTATCTGTCCCGCCCCCTAGTAAATTGAGTCTTCATTTACTCCAGGCCATTGCCAGTAGCAGAGGACCCCTATTCTAACATGTAAGCAGAACTAAACCCAACCAAGATGCAGGGTATCATAATCACTGACTGGCCCTAGCTCCAATGTAAAATTGGAAACCTGCTTGTCATATTGGTTTGCGTACTGCTGATTAAAGTTGTCAGAACCCCAACCATAGAGCACTGACTAAAATACTGACACTTGATAATTAATAATAATGTAGAATAGATCCCCATAACTTTGCAGAAAAATTGCAGCTCACTCGCTCTCCTGTCGGGCTGCTATTGTGAACATAAGTGATAAACCAGATCTTTATGGTGAAAAATATGTTTATTTGGGCAAAGGTTCAAGAATGCTCTAGGCGGATGTCTTGTGTTGGGCACAATGCTTTAAATTAAGAAAAATAAGTGTTTGAAATTTGTCACTGTTCGCTACTGATCAAATAAATCTTAATTATTCTGGGAGAACCATAACTCTTTAACCTATCCAACACCCCCCAGGCCTCAAAGACCTCAAAATCATACAACAGATGAATGCAGTCCAATAAATAGTAAACCATCTGAACAATCTGAAAATGAAAACGAGGAATTAATTTTAAAAAGTATGTATATAATAAAACCCTATTTTATTGTAGTTAGTTCAAATAGCACCCAATAACATTATCATGCATTGATAAGACTAAGCTCCTGATCTTACCACTCTCTACCACAGGTTCCACCCAACAAATATCTCTCACTGTTGACAATGCCATCATCATTCTCACCTCCAAGGCCCATTGTCTTGCGGTTCTGTTGGACTCAGCCCTCTCTTTCACTCCTCACATACAATCATTAACAAAATATTGTCTTTTTCCCCAAAAATACACTTCCCAAATCCGTTATCTTACACAAGACACAACTTAAATCCTTATCCACTCTCATCATATCTCGCCTCGACTACTGCAACTCTCTCCTTGCTGGCCTCCCGATCACTTGTCTCTCTCTCCACTCCAATCGTAATGAACGCATATGCTAGACTCATCTACCAAACTCAACGTTCAGTGTCTGCAGCACCTCTCTGTCAGTCACTCCACTGGCTTCCCGTAGCCTCCAGAATAACATTTTAAATCATGACCCTAACATATAAAGCCCTCAACAATAATGCACCATTTTATACCTCTACTTTCATCTTTATGTACACCCCAAACCGTCCTGCTAACAACCTTCTTCTTTCCTCCTCTCAGATCACCTCCTCTCACTCTTGTCTTCAGGACTTTTCTCGTGCTGCCCCTATTCTTTGAAACTCCTTGCCTCACTCCACTTGACTATCCTCCTGCCTCAAATACTTCAAACACTTACTAAAATCTCACCTATTTAAAGAAGCTTTTCACCTTCAGCCTTAATACACACATTACATCTATATTCTTCTATAACTCCCCATACCCTTTAGATTGTAAGTCTGCAAGTCTTCAATCTTCCTATGTGCTTTAGTAAAAGCTCTGTGCACATTTGTTTTTAAGCTCAAAGACATGGCCCTCCATTCTCTTCTCTTCATTGTGTTAATATTGTTTTGACTTCAACATACCCCTGTGTAGCCCTACGGAATATGTTGGCGCGTTACGAATAAAGGAAATAATAATAATGTTGACTTACAAGATTATGGTGATATGGCTATATTCATATTAATATTGATATAACAATCTATTTTACAGTAGAATAACAAATACAATATTTGTAATAATTGTAATAAAAGAAATATAGGGAACATTAAACTGATAAATATCAAAATTCAATATCTTGTGCTTGGTTCCATCAAATAATTACGCCAAGGAGGTTTAAACCTTTTCTTTTGTTTCAAAATATTTTTTTGTTCTTTTTAGGTAAGTGTGTAACTTCTTTTATGAATGAGCCATGACAGTTTCTTATAGCTTTTGGAAATCTATTTTGAATATCTATGTGTTTTGGGAGTATCCCAATAGTATGTGTTAGGAGTATGTTTATTAGTATGTCTCCTAAATGTGTTTCTCAATGGAGTGTGTTTTCTTAGGCCTCCCTGACATCTTCTTCTCTGTCATCTCCCTTGTCTTAAATCCTCTCTCTATCTCTCCTTCTCTCTGCTGTCCTTTTTTTTAGCTTGAATAGTGGCAGTCTTAAATAGTCAGTTCTTATCTAAGGGTTTTTATCTAATTCCATCCTGAGGTCACTAGCTACCTTGGGAAACACACTAAATTATTTTTCCTAGTTAATACCAATTTTTGAATATTTTAGATAAATATGTGATATTATAAACTGAAATTACAAATGCTCAAACATTTATATTTAACAGTTATTGTTCATTCTGATCTAAGCCCACCTGGGTAAATAGGACAGTTTCACAAGGATTAAGTGAAACTAATGAGATAATATTAGAATCACAGCTCAAATTCTAAGAATGGACATATATATAAATCATGTCAAATAAGAAGATTATATTATATTAAAAGAACTATATATAATCATATATGATTATAAAAATCCTGACAATCCTTCCTTGTATTTATAAAATTTGAAGGATACCTTATGCAGTCCCACACTCAAAAAAAAATATTTTGAGAATTAACAGTAATTAGAGATTTATTGTAGATATTTATACTTCTTAGGAAATCTACTTTTTGAATATAAATACTAGTTGGAAATTAATGAAGTTGTTAACAATGTTTATACTTGGTGATTTGTCTTGGTCTTTTGGATTTATTTGATTTCTTTCAAGTTTGCGCTTGAAAATTAATGAGGAACAATACTGTAACATTGTTTTGTATTTGGTGGTAGTAGGTGCAACATGCACACAATTTTATACAGAAATTTTAGAAAACTTTTGTCTACTTTTGTGCTGAATGTATATGTATAGGGATTCTTTCCCCAGGGTAAACCAATATTTTTATGCTTGTATCCAGTCTTTCATTTGAAACTTAGAAGCATTTATTCAATTTCCATATCTGTCAACAAGTTGACATTAAACTATTAATCGATTGAGTTATTTCTGAACATTCTGAAGATACAAAAGCAGATCTCAAGGGTTTTGATTGCCAAGGACAGCATTTTTGGTGTTGATGAAATGGAAACTACTTTAAGTTATTATCTTTATCAGCTGGTTTCTAGGTGATGACTCTTTTAGCTTACTCCATTAGTGCTTATTGTTCAGTGACCATAGGCTGACCATTCGTGCACAAGGTGGTCATGTTATAATAATGCTTGTGTGGGTCAGTCTAAAGTAATGTGCAAAGTTACTGACAATGCTACTCTATTTTTCTAAAAGATAATTAAGATATCATCCATGTATTGTGGGTGTAGGAACATATTTTAATTGCAATAAATATAATGTATACCTTCCAAAAGTCCATCTTTTCAGTGGAAATCCTCTTGTCCCTCTTAGACTACTAAATGTCCCATTTTTAAAGGAAAGTCACACATTAAAGAGCAAAAAACTATTTTCTATCCGTGATTATGTCCCACTTTTACCAGTTCCATCTGTGGTTTTCTGTCAAGGTCTAGGAGAAATGCAGAAGCCTAGAGTGTCAGTTCTACAGTATATATGTCTGTATGAAGCACATATAAAGTGTGTGTACTATATCTATAAAACTTAGCTTGTGTATCTATAAAATTAACATAATTCAGATTAGCTGTAACACTATCTAATAGTGCATATTTTTTCAAGCATTCCTCTTTTGCCATTGGAAATGTTGAGTGGTGTGAAAATAGTTATGTATTACCTGTAAAATAAGTTAGACTAAATGAATAGATTTATTTTTATTGACAAAAATGTTGTTTCTTCTTCATGTGAACATATTATCAAAAGCCAAGGTTTCAAACCAATTATTTTTTCTTAACTTTTGGAATATGTCTACATGAAGTTTCAAGACTTTGTTTTCACTTCAAAGTATCCCTGCAGCTTTCTGAGAGATTAATTTAGATATTTATAAGGGGTTGATGTTGCCTGCCAGAATTTTGAAAAGATAGCACCATCTGCTTTGTTCAAACAAGATGTCCCAGTTTTCAGATTTAATTTGATTTTCACATATTCCTGTGCTGATTTTAAGAACAGCTAATTATTTAAGTTTCCTGGTTACCAGGGTACACTATTATAAACACTGTTTGTTTTCTTACTATTTAAATATCAAGTTGTTTGTATTCTAAAACTGCCAATGCAAAATCTACATTAAAGGATTTGCAGCCACCAAGTGAATATTAATGTGTTTATAATAAACTGTCTGATACAAAAGCATCCATGATTTGCATTTTTTTCTCTCAAGAGGGCATGAGTCTCACTAAGCATGAATAGTAAATTATTGAAGTCTATTTAGCACAACATTTTAGAAATATAAGCAAAAGTACACTTAGCATAAACTTACTTTGAAGTTTGTTATGTTAACTGTTAGTCGGCTTTTCTGATCCTCCCACCAAATCCTTGTTTTTATCTTTTTTTGTTAAAGTAACAACATTTTTAATATTTCTGATTTCCTCCTCTAGATCTGCAAATTTTTCTTCTCAATTGATGAAATTAAAATTAAAACACTGGGCATAGTTCTCTGCCTAAAATCAATTACTAGAAAATAAACAGTATTGAACACATGTAAACCCCTATTTGAGTCAGGTACAATGTAAAAGTAAAAGCTTGGCGAGAGCATTAGAAGAGTCACTGGAGGAGCTACCGCCGGTGCAGGGAGTGCAATTCACTTGGGCCATCCTCTGGGGGGACTGTGCATTTTAATTTGTGTTTGATTTGAGATTTTTGTTTTTACATTTTCCTCCCTACCCCAACTTCTGACCTCCCTACCACTCCTTGTACTCACCATGATCCCCTCTTGTGGGAGTTCATTGGAGATTCTTGATCTTGGTATTGTTCAATTTAAGATATAGTTTAATAAAATTAAAATGCAATAAAAATACTGAGACTTGAATATTTTTGGGTGATAAGGCCATTGCTTCTTTATTAAAATATTTATAAAATTAAACAATATAAATCAAACCAGCAGTGTTTGCCAGCATATGATGTAACCACTCAAGGGGACCCCGTGCCCCAGGAGTACTAATATTATATGTAATACACCACTTATCAGAAAAATAAAAAAAACAGAAAACATAATATTTAAATGAGCATTTTCTTGTCTACAAAAAAAAAGCTACAACCTTATTAATTTTGTCCTCAACACATACATTGAAAATGCTCAATTCAAATTTGTTCAAATGAACTCCAGCTTTAGGAAAATAAACTTTTGCTTCAATCCGTCTAACTCTTTATGTTTCAGCAAAATATCCTCCAATTTTCTTATGAAACTGGACACAGTTTTATTAACTTTCTTTCTAGATTTTTCATTTTCTTAAGATCTATTAAAGGAAGCCAATGTAAGCATGGAATTATTTCGAATCATAATATATTAATGAGTGGAAACAATTGTAGCAGACAATATAAATCCTTTTTCAATATACAAAATAATTAAATCACTGACAAAATACCTAAATCGTTCCCATCTCCATGAATAACTATCCAGTCAGATGGATCAAATAAACTAATATATTGTACAATTTTTATTAATATTTATTCCCATTTAAGTCCCTGAATTGAAACCAATCCAAGTTAAAGAACATTATCTTTCACCGTTGCCATCCTTCTTGCCCAATATAAGTATGAATGTCCATTAATCCATAATAATCCATAATAATAAAAAGCCTGCAAATTAACAAAATTACAGTTTTTTTAAACAATTCTTTATTATTAAAACGTAAAATACATAAACCTGATTTCAGAACTGCAGAAAATTGATATTAAGATAGAGCAGTTCTGTCAGAATGTAGTAATAATGAACCTTCTTTTAAAGGTCTAATATATTCTCCCACAGCACTATAGGTGCAACAAGAATCATTAATAGGGTAAAGTAAAACTGTAGTACCTTTTTAAAATGACATAGAAGATCCCAAATCCAGTGCATCCTCAAATCGAATACCTCCCATACAAGATTTGTTTTTACTAACTCTAAAATACGAATAGCAACAAAAAAATCTTGGTGCCGAACTGGGATCAGCAATCCAGACTACAGCAAAGCGTCCTTATATTATAATCACCTGGCCTCTATTTGCTAGGGCAAGCTCATCCTGATGCCTGGAGTGAGCGCCATCTATGGGCTATAAAGCATACCTTCTTATGGTCCAACCAAATTATTAATTATTGAACTGAGGAGATGCAAACCTCTAACATCTAAAGATTTCAGAATCACCTGATTATTTTCTGCCCTACTAGCGGTAGTTACTGCCTCATCATAACCACGGTACCAAGGAGCCATTTAGATTCCTCAGATTGATGTGACATTGTCTCAGACAGTAAAGTGTACATTCTTCTCTGCAACAGTAGATGATTGGGAAAGTTAAGAAAAAACTACCATCCAAAAGTATTTCAGAACATTTCTCTATACAACCTGCATGTCCTCCCCTTCACATAAATGAACTGCATGGACTGAGATGGGAAAGGTGAACTTGCATGACCCTATCCTAATGTGAACTTATCAGATTTCTCTATGGCAAAATTTGAATCAAATGCTACAATCTCGTTTGTCCATAGAGGTAAACGAAATAAAGCAGGATATTCTTGATTTAGGGCAGTGCACCCATACCTCAGAAACAATTACTGATCAATTGGTTGAGCCGAAATTACAGTCAATGCCGGCCGCATATCAACACTGGAATTTAAACTTGAGGACTTGGAGAACAGAGCCAGAAGGCACAACATCTGCCTTTGAGGAGTGCCAAACTCTGTTGCAGACCTTCTTCCTTATTAGAAGTGGTAATTGCATCCATTTTGCCTACATTCCCACCTAACTTGTGGGAAATTTAAAGAGCGCATCAAGCCTTTGGGCGTCCAACGTCTGCTATCCTGCCTAAAGATGTAATTCTGCACTTCTTACGCCAAAGAACAAGAAACTTGGTGCTTCAGGCAGCAAAAAGCATCTCCCCTATAAGTGGTCCCGACAATGCACCACTTTAGATCTACGCAGGTGTGGCCCACAGGCACTCTCCTCAAGCATAAGCAGCTAAAACCTACCTTACAAGTCCTAACAAAGAACAACATCAAATATAAATAGGGCTTTTTCTTCAGCCTCTCCTTCCCAGTTGGGTCAAGCCTTTATACTATATACACCTTAGAGTAATGTCATACACTTTTATTTCACCTAAGGCTTATTCAAGAGGAGAAGTTACATCCTCAACCGGACCTGATTCCTCCCCAAAGACCAAGCAAACAATGGTCAGAGGCCCCTCTGCACAAAAGACAAAGGGCCCAATTCAATTGCAAGGCCACAACTCGATCGGAGTAGGCCATATGTCAGTGGCCCTGCTGCAGGCCCACAGCGCTCGTAAGTTATGGTGCTATTCAATTTCTTAAGGCTGCAAGTTATGGGCCGATAGCAAAAATCATAAAAAAATGCTATCGTATGTAGCATTTGTGAGCTTGAACAGATCAATTAATCAAGGCCGTAACTCCAGCGATAGAGACAGCCAATGGAAACAGAGATCAACATCATTACATCAATGAAAAATGGAGTTTGGATTTCAAAGTCCTACAGGCTTGAATTACGAGTAACAATCGGACCCACAGTGCTGATATATAGCAATATTGATAAAACAGTAAATACGATAATCTATTACATGCAAATTCTAATTATAATTTCCATTTATGTAACACTGGAAATTAAACATGAAATAAAGTATTTTATTGGGCCGATTTGCGAGCTTGAGAATGTTGTGCTATTAATTCTAAGACCTAACATCACTAAAACAGTAGTGTGTGTATATGTGCTTTTATAGTGCTCCGGACATGTCATTCGGCGCTCATTGCAACCTTCTCCTCCCATCTACTTCACGGCTCATTACAGGCCTCTGCAACTTGCAACTTGGCATGTGTCTCTTTCCACCATCTCCCCCCGTCCCTTCCCTATGTCTTTCTCCTCTGTGATACTGCTAAATCTTTGATTTTTATTTTCAAAGTCCCCCGTGCTTGGCGTTGTTTATCTAAGTGTTACTGTCTTTGCCGTTGTGTATTTTCTAAGTCCTGCGTGCCTGGCGTCGTTGGTGTAAGTGTTACAGTCTTAGCCATCGTGTATTTCCTAAGTTGTTTCAAAATTTTTACTGTTTTTCGGCCACCATTTTTTTTTCTGCTTCTGCGATTTTAGATTGTGAAAAAAATATGCCTCAAATTAACTTGCAAAATTAACTTGCCCCTGGGCTGTGTATGAGCGTGTAAGTGAATTTGAGGCATATTTGTGTTTTATCGCTGTCTTTTACAGTTCGGTGGTTCAGCCATTAAAGTTATGTTTTTTGCGAGCTTGTGCCTCAACTGCTTGCCTTGCTTCGCAAGGCTCACAAGCGTGACAACAACTCTCAGTTTGACAACTATTATATGTGATTACTCAAGATACAACAATATGGGAAATTATTCAGTGTAGCAATCTTGCTTGTACCCATGGGTCTTAAAATCTGTTTAAAGTTTAGACATAAAAGTTTTATGATGTTAATACATATGATTGGCGGCTGGATGCTCTATAAGGTATATGTAAATGGCAATTCTTACTTGTTATGTATATAATGGGTGGCTAAGCCATAGGTTAATATTTGGGTTCTATAATTTTCTGGGTTAGAAGTGAACCCTGTGTTATTTAAGTCTTCCTAATGGGGGTTTTAGTGGGAAGGTTATGTCTTACCCCGCCTCTCGGCACTAGTGTGCCCAGAGTCAATATAGGAGGTACTATGACTTTGTGCTTCAATTATGTTTATTGTTTGATTTCATGTTTTTTATGTTCTCCCCTGTTCTACCTGTAGCCTTCCACTCTTGGCGTCACCTGCCTCTGCTTCGCCTCCTCTCCATGGTGAGTACAGGATCACAAGATACACTGACTGGATACCGTGACTGATACAAATGTTACCTTTTGTTGTATAATGTTAGGGGGTTTAACTCAATTCAAAAGGCGCAAAGCCTTCATTACATATAAACCTTTACATCCCTCAGTTATTTATTTTTTACAAGAGACACACTATGTCCACAATAAAATCCCCAAATATATGCCCAAGCTATACCCCATTTTTTTACCACTAGTCATTCCACTAAGAAAGCAGAGACAGCTATTTTATTGCACAAAGGTTTTCTATTCACGATTGAACAGAGGGGCATTTTGTGATTTTGACGGGTACTCTTCTGGGTTGCAAAGTCTCTCTAATCTCAATCTACTTACTTACGTTGAGGCCTCATAACATATTGATTACATTACTTAAATATATAAGGTCACAAGATCTAAGGAAAAGCTATACTAGGGTGGGAATGATCTAAATCTGGTCTTATCCTCAATGGACAGATCTGGTTCTGGACGGGACAGCCTGTTCACTAATAAACAGAAACAAAATGCAGCACTAATGGAAGAGCTATATCTGGTGGATGCATGGAGGTTGCTACATGCAAAGGAAAGGGAGTACACTTTTTACTCAGTGGTTCACAGGTCTTATGCTCGAATTTATGCAATTTTTATTGTTCTTCATTTTCTGACCATATAATAAAGGGTGATATCCATCTGTGTCCCTGGTCTGACCATTCCTTGATTAGTATAGATCTGGATTTGGGTTCATCATGTAGACTACCTTTCTCCTGGCAATTAAATGAGATGCTTATTTCTAAGCCTTATTTCAGAGACCAAATTGCTAAAGATATAGCATTATTTTTCTCCACTAATTTGACCCCAGAATCAGACATGGGCTGGGTTTGGGTGGCTCACAATGCCTTTGTTAGGGACTCTGTCATCCAATTGGCATCTGCAAATAAAAAGAAACAGAGAGCTAGGGATGCACAGGAAGTGAGCCATGAGGGTCTGCAATATATATATATATATATATATATATATATATATATATATATAGGGGCTTTTCTTTATGATTGGACAAGATTAATATATAATGTGCGCATTTACATATACATCTATATTTTATAGTACTATAAATACATTCTTACCTGCTCGGTGCTGCACTCCACTTCCTAGGGGGAGAAGGGTACACAGCAGGGGCAAGCAAGATCCGGGGGGGCCCAAGGGGCCAAAGGGAGGCCACATGGGTCTGCAGAGGCCACAGATAGCCGAGGGAGGCAGCAGAGGTCTGTGAGGGGCCACAAGTGGTCCGTGGGGGCCACAGAGCCTGCAGGTGGCAGAGTGGGGTGCCAAAGTGGGCCATAAGGGGCTTCAGGGGACCCATGAAAGGTCCAGAGGGGCCATAAGGGGCCTTGGGAGCCACAGGGGGCCGTAAGGGTCTGCAAGGGACCCACAGGAGGTCTGTGGGGGCCATAAGAGGCCACGAGGGCCACTGACCCTGATGGGGGCCCTGGGACCTGTGGGGAACCACAGTGAGCCATAAGGGTCTGCAAGGGACCCACAGGAGGTCCATGGGGGCCACAAGGGGCCACGGGGGCCACAGACCCTGATGTGGTGCCCTGGGACCTGTGGGGGGCTACAGTGAGCCTTAGGGGCTGCAGGGGACCCATGGAAGGTCTGCGGGGGCCATATGGGACCATGGGGGTTGCTGGGCAAGCAGGGGCCCTTGGAGGCCACAGGGGATCCACAGGGGCCACAGGGGATCCATGGGGGCCACGGGAGGGCTGCAGGGGTGCGAAAGGGCCACTGGGGCCTTAAGGGACCCGTGGGTGGCCCGCAGTGGCCCCTCAGAGGTCAGGGGCCTTGGCCCCTAGCACCGGCAGTAGCTCCGCATCTGCATTGCCAGTAATAAACGTTGTTAAGGGTGCCCAACAGATAACTGGTTTGTCAAGATATGTGAATCATTTCCATTATCTAAGAATAATATGAGTTTACTCTATGAATCTTTTAATGAAGAGCCCTCAAATCAGAAATTAATTTATATAGTTCTGTGGGAAAAAGTCTTAGGCCGCACAAGGGATTAAGAGGCTCGGCTTGGTTCTTGGAAAAACCTTACCAAAGGCTCTTAGAATTACAGCATATTAGAGACAGTCATTAAAGCTTACACAGGACCTACATAATGCCTGATAAGTTATATAAATGGAAAGCTTGTGCAGACCCCCTGTGCTTTAGAGGATGTTCTGAAGTGGGATCGTTCATCCATACATGGTGGAATTGTTCTGAAGTTCAGCATTTATAGAGCGAAGTATTTGATTTAGCCTCCTCACTTTTTCATTCTCCACTGTTGGTTGATGCAAATATAGCTTTGCTAGACTCTTCTTTCAGAAATGCATCAACTCCGCAAAATAAATCTCTACAATTTCTGATGCTTGCAACAAAAAGCCACATTGCCAAACAGTGGAAATCAAGTGTATTATGTTTACAGGCCGTTAAAAATAAGCTGAATTATATATTAGTGAATGAGAGAATATATCACTTGCTAGCTTTCTCTTTCCCTAAGTATTTTAGAAATATGGAGCCCCTGTCTTCACTTGTTCCACAGCAAAAGTGACACAGGTACTTGACAGTTTTGACAAAGACTCATATGCCATGGAGGGGAAACAAAGAGGCTCTGGCATTTTGGCTGAGTTCCAAGAGGCATTGGAGTGCGGTAGGCTAATCTACAGTGCCTTACAAAAGTATTCACTTAAGTTCAATGTTTTGTTAATAGGAATTTTATGAGATGGATCAGAACACAATAGTCTAAGTTGGTGAAGTGAAATTAGAAAAATATATACATAAAACTATTTTTTTAGAAATAGAAAATTGGCATGTGCGTATGTATTCACCCCCTTTGTTTTGAAGACCATAAAAAGCTCTGGTGCAACCAATTACCTTCAGAAGTTACATAATTAGTGAAATGATGTCCACCTGTCTGCAATCTAAGTGTTACATGATCTGTCATTACATATACACACCTTTTTTGAAAAGCCCCAGAGGCTGCAACACCTAAGCAAGAGGCACCACTAACCAAACACTGCCATTAACACCAAGGAACTCTTCAAACAAGTAAGCAACAATGTTGTTGAGAAGTACAAGTCAGGGTTAGGTTATAAAAGAATATTAAAATCTTTGATGATCCCCAGGAGCACCATAAAATCTATCATAACTAAATGGAAAGAATATGGCATAACAGCAAACCTGCCAAGAGACAGCCGCCCACCAAAACTCACAGACCGGACAAGGAGGGCATTAATAAGAGAGGCAGCACAGACACTTAAGGTATCCCTGGAGGAGCTGCAGAGTTCTACAGCAAAGACTGGAGTATCTGTACATAGGACGACAATAAGCTGTACGCTCCATAGAGTTGGCTTTATGGCAGAGTGGCCAGAAGAAAGCCATTACTTTCAGCAAAAAACAAAACGGCACATTTTGAGATTGCAAAAAGGCATGTGGGAGACTCCCAAAATGTATGGAGGAAGGTGCTCTGGTCTGATCAGACTAAAATTGAACTTTTGTCCATCAAAGAAAACGCTATGTCTGGTGCAAACCCAACACATCACATCACCCAAAGAACACCGTCCCCACAGTGAAACATGGTGGTGGCAGAATCATGCTGTTAGGATGTTTTTCAGCAGCCGGGACTGGGAAACTGGTCAGAGTTGAGGGAAAGATGGATGGTGCTAAATACAAGGATATTCTTGAGCAAAACCTGTACCACTCTGTGCGTTATTTGAGGCTAGGACGGAGGTTCACCTTCCAGCAGGACGATGACCGCAAAAGCAACACTTGAGTGGTTTAAGGGGAAACATGTAAATTAGTTTGAAGGGCCTAGTCAAAGCACAGACCTCAATCCAATAGAAATTCTGTGGTCAGACTTAAAGATTGCTGTTCACAAGCGCAAACCATCCAACTTGAAGGAGCTGGAGCATTTTTGCAAAGAGAAATGGGCAAAAATCCCAGTAGTAAGATGTGGCAAGCTCATAAAGACTTATCCAAAGTGACTTGGAGCTCTGATTGCTACAAAAGGTGGCTCTACAAAGTATTGACTTTAGGGGGGTGAATAGTTCTGCATATTGACTTTTTCTGTTCTTTTGTCCTATTTGTTGTTTGCTTCACAATACAAAAAAAACATCTTCACATCTTCAAAGTTGTGGGCATGTTCTGTAAATTAAATGATGCAAATCCTCAAACAATTCATGTTAATTCCAGGTTGAGGCAACAAAACAAGAAAAATGCCAAGGGGGTGAATACTTTTGCAAGGCACTGTATCTCTAATCAGCAGATATACTGAAAGGGCTAAATAAGTTGAAGGCTGTAGATGATGCCAAAGACGCTTTAATCAGTAGAGCTAAACTACTGCCCTTAAATTCCAAACCTGGTCTGGACAAGGTATTCCTAAATGACTGGCTTGAGGAGCAATCTTACGAAAATGCTCCCACTGAAACCGACAACAATTATCAGCCATTACGCTTCGATAACCAGGAAAATGTACTGCTCCACGTAACATATTCTTCTGCAGACTATTGAGAACATAATGTCTCAATAATTTAAACTTGGGTAAAGAAGCTACAGTAATTTTATTAATAGCTGTTTAGTCACCTCAAATAAATACTGCTGCAACAATTGGAAATCATTCTAAAAAGTTTAGTTTTTTAAAAGGTCACAAGACTTTCATTTTAAAGAACAAGTTGTGCACTATTGACCATTGAAATAAGCTCCAAAACCACAACTACCTGCTGAATCTGTATAAAAGATCCAACTCTACATTATAAACATTATTAAATTGTGATTCAGCAAATTTAAAAGGGCTCTATTTAAGCACATAGCTTATTTTTTTTAAAGAAGTTTTTAGTTAGTGAATTTCTATCCAAAAGCAAGGTCTTCACTAATTAAAAACCTCTGTAAAAAAAAATATGCTATGTGCTTAAATAGAGCCCTTTTAAATTTGCTGAATGGCAATTTAATAAGGCTGTAGATGTTCTTATTGTCTTAAAAAAATTCCATTAACCTTTCCAAAAAAGGATTGCCAAATTGCCAAATCTTCCCTTAAGGGCTGAGGTTGTTTAACCCCTACCTTTCTAAGAGATAATCGTATTGAAAAGATTCTTCCAAAGGGTATAATTTATAAAGCAAAATTAAACCCAATAATAATTGACGCTCACAAAGAGTAACCTTTTTACACCCTATAGTATTATTAATAATATTATGCAAATCTATTACTTTTTCCGTTGGATGCTGAGATTCAAATTTATTTAAATCATTTATTATGCCCAAAAAACTAATTGTGGGCATACTGCGGGCTCCCGTTCGTCTCTGATTCCGGTGCTATGCATTTAAATGAGCCAGCTAGTTACGGGCCGGAAGCCGCCTCCGTAAACCATGCACTTGTCCGTAGCAGTTCAGGGAGGGAATATGATCAATTCAGCAAGACCGTAACCTCTCATTTTGAAACCGCCAATAGAAAATTAGACCGCCATCATTACAGCAGTAAAACATGGAGGGTACATTTCAATCAATTAGATTTGGGGGTCCGATATGTGATGGGACTCGCAAACCCGCAAAATAAAGAATTATGCAAATTAATGCCAATACTGTCCATATGGGTGGCCTGATATGTATTAACTCATTGATTCCCGAAATCGATATAACCACAAAATTAAACATAAAAAATTTTTTTTTACTGCTGATGTGCGAGCTTGAGACTGTTGTGCAATTAATTCTAACGTCTTTCATCGCTTTACAGACTTACAGTTCAGTGTTCATTTTTTAATTTGCATTGACAGTGCTGCGGTCAGGGGTTAAACCCCCTTGCGGGTCCTCTCTAGCACTTGTAGGATTTTCTCCAACATTTGCCGTTTACAGGTGGGAAAACATTTGCAGCGTGGGGAATTGGAGCAATTGAATAGCAATTTGCGATTTTAGCGATGGTAACCCTTGCAGAAGTGAAAGATCAAAGGCTTCGGGAGGCTGTAAGTTCCGGGTTTAACCATCACAAAGCTTTCAAACCCTCAACCCATAAACCACCCGAAGATGGCAAAAAGACGCCAATTGAATAGCAAATTTACTTACGGCCTCACTTACGGCCCTCGTAACTTACGATTGCTCAATTGAATCGGGCCCCAAGTGTCATAAACTGTACATTCCACCTAGTTATAGAATGTTACTTGGGCATAACTCCTCCTCATGGGCGTAGGAGTCCAAAACAACTGGAGGGGGGGTATAATTTAACTGTACTCCCAGGAACGAAAGCAGGGCCGGATCTACCACCAGTGCACCCGGTGCAATGAACCGGGGCCCTGTTTAAATTCTTCATAAAAATTATATATATATATATATATATATATATATACATACAAAACAGTTTTTTTGCACTGGGGCCCTCCATTCACTAGCTTCTCCACTGAGAAGAGTTATTGTAATAAATGTTAATAACATTCAGTTGATAACATGCTTGTTAATATCCCATAGACCTAAATTATTCTGTATGTAAAACCTCTTCTTTGTCAATTAAAAGTTATTATATTAAAAGTCTGAATACTTTCTCAGCCTGGGGCTGAGTGGTGTAAACACAATTACGAATACTCGTAATTGAACCCCGTAAGACTTTGAAATCCATAATTCCTTTTTCTGTGACGCAATGCTGACGATCTCTGTTTCCATTGGCTCAATCTAATCCCGAAACTACATGATTACTTAATTGATTACGTTCTATCCCACAAATCCAACGGCCAACACATGGCTTAAGGTTTTGCGCCTACAGCTCGTAGCTCCCAGCCTTTCTAATTTAATAGCACCGTAACTTAGCCAAATTTCAAGCCCTCAGCAGTTGCGAGCTTCACGTTGGAGTTACTGGCTTGGAATTTAATAGGACCCAAAATGTAGCATCCACAAATCATCAATATGAGTTGGTGAATGAAAAGATAACTGAGAGATGACAGCACTTCTCTGATAGACCCCCACAAGCTACAGCAGCAAATTCAAAAGTAATCATAACATTTCTGTTTTGATGTGAAGATGTTTTTTTTTTTATTGTGAAGCAAACAACAAATAGGACAAAATAAAAGTCAATATGCAGAACTATTCACCCCCATAAAGTCAATACAATGTAGAGCCACCTTTTGTAGCAATCACAGCTCCAAGTCACTTTGGATAAATCTTTATGAGCTTGCCACATCTTACCACTGGGATTCTTGACCATTCCTCCTCGCAAAACTGCTCCAGCTCCTTCAAGTTGGATGGTTTGTGCTTATGAACAGCAATCTTTAAGTCTGACCACAGATTTTCTATTAGATTGAGGTCTGAGCTTTGACTAGGCCATTCCAACACATTTACATGTTTCCCCTTAAACCACTCAAGTGTTGCTTTAGAAGTGTGTTTGGGGTCATTGTCCTGCTGGAAGGTGAACCTCCGTCCTAGCCTCAAATAACGCACAGAGTGATACAGGTTTTGCTCAAGAATATCCCTGTTATTAGCACCATCTTTCCCTCAACTCTGACCAGTTTCCCAGTCCCGGCTTCTGAATGGTGTTCTTGGGTTTGCGCCAGACATAGAGTTTTCTTTGATGGCCGAAAAGTTAAATTTTATTCTCATCAGACGAGACCACCTTCCTCAATACATTTTGGGAGTCTCCCACATTCCTTTTTGCAAACTCAAAACGTGCCATTTAGTATTTTGCTGAAAGTAATGGCTTTCTTCTGGCCACTCTGCCATAAAGCCCAACTATATGGAGCGTACCGCTTATTGTCGTCCTATGTACAGATACTCCAGTCTCGGCTGTGGGACTGTGCAGCTCCTCCAGTGTTAGGTCTCTGTGCTGCCTCTCCGATTAATGTCCTCCTTGCCAGGTCCGTGAGTTTTGGTGGGCGGCCGTCTCTTGGCAGGTCTATTGTGCCATGTTCTTTCCATTTGGTTATGATAGATTTGATGGTGCTCCTGGCGATCATCAAAGATTTGGATATTTTTTTTATAACCTAACCCTGACTTGTACTTCTCAACAACATTGTCCCTTACTTGTTTGGAGAGTTCTTTGGTCTTCATGGCAGTGTTTGGTTAGTGGTCCCTCTTCCTTAGGTGTTGCATCACTGGAGCCTTTCAAAAAAGGTGTGTATGTGTAATGACAGATCATGTGACACTTAGATTGCACCCAGGCTGACATCATTTCCTTAATTATGCGACTTCTGAAGGTAATTTGTTGCACCAGAGCTTTTTATGGGCTTCATAACAAAGGGGGAAATACATACGCACATGCCAATTTTCTGTTTTCTATTTCTAAAAAATAGTTTTATGTATATATTTTTCTCATTTAACTTCACCAACTTAGACTATTGTGTTCTGATCCATCACATAAAATTCAGATTAACAATGCATTGAACTTAAGGCTGTAATGTAACAAAATAGGTAAAAAGTCAAGGGGGGGGGGGGGGAATACTAGGCACTGCAAGGCACTGTATGTTTTAGCACTACTGTCCATTTAATGATATATTAACAAAAAGTTAGAAAAAAACAGAATAAAAAAATGCTGTGACCCTTATCACCAGGTACCCTATGTGACCCACTCCCACTGATACCTGAAAGTTTTCTAAAGCAAAAGTAAGAACCTTAGCATGTGTTTCCACTCAAACTGGACCTTGTAGTCATACTTCAATCAACCGTCTCATTTACTACTCACAAGGACAATCTCCTTCATCTAAACAACTTTGCTCAGATCCCCAGATTTTATAAAGAACAACTTATAAAATGTTCCCTGTGTCCCTATATCTTAAATCCATGCACAATACCACCATCCTTAAGTGTTCTATAAAAACTCATGTTTTTAAACAAGCTTATAGTTCATTAAAATAACTCCCACCATCATCCTTCCATTGGACACAACTTTACTCCTTTTAATTATGGCTGTTTAGATTTTCTAAATTGTTGGGAATCTGTTGTGGTTGGTAATCTATTAAGCATGTAGGTGCTATTTAAAACTCATCTAGGTGTGATAAAGGGATCTTCAAGGAGTATTTTTATTTTCTTTGTTTGTGTTGGATCTGTGTACCCTGCAGTTCAACTAGATTACATTTTTAGCTACATTTGAATTTCCTCCACTTCAACATAAGGATCAATATCCCTCAATACTAGGACCCCCAAACAGTCTACTAGAATAGTCCAGGGTGGGATTTGAGATGAGAACGTTTAGTGAGTAAATATCGTGGAGTACAATCTGTGACATATTTAAATATTCTAGTGTAGGTACTTTTATAGATTTATTCATGAGGTGAAGTGCGTTGTTTGGGTTTTGACAGTCAAAAAAATACTTTGGTTCTCTTGACAGTTCTTGACTTGTTTTGTAAAATACATTTGGTTCTACATAAAGTTGGAATCAGAGTAATCGGGAGACAAGTGTGTAGGAACCAAAATAATTCAGGGGGGGGGGGGGGGGGCATACAGCTCACTTGATAAACAGAACACTTAACAGCTTCTATACGCACACAATGAGAACTCTGGGGTTTGTCCCCCTCATTCCCCCCCCCCCCCCCCCCAGGTCCTACACCCATGTCAGGAGATGCAGGGATTTTATTATTAGTTTAACTGTTAATGCTGTTATCGATATTGATAACAATACTACGAAAAAATAAAAATGTAGTTTTAATATATTGCATTATATCTTTGTTTAAATGACATACAAACCAAATAATAATATACTAATATAACGCTCCCCTTCTGGAAAACTACCTTGACATGGTGAAGGGGCTTGAGTACTGTAATGAAGCTGTGAGCTATACCACAGGGTTACCCAAGATGGGTTGGTAGGTCATTACACAGAGGTCAGACACATCGCGGTCCACTGGGTAATGGCCTGGCAACACACTGGAGTATCTTTACCAAGATAACGTAATGGATAATCACAACTACATACATAACGATAGATGTACCTGAACAATATAAATCTAAAGTTATGCAGAAAAAAGCATGTATTGTTTTACAAATATACATAAAAACTCAGAAATAAACTCTAAATAGCAAAATGTTGAAAATGGGTTCCTAGGTTAATCAAATGGCATTGGTATTCCAGGTCTAACATACTTTGTTTATGTCTTTAGTAAATGTAAGGAAATAAATAAAACAAAGCACCTTATCTAGAGATTTGTCTGCGTCACAGCACCTTGATGAAATCTCTACTGTGTGGTTACTATAAGAAGTAGAACTACAATGAGACCTTTCCTGAAATAATCATAAGCTTTAATGAAAATCTATTATTACTGAACAGTCTTGCAGTGCATATCACATACATTATTCAAGCAATCTGCCGTGCAAATATGTTGTCAGTTGGGAGCCTATTGCCTTTCACTCCCACAATTCATTTGAGGAAATGTTAGAGTTATTTTCAGTTTGTTGCAACTATTCATTTGGTATAATCAGTGTGTCAACAATGTTATATACATATTAAGGTTTTATTAGTTATTTAAATTCTATTTATTTTTTGGAAATAGTGGACATTATCAGTCATTTATATTTCCATAGCATAATTAAAGTATTACACAATATATACATTATAATATACATCTACTTGCAAAGAATATATGTGTCTATATATTTTTAATGTATATACTGTAGAATACCTTAGTTTAGTGAAAACATGAGAATCAACACAGTACATGCTTGATGCAAAACTATTGACTATGGCGGTTTTAATGTTTCCCTTAGTCCATTCTCAAACAGTGCTGCTGTTAACTGTGCTTGAAAGGCACTAAAGTGTCAAATGTACTGTATATAAGTTAAAAAGGGAATATCTCTACCTACGCCAACAACTGCACTATATTTTCAGTGTGCAAAAGGCTGCTCCAGTTTTCCTCACTGTGTCACAATGTGTGCATATACCAATAAAATACCTCAGTGACATTATAGCATATGTATACCTGACCACTTCTTGTATATATACACATGGCCAGATCTTCTACTAGGCAATCAAGACAGCTCCCTGGGGATGCTTCTCTGAGAAGAGTGCTCATTTACATAACAATGTATTTACATTTCAGTTTAATAATTTTTACACATAGCCCCTGCCTTCTCTAGCCAGGGGCTGAGAGCATGTTTTTTTCTAGGAAAAGGGGTGGGGGTGAAGCAACACGTTTAAATGTGCTGCACTTCAAACAATGCATGGAAGCTCTTGGCAAATTCACTATGCACTACATGTTTCTCCATGCACACTGACAGCAGGAGGTATCAGTTCAATGTAAAAGCTCTGCCTCTCACTTACTGTCTGCCACCAACTCTCCTCCTCCCTCAGGTACTGCAAGCACCATAAACAGCCAACAGTCCAGCTTCTATCTAAACACATCATCCAAATGCTCCTGTTATTTGTAGGTCCCAGAATGGCCAAAATAGCATTACACCTCCTCATATCTGGTTAGTAAGTAACAAACATTGAATCTTGCCCTTGCCTGTAAGAATAATGATGGTTTGAACTGTTTGTTGAATAAGCAAGTCTGCAGTTTTATTATATGTTAGGATGTTTTATGCTTCAATATCCTCATTCTCTATTTTCAAGTCCAATGTTTCAATTTCTTTTACAATTTCTTTCGATATGTACCTGTAGTAAACTTTATTATACTACTTCCCTAAAAATTAATAATTTTTTTTTTGAATAAAAATATTATTTTAGGTAACTGCTAAAATATGCTTGTACCAAGAGCCTGCTAACCTGTTACTATAGTCATCACCATGAGGTAATTACATTAAACTGCTATTTAATAAAGACATTTTTAAATATTTTAAATATCAAAAGTTATCAACCATTTCAAACAATATATGTGTGATGTACGTGCAAATAAATAGGATAATTTCCCAGGAGACAGGGCTCCTAAAAGTTGTGCTGTTGGCTCTAAACACTTATATAAGAATTAATGCAGCACACATAACTGAATTGCAAGTCCTACAGGTATTGATGGAGCAACACTGTGAACAGAGATGCACATGCGCTTGTGCACCCAGAGTGAGACCAAGGAGTTGTTTGCCTAGGGGTGCCTAGTACTAATAATTATAAATCTGACCCTGTATATATACATGAACACATATGCAGTTATAATAAATTCTATATTAAGTTACATGAAAAGGGGTAAAGAGGTGTAGTAATTAAAGTATATCGGGTACACAAACATCGGAGGACTTGGAGCAGCGTAAAAACTAAATATACCCTTATGTTCAAATTAAAACAAATATTGGTGTTTATTCATAACTCCCTATGCAAGGCTTACACATGGTAAAATGGCGAAATGCCAATATTACCTTGGTAGACCCCCAAAAGATGAAAAGCAATTACAAGAGCTATAGTCACCCCAGTGAACAAGAAACACAGCCTGACACATGTATTCAAGCATAACATATCATTAATAACCCACTGGATTTTTTTTTTACTACTGGTTAAAAGAATGTTATGACTACTTTTGAATTCGCTGCTGTAGCTTGGGGCAGCCTATCAGAGAAGTGCTATCATCTCTCAGTTATCTTTTCATTCACCAACTTGTATTGATGATTTGTGGATGCTACATTTTGGGCCCTATTAAATTGCAAGCCAGTAACTCCAATGTGAAGCTTGCAACGGCTGCAGGATTGAAATTTGGGCGAGTTACGAGCTGGAGACGCAAAGCCATAAACCATGTGTTGGCCGTCGGATTTGGGGGCTAGAACGTAATCAATTAAGCAAGCCCATAGTTACGGGTTTAGATGAAGCCAATGGAAACAGAGATCATCAGCATTGCGTCACAGAAAAAATGAAGCATGGATTTCAAAGTCTTACAGGGTTCAATTACGAGTTACGATTGAACCCACATTCCAGTCATAATGCAATATTAATAAAGCCGCAAAAATTATATTCCATCCCATGTGAGTTACAGTATATGTACTAACACATTGATTGCCGGGATTCATATTACACAATAATTGTACACAGAATCAAGTATTTTTGTGGGCTGATTTGCGGGCTTGAGAATGTTATGCTATTAATTCTAAGACCTAACATCACTTTCCCTTTTCATATTAGCACAGTAGTGTGTTTTTATTTATAAGTGCTATGTATTGGACTTGAAAACGTAGAGGTTATGGGCTTGACGGATCAAAGGACTTACGGCCACTAAGTTAAATGTTGCTCATCCGGTAGGCTTTTTTCGACCTTTCTGCGTCTTAACCCGCAAGTCATCTGCGGTCTGCGTTATGGGGCTAATTTAAGGTTACAAACAGGTACTTTACTTCAATAATCTCATAACGTTTGGTAGTGAAGTCAGTGATATCTTGTGTAAAGCTATTAGTTTTTGCAACTCCAGGCTTTTATAATTACTGAATAACTACTGTATGATGAAAGGGAAAATATATGTTTGAAAAATGTAAATCAAACAAATAAGATAGTAAGGAATGTCCAAAATGTCAAAAAGCTAGTTTTTAACTAATCACAAATGTTGATGCCTCTGTTGGTCACTCTAAGGCCAGATTTGCTATAGGTAGAGCAGGAAGGTGCCATGATCTTAGCACAGACTTTGTGGTTTGGACAGTGTTACTTGCATGAAGTACTATGCCTTATGGTGGGAATAACAAAACTATTTGACTGAATTGTGCTGCTAATCCCAGAATTTTGCTGCTGGACCATTTGTCACTTATATAAATTGCTTTAGAGAGCAAAATGGAGCTGTAGTCTTGTGTGAATATCAATGAGATCAATTATAGGCAAATTAAAAACTTCTACAAATCCGAATGTATCACTCTGAGGGCATTGTTCTAGTGAGTGTCACTAAACTAAGATTTTCCATAGTGGGCAGGGACACAGAAGTTGCCCTATGTTCACTACACCATCAGTGGAGGGTGGAACATCATATGGAATTTTTTTTTACATTTTTAATTTTGTCTAAGAGTTGACTTAGATATTGTCATTTTAGTTTAGAGCCTTTGGAGTCAGATAAACTGTTCCACGTTGTATTAAAGATATATACACCATAGTTAGGTCATTTGCTTTAAATATCATTTTTATGGGTTTCTCTCCCCTACCTTCCACTTACTTTTTTGTTAGACTAATGTACTTATTCATTTATATATAGAAATCATATGTATGTTAAAAATATATATTAGTCAATTTAAAAAAAACAAAAAACGAGTGCAAGCCATTGATTTCGGACCAATGACTTACTAATGAAATCATAATATGAAACCACTACACTAACAAAAGTGAGTATAAAAGTTAAACGGATTTCATTTTTTGAACTATATATATATATATATATATATATATATATATATATATATATATATATACATATATATATATATATATATTATAATATGGTGGTCAAAAGAGCGATAGAAACCCTCCACCGTACAGTAAATAAATAGTACATCTGTGTTCACATTTGAATGGCTAAAACAAGTTTAAAAACCTGCTTCTAGCTCAGAATTCCGAGAAAAACAGTTATTACACTGCATTTTGGGAAGCTGAGCTGGGACATGCAAATGTGCCCACAAATGCCTGGCACTTCAATCCATAGACATTATCAAGCATATCTTCCTATAATACAGCATGCATAAGCTTAAAGGAAGCCATGTTTGATAATGGCTATGGATTGAAGAGGGAGGCATTTGTAGGCACATTTGCATGTCCCAGCTCAGCTTCCCAGAATGCAGTGGAACAGTTTTTCTCTGAATTCTGAGCTGGAAGCAGGTTTTTTAACTTGTTTTAGGCATTCAAATGTGAACACAGATGTACTATTTATTTACTATATATATATATGTACAGTAGAATCCTGGTTATCCGGCACTCAACTAACCAGGACTCTCAAGCCACCGGCACCGGCATCAATTCCCCAAATTCAAAAAACTCCTGCTAAACTGACATAACCAGCACTATTCGGCAGTTCAAGACTGCAAAAAAAAATAGCTAACTTTTTTCCTAATTGTTTTTTTGGGCCCTAAATGGCCCAGTTTAGGTGCTAAGGCATTTTGAGGTTTTTTGGGGGGTTTATGGGCCGTTTAGACAGCAACATTAAGCAGTGTCAGCCACAAGCTCTGATACTACCTATGTTTGCTAAAGCGGTTACAAGTACAGCGATACCCTGTTTAATGCTGTACAGGCAATTGGAGTGCTAAGTGAAACAGCGATAAACAGGATAATTTTCACATAGGGTAGACAAGAATATGGGAACTCAAACTAAAGAAATTCTAAATTCTAAATTGTTGGCCTTATATAAACTTTTAAGAAAAAGCAAACATAACAACATAAACTGAACATTTAAAAAAAAATATTTATAATCTTACTTTTCTTCGCTTTGTTGCTCTCATTTGCTTTTCTCTGTCATTAGTAGTGTTAGAAGGAGTCTTGCGAGTTAAAAACAGCAATATAACTGGGCACAGTGTTAAATGGGGATTGGTAGCAAAAAAACAGCAATATAGTGGGGTGTAACGTTAATCACAGAATTATAGGAAAAGCAGCTCTATAGTTAATCAGAGCTATAAGGGGTAGCCTTAAGCAGGATATACCTGTAGTTACAAATCACTTAACACTTCCTAATTCAAAGCTTCCACATGTTATTCTAATTAATATTCATCATGCTCCGTGCTGTAAATAGCTCATTACTCATGCAGACAGAGGCAACACACTGCAATAGCCTGACTTCAATTGATCATAACTCCAGGAATTCAGCATCAATTTCAAAAATAAAAACATATTTTCCACATGCTTTTTACCCTTTCTTTAATGTTGCAGAACAAATATGGGGGACTTTCATGGTCTTTTTTTTAAGGCTGTAGGGAGCAGCAAATGCTAAGAGCAGCATTTGCTTGAAAAGTACAAAGATAGGCAACATATAGACACGTAGATAGATAGATAGATAGATAGATAGATAGATAGATAGATAGATAGATAGATAGATAGAACTCTATTTATGTATACCTTTCTTTTTTTTTAAATAACACTGTAGTAAGTAGGAAAAAATGCGAAAATAGAAAAAAAAGACTGAAAAAACGCATATAGAGTCTGACCAATATAAATGAATAATATTGGGATAACTGGTAAAGGCAATGACTGTGGGTATACTGTGTATAAGTACATACACCTATATCTGTACCGGTAGTTGCAACAAGGAATCAACCCCACTGTGAGAACAAATATGTTCCCCTGAGTCTCTGCAAACAATAGGGATTATCTTTGTGGATGCGCAAGTACTCTCTCTTTTTTTATATTATAGGGAGGAGGTCTTTTTTGTACCTACTGCTGTAAATTGCTTTTGTGCACTCATGATATACAGTGGTTAATGGCAATACAGGGATAAGCTTTTAGCTGTCCTAAACTTTATCCTCATCTCATACTCCCCATTTATTGCTTATTTAGCATTTAATGAGTGACTACGCATCTTTTTGTTTTGTTTTATTTTGTAACTCCTATAGAGCTGTTACAATTCACAACTACCCTAGGATTAGCAAAGTTATTTGCCATATGAGGGAAGTTGTATTGGGATTTGTTTGCAGAGACTCAGGGGAACATATTTGTTCTCACAGTGAGGTTGATTCCTTGTTGGAACTACCGGTACAGATATAGGTGTATGTACTTATACACGGTATACCCATAGTCATTCCCAATATTATGACATATATAGTTGTGAGCATACGAGCCGTTGCTCACGCTTGTGATCTCGCGCAGTGAGCTCGCAAGAATTGCATCCCTCTCGAAGCGAGGGATGCAGTTCGCTCCGCAAATGCGGACCCTCGCGAAGCGAGTGGCCGCATTTGCGGAAGGTGGAGGCTCCAACGTCAGCTGTGTTTGTCCGCAAATGCAAACCCTAACATAACACATACTATGTGGCACGAACCACACTGATATTAACCACCATTTTGGAAACTACTACGCATAAAATGGCGGATGGAACACAAATTGTAAGCTGGAACGCAAATAGCGCATGAGTATTGCGTTCTAACGGTCTGACGCACCTAAAAGTTTATAAATACTGCCTACTTTCCAGAAAATTCTACATTTCTATTCAGGTGATGAATGGAGTGACTGGATAGTTAACTGCTGCTGTTACTTGAGAAGATAATTATTTCCTAATTTCCTACTTTACACTGTGCAAATTACAACTGAGAGGTAAGCTATAATGTATTACATTTGTTACACGCACTTTTATGTGTATAGGCCCTACAACTAACTAATGTTAACCTAAACTAATTAAACAAGTATATTTAAATGACATTAATTTACTGCAACTAATAGCAAAAAATAATATGACACTAATACATATGTAACCTAAAGCTGAATCTTTGTCCTTTTTTTCACTATTCAAACAGACTCTGCATCAACAGCGTCACTCAAGAATTTGCACCGTGGACTGTCAAAGAGAATTACTTTTAAAGAACACAAAGAAAGAAGAAGAGGTAAGATAGAAAAATACATTACATGCTGAAAAAGACCATGCTTTGCTAAATCAAAAAGAAGAAATATACAATTAACCATTTAACTTTCTTTTTCAAACAGACACTACAAGAAGACTGGTGGATTAAGATTGGCAGGAGGGGACCCTCTGTCATTCGGACAAGAACAACACTTCAATCAAGGTATAGTATAAGAAGTAGGGGGAAAAAAGTAAATATATATGTTTATATGTTTTTTTTTTTAAAAAATACAAATTTAACAAAGACTAAAACAACACAGTTCAACAAACTTCACAAACACCTATACAATTTACAAAGAAAGACAGTTTCAGAGAAAAAAAAAAAGGTGACCACAAAACAGGATAGCATCTGAAACATTAGCAACATAAAGAAAACAAAAGTATTCCTCCTCTTTTTTATTGTAAAATAACCTCCAACCATCACCCACAATCCTAATGCAGCAACCAAAAAGTGGTGAACACAAAACAGGATAAAACTAAAAAGCCTACCATGATATAGAAAAGTCAATTAACATTCATTTTTACTGTCCAACATCATTTAATACTCATAAAGAAGACTAATTAAGCAAATAAAGTATGCAACATATGGTGGACACAAAATAGGATTGTACCAAAAATCACACAAACAGATAGAAAAGTTAAATAATATTCTTCTTTACTGTTTAAGAACCTATAAGCCTTACAAAGAAGCCTAAATAAGCATAACAAAAGTGGTGGACACAAAACAGGATAACGCTAAAAACATTGTGATCATATCCAAAATAGTAAAAACAATAATAATTACAGTAAAAAAAAACGATAACTGTAATATACAAATACAATTAAAGTATTTTAAAAGGTTGCACAATAAACAGCATAGCAGAAAAATTCACCATAACAGATAGAATAGACCAAAACTATGAAATATGCTATTCATTACAAATACATTAAAATAAAATAACATTTTACTTTTTCTTTTACAACAGACACTGCGTGAAGAGCATCGGACGAAGACTTACAACAGCGGACCAACAAAGATTCTGCCTGAAATCACACTTCAACCAAGGTATAGTATAACAAGTAAAAAAAGAGAAAACTAAATAAACATGTTTGCTCTGCATCCATGTCAACAGAAGAAAAAAAAAACAATTACAACCACTAACTATAACCTTTACCAAAATATAACACATTTCTCATTTACCTCTTATTTGTCTTTTACGGACAACAATGTTTAACAGAAAATCCAAACTTCAATCTAGCCCAAAAAAAAAAACAGAAAACAGCATACTCCACAAAAGTCTCAAAACACAGACTAAATAACATTTTTCAATCTCAATTACCTGTCCTAATGTACAATTTTAAGCATAAAAACTAAGCACACACATAAAATACAATACTACAACAAATAGTACTAACACCCAAAAAACAACAATAGAAACATGTTCACAGCCCCAACATATAAGCCTTTAAATAAAATATAAAACTACTACTAGCGTTACAGAATATGTTGACGCGTTACAAATAAACAATAATAATAATAATAATAATAATAATAAAAATAATATTATAACAATCCCCTGTACGATAAATTACAAAGAATAATTTCTGCCCTCTACTATGCCTAAAAGCCAAAAGTACAACGAAAAAATGAATGACCAAACCAAAAAAATTATCGATTTCAATTAACACTATACACCTACTACATCTAGAAGCAGCTATAGTGTTATTACCTTGAGTGTGCTATGCAAGTAAGGCAAAAATTACAACCTACGACAGAAAGTAAAAGCAAAAAAATAAAAAACACTTATTTAACAATACAAAGAAAGTACCACTACAATGAACTACAATAACATAGAAACAAACTGTTGATAATAAAAAAATTAAAAAACAAACTTAACATCTCAAAATAAACTAATGATACATTATTTTTTTTTACAGATTAACATGGCTGATAATGAGAGCAAACAAGAAAAGATAAGACACCGGAGCAGAAGGAAATTCGACGAGAAAAAGAACGCAAAAGAATTGCAAGCAAAAGACTATCATCTGCTAAAATTAAAGATACACCAAAAAAAGCTATTTAGAACCTGTTCCTGAAACATTACATGACATTTTACCTAAACAAATAAAAGACATACCAAAAAAAGCCACCAAAAAAAACAAAGCATTTAGAACCTGTTTCTGAAACATTACATGACATTTTACCTAAACAAATAAAAGATATACCAAAAAAAGCCACCAAAAAAACAAAGCATTTAGATCCTGTTCCTGAAACATCACATGACATTTCACCTGATGAATTTGAAAATGAAACTGATATATGCTTTGCAAATTGGCCTTTACTCAAGTCTTTAGCAGTAGAGGTTCATAATTGTGGGGACATGAATACCCAATGTCAGTTTTGTGAGGCTTATCATTTTAAACAGGAGAGACCCTGAGATGGCCAATTTATTAGTTGCTGTCAAAAAGGCAAGGTCAAACTTCCAGAAAGAAAATAATTTCCAATCTATTTACAAAACATTATGACTGAACCTACTTTTCCAAACTACAAACATTTTAAGACAAACATAAGATCCTACAATAGTGCCATATCCTTTGCATCTATGGGGGCAACATTAGCTGCTAATGTACCAGGACATGGTCCTTACTGTTTTAAAGTCCAAGGCCAAATGTACCATCAGACTTCCCGTTTACATCCAGAGGAAGGAGAGCAAAGAAAATTTGCTCAACTATATGTCCTAGATACAATGGAAGCTGTTGACCAACGTATGCAGCTTCAAGAAAATAAAAAAAAGCTTACCCAGTGTTTTTATAGAGCTAGATAACATTATGGTCAATAACCCCTACATTAAAGCTTATAAAAAATTGGCAGAAGTAGAAAATGAACAACAACTTCATGCACAAAGACATCAATTACCAATCCCAAAGTTCAATATGGTGCTTAAAAGAGATAGACATACTGATAAACGTCGTTATAACTTGCCAACATCAAATGAGGTTGCAATGGTGTTTCAAAATGATGAAGGAGAACCACCATTTCAAAGAGACATTAGAATATATCCCAGAAATGAGGAGCAACCATTCATTAATATCAGTATCTTAAGTCCAAATTTAGATCCAATGAAATATCCCATTTTTTCCCCACACGGAGTAGCAGGTTTACAACCAAAATTAACACTTCCCAGTTACCCAAATGCTAAAGCCAGAATCAGAAATAATGTTTCTATGCTTGAATTTAAAGTAGCTCAAATTGCCATTCAAAATACATTTAATCCAATTTTATGTGGTTGAAAACAATGGATTATTGATTCCTATTTTGCAAGTTGAGGCCAATAATTTAAACTTTATAAAATATCAACAAGATAAACTACGTGTATAACAATATTGTGGACTAATGGACTATGTTGCTGAGGTGGCTACAAGCAGAGACATGACAGCTGGCAAAGCCATCGAAATATGAGAGAAAGATACAATGATGCTATGGCTATTGTCACCAAATTTGGCAAACCCGATTTATTTATTACATTTACATGTAATCCCCAATGGCCAAAAATTACACAAAATTTACTTCTTGCCCAAAGTCCTTCCGATAGACCAGATTTAGTAGCCAGAGTTTTTAACATTAAATTAAATGAATTAATACGTGACATCACTATAAGTCACTTATTTGGCAAATGTCTTGCTTATGTATATACTATTGAATTTAAAAAAAAAGGCCTTCTACCCGCACATCTTCTCATAATACTTCAAGAAAAAGATAAATTAGATACTGGTGACAAAGTGGATGCAGTCATTGTTGCTGAACTACCAGATCCAGAACTATATGGTAGACTATATGAGATTGTTACTCATCGCATGATTCATGGACCCTGTGGTGAGTTTAATCCACAATCACAATGTATGGAAAACAATAAATGTTCCAAAGATTTTCCAAAAGATTATAGAGACAAAACGTATGCCAATTGTGATGGCTATCCACTTTATAAAAGAAGAGAAGGAGATAGTGCCATTATTCGTGGCAAAAAAGTTGACAATAGATATGTAGTACCCTACAATCCACATTTACTGATGAAGTATAACGCACACATTAATGTAGAAGCATGCACTTCCATCAAATCCATTAAATATGTGTACAAATATAATTACAAAGGCTATGATGCAGCTACTGTAGTCGTCAAAAGTGCAGACAACACCGAAAGCACTGAGTTAGTACATGATGAACTTGCATCTCATGTAGATGCTCGCTATGTAAGTGCACCAGAAGCTATGTGGCGCCTTTTAAAATTTGAAATGCATGATAGATCACATGCAGTATATAGATTAGCAGTACATTTGCCACAAAGACATTTAGTGTATTTCCATGCTGGAAATGAAAGTAATGCATTGGCCCAAAGTGAACATTGTCACACTACACTAACTGCATGGTTTGAATTAAATTCGACAGATTCAGAAGCAACACAATTCTTATATATTGAAATTCCATATCACTATGTTTTTGTGAATGGATTATGGAGATCTAGAAAAAGCAGAGGAATTGAAATAATCCCAGGAATTTACACAGTCAGTCCAAGAGATCTTGAATGTTTCTGCTTATGACTATTACTTTTAAATGTCCCTGGAGCACAAAGTTTTGAACACTTAAGAACTGTTAATGACATAGTATATGAATCCTTCCATTTAGCTGCAAGACATAGAAACTTACTAGCTGATGATACAGAATGGGAAAGATCTCTAGAAGAAGCAGCACTATGTCAAATGCCACAGCAGATGAGAGAACAATTTGCATTTATTTGTATCTTCTCAAATGCTCCAAATGCATTAGCTTTGTGGGACACATTTAAAAGTAATATGGCTGAAGACTTTTTGCAACGATACAATGAATCTATTGCACACTTAAAAGCGTTAATGGAAATCCAAGAAGTATTTTTAACTCATGGATTAAGTTGTGCAAGTTTTAATTTGCCTGATCCAGGTCTTATAGATGACATAAACTTTGAAGACTATGACATTCAACTACAAGTACAAAGAACAGAAAAAAAAACTTGCAACTTTAAATACATTACAATTGCAAGCATTTAATGCCATTAAAAATGCAATAGATGATGACATGGTCAAAGAGCGTTATTTCTATCTTGATGGACCTGGCAGATCAGAAAAAGCTTTTCTATATAATTTATTAATGAGTTTTGTACGAGCACAAGGTCAAATAGCACTGCCGTTTGCCACTACTGGAATTGCTGCACTTTTGTTAGAAGGTGGAAGAACTGTACATAGTGGCTTTAAACTGCCAGTGCCTATTTTAGAAACCTCTGTGTCAGATATTCGCATGACATCATTACAAACAAAATTTAAAAAAAAAAGTAAATTAATTATAATAGATGAGGCCACAATGATGTCATGCTATACCCTCCAATGTATTGACCGTTTGCTTCGTGAAGTCATGGATAATACTTTTCCATTTGGTGGAAAGGTAATATTGTTAGGTGGCGATTTTAGACAAACATTACCTGTCGTTGGAAATCGAACTGACATTATCGAAACCTGTATAAAGTCAAGCACACTATGGAAACATTTTGCCCATCTTCAACTGCAACAAAATATGAGATCAGAAGGCCAAACTGATTTCAATGATTGGCTTATTAAAATTGGAGAAGGCAGAACAGAAAAAATACCAAATTTACCTGACGACACTGTGCAGATCCCACCTCATATGATTTGTCACCAAGATCTTATATCGGCTATATTTGAAGGTAGTATAAATAACCAGGAATATTCAGAGCTTGCCAACCAAGTCATACTAACGTGTAAAAATAAGGATGGATTAATCCTCAATAATGTAATCTTTAAAAAAATTAATGCACCACAAAGAAATTATCACAGTGCTGATTCTGTAGTTGCTGATGACAAAGAAAGTCAGGCAAACTTTTCCACTGAATTCATAAACTCACTAACTCCTTCTGGAACGCCACCACATATTTTGCAGCTAAAGAAAGGTGCAATTGTCATGTTACTGCGAAATATGAACCCCAAAAAAGACCTATGCAATGGTACAAGATTAATTGTTCAACAATTAAAGGACCATTTCATAGATGCTGAAATTTTAAATGGTACCCATAAAGGAGAGAGAGTTTTCATACCAAGAATAGATTTAGCACCAAGTGAAAGTAGTCTCCCTTTTATACTTCAAAGAAGACAATTTCCCATCATTATGGCATTAGCCATGACCATTAATAAATCACAAGGACAAACGTTCAAATCTGTGGGTATTTTCTTAGAACAACCAGTATTTGCACATGGCCAATTGTACGTTGCCTTATCACGCTGCAAAAATCCACAGGCTATTAAAGTTTACATTGAAAAGAATGAAAGTCAAGGTGATTTATTAGAAGATGGATGTATTTTTACTAAAAACATTGTCTACTATGAAGTACTTTAACTTTTCATTAAACAAACAAAAGCCATGCAAATTTTTTTTTAAAGCAAATGCAAAAATATAAAAAAAACACAATATAACCACCAAATTTTTAAAACAAATACACATAAATGTCCGTTCCCTTCAAAAGGTCATTATTACGCACCTTTACAAGAAATGACATTTACAAAAACAATATTTTCCTGTTAAACTGCATTAAATTGTCAAACACATACAGAACAGTGCTTACACAGCGTGCAACAAGCTTAAGTTCTTGCGTTCTCTTTTTAGAGAACCACTTTTCCACAGACCAAACTACATGTGCGATTTAAAACAATTACTACAGAAACAAACAAAGGTCAACCATTGAAAAATACAAAATCAATAAACAATTCAGTCATAATTAATGGAAATACTGTTTATGGATGATTAGCTCACAAAACACTTGCCTTGCATTATTTTCACAAAATATGTTAAAATGTTATTTAACTTTGTTACTGTTTCTAATGTTACAAGTTTGAAAAAAAAATTCAAGTTCCTTACCTAGACAGATAAGAAAGTTCAAGTTTAAAAAAATATACTTTCAAGTTCCTTACTTAGACATATTACAAAGTTCATGTTAAGAGCTCAACCCCGTTTTAAGTCACAGCAACAAACAAAGGTCAACCATTGAAAAATACAAATCAATAAACAATTCAGTCATAATTAATGGAAGTACTGTTTATGGATGATTAGCCTCACAAAACACCTGCCTTGTATTATTTTCACAAATTATGTTAAAATGTTAATTAACTATGTTACTGTTTCTAATGTTACAAGTTTGAAAAAAATATTTTCAAGTTCCTTACTTAGACATATTACAAAGTTTATGTTAAGAGCTCAACCACGTTTTAAGTCACAATGTAAATGCTGTCTTTTATGTTAAACATTAATCCAGGGAGTAATATGATCGCCAGTTAATGGGGTCAGGAAGGAATTATTTTTTTTCCCTCTGATACAATTGGCTATGTTTCAAGGAGGGTTTTTACTGTTTGCCTTCCTCTGGATTCAATGTATATTTAAGTTAACAATTCTTGAGATAGAACTTGCATGTTAAAAAAACATTACCTCAAGTTTACAATACTGATTAATTTAAAGTTCAACTGTTCTTACATTCAAATGTTAATACTGTTAATAGAAAATGCTTTAACAGTTACTGTTGACCAAAAGAACATTTTACAAAAATAAACATGTTTAATATCACAATAGTACTTATTTCATCATAACTAAAACCTTACAAGTGTCAAATACGTATATTAATAACTAAACAACTTTCCAAACATACACATCTCATTGCCGTCATTTTTTGACGGGCAAGTTGCTAGTTCATTTATATTGGTCAGACTCTTTATGAGTTTTTTTAGCCTTTTTTTTCTATTTTTCACATTTTTCCTACTTACTGCAGTGTTATTTTATACAAATGGACACCGGGAAACCTCTACAGTTATATATAAATAACATACCTGTTTTTTAGCACATAATCTCAAGAAATATAATATTTTCACTGAATAGATAGGTATAGAAATACAAACACAAGCCCTATCATTTATATATACATTTTTTCGTGGCATATCCATAGTTAGCCTAGAGCAGTTTTGTGGATTGGTTAACACAAGCTTTCATATTACATATGTGTATGTATGAAGGGGTAACACTTCATAAGTCTTTGCCAAAGGCCGCCTCAGATTTACATCCAGCCCTATGTCCCTTGGATCATGATTTATGATGCTATGGTGACGTTTGCATGTAAGACAAGGAAGTTTACATTTTTGGAGGCGAAGGGCTTGCATCTATTCTTATAAACTGTCTGCTTCTGACTAGGTAGGGTCATGTGTCAAATTCAAACAGCTCCAAAATATAATAAAGACTCCTCCCCTCTAAATCTTCTTTCCTCCCCAATCCATCTTTCATTGACAAACACACGTACTCAGTGTTTTGTTTTTGCTGGGTACACGTACAGACAGAATATTCTCTGCATGGGCAGCTTCAAGTGACCTGGTGCCACCCGGAAAATGTGCTGCCTTAGGCCTGGGCCACTTGTGTCTAGGCTGAAACACAACCATGGGAAGGATAGAAATGTGTCAGTGCGGAACAGTATCAATCTTCTAGCCTATTCATTTTATTTAAATAAGAAAAGATTAGGCCTAATACACATCCTAGACATTCACTGATAAAAAAAAACTTCCTCTTTTATATGAAAGGAAGTCATATGCCAAGAGGGACAAGGTTCTCCTCCTCCAAATGGCTACAGTTTATCTTAACCTTGTACTTACATTTCAAGTCTAACACATTTTCCCAACACAAGGTTTCCTGGTTTGACTCTCATAGTAACGTTTAATTTATTCGGAAAAGCCATATCATCAGCACTGCTATGTTATCAGGGCAAACAGTAATTCCCTGCCATGAATATTTGCTAAAAGTGTTAGTTAAAATAATACAAAATATATATCATGTAGATTAGGAAAGTTTTATAAGATATTTTACTTTAGTAGCTAATTACATTATTACATTTTATTACATAAAAAATGTTCACTTTGATTTATAGCTTTTGGCATCAATTTCCACTGTTTTCAGTACAAATTAATTTGGCATCTTTCCTATGATGCCCCTTAGGCAGAAAACACAATGAAGGTCTAAATAACTAGAGAATATTACTGTAAATATTTGAAATTGCAGATAACATGATTTCTCTTGAGCTTTGTTAGAAGAAGAAGAACATTTTGACACTGTTTATTATTATTATCAGACACATGGGCAAATACCTTGGGGTATCATCACCAGCAGACCAGGATAATGATACAGCAGAGTTAAAGGACCACTTTATTTTAGAAAACAATGTGTTAAGTATGTAACAAACAAGATTATCAGTTACAAGCATAACATTATTTAAAAGCAATCCTACTTTTTGCAGATTCTGGCAACGCATAAAAGCAGACATGACAATACCCCTTCCTGTTTAAGGTATATGTGAGCAACTACAGAGTAGGTCATGAAGCATTTGTAAGTTTAGTGCAACTTCCTCCTGGAGAGTGAGGAAGGTATCAGAATGCATTATTTGTTATTAAGGCTTCTCTTACCAAAACTGTAATTTTTCCATATTATCTTCTATCTGATGCATTGTGCCTGTTTCTTCTTTTCTTCTTTAGGTTTCCTTCCAAGAGAGACACTCTTGAATATTCAAGGCAGAATTTTCCCCAGAGTCAATTTGTTTGTTTCCTGTATAAGGACACAGATCAAATTGAACCAGTTGGAGGACAATGATATTTACTCAGATTTTAATCAAGGAAATCAGGTCACTGGAGAACGTATATTTTTTACACTGCATGTTTGTTGAAATAAGTTTTTTTTGCACCAAAGCTGCTTCCATTCCAAGGATGATGTGAACAAACCACACCGCTTCCTCCAAGCTTTGTGTCCCGGCTGTTTCCTCTAGATCTCCAGCTGGTAGAGCAAGACCCCCTTTTCTGTATTGTTCTTTTAATGTAAATTGAATTTGGAATTACCCCAACAAATGTACTGTTTGGAATTGCAAAAATATGGGACATTCCAAATGCATAGATTAAAATACACACCCCTTAGACTCCAAACCAACAGTAAGTATTGACGACAGACAACATGGAAGCCCTCAGGTACAGGAAGAGACTGCTCAAAATAAGACTTCTCTCTGAGAATGTTGTCTATCACATACTTCACACACGTGACGGTACAGTGGTCATTTAAGAGAGTAAGAAGAGGAGAGTGTAACCATAGAGAATTAGCAACCGCTAAAATGGAATTTATGCCTAATTACTGATGAATGGAGAAGAGAAATAAACAAAGATACAATGTGTTGCTTAATAGGACATGAACTAAAATATATTCATGTCTTCAACAAGCATGATGTTTATTGCTGATAACAGCGGAATAAAAGAGCCTTATTCTTAACTTCCATCATATGCCGATATAAAAATAACCCATGATCGCTTACGTCAACCATGACCAATATGATGGCTAATAATTGTATCAAGTGAACAAACTCAAATTGTGTTTTATATTCAAACATGATGAATAGCCACTAATGACTGTGTCATTGCGAAGGAATAAATAGTACAAGCAAAGTAATTTCTATGGCATGTAGGATGGGAATAAAAAAGTATGTCTCTGTATTATGTTAAGTGAGCTTGAGGCACAAGATTTTAAGTTCTTCTGCTACGTTTCCTTATCTAAATTGTTTTTTAGTTCTGGTTCACACTTAATCTTATAGCTGTGTTGGATGCTAATACCATACAGTGATAAAGGGATGTAGTCTAGATTCCTATGTACATATTTGTTCAAATCTTGATGCCATTCCTGGATATATTATAACACGGTTGCAATGGTGATTCAATGTTTTTCGGTCCGTGCTGCTTTCTCAAAATGAACGCTGTTCACTGAAGCGTCTATGTATATCTTAAACACAAAAAAGGAGAGGGGGGAGAGCGCGCGCATAATGTTTCACATAATGTTTTAGAATGTAACAAAATAAAACCAGTCCATGTACCCAGATGGTGAGGTAATCTCTTTGAAGAACAGGGATCAGTTGTGCCACTTTAATCTGTGCCAATCCAGGGTCCATATTATAAACAAAAAAAAGGGGGTGGGGGAAGAGAGAGCGCACAGGAACCTAGTGCAGGTCACTTTGTATAATATGATTGACAGTGTTCACTATACTCAGATAGATGTTAACACTCTCACCTTAGTGATCCTTGCCCATAAACTGCAATCGTCTGCTTGATGTTTTTCCCGAGGAAGATCTCTATTCAGCCTCTCCTCTTGGTCATCAATTATAGTTTTGTTGTGTTTATGTAAAGATAATACTAATGTATGTGTACAAGTACGAATTAAAAAAGAATAGCTATTCTTCCATATTCATTTTGTATTCCATATACCAAGTATTCAATTTATTTGAAATTTGATTCCACAATATTGATGTGATAAAAGACAGAAAATAAAAGTGTAATATAAAACTCTAAAAATATAAATCTAAGACTCGTTTTATCGGTATTTCTGCGGCTTCCTCAGTTTATATGGATATACGACAATATCACATAAAATCCATTTAGTCCAAAATTATAGGTGGACTGTACAATACAATATAATAAAAAATAAGTCTCAAATTATACACATCTTTGACTATTTGGGTAACCAGGACAAATCACATAATAATATAGCTAACCATTTGTATGATAGGTAACAATCCCATATTCTCTCTCTCTCTCTCTCTCTCTCTCTCTCTCTCTCTCTCTCTCTCTCTCTCTCTCTCTCTCTCTCTCTCTCTCTATATATATATATATATATATATATATATATATATATATATATGTATTTATTATTTATATATATATATATACATATAGTAATTTAGTAATTATTAATCCATATATATATATATATACATAGATTAATAATGAGTATTGCAATATAATTTGATACCTTATGTATTGGACAAACATCTTATTTATAATGACGAGCTTTCGAGAGGCTTAACCTCCCTTTATCAAGTCTCAAGTAATACTTAATCTATGTATATATGGATTAATAATTACTAAATTACTAAATTACTGGACATTCACGGCTGCTTCACTCTTCAATTATATATATATATATATATACACACAATACACATATAAGGTTATACGATAGTAAGGGTGGATCTCCAACATTGATTGATCAAAATATATATAGTGTTACTGACCTTACCATAATCGTGTGCAAAGTTCACCCATAAACATTCCTCATTCATATAGTGGTGAATATGTGAGCTTTATTTGTGGGGTATTGTTGCTCTTATTAACAAACCTCATTATACTCACAATTTAATATAGTGAGAAACCACTCAATTTAGGAAATATATGTGCAGTATTTTATTTGGGTATATACAATTACTACTAGTGCCAGCTATTTCCCATATCCTTTTTATGGGTATAATTATCCTTATATGTTCTGTGCTGAGGTTCTTACCTCTTGTCCTTTGAAAGTGGGGTAATCATGAGCCTCTGACCAAGTCTCCCTTTTTTATAACTCTAATTTCTATCTATCTGCTGTGTATCTGCGCTCTGAGCGTCTTAGGTCATCTTTGCTCTGGTGATGCGACCGCTTGCTGTTTTTGGCGCCAAAATCGTCTGTTTCGAATATTTCTTTGCACCTGAATTGTAAATATCTTTTAATCATCATATCGTTTAATGTTGTTTACATCCTATATGGAAACAATCCTTGTACTCATGAAAAAATTGGCATGGGGGTCTTGTTGATAAATAAGAATAAAGAAGTTTATTAATGTGATAAATTCTATAGTAATGAATTAAACTTAAAATTTTTATGTTGGATTTATAAATCACCAAGTTGAATAATCCTATTTTTTTTTTAAACGTGTATGTACATATATATATATATTATTATTATTATTATAGTTTATTTATAACACCACAACATATTCTGTAGCGCTGTACATATATAAAAAGAGATGTTCATTAATTATTATACTGTAGACTATGGAAATAAGTGAATTTGCATTTTAGCATTCTTGCATTCCCTAAGTAATAACAATTGGTCTGATAATGATGTGATCTTCCTTCATACCTGAGTACAGATGAATTAGTAGGATAGAGATGAGTACAAATAGGACCTCATTGGAAACCCTACAAAGGTAGAATTATTTGGATAAAAGATGGTATAGTTGATATCTACTCTTTATATAGGATGGATAAGTAATATTTTATTCTATAATAAGAGTTTCTAAACCCATGTACTTCTGCCACATATAACTAGGATAATAGTGTTTGAATCTAGCCAAACATAACTAATATGAATGCGATGTGAACGTACATATATTCTGTATAGAGGTAAAAACATAAAAGCAAACATAAATATAAATATGAAAGTTGATATTTATACACATCCATATTAGCAAGGACTAACCTCTTATAGGTTAATGTTACCGTTAACATTGCTTAACTAGCGACTTGCCCGTCAAAAATGATGGCAATAGAATTGTAAGGCAGGTAATGCTGTTTGGTACACAAAGTATTTTAATTTTTTGTGTGAGTACCTTCGGCGCTTATTCCGAGGCTCTTGGTTGGGGTATGTTTGGTTGTGAAAGCTCCTTTGGAGCTCATTTCAAGTTTTGCGCTGATGGGCTTTTGGCTCGCATTGTGAGCCTCTCCCCTGGTGTAGTTGTGGTCCTGTAAACACCGTTGGCGCTCATTGTGAAGCGCGCACAGAGCGCCTTTAGCGTTTATTGTTATTTTAATTTTTTTTATGTGTATGTATTTTGTAATGTTAAATAATGAATTATTAAAGTTAAAAAGTAATATACTTTACCTATTTGTAAATTAATTATATTATTATTATAAATTAATATATGCATTAAGCATTCTGCTGAAGAGCTAACAATCTGTTTTGATGTTCCTGCAGCGTACAATTTAGATTTGTACTGTTGGCGAGCTGAGTTGTGTCTGGAATGTGTGCAGTGTGTAGTGTAAAAAGGCTGCGTGCGCGAGGGGAAACCATTTGTTCATATGTGTACCTCAGCATTTTTTAATGGTTAAAGTTATTAGGTTTGTGTGAGTGTGGTAAAATGGCTGCGAGGGTGTATGTTTTAGGCGGGTGTTGAGCATTTAGAGTCCTTCCTAATAGTGTATTTATTAGGCCGTACAGGTCTGTGGAAAAGGCGCATGTGCTTGGCGGTGTTTTACGTGCTTAGGGGTCGTGTAGCCTCGTTTTCTTTTTTTCGGCGGCCATTTGTTCACTCGCTTAGGGGATTTTCGAGTGGCAAAAATCTTTAAATTGTATTTAAATTGCTGTGTAACCTCATTCCCAGACGTCTTGGCTGCCCGCCCTTGCTGTGTGTGTATTTTTTGTTTAATTTTATTTTGTATTTTGTGTGTTTTTCGGGTTTTTTGCTGTGCGTGTTGCGGCCGTTAAGTTCGTATTTTTTGCGGCTTGTATTTTTTTTTTTGTCAGTACGGCCCGTACTTTTTATAGGCAATTTTTTTAAAGTGCTACGGGTCTCGCACTTTGAATTGTGTATTTGAATTTTATGTTGAAGTGTAGGTTGTAGGTATGATGCGCAAGGCGTGCAGGGTTGAAGGGATGAGTGCCTATGGCGTTCATCTCCACCAGCGCAATGAGTGCCTTTGGCGCTCCCTGCCTGTCCTACGGTGTCGTACGGATGAGCGCCTATGGCACTCATCTCCACCAGCGCAGTAAGCACCTTCGGCGCTCCCTGCCTAAGTCGTACGGGGTCGTAGGGATAAGCGCCTAAAAGAGTCACAAGGGGTGTCACCTGGTGATGAGGGGTGACTAAGATGTATATAATGTTGAATGGATGAGAAATAAAGGGTGCTCAGGTGGTCATACATAATTAAGTGTGTGCTCATTTTTGAGGGAAGGAATGCACCTGATCATAGGGGTTAATAATTCTACATCTACCTAAGGAAGTGTTACAGCCGGTAACTCTGCTGCTCTGATAATTCCTGTGATACTGTGTTCCTGAGGGTCCGATAATGGTCTCATTCTATCTCTGCTAGCAGGGATAACAACAAGAACCATCACGTATCGCTGGGTGGGTCAGAACCAGGTGCTGGTCAAGCTTAATTGAAGCAGCAGTTGTGATAACTTTATTTTATTAAGAAGTTCTTATACACTCTGTTTTCAATGTATGTAGACAGACTTAGACTATAGAGCTGGATATGCAGTGTAGTGTCCTAACCTACCACCATGAATGTTGCTGACAGATGGTCAGTGATTGGTTAATATGAGACACAACACGCACTACAGAATCAATTTTCAAGAGCTGCAGAGGGCAGACCTATTTGTTTGATTTTAGGTTGTAAACCAGAGCTTTTAAGCACTTCTTAATAAACTAAAGTACATAAAAGTAAATAGATACACAGATATATTGTTTACCTAGATAAATCCAAAAACCTTTCATATCCTTTCAACATACACTCTTTTTGAAAATAGTTTTAGAACATGAAAAATACAGCCTCTAAAATATTATAATTGCTTGTGCTACTGTGTAATCTGTCATTTTGTTTCGTTTGCTGATCCACTTTTTGTGCAGTTAAAACTACCAGTGCTTTCAACAAGACTAATGGAAAGATCATTGGTATACACAGTCACACACTCCTGAGAAAATAATGGATAGGATCTTTGTATGATAAAATAAAATAAACATTTTAATTAAAAATGGAGTATAAATGCTAAAAATGCAAAATATGTGTTTATTTACTTGTTTATTTATTTGCTTCCTTTTTAAAAACATTTTGCCCATTATCAAGTTTTGTTTTTCAAATGACCATAGAAGTTATTCCACTGATGTCATTTTTTTTTATATTTCCACTGAATTCTACCAGTTTTTTATTTATCTTCTGAAGTTCCTTTCTTGATTAGTTTTCTTTCTTAATTAGTATTCATTTTCACATCAATGGAAAAGCACAAAACCTTCCCATGAGCTTTGCAAGCGTTTCATGTTAGACTTCTATTTATGGTAGACAGCATGCATTAGCACGTCTCAATTTCCAGAAACTCAAGGTGAGTTAAAAAAGGAAAATCTATCTATCTAAATTTACCCAGGTTATTAAAGGATCACTCTATAAAAGCTTGTTTTTTTAAGCCATACTGATTTTCAAAGACCACAATGACACATATATATTGTGGGCTAAATCATGCCAGCTTTGCACATCTTTCTCATACTGATAAGCCTAACAGAATGATTATGAAACGCCCTTCATATAAATTTCAGGTATTTTCAGTGACAGCTAATAAGTATTAATCAATGTAATGTGACATTAGTAGCCTGCTTAAAGGGCCATTTAAAGGACAACTGCACAATGGAAAAAATGCATTGAATCTAATTAAAAGCATAATTAAACAGAAAAGTAATTTGGCTTGTTTTTAATTAGAAAAAGAAAAAAAATTTGATGCCTCCACTGGGCCCTGATGGTATCCATGATACATAGGTGGAAGTTGTGTGTGTGTGATAAGGCATTTGGATTTCTGGAGAGATATGGTTGCATTTCCTGAAGCAAGGAATCTGCTTTAGGGCCAGCAAGAGGGAAAGTGTGTGGTATCAATTTCATTTGTATCTACTTATCTTAACAAAGGCTCTTTCTTCCCTCCTTCCCCACCGTTAGTTTGATATATACTTGACAAACAAGAGTCTTTTTTCTTGAACTGCAGTGGTCATTTAACTTTGGAATAAGTTGCATTCACTGTATTTTTCTTCTAATGGATTTAAGAATATATAAGTGGTGATATTATGTAGGGTATTCATAAAGTCAAAGGTAAACAACAATTCCATAGGCTTCTCCAAACTCATGAGTGAATGCCATCCATTTAAAAAAATCAGAAAACAGGTAGGAGAGCAAGGGCTACAAAATGGCAGAAAAGTACAGGGGATGGGTTCTGTGAAGGAGGAGCAAAGGAGATAGGGATGGGTGCTATGTGAGGTGAGTGCTCAGAGGGGTTGGGTGCTGTATGGAGATGGCTGCTGTCAAGAACTCAGGTCTATGTAGGGATGGATGCTAAGAGGAGTGACTGATGTGTGGGGGTGATGTTTATATACAGTGCCTTGCAAAAGTATTCACCCCCCTTGACTTTTTACCTATTTTGTTACATTACAGCCTTAAGTTCAATGTTTTGTTAATATGAATTTTATGTGATGGATCACATCACAATAGTCTAAGTTGGTGAAGTGAAATGAGAAAAAAAAATACATAAAACAATTTTTTAGAAATAGAAAACAGACAATTAACATGTGAATATGTATTCACCCTCTTTGTTATGAAGCCCATAAAAAGCTCTGGTGCAACCAATTACCTTCAGAAGTCACCTAATTAGTGAAATGATATCCACCTGTGTGCAATCTAATTGTCACATGATCTGTCATTACATATAAGCACCTTTTTTGAAGGGCCCCAGAGGCTGCAACACCACAGCAAGAGGCAGCACTAACCAAACAATGCCATTGAGACCAAGGAACTCTCCAAACAAGTAAGGGACAATGTTGTTGAGAAGTACAAGTCAGGGTTAGGTTATAAAAAAATATTCAAATCTTTGATGATCCTCAGGAGCACCATCAAATCTATCATAACCAAATGGAAAGAACATGGCACAACAGCAAACCTGCCAGGTCGGCCGCCCACCAAAACTCATGGACCGGGCAAGGAGGGCATTAATCAGAGAGGAAGCACGGATACCTAAGGTAACCCTGGAGGAGCTGCAGAGTCCCACAGCAGAGACTGGAGTATCTGTACATAGGATGACAATAAGCCGTACGCTCCATAGAGTTGGGCTTTATGGCAGAGTGGCCAGAAGAAAGCCATTACTTTCAGCAAAAAACAAAACGGCACATTTTGAGATTGCAAAAAGGCATGTGGGAGACTCCCAAAATGTATGGAGGAAGGTGCTCCGGTCTGATGAGACTAAAATTGAACTTTTCTGCCATTAAAGAAAACGCTATGTCTGGTGCAAACCCAACACATCACATCATCCAAAAAACACCATCCCCTCAGGGAAACATGTTGGTGGCAGCATCATGCTGTGGGGATGTTTTTCATCAGCTGGGACAGGGAAACTGGTCAGAGTTGAGGGAAAGATGGATGGTGGATATTCTTGAGCAAAACCTGTACCAATCTGTGCATGATTTGAGGCTAGGATGGTGGTTCACCTTCCAGCAAGACATCGACCCCAAACACACTGCTAAAGCAACACTTGAGTGGTTTAAGGGGAAACATGTAAATGTGTTGGAATGGCCTAGTCAAAGCCCAGACCTCAATCCAATAGAAAATCTGTGGTCAGACTTAAAGATTGCTGTTCACAAGGGCAAACAATCCAACTTGAAGGAGCTGAAGCAGATTTGCAAGGCGGAATGGGCAAAAATTCCAGTGGTAAGATGTGGCAAGCTCATAGAGACTTATCCAAAGCGACTGTGAATGCCGCAAAAGGTGGCTCTACAAAGTATTGACTTTAGGGGGGGGGGGGGGAATAGTTATGCACATTGACTTTTTCTGTTGTTTTGTCCTATTGGTTGTTTGCTTCACAATAATAATAATAAAAAAACATATTCAAAGTTGTGGGCATGTTCTGTAAATTAAATGATGCAAATCCTCAAACAATCCATGTTAATGCCAGGTTGTGAGGCAACAAAACATGAAAAAAGCCAAGGGGGTGAATACTTTTGCAAAGCACTGTATGTGTATATATATGTGTACATATACATCCTTAGAGGATTTTGCAGGAAGGTGGAGACCTGGAGCTGGGCTGCAGGCAGAGGAATTTCACACAGGCAGAAGCACTACTTCTCAGAGGTTATTCTAAATAAACTGGATTGCATATAATGTTTAAAAGATAAACACTCTTTTTATCATTTAAAAAATGGTGCCTATTACAAGTCTAGTTCTTCAAATGAACATACAGTTACATCTCAATGCTAAATAATACAATAAATATCTAGTAATAGATTACAGTGTCAGAATCTTGTTCAAAGAACAATCCATTGTCTAAGATGTGTTTAGATACAAGAGGCAACATATCTAGTGAGGTCCATCACTCCCTTGATAACAATATTATTCATTCTGGCACACAGCAGGATCCTCTTAAATGTCTTAATTTATAATCCTCAGCAATGGGATATTGTTATTGCCATCATTTACTTTCTTCTACAGAAGTGAAAGCTCATCTCAGTGAATTTTGAATAAGATCAAATGGCTTCTTAGATATCGAGCTTTGAATTAATGCCAATATTGTGCTTGATATCTATCCAGCAAAAGGCTAGTCCTTGGAAAGAATGCACAAGTAATGTAAGATTTAAGCAGAAGAGAAAATGTACTATTTATTTGTATATTATAAAAATTCATATATTCTTATTTTGCTGGGGGCAGGTCAAAATTATCAGATACATTAGGTTACATACAGTGGGGGGGAAAGTATTTGATCCCCTGCTGATTTTGAACGTTTCTCCACTGACAAAGAAATGATCAGTCTATAATTTTATTGGTAGGTGTATTTTAACAGTGAGAGACAGAATAACAAAAAAAAAAACAAGAAAAACTCATGTCAAAAAAGTGATAAATTGATTTGCAGGTCAATGAGGGAAATAAGTATTTAAACAGTGTAAGTAGAGTGTGGTGATTAGCATGTTAAGAAAGATACTAGTCGGAGACCAATATAATAAAACATAACCTTTATTTGTTACAAATTGAAAGCATGACACCTAACACATGAGGTGTATTGAGATAAAAATGAAGTAAAAATAAGCAGGAGAAGGATAGGAAGCCATAACCAGGTCGATAAAGCCAAAGGCTGGTACTGGTGTGGGGAACACTGCACATGTGAACTGTAAGGTAAGTGGGAGATCCAAAAGTCTATGGCTGTAGACTCCAATACTAATGGAGACAGAGCTATCCCCAAGTAAAGGTGAAATATAGTCTCCACATTACCTAAGTGTGAACTGTAAGTAGCTGTTTAGATACAAGCAACAATAAAAAGTAAATTCTACTGTGCAGTGGACAACTCTAATAGGTAATAGTGCCAGGTAGCTTATAGTAGTATGCTGGTAGGAATGGAGTAAGCGCAACTGAACTGTGTCATCAATATACCCAATTATGAGTCTGTATTCAGTAAATGGGGCTACAGGCGCAATCAAACATAGGTGATGTCCTCATATCAGGTGCAATTTTCTGGTAAGTAATGGTGACAATCAGACATATGCTGGTGACATTCCTAACGATAAATACAGCAGTGTGGGTAGTCCAAGCAACAAGCCCAAAACAATCCCAATTAATATACAGAGCACTGCAGTCTACCGGTAAGTGGCAGTAATGGGTAAAAATGTAAATGATTAAACAGCCTACTAGTAGCCCTCTGGGACAGCCCTGTGACCCAATTACTCGCCCTCAGTGTAGTATAAGTCAGGGCTCCGCAATTTTTCATCGCTTCTGATTGGCTCACTGTCTTTTTAATAGAGGAACCTGGCACATCAACACACAATTCCCCTGAAGAATCCGTGTTCGCCAGGGGGAAACGTACGTCAGGCTTGCAGTCAATGAGGCAATATGAGGCTCTCCAGGACTTACTGACACAGCATACATACTTAAATTCGATATCCCTGACTTATACTAGAGTAGTGAGGGTGAGTAATTGGGAACCTGTCACAGGGCTGTCCCAGAGGGCTACTAGTAGGCCGTTTAATAATTTACATTTTTACCCCATACTGCTACTTAGACTGCAGTGCTCTGTATATTAATTGGGATTGTTTTGTGCTTGTTGCTTGGACTACCCACACTGCTGTATTTATCGTTAGGAATGTCACCAGCATATGTCTGATTGTCACCATTACTTACCACAAAATTTCACCTGATATGAGGACATCACCTATGTTTGATTGCGCATGTAGCTCCATTTACTGTATACGGACTCATAACTGGGTATATATTGATGATACAGTTCAGTCGCTCTTACTCTATTCCCAACAGTATACTACTATAAGCTACCTGGCACTATTACCTATTAGAGTGGTCCACTGCACAATAGAATTTACTTTTTATTGCTGCTTGTATCTACACAGCTACCTTACAGTTCAAACTTAGGTAATGTGAATACCATATTACACCTTTACTTGGGGATAGTGCTGCCTCCATTAGTATTGGGGGTCTACAGCCATAGATTTTCAGATCTCTCACTTACCTTACAGTTCACGTGTGCAGTGTTCCCCACACCAGTACCAGCTAGTTATGGCCTCCTATCCTTCTCCTGATTATTTTTACTTCATTTTTATCTCAATACACCTCATGTGTTAGGTGTCTCATGCTTTCAATTTGTAACAAATAAAGGATACATTTTATTATATTGGTCTCCGACTAGTATCTTTCTTAACATTCCATTTACTTTGGTGCTAATCATCACACTATACTTACACTGTTTTGCTACTGAGGATCCAGTTCCTACTATTTACACTAAATGTGTGTGTTGGATTACACCAATGTCCTTTAGTTGTTTCTGGTATTTAAATAAGTAGTTGACCCTTTCACCTTAGTACTTGGTGGCAAAACCCCTATTGGCAATCACAGAGGTCAGACGCTGCTTGTAGTTGGCCACCAGGTTTGCAAACATCTCAGGAGGGATTTTGTCCCACTCCTCTTTGCAGATCCTCTCCAAGTCATTAAGTTTTTGGGGCTGATGTTTGGCAACTCTAACCTTGAGCTCCCTCCACAGATGTTCTATGGGATTAAGGTCTGGAGATTGGCTAGGCCACTTAATGTGCTTATTCTTGAGCCACTCCTTTGTTGCCTTGGCTTTGTGTTTTTGGTCATTCTCATGCTGGAATACCCATCCACAACCATTTTCAATGCCCTGGCTGAGGGAAGGAGGTTCTCACCCAAGATTTGATGGTACATGGCCCCATCGTACCTTTGATGTGGTGCACTTGTTCTGTCCCCTTAGCAGAAAAACACCCCTAAAGCATAATGTTTCCACCTCCATGTTTGACGGTGGGGATGGTGTTCTTGGGGTTATAGGCAGCATTCCTCCAAACACGGAGAGTTGAGTTGATGCCAAAAAGCTTGATTTTGGTCTCATCTGACCACAACACTTTCACCCAGTTCTCCTCTGAATCATTCAGATGTTCATTGGCAAACTTCAGACGGGCCTATACATGTGCTTTCTTGAGCAGGGGGACCTTGCAGGCGCAACAGGATTTCAGTCATTCACGGCATAGTGTGTTACCAATTGTTTTCTTGTTGACTATGGTCCCAGCTGCCTTGAGATCATTAACAAGATCCTCCCGTGTAGTTCTGGGCTGATTCCTCACCATTCTCATGATCATTGAAACTCCATGAGGTGAGATCTTGCATGGAGCATCAGACCGAGGGAGACTGGCAGTTATTTTGTGTTTCTTCCATTTGAGAATAATCGCACCAACTGTTGTCACCTTCTCACCAAGCTGCTTGGCGATGGTCTTGTAGCCTATTCCAGCCTTGTGTAGGTCTACAATCTTGTCCATGACATCCTTGGACAGCTCTTTGGTCTTGGCCAAGGGTGGAGAGTATGGCATCTGATTAATTTGTTGCTTCTGTGGATAGGTGTCTTTTATACAGGTAACAAGCTGAGATTAAGAGCACTCCCTTTAAGACACCCAGGAGCCAGAAATCTTGCTGATTGATCAAATACTTATTTCCCTCACTGACCTGAAAATCAATTTATAACTTTTTTGCCATGCGTTTTTATTGTTTTGTTTTTTGTTATTCGTGTCTCTCACTGTTAAAATACACGTACCATTAAGCAAGTTAAACGTTTTAAGATCTCCTCCAATCTTCAATATGCGGATTAGTTGTTAATTGATCCAGAGGAAGCAAACCGGAAAAAAACCCAAGTGAAACTTAGCCAATTGTCTCAAAAGGGGGAAAAAATGAATTCCTTCCTGACCCCAGATAATGGCGATCAGTTGTCAGTTGAAAACCTCTTGGCACAAAACGCTCACTTCACAAAGCCTTATACTGACCCTGGATGCATTTATATAAGGTAATCATATCTCCTCTTAGACTCCTTTTTTCTAGAGAAAATTTGTTTAATTTGGTTAGTCTTTCTTCATAACGTATCATCTCCATTCCCCTTATTAGTTTTGTTGCTCTTCTCTGTACGTTTTCCAGCTCTAAATTGGCCATTTTATGATGTTGTGCCCAAAATTGTACTTCATATTCCAAATGAGGTTGTACTAAGGATTTGTATAATAGCATAAGTACAGTGGGTATAACAAGTCTACACACCCTTGTTAAAATGTCAGATTTCTGTGCTGTAAAAAAATTAGACAAAGATAAATAATTTCAGAACTTTTTCCACCTATAATGTGACCTATAAACTGTACAACTCAATTGAAAAACAAACTGAAATCTTTTAGGTAGAGGGAAGAAAAAATATAAAAATTAAATAATATGGTTGCATAAGTATGCACACCCTTAAACTAATACTTTGTTGAAGCACCTTTTGATGTTATTGCAGCACTCAGTCTTTTTGGGTATGAGTCTATCAGCATGGCACATTTTGACTTGGCAAGATTTGCCCACTCTTCTTTGCAAAAACACTCCAAATCTGTCAGATTGCGAGGGCATCTCCTGTGCACAGCCCTCTTCAGATCACCCCTCAGATTTTTAATCGGATTCAAGTCTGGGCTCTGGCTGGGCCATTCCAAAACTTTAATCTTCTTCTGGTGAAGCCATTCCTTTGTTGATTTGGATGTATGCTTTGGGTCGTTGTCATGCTGAAAGATGAAGTTCCTATTCATGTTCAGCTTTCTAGCAGAAGCCTGAAGGTTTTGTGCCAATATTGACTGGTATTTGCAACTGTTCATAATTCCCTCTGTCTTAACTAAGGCCCCAGTTCAAGCTGAAGAAAAAACGCCCCAAAGCATGATGCTGCCACCACCATGCTTCACTGTGGGTATGGTGTTCTTTTGGTGATGTGCAGTGTTGTTTTTGCGCCAAACATATCTTTTGGAATCATGGCCAAAAAGTTCAACCTTGGTTACATCAGACCATAACACCTTTTCCCACATACTTTTGGGAGATTTCAGATGTGTTTTTGCAAAATGTAGCCTGGCTTGGATGTTTTTCTTCATAAGAAAAGGCTTTCATCTTGCCACGTTACCCCATAGCCCAGACATATGAAGAATACGGGAGATTGTTGTCACATGTACCACACAGCCAGTACTTGCCAGATATTCCTGCAGCTCCTTTAATGTTGCTGTAGGCCTCTTGGTAGTCTCCCAGACCAATTTTCTTTTTGTCTTTTCATCAATTTTGGAGGGAGCTCCAGTTCTTGGTAATGTCACTGTTGTGCCATATTTTCTCCACTTGATGATGACTGTCTTCACTATTTTCCATGGTATATCTAATGCCTTGGCAATTCCTGACTGATACCTTTTAACAGTGAGATCCCTCTGATGCTTTGGAAGCTTTCTGTGGACCATGGCTTTTGCTGTGGGATGCGACATAGAAAATTTCAGGAAAGACCAACTAGAGCAGCTGAACTTTATTTGGGGTTAATCATAGGCACTTTAAATGATGGTAGGTGTATGCTGACTCCTATTTAACACGATTTGGAATGTGATTGCTTAATTCCGAACACAGCTACATCCCCAGTTATAAGAGGGTGTGCAGACTTATGCAACCACATTATTTTTATTTTTATTTTTTCTTCCCTCCACCTAAAATATTTCAGTTTGTTTTTCAATTGAGTTGTACAGTTTATAGGTCACATTAAAGGTGGAAAACGTTCTGAAATGATTTATCTTTGTCTCATTTATTTACAGCATAGAAACCTGAAATTTTAACAGGGGTGTGTAGACTTTTTATATCCACTGTATATTTGCAAATTTGCTCCCTTCTTAAATATAGGTATCACCTCTGCTTTTTGCCAGTCATCTGGTAGCGACCCTGTGTTGAGTGAGGTGCACTTTAAATTATGACCCTACTCTGTCACTAATAAATATGTGAAGTTAATTTGCTGTAGCTGGGTAGCTAAGGGTTACATATTTCTATTAACTTGTTATTTGTAACTAAGGAATGCTGAGAGTGGAAGCAAGCACTTGGTACCAAGATACCCAGAGTTATTTTGCGCTATTTATGGATATGCAACAGATTGAGAGGAGTAAGGTTACATCCAGAATTTTTTTTTTTTTTTATTCTACCGAGTCTGAATTTTTTCCATTGCTTGGAGGAATCAGCAAGGGATACAACTGCCTTGTGTTCCAACTCTGTATATACTTCTTTGCATAACAATGCACTCTTGAACACAGCTTGGGTGTATTTTAGGTACACACTCCCTCTCCTGGATACACCGCCAAATTCCTATTACTAAAATTTGGCATTGTTTTCAAATCTAAAACAGCATGGGACCACGCTAATCACAATTTCATGTTTTGTAAGGGGTTTTCATTTATGCACACCAATACTGAATTCAATAACCCATAGATATTTACATTTCTAAAATGGAAGTTACTTAATCACAATGTGCCAAAGCAGACACCTATTTTTCAGGCCCCAAAGCAGCACTGACCCAGGCTATGTACAAATAGATTTTACTTAATTTGTTCACTGTTCTCTCCAGCCAGATTTGGAGGGCGCTCCACCCACCTAATTAGAAGCACTACCATGCCCCTTACTCAGTGGACCATAGTTTAACCCTTTAATAACACCAGTTACTTAATTGAAAGTATGATTAGCACTTGTGCCAACATTATCACCTTCTTGCATGACCAAAGCAGCTTTGGGCCAGGTTTACCACATATCTAATTAATGTGGATGGTCATGCTTTGTGTATGCCAACACTGAATGCAGTGACCCAAGACTGTTTAACACACTAGTTAGTCATTCAAAATGTTAAAATTAGCACTTGTGCCAACATTTGCACATGCATGGATGCCTAAAGGCACTTTGAACCAGACTAATCATAAGGGTATTTGATGTATGGGGATGTACACTGCGTATGTAAGTGAATTATATTGGACAAAACTGTTTAACACCAGTTACTTATTCAGTATGTGAAAATTAGCACATGTGCCAACACTGGAACCTAATTTACCCCCTGTGAAGCTTTAGCCTAGGGTAACGGCACATTTATTTCACATAGAGGGTCATGCTCCATGTATTTGTTGTTGTTTAGTCGTTCAGTAGTGTCCAACTCTCTCCGGTCCTAACACCAATCACATCTGTCAGCCACTGTTTCTCTGAGCACCATCAAGCTCATTGCTTCAATAACCTCACCTATCCATCTCTGCCACTGCCGTCCTCTTCTTCGAGTGCCTTCAATCTTTTTCAGCATCAGAGTCTTCTCTAGGGAATTCTGTCTTCTCGTAATATGGACTAAAAATTTGAGCTTCAGCCTCATGATTATACCTTTCAGTGAAAAGTTTGGCTTGATTTCTTGATTTTCTTGCAGCTCTATTTATACCAACAGTGAGTCAAAGTGAATTGAACAATTTTATTAAACCCAAAACCAGTGCATTGAAATCTACAGTATCTAGACTAGTGGTTTCCCATACCAACAAGTCGTACCAACAATCCAGGATTTGATGATTTGTATCATTGTCTGTAATTTTTAATGTGTCAGGAAAATTATAAAGTGGTTCTGATATCCTTACAGGAATGGTAAGAAGCGTATAAGACCAGACCAGAACACTAACGATCCAACATATTCCATAGCACTATTAATGGGTTAACTAAAGCCCAGTCTTAATTGTGTTTAATGGAGCTCAGAGGAAACCCTTTTCATCATAAAATTATTCCAATTACCTAATTTCTACTCTTAATTACTGTGGAGATTTTGGTGACAAAATATTAAAATAATTATTTAGTTGTAAATATATATATTATTATATTTTGTTTTTTATTCTTTTATTTATTTATTAAACATGATATGTTTTCCTTTTTTTCTTTTTATGTTATATTTACATTTATTCATATTTTTGAAATGCATATTTATTTGTTATATAGGCCATGTAAATTATATTTTATTTTATTTATCTAAAGCAAAACAAAACTTAATGAAAGTTATAAACTATTGTGACAGATTCACTGTCCCACTCAGGATACGTGCATTGTCTTTCAGCACCACAATGGAGTACTCTGGAGCCTTTTGTATGGTTAAACAGAACGTGCGGTTTATTTGTCAGCATAAAAGAAAATAATCAAAACAGAAAATAAATGCTAGCTTCTCTTTGAAGCACTACCTATACTTTTATCTGCAGTTCCCTCACTGCTCTACTGTAATTCATAATACAGTCCAAAACACAGGCCTGCACACTTATCTGTTTAGAGTCCACTCCCTTCAGGGTCTGCAATCCATTTGTAGAGGAGCTGTGTCTCTTTCACCTTTTCTCAGTGTTGTGTCTCAATTGTGCTGGCTGTACACTTAAAACAGCCTCACTGGCTTTCTAGGTCTCCCTGACCTCTCTCTGGCCACACAGAGCTGTTCCAAGTTTGCTCTGTCTCTGCAGAGGCTTCACACAAAAACTCTCCAACTGGGGGTAGCAGCAGGCCTTGATTGCAGCCACACCCCTGCCTTTTAAGCAGGTTGTTAACTCTCTCACTCCTGGGGAGAAGTCCTGAAGACCTCTCTTCTGACTTCTGGTGGCACTTCACCACACTATATACACAAAAACTGACTAAAGTAATGCTTATCAGAATTACAAAACAAAATATATAGTATTCTTCTTTTATAGCACCAACAAAACTTCAGGGGCAGCCACAACCACATGAGGAAGAGGACATTTCCCAGGGGAGGGGGATCAGTTCATCAGGCCCTTTCAACATCAGGGTAATTTGATATGACAGCCCTCTCTTCCTACAGACTGACCCTCCATTCACCTGCTCCAATTGGGAGGATCCTGGGTTTATTGTCTGCTACCCCTTTGCTGCCACCACCACCACCCACTTCCCCAAAGCCACCTTGTCACATTGGAGGTGGAGGAAGACCCCCAATTTCAGCAACATCACGATGAGGTAAGTAGGCATATTCTGGAGTTGGAGGGCCTGCAGAGAAAGCTGCTTCATGAGGCCAGGGGTGTGGGGCATGATAAGTGGATTTGCCATCTGTCCTACTTTTGGCAATTAATACAATGATATCATTAATTAGAGTATGTTATTAACAATTATCACATAATTTCCTACCAGACACGTGTCGGAAAGTCATGAAATAAACACATATGGATAGGAGGAGCTACCTGCCAAATAGAGAAGCATAACATCAGAGCTCCTAACAATAAGGCATGAAAAACCCTAAAATTACAAATCAATATTGGTCATTTGCGATCTGCAAGATCTGGTGAAGAGACTAAGGTGTCTAGATTGTCCTAAGACTGTGTTGCAATTTTCAGACCCCATTTCAGCACAGCTTTGAATATGTTTGTTTGAGTTGCTGCACTGGAAATTCCCCTGGCTGGGTGTGTGCACAGGAAAAATCGGAATCAGATCCCAAATACAACACACATCTGACGGAGTGTGGAATTGGAGTAAAGAGCTTTGGATACAAGAGAAAGGTGTCTTTAAACACTTTTGAAGGACAAAGTAAAAATAGAGCTTCTTGCTGGGAGGTGAGTGAATGCATGAGATCTCACTGTTATACTATATCTATATATCACAGTAATCCAACTTCCAGCCCCAATGTGGATGTTTGGGACCCTGCTCAGATGAATAACAGTTGTGTTTTTTGTATGCATCTTATTGCATGTAAACAACTGCAGTGAGGGAGTTAATATTTGTTTCTATGCTTGGTCAAAATATTCAGCTTACATTTATACTGCCATCTACTGGCTACTCTAGAATTATTATATACTGACAAGACTAGAAGAAACATTGTGATTTATCATAATCTCTAGCAAAATCTGAATTTGAAGGACTAAATAAAGTAAGCAAAAAAGATGGCGGGTGATTTTTCACCTATTACAATTCTGTGAATGCTATCATACAAGCTTGACTATATATAGAAGGGACTGGGTCCACTTCTTCAACAAAACCAACAAATACATTACGTTGAAATGCTCTTGATCCTTCAAAACCTGACCAACAAAATATTTTTGGGATATAACAACATCCTCTACTATCAGGTACCAACCTCTCCCTAACTAGGTGGATTCAAGTAAGACAATTGCACGGATCTCTGACTTTTCAATAACTGCAGAGCCCTCCCATATTTGGCAGCTTTGCGGGCTCTCACACCTATGTTAATCCTGGCTGCTTCACTCAACACTGCAGCTCTTCCTGCACAAGAAATGTAAACCCATTTCATCATACCCAGATCCTAGAACTCACATATAGCAACCTTTTTCTGGGTCTATTAATGGTCCCCTCAACAACTGTGACCAAAAAGGATGCCTAGAATGGATTAAAAAAGATTTAGAGGGGGATACTGCAATCTGACCGGTTTCTCAACGGTTTTATCTCCTACTGTCAACAGAATGAACAGATACAATCTGTTAATCTGATTCAGGTGCCAGTCCACCTCTTCACTTTTTCACTGTGACTTAGCCTATACAAATCACTCTTGTGCAACCCCTCTAGACCAATCTAGAATGGGGAAAAATAAACAAGGCTTACAATCTAAGCGAATTACAGATCATTTCAGACCTCTGGAAGCGTCCCAAGAGACTGTGTCAGGATAATCAGACAACTCCGACAATGAGGGGAATCCTACACCCTCGCAACAAAACATGGACCTTTCAGACAGATCCATGGCAAAGATCGAGGAAATGCTCCAGGCTCACTTGGCAAAAACAGTTGACACCCTCCTAAAGGACATTCACGATCTTAATTAAAGAGCTTAACTTCTGGAAGAGACCACAAATCAAATTGTGGAAGCACAGGAGAGGGACAGATCTTATATATTCTAGAACTCCACTCAAATTTTCTGCCCTTGAAGACAAAATTGAGGATCTAGAAAACTGAACGAGGAGGCATAATTTAAGAATCAGAGGTATCCCAAGATCAGTGCAGAACCTCACACAGTATCTGAAAGCCATGATCAGCAGCCTCATCCCTGATACACCCGTGTCTGTCTGTGAAATGGAGAGGGCTCACAGAGCACTGGGGGCGACAAGGAACCAAGACATCCCCAAAGACATTATTATTAGATTCCTCAGTCAAATTTTCAGAGATCTAATACTACTGGCCTCCAGGAAAAAACATTCTATTAAAGGCCCGGACAGCTCTCTGCTTCTAATTTTTGCAGATCTATCATTGTGTTGGCTTGGCCCAGAGAGATGAAGCCTGCCTTGGAATTCTTGATTAGACACAAGATCCAATACAGATGGAGCTTCCCATTTGCCCTTCTGTTTCAGCTCAATGGCAGAAAGTAGCCTAATTGATACAATACTACTTATTGTTTCTTATGCTTGCTTTTCTAGACATAAACTAAAAAGTGTTAATGTTTTACCAAGTTATACATAGAATCGTACATGTCATAGAATCTTACAAGTTAAACCGTTGATTATATTTTACTAGCTACTTGCCCGTCAAAAATTACGGGAATAAATTGTTAAGCCTGACAATGCTGTTTGCCACCCAATGTGAGCACCTTCGGCGCTCACCGCAAGCCCCGCGCTGAGCGCCTTTGGCGCTCATCGCGTGGCTCGCAATGATCGTCATTGGAGCTCATTGCGAGGCTCGCCCCCTGTCTACTTCCCCCCTTGTGTCTCATTTCCCCTCTCCTCTCCCTCCCTTGTGTCTCCTTTTCCCCCTCCTCTCCCTCCCTTGTGTCTCCTTTCCCCCCTGTGTTTTTAACCCTGTATTTTTCCCCCTCCCCTGTGTCTCTTCCTTTCTTCCCTGTGTCTCTTTCCCCCCGTGTCTCTTTCCCCACGTGTCTCTTCCCCTCCCCCTCTCCCTCTCCTGTGTCTCTTCCCCCCTCTCCTTCCTCTATGAGCTCAATGCAGCCCCCATCGGGTGCTGAGCGAGGGACACAAGTGCGTTACCAACATCGCAAACATCACCAACACTGTCAACTATATATGTGATATGCATAAATAATTGTAATTTCAGTCAGGGGATACCTACTGGCTAGTTGACTTCGTTCATAGATGGTGGACATGCCCAGTAGCCCAGGATTTATGGGGGAAATTGACTCAATTGATATCTCAATTATTAAACACTCCAATCCTCCCCTCAATAGAGACCTGCCTATTGGGCATTCATGTAGATAACTTAAGCTCACACCAGAATAAACGTTTTAAAATTTTTGCTTGGAAACCAAATCGCTAAAAACTGGAAACGTCCACACTCAACCTGAGGGAAGTAATTCTCAAAATGAAGTACATAATGATTAATGATAAACTAACTCACACCCTGCAGGACTCCCCCTTCCTTATAATATTGGTACCCTGGCTTAACTCTCCACATAGTACTCCAATTAGGTAAACAAATCTGCAATTCTTTGCCATTGCTTACAGTGGGGTGCTGAGGCCGGGGGGGGGGGGGGGCGGCCCTTTGAAAGTGCCGGCTGGAATAAAAAATAGAATCCAAAGGTCAGCTTGTAAGATGCAACCCTTTCCCCATCCCCTTCCTCCACCCCCCCCCCCCTTTTTATTTTATATTTCAATGCATATGTTAATTCTAGAGAAAGTTTATGGGTAAAAAAAGGAAGGCAAGAAGGGTAAAAAAAGGAAGGCAATAATACCTTAACAGGTTTAGAAATCTTTTATTTACAAATACATTCACCATCAATCAACAAATTAATACAATTATTTATTACATAATATTTTATATTTTTCAGTGACATGTGTGTAGGTGAATAAGATTGCCTTCTCGTATGTGATTATGGTGGACTAACTATACACATCTACTGTTAGTTCCACTACAGGAAGTTAATTCTTAGAAAATCCCTCATTTAAATGTATAGTTATTATGCTACACTGATCGGATATGACTGATATGTAAGTGTTATGCATTTTTTAAAGCCTTAGCAGTTATGAGTTCCTTATTTTATTTTTAGACACCCCCTATGGCCCCCTGTGATCAATATCCACCACACTGAATATATATGTGCATGGTCTTGTTATATTGTTCATTACTCTTTCTTATGTGATGTTATATTGTAATGGCACATACACTAGACCAGTGGTAGTGAGATCGGCCCAGTGAGTACCGCCAATAGTCCACAACTGATGTATTGTATGTTTCTGCTTGTGCTTTTGGTTCTATTCGATTGAGCTCAGGTGAGTAACTTTATGATATCCATTTTAGTCATGAACCATAATCATAATTAATTATAAGCAGAAGGCCCTTGCAATCCTGGACTGCTGGCGACACTTTTTACTGACTTTACTACCAATGTATTAAGCATTATGTCATATGTTAAAGTTTTAGAAATCACATACTGACATTATATGTTCATTTCACACATTGTTAAACATTTCAGAGAAAACACATTGAATTCTAAGAATTATTGTTAAGGGTCAGGTGGCCAAGTGTTAACTCCTGAGGCTCTGTACTAAGCGGGTGTGACAGCATTATTTGGGTAACAGTGTTCGATTGTGTGTGCAGGTTTGTATAACTGACATTGTAATTTATTTTATTGTTTGTTTATATTTCTTGTTGTGCAAGGCTGTGTTAACCATTAGAATGGCTTCTTTTGTGCTGTAAGGTGTAAAGGGAAACATTTTATTTATTGGGGCCCTGTAAAATTCTTCTTTAGGAGGTTGATTTCTCGTACTGGGATTCTAACGTGTCCCAGAAGTGTTCTCATAAAAGGTTTAGCTGCTATTGTGGAAGTTGGCTGAGTTTACACATAAGTATTTAGATGTCTATAACCACTCTCAGTGGCTTCACGTAGCATTTTTCCTATGGGAGCCATGTAATCACATGTTATGTAAAACCATTTTTAGGGAAGGGAACACTTCACATGTTGCAATAATACATTGTGTATTTGCTCTGTTTGTGCTCACAAGAACTTTTTAGCCATATAAAGTATATATAAATATCTGACATCATACATTACTCAAATTATAACTATAATATAGTTATGTGATTTAAAAAACTAGGAAATATTTAATAGGTAACCTCATTTTTTTGCAAATAAATTATAAATATATCAAATCATAACACAAATATATAGCTTGTTGAATATATCCATGAAATAGTTATTCAGTGACTATAAAAACATCTAAAAAAAAAGCACTTCTCATTAAAACTTAATTTTTGTATAATGCTATTAATACTCCGCAAGATCAGATAGAGCTTGAAGTACAGTAGTCCACTAGATGGCAGCATAGCCCCACTGATGACACTGCAGTCCCCTAAATGGCAGCATGTCAACGCTGATGACACCACAGTCCACTGGATGGCAGCATAACCACACTGATAATACTCCAGTCCCCAAATGGCAGCATAGTCCCACTGGTGACACCACAGTCCCCTAAATGGCAGCATAGCCACACTGATGACACAACAGACCCCTCAATGGCAGCATATCAACACTGATGACACCACAGTCCACTAGATGGCAGCATAACCACACTGAAAACACAACATTCCCCTAAATGGCAGCAAAGCCACACTGATGACACAACAGACCCCTCAATGGCAGCATATCAACACTGATGACACCACAGTCCACTAGATAGAAGCATAACCACACTGATGACACAACATTCCCCTAAATGGCAGCATAACCACGCTGATGACACAACATTCCCCTAAATGGCAGCAAAGCCACACTGATGACACAACAGACCCCTCAATGGCGGCATATCAACACTGATGACACCACAGTCCACTAGATGGCAGCATAACCACACTGATGACACAACATTCCCCTAAATGGCAGCATAACCACACTGATGACACCACAATCCACTAGATGGCAGCATAACCACACTGATGACACAACATTCCCCTAAATGGCAGCATAACCACACTGATGACACCACAATCCACTAGATGGCAGCATAACCACACTGATGACACAACATTCCCCTAAATGGCAGCAAAGCCACACTGATGACACAACAGACCCCTCAATGGCGGCATATCAACACTGATGACACCACAGTCCACTAGATGGCAGCATAACCACACTGATGACACAACATTGCCCTAAATGGCAGCATAACCACACTGATGACACAACATTCCCCTAAATGGCAGCATAACCACGCTAATGACACCACAGTCCGCAAGATGGCAGCATAACCACACTGATAATACTGCAGCCCCAAATGGCAGCATAGTCCCACTGGTGACACCACAGTCCCCTAAATGGCAGCAAAGCCACACTGGTGACACAACCGTCCACTAGATAGAAGCATAGCCACACTGATGACACAACAGACCCCTAAATGGCAGCATAACCACACTGATGACACTACATTCCCCTAAATGGCAGCATAACCACACTGATGACACAACATTCCCCTAAATGGCAGCAAAGCCACACTGGTGACACAACAGTCCACTAGAAGGCAGCGTAGCCACACGGATGACACAACAGACCCCGAAACGGCAGCTTAGCAACACCGCTGACACAACAGTCCACTAGATGGCAGCATAACCACACTGATATTGTATGGACTCTATTTTTCCCTTAAAAATAAAAAGATCCCATGCGTGCCATAATTGCTGCAGTTAATTAGCAGGCAGGTCCTACTTTACTCTTTGTGTCTATCATTGTTGTTGCAGCCATATTAGTTTCTGGCAGTGTTAGTAACATGGGCATGGTAGCCTTATTTGTTACTGGCATAGGGATTACTACATGTGAGTGATGAGGTGAAGCTTTAACTAATAGCTTTGTCAACATAGAGCCCGATTTAATTAGAAGCCTGCATCTTGCGGTATAAAGGCTGTATGTCTGCGGGTGTGCTGCGGGCTTGAACTCTGCTTCAATTCCCGTGCTATTCAATTGAACAAGCCTGCAAGTTACGGGTCGAACGCCGAAGCCATAAACCATGTAGTGGTATGTAGCAGTTCAGGGCGGGAACATGATCAATTAAGCAAGGTCGTAACCACCCATTTCGAAGCAGCCAATAGAAAATGAGACCGCCTCATTACGGCATTAAAACATGGATGTTACATGTCAATCAGGTGCAAAATACAGAATAATAAAAATGAATGCCAATACTGTTCTAGTCCATGTGGGTGGCCTGATATGTATTAACGAAATGACACATAAGAAAAAAAATATAGCCGATTTGCGAGCTTGAGACTGTTGTGCAATTAATTCTAATGTCTTTCATCACTTTCCCTGTGATTTACAGTGCAGTATTTATTTTTCATTTGTATTCACAATGCTACGGACAGGGTTTAAACCCCCTTGCGGGTCCTCTCTAGTACTTGTAGAATTTTCTCCTACATTTGCCATTTATGGTGTAAAACATTTGCCGCCTTGGGGAATTGTAGCAATTGAATATTGATTTTAGAGATCGTAACTCTTGCGGACGGGAGAGATCAAAGGCATCGGGAGGCTGTAAGTTCCGGGTTTAACAACCGCAAGGTTTTCAAGCCTGTAACCTGTAAACCGATTGGAGCCACTTAAATAGCAAATTAACCTACAGCCTCACTTACGGGCTCCAGTAACTTATGATTGCTCAATTGAATCGGTTTCATAGTGTTTACAATAACCACTTAATAATTTGTTTGTCAAAGAACTGTGAGTTTGATACAGTGGCGGAACTAGGGAATGGAGGGTCCTGGTGAATAACAAAGTTTTGGGTCCCTTTCTGGGGAGTTGTAAAAAATGTTTTGCACTGGGCTCTGCCGGAACCAAATAACTCAGTGCTCCTGAGTGGGGAGGCGGGCTGCCATGGGATGGGCCAGGGTGAGAGTTTTAGGGAGCTTTTACACTACAGGACAAAATTAAATGCAAATAAAAATTAAATAAAAATTATATAAATTACACAGCACTGCACCACCTGCACCACTGGTAGATCTGCCCCTGACTTGAAAGTTTGGTATTTTAAGCACAAAATCCTCACTGAAACTCTTTAACTCTCCCAATGGAGGACATCTAGCTTGCCCAGTAGATATAAATAAGATTAGTGACAAAACTTAAAAATGTTAAAAATTAACCGACTGGGCATGCTCTTCTTCCGTATCACCCTACGCTCGCACATACTGAGCCAGTGCTGATAAGCTGCAGTAAAGAGCACTGTCTAGATACAAGCAGGCCTCTGTCTATACACTATTCTGAAAGCCCTTTTGATCTGAGCTTATGTTAGAGCTCCTTCCACTACTGTTTGAAAGTACATTTAATATAGTATATTACTTTTAAATAATTGAATAGTATTTGTATTAATGATCAATGTCTAACTAAAACATCTAGCTGCTATAGTTAGGAAATTACAGCGGTCCTTTATTTTGTAATCCACAATTTAATATTACTGTACAGTGGGATAGGGATCCAAGATCTGTGCAAAGTGAAGACCTCCCCACCCATACGCAGTCAAAAAGACCCCCATTTTGTGTTGCAAATCTTGAATATTGTTTTAATACAGGTTTATTTATTTTTTCTTTCAAACACAAACACTGCTTCCTATACATGCAGACCAGTGGTTCTGAATAGCAGGTCCAAGTACCAAAGCTGGTGCCTGGGACCTTATCAGCTGGTGTTTATGTACAAAGATGGATGAGGAGAACTTCATACTTTGAAATATACCACTACCTAGTAATCTGAATCCAGGTGAGTATTTAGGTTTTATGCTGCCCTAGGCCAGTTTGGGTTTGTGTGCCCCCTCAATGACCAGGTTACTCCTCCTCCTTTCCTTTTGCTATATACAATCCTAAATTTACCATACACCTATATAGAAAATCATAAGTGTATATATGTCTTGGCAAGAACACAAGAGTAAGTCAGAAAGTGGCAGGTACACTTACAGACAGAATATTCTATGCATATAAACCTTTTGTGCATATTCCATGGCATTGCATTGGCAACTTCAGGCAGACTGCTGCCCACTGGAAATATGTTGCCCTAGGCCTGGGCTTTGTGGGCCTAGGGTGAATCACAGCCATGTCTGAATCTCAAAGGTGGTCTTCTTGAACTCTGGACTTTAACCAGCAGGATCCCAAATAAAAAAGGCTGAGTGTCACTACCCTAGACTACAACAGACATGTGCCATGTAATGCTCATAGAAAGCCTTAACAATACAAAGTAATAGCCTAATAAAACAGTAGTCCATTAGGAATATGAGTACACAGAGCAGCCAATATTTAGTCTTCCTAAGAGTTTTATATAGAGCAAACAGCCTATCATCAGATTTTATTTGCAGTGTTGCTCTTAAGAGATTAATTATATAGTTAACATTAATGATGCTGTAAAAGCTCACAGACACCAATACACAACGATTTGATAAAAGTGAGATTTTATAGCCATATCAGTCAATTTAATTATCCTCCACTAAACTAAATCTAAGTAGCAGGTATAATCTGCATTTAGTGTGTTTTACAAGTGTATAGCCACTTTACAATCTTCATTCACACAGAAGTGACAATCTATGGCAATATTGATAAAAGCTTTGAGTAAATGGTTGCACAGATGATCCAGCTAATATCTGTTTTACTGCATTGTAAAAGGTATATTGCACTCATTTTTGTGGCAAAATGCATGGACCATAATCATTTGTTGATAATGTTTAGGAAGCAGGCATATTACAATGATGATGGGCCACATCCTTCCTAGTATAATAAAACCTATTTACTTGAGTTGAATATATATGAGACTAAATGCTATGGGCCTCATTCTATTATCGGCCGTAAATCGGCCGTAAGGCTGCGATTCCTTGCGAGGGTTCAGTTAACTCGCGATTCTATTATACGGCCCCGCAAGGATCTCCTTTTACGGCCGGCCGCATATCTTGGAACCGGCCGTAATCTGTGAAATATAAAAACTGAAAAATAAATTCAAGCCTGCACTGTACAGCTCTGTAAATGCTAGGGATCATATTGGGGGACATGAGGATTAAAAGGAACCCACTCTCAAGCTTGCACATCTGCCCAAACCCGAGTTCAAATTAACTGTTTATTTGCCGGCTGCGGCGGGGGTGTGTCTGAGGTGCTCCAAGCACTCTGGACTTTTTACATGTATATTTTACGGATATTAAAAATAAAATATTTTACGGATTTGAGTACAGGATAATTATGTGCTATCTTTTCTAACACCTAAAATCCCTTTATAGTCTTCTCAAAGTGCAGGATGGCTTTATTTGAGCTATTTTATGTGCTTAATTGGTGCTAGCGAGACCTTTTTCCTGCAAGTAACTGCGGCTCGTTTTTAGCCTTGCAGAGAGGTTTCCCGGAGCAATTGAATTGCAAATCTCTTGCGGCCGTTTTAGATCAAAGGCTTTCCTCCGGCGCGATCGGCCGCAAGAGATAGCAAGGCACCGGCCGCAAGCCTGCCGGAATCCCCGGCCGTAAGGGAATAGAATAGCAGAATAGCTTGCGGCCGGTCCTTGCGGCCCCGCAACGGCTGCGGCCGATAATAGAATGAGGCCCTATGGCCCTCATTCAATTGCAATTTGGCCAATTGAATAGGGGTCTAAATAAGCACATAACATATTTTTTTTAAGACATTTTTAGTTAGTAAGCATCTATCCAAAAGCAAGGTTTTCACTAACTAAAAACATCTTTAAAAAAAATATGCTATGTGCTTATTTAGAGCCCTATTCAATTAGCCAAATCGCAATTGAATGAGGCCTTATGTATGTAGTAGCACTCAAAGGCCCGCATTCAATTGCCATTTGGCCAATTGAATAGGGCTCTAAATAAGCACATAACATATTTTTTTTAAATACGTTTTTAGAAAACCTTCCTTTTGGATGGATGTTTACTAACTAAAAACTTCTTTAAAAAAATATGTTATGTGCTTATTTAGACCCCTATTCAATTGGCCAAATTGCAATTGAATGAGGGCCAAAATGTTTCATTACATATCTAAGTATCTCCCACATTCAGACACATATTTGTGTTGTAGTGATGGTACAGTTACAACAATGTGTTGCATTATGAAAGGACCTCCATAGCTAGGGAAACTGGCACATGTTGTGAAGTATGCACCAAACAACCTTAGCACCTATATAGGCTCTGAGCATTAAACACATTTTTAAGAAAAAGTTATTTGTTGAAATATAAGATGATTAAATGTTTGCAATACTCTATCCACCATAAATACAGCTTTATGAAATATGAGATGAGTAAGAGAGATAGAGTTTAAATTGTGTAAAAGTGTTTTTTAAACACAATTTTCTAGTTCGCTTGTAGTCATGATGCTTTACATGTGTTGCCATGATCAAGTGATTATTATAGCCCATGGTTACCAATATGGGCGATGTAACACAATATTAATCACCTGTTCATTGTGCAAGCAAATAACAGATACTTTATACATTTAAAGGTATTGTCAATAAAATCCCAAGTAAGGCCTCCATGTAAATCAAGTGCTCTAAGTTAGGTAACTGCCGCAAATCGGCAACAGGACCTTTTTTCCTTAAGTTCTGCATTATTGTAAATCTTTTGCTCCCGCATATTAGGTCAGGGAGCAGCCAAGCCAAGCTTTACAGATGAGACAGCTCTAGGAGCCAATAGGAAATGCGACATATATATTATAATGAGTGGGAAGTGCCATAACAAGTGCCGTAACTGCTGGGCAAGGAAACATTAGAGATATATACAAAGTAATTTTTTCAATAAATAAAGATGTGATATATTTATGATATATATATCTATATATATATATATATATATATATATATATATACTATATATAGACAATGAATTAGAGCATTTGTTCCTAGACAACATGGTTTTGTGACATACTGAGTTGTATGTGTACTGTATATACTGTATATATATATATATATATATATATATATATATATATATATATATATATATATATACACAATTAATTAGAGCATTTGTTCCTAGGCAACATGGTTTTATGACATACTGGGTTGTGTCTCATAAAACAGGCTTAATACTAATATATCATATGTTTAATTACACATTTGTTGTTATTGGATTTTTTCAGTATCATATAATGTTGAAATTTCATAATGTTTAGTACTTTTTGTGCTATAGTGATACTTGCTTCTGGGGGATTCAGCAAGGGTTTGAAAACTACTTGCGAGTGGTCTTTGGTACTCGTAAATCTTTCTTCTGCTTTTTGTAGTTACACCATTGCCCTGATTCGTGAGTGATCCGTAAAGTTTTATTAGCATAGGGTTTGGGTGATAAAGTGTACAGGAGTAAATTTATTGTCAGTGCAAAAATCAATGGAGATTTTTGCATTGCTTTATAGCTTTGTCATGCAGTTCACTCATAGCAGATAGGGGATTAACATAGCTATGTAGGATTTATTGTGCTGTTCCAGTATAGATTTTGCGGTGATTTACATAGGGCCCTAATAGAGTTGTTTAATATATTTCTGTTTAATCACATCTGCTCTACAACAGTCACTTAAATGAAGTAGCTCATGGTTTGCACAGCTTCTAATGTTGTGAGTTTGTTACATACGTCACAAATAAGGGAGGCTTTTCCCAAACTACATTGACATTTAATAAGGTGCAGTAATGCCTATACATGGAGGAGTACACTGAGGGAACTTCAAATGTATTTGGCTTTTATTGTTCCAAGAAGCTAGCATTTTATGATAGATGAGACAGGGTCATGTGAATTGCAGAGAATATTAAAAAAAAATAGCAATCTAACAATGCTCTGATTTCTTACCTGCCATCTGACATCTAAAAAAACATCAGGTCAATGTTGTGTTAGTTAGAAAATGAATATACCATCCTTGTTTAGACCCCATGACAAGAGCTAAATCATGCTCTAGACTGAAACATATATGATTCTAAAGCCATGGATTGATATCACGTGAGCTGAAATAACAATAATGATCTGGAACATTGGAAAATTAAAAAACAAACAATTGATCTGCTTTTTGTCCAAGTAACTTGTTTGTGTAATTTTTGTTATACTAGGCATTCATTTACAAAAGGTACAAGGTCAAGAAACCAAAGAATGTACACATTTCATTGCTAGACCCACTTTATTTTATTATTTACACATTTTTGTTTATCTTTTTCTTTGTTTAGAATAGGTCTTTATTTTATCTTAAACTGAAGGGATTCAGACATGTTGACCTGCTTGATCCACTTAGATTGTAAGCACTTATGATAGTAGGGCCTAGTTTGTAACAGCATATAATGTTTGTCTTATATATTTTACGTATCCCCTGTACTCAGTGCTATGGAACATGCTGACGCTTTATAAATAAAGGATTATAATAGTAACGCTGCAACCCAAGACAACCTGGGGTAGCTTGTCAGTATTTAGTATTGATAAACAATAAACATGACAGTGGGGTCCCATACAGTACAGATTCCTGAATGAATAAAAGGAACATTGATAACCCTTACTTACAGTAAACTCTGTTTTTTTAAAGAATGAATCTTCAAAATGGGCACTAAGGGCCTCATTCAATTGCGATTTGGCCAATTGAATAGGGCTCTAAATAAGCACATAGCATATTTTTTTTAAAGAAGTTTTTAGTTAGTGAAGACCTTGCTTTTGGATAGAAGTTTACTAACTAAAAACTTCTTTAAAAAAAAAAATGTTATGTGCTTATTTCGAGCCTTATTCAATTGGCCAAATTGCAATTGAATGAGGGCCTAAGTGTTTTTAAAAAAAATCTAATATTAACTATTAGATACAACTTTATATTTTTTTAAACTTATATTTGATTTAAAAAATGTATACATACAGATCACAAACATAAAAAACAATTAATAATATCAAAGATAACAGTAAAAAATAGTAAAAAGTTTATTTGCATTACATGACAAAATGTTATTAACTTATAGTCACCACTCAATCTTTATAACTCATTATTAACATCATATAAAAGGGGAAGATTATTACCAAAATGTTTTTAAATCTAATTTATTATACTCCCCACAGTTTTCAAAGTTTGTAAACTTGGCTTCCTGATCCAATACAGCATAAGAAATTGTCTCTTTTTGGAATATTTACCAAACTTGTTTTCTAGTCTGTTAATGCTTGGTGTTTGTTTTTGCATCCAGTGTGGGCTATTACAGTTCTAGTCTCAGTTAATATTTGTATAATTTGTTTTTGTCCATCTCTCCCTATATCTTTTAAAGGCCCATTTAGTAGCATTATTACTGGTTGTAACTTTAATTCATGGGCTAAGTATAAAATGTTATAGTTTGTTTCTTTAGTCTGAATATTTCTTGATGCTCTGTAGTACTGATCCTATATTTTTTGCCATATTTTGCTATTTTTCTATTTTGAATATAGCTCTATTTGTGTGTATATAGTTGTGCTCAAAAGTTTGCATACCCTGGCAGAAATTGTGAAATTGTTGCATTTATTTTGAAATTATGATCATATGAAGCCATTTATTATGACATCATTGTTTGGCTCCTTTTTAAATCATAATGATAACAGAAATCACCCAAATGGCCCTGATCAAAAGTTTACATACCCTTGAATGTTTGGCCTTGTTACAGACACACAAGGTGACACACACAGATTAAATGGCAATGCTGAGCAAAACAGAACTGTCAAAAGATTTGTGTAACAAGGTAATGGAACTTCATAAAAATAGAAACGGATATAAAAAGATATTCAAAGCCTTGAAAATGTCAGTCAGTACTGTTCAATCACTTATTAAGAAGTGGAAAATTTGGGGATCTCTTCATACCAAGCCAAGGTCAGGTAGACCAGGAAAGATTTCAGCCACAACTGCAAGAAAAATTGTTCGGAATGCAAAGAAAAACCCACAGGTAACCTCAGTAAAAATACAGGCTGCTCTGGAAAAAGACAGTGTGGTTGTTTCAAGGAGCACAATGCTACAATACTTGAACAAAAATGAGCTGCATGGTCGAGATGCCAGAAAGAAGCCTTTACTGTGCCAATGCCACAAAAAAAGCCTGCTTACAATATGCCTGACAACACCTTGACACGCCTCACAGCTTCTGGGACACTGTAATTTGGAGATTCAAATAGAGTTTTATGGTCACAACCATAAGCGCTATGTTTAGAGAGGGGTCAATAAGGCCTATAGTGAAAAAAATACCATCCCCACTGTGAAGCATGGTGGTGGCTCACTAATGTTTTTTTTTTTTTTTGGGGGGGGGGGGGTGAGCTCTAAAGGCGCAGGGAATCTTGTGAAAATTGATGGCAAGATAAATGCAATAAGTTATGAGAAAATACTGGCAGACAATTTGAATTCTTCTGCACAAAGGCTGCACATGGGACGCTCTTTGACTTTCCAGCATGACAATGACCCGAAACACAAGGCCAAGTTGACCCTCCAGTGGTTACAGCCGAAAAAGGTGAAGGCGCTGGAGTGGCCATCACAGTTTCCTGACCTTAATATCATCGAGCCACTGTCGGGAGATCTCAAACATACGATTCATGCAAGACAACCAAAGACTTTGCATGACATGGAGACATTTTTCCAAAACGAATGGGCAGCTATACCACCTGCAGGCATTAGGGCTCCATAGACAAGTATTACAAAAGACTGTATGCTGTCATTGATGCTAAAGGGGGTAATACACAGTATTAAGAACTAAGAGTAAGCAATTTTTGATCAGGGCCATTTGGGTGATTTCTGTTATCAATATGATGTAAAAAGGAGCCAAACAACTATGTGATAATAAATAGCTTCATATGATCACTATCCTTCAGTAAAATACTTTTTTTTGCATGATCAGTAATATTTTCAAAATAAATGCCAAAATCTCACAATTTCTTCCAGGGTATACAAACTTTTGAGCACAACTGCATATTAATGCACAGTTTTCCATTTAGATTGTTAAGCATCACATATATACAGTAGTTGTCAGTTTATGTAACGTTTGCGATGTTGGTCACCCTGTTGCGGCCCGTAGAGCCGAAACTGTGAGGCCCGTGGGACTTAGCAGTAACTGCGAGCCTCGCGAAGTGAGGCAAGCAGTTGAGGGCCGCGGGACTTAGACCCGCCGGACTTCGGCGCTCAGTCCCGGGGGACTTAGCGTGCTGTGAGGGCTGCAATCCTCCTCCTCCCTCCTAAACCTCTTATTCTCCCTCCTTCCCCACTCCCAAAAACCTCCCTATCTCCTTTCCCCTCTCTCCTCTCTTCTTATCTTGATCCACTGAGCTCCTGCTGCTGTTCTCTTCCCTGCAGCGCGTCTTCTTGCTGTGACCATACCGGCATATGCCAATGATGTGACTTCACATGCTCGTCACGTCATTAGCATATGCCGGTTCCGGACACAGGTAGAAGACGTGCTCCAGCAGCAGGAGCTCAGCGCATCAAGTTAAGAAGAGAGGAGAGAGGGGAAAGGGGATAGGGAGGTTTTTGGAGAGGGGGGGAAGGAGGGAGGATAAGGTGGGAAAGGAAGGAGGAGGATGAGACACAAGGGAGGGAGAGGAGGGGGACAAGGAGACACAAGAGAGGTGAGAGGAGACACAAGGGATGCAGAGGAGGGGGAGAAGGAGACACAAGGGAGGCAGGGTAGGGGGGAAAGGAGACAGAAGGGAGGGAGAGGAGGGGGAAAAGGAGACACAAGGGAGGGAGAGGAGGAGGGAAAAGAGACACATGGTAGAGAGGGGGGATGAGACACAAGGGAGGGAGAGGGGGATGAGACACAAGGGAGGACGCAGATGAGTGCCGAAGGTGCTCACATTGGGTGGCAAACAGCATTGCCACGTTTAAAAATTGTATTCCCGTCATAGTTGTGATATAGTGTCAGGAACATCCTTACAATGGACACATTATCTTTATAAAATGTTAATGATTTAAGAAGCTTTATTTTTTGGGATATGTTTGTATGTAATATTTTACTTCTGCATAAATAGCTAATTATATTGATCTTCCAAAAACACTAAATTCTAGTTATATAAGTGTGTCTTAACATTACTATAGCTAAGTGTTCAATATATAATGCATAAACAAGGGGACATCACTGTCTTGTCCCTCCTTGTATTTCTATTGGAGTTGAATAAAGCCCATTGTGCATATGTGTGCAATGGGTTTTTGGTAGAGGGTTGAAATAACTCATGATCTTCGTTGAGAAGTTGTAGTGGAATAGAAGTGTTAATAAAATCCCAATTGGGACTCCATCCCAACTAACATTAACCCCTATTAACCTCTATGAGCCAGGGAGTCCCAATCAGGACCCCCTGCCACCTATTAACCCCCCATAAGCCAGGGAGTCCCAATTGGTATGCTACTCTTAAAATTAACCTGTGTTCCCGGGGTACTAGAATTACCCCCGCAGCACCTAAATTTAACCCCTATCACTCATGGGGGTCTGCAGACATCAGTCCCCATAAGGGTCTATATAGACCCTGAAGGGATTATAAGAAACCCTACCAATAACACTATAAGTGCCATGAGGGTCCACCAGGGTCCATCTAGGCACTACTCTACACTACACTATTATATCCCCCAATAAACTAATTCATATAAATTAACCCCCCACTACAGTATTGGCCCCCTTCTACCTTATTAACACTTCACTACCTTATTAACCCCCCTCTACCTTATAAACACCCCAATTACCATAATTAAACCCCACTATCTTATTAAACCCATCTATACTTATTTAACCCTAGATATAACTATTTAACCCTATTTATAACTTTTTAACCTCCTCACTACCTATTTAACCATATCTATACCTATTTAACCCTATCTATACCTGATTTACCCTATCTACACCTAGTTAACCACCCATTAACTATTTAAGCCCCTCACTACCTAATTAACCCCTCCATTAACTATTTAACCCCATCACTAATTAAATAACTTAACCCCCACTGATAAACTATTAACCCTCAACTAATGATTTAACCCCCCACTAATTAACTAAACTAATCCTCCTCTAATTGTTTAACCCCTCTAATTAACTATTAACCCCCTCTAATGAATTAACCCCCACTACTAAAAGCTATCTTCCCTAAGTAACCATCAATCCCCCCTAATTAACCATCTATTCCCCCTAATTAAATAACTAACCCCCCCTAATTAAACAATTAACCCCCTAATTAAATAACTAACCCGCTAAGCAAATAAAATTAACCCACTACTCTCAAAAATAAAAACACCCACTACGAACAAAAACAAAACACTACTAACCTACATTACAAAAAATAAAAAAAGACTTACAGAAAATAAAAATACATTATAGCCTGGTATGTTAGGAATTGTAGTGATTTAAAGAACTGAGAATGTTTTATCCATATTAATCTGTTGTGGCCTTCTAAGCATGTTATCTCTTTGATCTTTAATGCATTTTATGAATCTACAGTGAGGGGAAAAAGTATTTGATCCCCTGCTGGTTTAGAACGTTTTTCCACTGACAAAGAAATGATCAGTCTATAATTTTAATGGTAGGTTTATTTTAACAGTGAGAGACAGAATGACAAAAAAAAACAAAGAAAAACGCATGTCAGAAAAACTCATGACATGATTTGCTAGTAGGAAAATAAGTATTTGACCCCTTCGGCTTAGTGCTTGGTGGCAAAAACCCTTGTTGGCAATCAACACCCGAAATCATTCTTCCTTCTCCAAACACGGTTGAGTTGATGCCAAAGAGCTTGATTTTGGTCTCATCTGACCACAACTCTTTCACCCAGTTCTCCTCTGAATCATTCAGATGTTCATTGGCAATCTTCAGATGGGCCTGTACATGTGCTTTCTTAAGCAATGGGACCTTGCGAGCGCTGCAGGATTTCAGTCCTTCACGGCGTAGTATGTTACCAATTGTTTTCTTGGTGACTATGGTCCCAGCTGCATTGAGATCATTAACAAGATCCTCCCGTGTAGTTCTGGGCTGATTCCTCACCGTTCTCATGATTATTGAAACTCCACGCGGTGAGATCTTGCATGGAGCAGCAGACCAAGGGAGACTAGCAGTTATTTTGTGTTTCTTCCATTTGCGAATAATCGCACCAACTGTTGTCACCTTCTCTGCTTGGCAATGGTCTTGTAGCCCAGTCCAGCCTTGTGTAGGTCTACAATCTTGTCCATTACATCCTTGGACAGCTCTTTGGTCTTGGCCATGGTGGAGAGTTTGGAATCTGATTGATTGATTGCTTTTGTTGCCAGGTGTCTTTTATACAGGTAACAAGCTGAGATTAGGAGCTCTCCCTTTAAGAGAGAGCTCCTAATCTCAACTCATTACCTGTATAAAAGACACCTGGGAGCCAGAAATCTTGCTGATTGATAGGGGATCAAATACTTATTTCCCTCACTGACCTGCTAATCAATTTATAGTTTTTTTTTAAATGCGTTTTTCTTGTTCATTTTTTTTGTTATTCTGTCTCTCACTGTTAAAATACACCTACCATTAAAATTATAGACTGATCATATTTTTGTCAGTGGACAAATGTTCAAAATCAGCAGGGGATCAAATACTTTTTCCCCCACTGTATTTGTTCTCTGTTTTTGTAAATGTCTGGCCAACATAGTATAAGGCTTATTAATAGATGCATAATAAAGTTGTTTTGTTGATTTTAGTGAGGTTATTGCTTAATCAGTTAACAGAGCATTCAGTTCTCTAGTTTTAATGATTTTTTTCTCTAAAAGTATTGAAATTGTAAACTGTATATGTTGTATGACCAATTAATTGAGTTTAGTTGTCATGACTATTTTTTTCCCCATTTTAATGTATTTTTATAAGAAGAAATGTTTTAAGTTTTCCTCAAATTACAGAAAATAAACTAACCTGTTTGTAAAAACTTTTATCCTCACAATAAACAAACTCACAGCTTCAAAATACAGCCTAAAGAGAACAAGCTTCCGTATTGAAAACACTCCTGTTCTTAACCACTGACACATTGGTGTAGTATTGTAAAATAAAGGTGGTGGCAGGAGTATTTCTAGGTGGCTATAGCCAGTATACAGTGGAACTATAAACTATACTACACTATATATGGGATAAACTATGAGATTGCCTGGTTGATGATTGCAGTTCATCTTTTTGTTACTACAGTAGTCCATTCACATCAGGTAGACTTTAACAGATCTTATTGATGCCAATTACTCACTGCTTGTGAGAGGTTCAGACCCACCCTCCGGCCCTGGGAACAGAACAGGAGCAAGGAACAAAAGAGGGTGCAAGAGCACATCAGGGTAGTCATAAGCAGCAGCCACAAGCGGATCATCTCCTATGAGTTATTCTGTGTCATCTAGCAGTCTCTCACTGGAGCGTTAGCTTCCAATAACTCACTGATTAAAAATATATTGTACTCCCTCACCTGAAACCTGCTCACAAAAGCTATCAAAAAACGATTGCTGGTGGTGGTTTAGCTCCGTTTACCATGTAACTCAACTGAGTACCCCATACGTAGGGGCACATCTCTTAGCAAAGTAACAATCCCAAAGCAACAAACTCAAATTTTCAGGATTTCTCTTCATCAGGGGTATGGCTGGAATTTCTACCAGAAGATCCACCAAAAAAATCCAAGACTATTGCACGCCAAAGGCAAAGATTCTGCAACAAAACACCAGCAATGGAGGCTGCTGCACCGAGCACAAAGGCTGACATCCAAGAACGTAAAGAGTTGATTTCCTCTTTCAGTTCGGAGATCAAGGCAGAGGTTCAGAATGTAGTGGCGGATCTCACAGGTGAGATAAAAGCAGTTGACTCCAGAGTTACTAAAATGGAAGAAAACTACACCACTTTGTTACAAGCACACTCTTAATTAGGAGAGTAGATGCAAGCAGCAAGGGAAGAGCAAATACACCTTCTTTACAATCAGGAAGATTTGGAAAATCTCTCCAGACGACAGAACATCAGAATCCGCAATCTTCCTGAAACTATAAAAGATTCACCACAGTACCTACTCGACCTCTGCAGATCTCTTTTACCTAACCTGGAAGACGAATGATTCAGGATTGATAGGATACATAAAGCCTTGATGAACCGCCCTTCCTCTGGTGAGAGACCAAGGGATGTAGTAGCAAAGTTTCACTATCACACAATCAAGGACCTCTTTATGAAAGCGGCAATACCGGGCATCCCAGAAGTTGAGGGGTTGCAACCAAGCATATATTCAGACCTTTCCCTATCCACTCTGTTTAAAAGAAAATTGCTGAAACCCCTCTAGGAAACTATTTTGGACCAAGGATAGAAATACACATGGGGCTTTCCATTTAAACTAAATATTCCGTTCATACATTAGCAGTAGCTAAATTGGTTTGAAATAAAAGACATCATTTCTAGAAACAGACAAATTGAAAAAGATTTTATTGCATATAACCCCAAACTTTTATCAAAAAATTGCTTTAACTAGATCATATGGGATAAGTATCTGGAGATGATAAATTAAAACAGTCTTTATGAACCCTGAGCTATAAAAAAAAAATGGTATAAAGTGTATAATTTCTATGTTTTTGCAGAAATGATTGTTGTATGAATATGTCTTGTATGTTTAAAAATAAAATAAAATAAAAAAAAAAAAATATTTAGAAGGAAGGGAGAACCTACATCGTCTGTTATATGGATGAAGGCACATCCTTACTTTCCTTTTGGGGTATTTCAATACCTGTCAATCCTGGACACCAGCAGCTGGACCCTAGGCCCCAAAGATGCCCAAGACCACCACAACTATCACAGGACTGACAGTTTGAATTTGCAGGAGATCTCCTGTATCAAAGGTCTGGACTATATTCTCTTGCTTTAGGCCATATGTAATACAACAACATGCTGTGGTAGCGTCTACTCTACTACATTGTGGTCAATGTGAATCCTACATTGTTATGAACAATCCAAATTTCTTGTTTACTTCATACAAGTGGACTTGTGGTCAAAATAACTTTTTATAATTGGAGTCAAATTTATTCTCATTCCAGGAATTTAAATATTGTATTGTTATTTTTTATAGATGTTATCATAAAGTTCTGCCCTAGAGGGGTCATGTTTCTTATACTCTAGGTGAGTCATGACTTATACTCTAGGAGCCTCCTTCAATTGCGAGTTGCACAATTGAATAGGGCTCTATATAAGCACATAGAATATTTTTTTAAAGAACTTTTTAGTTAATGAACTTCTATCCAAAAGCAAGGTCTTCACTAACTAAAAACTTCTGTCAAAAAAATATGTTATGTGCTGATTTAGAGCCCTATTCAATTGGCAAAATTGCAATTGAATGAGGGCCTTGGTGAGTCGCCATTGTATCCTTTTTGCGGGATACCAGACGACTCGCCATTTTTGATCGGAGGACAGCGTTGTTGGAATATTGCAAGTGTTATATTTTCTGCTTTGATCACATATATAGTTGTGAGCATGCGAGATGTTGCTAACGCGTGCGGGCTTCGCAAAATTTACGTCGTTACGCAAGGAAAATACGAGACACGTTACAACCCATTACGACCTCGCAAAAATCGGCCGCAACACGCGCACATGAAAACATGAAAAATACAACAAATACATAAAAAGCTTACTTACAGGAAGAGGGGGCATCCAGGACCTCGAAAACTAAAGTTACACCTCAATTTAACTCAAAATAAAACAGTTTACACACTGAAAAATTCTCTAAGCGAGAGAAAAAATGACCGCCGAAAAAATGAAAACGAGGCTACAGCAGTCTAAAGAAGCAAAACACCCCCAAACACCTACGTATTTGCCGAAAAACACCTACGAGATTAAAAAACAAGGACACAACCCGCACGACCCATAAAACATTACAAAAACAATAAATACAAACAACAAACACATAAAAAGCTTACTCACAGCAAGGGGGGAGGCACCTCTGCAAGTGAAGTTACACCTCAATTTAAGCACAAATTTTGGAGTTCAGAGACCCGAAAATCACCTAAGCGAGAGAAAAAATGGCCGCCGAACAAAACGAAGGTCCCTAAACACCACCAAACAGCTACAGATATTCTGAAAAAGTTGCACGACATAGAAAACGAAGGACGCTAAATCAGCCACACATTAGCCTCCATTTTAGAACAATAGCTTATACAATACGGAAGTACACAGCTACGCTAACGGATTTGTGTCGCCCACGTACACTATTAGACTCCACACATTCATCACTCTTACACAGCAGCACCACACCACTAATGCTGCAGCAACATCAAAACAGATTGCCAGCTCTTCAACAGAATGCTTCCTGCATATATTACTTCAAAATAGGTAGTATATTACTTTATTAATCTATTATTTATTTTATTATTATATACACCAAACACCATTAGCTCACTTCCAATTTCATTGCCGTAATTTTTTGACGGGCAATTCGCTAGTACGTTTATAAAGAATATTTTATTTTGTTTCTTAGTTTTTCTTCTTTTTATTCCTATCTCTCCTTGTTACCTCCTTGTCCCCCCTCCCTCTCTACTGGTGACACCAATCTCTGGTATATCATCTTACTGGACCTGCTCGCCTACTAGAATCTTTAGACCGTACTCCCTTACCGTAGAATTTGGTAAGTAATGGATCTCAAAATTGTTTCACATAATGCCCAAGGGTTAAATGAACCAATAAAGCGAGGGATTGCCCTGGGAAAATATAGCTACTTAGGTGTTGACATTGTGTTGATCCAAGAAATACATTTCAAAAAGAATGCAATCCCAAAATACTGGGGCAAACATTTTACTTAGACCCAACACGCCACTGCTCCTGAAAAAAAGGGGGTTTCAATCCTTATTCATAAAAGATTACAGTTTCAACATATAGCTATCCATAAAGATTCTGATGGGATACATGTCTTATTGCATGGTACCATTAACAAATGTAAGGTATCCTTACTAAATGTACGTGCATCGAACTCCAGACAAGCAGTCTTCTTCCATAGAATTACAACATTCTTCTTGGATCTTGTATGATAGACACCTGGAGAGGATTGCCTCCGGGTGATAGAGATTACACTTATTATTCAGCAAGACATAGCTCATACTCCCATATTGACTATATTCTCATCCAAAAACACCTAACCTCGAACCTATCTGACGGTGCAATCCACCCCATCTCCTGGTCAGATCATGACCTAGTTTGTATTTCCCTTAAAGACCTACTCCCTAAGGAGTGTACACCTTCCTGGACACTAAACCTGGACCTTTTAAATGATGTTTCATCATGTGACAAATTTCAAAAAGAATTAGTAAACTTTTTCAACTTAAACAGCGGTGGTGAGGTACACCAAGCGGGGTTATGGGTAGCAAACAAAGTGGTACTGAGAGGACCCTGTATTCAGCTAGGGGCTTTAGCTATAAAAATAGAGCTTTCATGTATCAAATAATTGAATACAAAAGATATCAGACCTTCAGAAATCGTTAATACACTCGAGGTCTCCCAAGACCCAGGCGGAAATTCACACGTTGAAACAAGAATTATGTGGGGTTCTGAGGAGGAAGGTTGTAACTTAACTTACAGCATTCTCAGTCTACATTTTTTACATTCGCCAACAAGCCTGACAAAATGCTTGCCAAAAAGTTAATCAGCAGAAAGCAAATTCCTATATACCTCAAATCATACTTGAAAAAAGCAAGTCTATCTTCCAACCAGGTGATACAGGGAACGCTTTTGAAAAATATTATGTTACATTATATTCGGCATCCCCCCAGTCAAATACACCTAAGCATAAAGATCATATTAATTCATTGCTCTCTACAATCAAATTTCACAAATCCACTAGCGTTCAAACCCATAACCCGCAAATGGAGCCAAAAAGCCAACGGGTACTTGAGAGGACCCGCAAAGGGGGTTAAAGTCCTACCCATAGCACTGTAAATGCAAATATACACACACTACTGTATTTTCAATGAAGGGGAAAGTGATGTTAGCTATTAAATTTAATAGCACAACATTCTCAAGCTCGCAAATTTGCAATATAAAATACTCAATGTGTTAATATATATAACGGAACTAGCATGCACTAGAATATAATATTTACTGATTTATTAATATTGTATTATTTCTGGAATGCGGGTCCGATTGAAACTCGTAATTGAAACTCGTAAGACTTTGAAATCTAACCTCCATTTTTCAGTGATGTAATGATGACGATCCATTTGCCATTGGCTCTGTCTAAACTTATAACTACACATGCAACGTGCGCAAGAATGGTTTACAGGTTTGCGTCTACGGCCCGTAGCTTGCGGCATGGTTCAATTTAATAGCTCTGTAACGCAGCCAAATTTCCATCCCGCAGCCTGTGCGGTTGTGCCGATGCTGCTAAGGGGTTTCTAATTTAATGGGGCTGTATGTGTATGATATCTGCAGAACTGGATGTTCATTACAAAAAGTGGGCTTCCTGCTGGGATATGTGGGAGCTACGAATTAGTTGGTGTTAACACTCACCAGGTTTAATTTCATGTGAGCAAGTGGAATAATAAAGCAATGATTCACCCCCTTCCCCCCTTTTTTTTCTCTCTCTCTCCCTTTATTTCTTTTATGTAATTCTCTTTTATCTTTCTTTGACATGTTATGTGGTATATTATGTTAAATGTACGCAACGATAACAAACAAACAAAATCTAAAAAAATTAAAAATGTTGGGAAAAGTGTAAGAACAAGCCTTCCACATTGACATTTGTATCTTCTTCATGATGTTCTTGTTTTATACTACGTATTTAACATGATGTTGTTCTTTCTTCCCTTTAATAAAAAACGATTTAAAAAAAATAATAAATTACAGATTTATGAGTTTTACTATAATTGGATTTATCTGGTATCTCTCATTGATTTCAACATCATTTTTTATTGCTTATTAATATTCTAACATTTGGAGCTTTTATTATATTTTATTAATGCCTCAATTACCAGGCTGACTTAGTGGCAGAATGTCAATTAATGAAGCCTCAATAATGGCATGATCCAAACATTCTATATTGTGAATGTAAATTTGTGGTAGTAAATGTTGTCTAATGACGATGTTGCCATCTCCAGGAAACATAGGTATGCAGTATTTGTAAGTAGTTTGATAAATATGTTTTATCTGCTGACTTTTACCATTGGGTGTTTATTTAATATGTATCTAGAACTGCCTAGTTTTTTTTTTTTTTTTTTTTTTTTTATGCTGCATTAAAATCACCTCCCATAAAGAATATGCCTTCTTTACTTTTTAGCACCTTTTTCCCAAGTCTGTTGAAGGATTATTTTCCGTTTCTTAATAGTGCATATACATGTACTATTGTTACAGTTTGGTTATACAGTGCTCCCACCATCAACCATTTGTGTCTTTTGTTGTGGATTTTATTTGCAAAGGAGTATTTTTATGAATGAATACTGCCATTACAGCTTTTTAATTTCCTAAGAAAGCTTCAAATTCACTTATATCTTTCATTGATGTGATGATAATGTTTCTTTGTACATTGAGGCAAAATGGATAGCCCCATTTGTAATGAGTGTTATGTGTTCTTAGTTGATCTGTGATAGGCTTGATGCAACTTTATTTCATGGCTTTTTTCATCAAGGGAATCTTGGTTGCAGATAAGATTTACATTCTGTTATAAACAAAACGCTTAGCAGCATATGACGACCCCACCCCACTAACAAAGTTCATAAAAAAAAAACCTGCACAACATAATTTCATACAATCATTAATAGCTAATAATGTAAACATAGCATTTCTTTTTACAGTTCTTATTTATTTTTCCAAGTTAGCAAAACTGTTCTTTAAAATCCCTATTAATAAAGGGAAGCAATAGTCCTTTAAAGTGACACAGCAAAGGCTAATTGTAAAGCTCCAAAGTACACATATACTTGTAATTGTTTTGATAATAGATCTTGAAAGTTGGGCAATTTAAGCATACATTACACAAGGGAGCAATAATATTGTATCACATCATTAGCTGAAGAGGCATTTGTTTAAATGTTATTGAGAAATTGTGCAACTGTGAGGTAGGAAGTCTACAAGATGAAGAGAAGATGCAGACATCTGTCATGCTTATTTGGCCTATAACTTGTCCCTAAACGGACACTGTCACCCCAAGAGGAAGTTGGTTTATGTTTTGTTTTTTCCCCCATTGTTCAGTCGTTTCCGACCTCATGGACCATAACACATCAGGACATCTTTATGTCCCTGGTCATGCTGATCCACTTTGGTATTCATTGCAGAGATAGTGGGCTATTGGGCTACAGTATACAGCTTCTGGTATTCCTAAGTGATCTTTCATCTAAGAACTTACCATGTCCAACCCTGCTTGGCTAAATGGTGGTGTGACCTCTTGGTTCTCTGACTAGAATCAAACCCAGGTTGCAGCAGTGAAAGCACAGAATCCTAACCACTGGACCACCAGGGAACCCTTGGTTCATGTAACAGAGCATTAAAAACTGGCAATGCGTTGCACTAGCTATTTTTCTCCATAGTAAGTGACACCTGGCATATTTTTATGCTAATGTGTGGCTCAATAGGCGAACATGGATTGGAGGAGGAGATCTAACATCGTTATAACCTTTGTAATTCTCTTTGACAACTTAAAAAGCAACTTGATTTTGGGGTGACAAAGTCTCTGTAACAAAGTACAAGAGGCAAGAACACAAATTATATATTGAAGATATGGTCTAGCACCGATAAGATAAGCTGTTTGGATCACTGATGTACCCCCCTTGCTATCTGTGGACTGTATGGTTGATTACACATCATCTCTCAAAGTAGGGGTTGCTTAGACACAGAAGAATGACCAGTTGGATAAATAATAATAGCTACAAAAACTTAAAATATTACTATTATTATATACTAGCAACTTGCCCGTCCAAAATTACAGCAATAAAATGTGAATCCTGGCAATGCTGTTTGCCACACAATGGGAGCCTCTCCCCCTCTACTTTACAGGCTCTCATTGCGAGTTTCTCCCTCTATCTACTTCCTCCCTTGTGTCTCATTCCCCCCTCCTGTGTTTTTACCCCTTCTCCCCCTGTGTCTTTCCCACCTGTCCCCCCCCCCCTTGTCTCTTTCCCCACCTCTCCCTCCCCCTCTACTTTACTGGCCTTTGGCGCTCATCACGGGCCTTGTAATGAGCAACTTTGGCACTCATTGTGAGTCTCTCCCTCTGTCTACTTCCTCCCTTGTGTCTCATTTCCCCCCTCCTCTCCCTCCCTTGTGTCTCCTTTCCTCCCTGTATTTTTACCCCTTCTCCCCCTGTGTCTTTCCTACCTGTCCCACCCATGTCTCTTCCCCCCCTCTCCCTCCCCTGTGTCTCTTGCCCCCCTCTACCTCCCCTGTGTCTCTTGCCCCCTCTCACTCCCCCTGTGTCTCTTTCCCCATGTCTCTTCCCCCCTCCCTCGTGTCTGTTCCCCCCCATTTCCCTCCCCCTTTGTCTCTTGCCCCTCTCCCTTCCCATGTCTCTTCCACCTCCCTTGTTTCTGTTCCCCCCATTTCCCTCCCATGTGTCTCTTCCACCTCCTCTCCCTCCCCTGTGTTTCTCCCCCCTCCTCTCCCTCGCCTGTGTCTCTCCCCCTCCTCTCCCTCCCCTGTGTGTCTACCGCCCTCCTCTCCCACCCCTATGTGTCTCCCCCTCCCCTTTGTCTCTTCCCCCCTCCTCTCCCTCCCCTGTGTGTCTCCCCCTCTTCCTCTGTGTCTCTTCCCCCTGCTCTCACTCCTTTTTGTCTCTCCCCCTCTCACTCCCCTGTGTCTCTCCCCCTCCTCTCCCTTCCCTATGTGTCTATCCCCCCCTTCCCAACCCTGTGTCTCCCCCCTCCTCTGTGTCTTTTCCCCCTCCTCTGTGTCTCTTCCCCCCTCCTCTCCCTCGTATCTCTCCCCCCTCTTCTTACTCCTTTGTGTCTCTACACCCTCCTCTTACTCCCCTGTGCCTCTTCCCCCCTCTCACTCCCCTGTATCTGTCCCCCCCTCACTCCCCTGTGTCTCTTCCCACCCTCCTCTCACTCCCCTGTGTCTCTCCCCCCTCCTCTGTGTTTCTCCCCCCTCTGTGTCTCTCCCCCCTCTCATATCCCCGGTGTTTCTTCCCCCTCCTCTCACTCCCCTGTGTCTCCCCCTCCTGTGTGTCTCTCCCTCCTCTCATTCCCCTGTGTCTCCCGCCCCTGTGTCTCCTACCCCTCTCATTCCCCTGTGTCTCTCTCCCCCTCCTCTCACTCCCCTGTGTCTCTTCCCCCTCCTCTCCCTCCCCTGTGTCTCTCCCCCTCCTCTCTGTCTCTCCCCCTCCTCTCCCTCCCCTATGTGTCTACCCCCTCCCTTCCTACCCCTGTGTCTCCCCCTCCTCTGTGTCTCTTCCCCCCTCCTCTCCCTCGGGTCTCTCCCCCCTTTTCTTACTCCTTTGTGTCTCTCCCCCCTCCTCTCACTCATTTGTGTCTCTCCCCCCTCATCTCACTCCCCTGTGCCTCTTCCCCCTCTCACTCCTCTGTATCTGTCCCCCCTCACTCCCCTGTGTCTCTCCCCCCTCCTCTGTGTTTCTCCCCCCTCTGTGTCTCTCCCCCCTCTCATTCTCCTGTGTTTCTCCCCCTCCTCTCACTCCCCTGTGTCTCTCCCTCCCTCTCATTGCCCTGTGTCTCTCCTCCCCTCCTCTGTTTCTCTTCCCCCCTCCTCTCCCTGCCCTGTGTTTGTCCCCACTCCACTTCCTGCCCTATGTCTCTTCCCTCTCCTCTGTTCCCCCTCCTTCCCTGTGTCTCCCCTCCTCTTCGGCACACAATGCGCCTGCGCTGGCCCCCGGCATACAAAGGGCTTGCACGGCCTGTTTGCGCAATGCGCAGGCACTGCTTACGCCGCGATATGCGCATGTGCAGGCCATAGCGCAATGTGCATGCGCGTGCCATTACACAATGCGCAGTTGTCAAACTGCGATTTGTCGCAAACGTCACGACGAATTGCAGTTTGACAACTATTATATGTGATACTATTGGTGTATGCTCTCGAGACATAATCACATCAGATAAAATAAATATCTGAGGACTCAATTATTAAACTCTCAGTTACTTTTGCTGAAATGTCATCTTTGTTTTGTTGTGAACAACTTAAGAATGACCATGACATTGGAAAATTTCACATGGAAAAAAACACCTTGCAGTTCATGCATGAAACTATAGAGGTAAAAAGTCATTCTAGGATTTAGTAATGTCTTATCCATCCCATCTTATCAAGGTTGTAAATTCAGGGTGTAAATCTGTTCTTTGATCCTCTGTCAACAAGGTAAGAAAGTTAGAGACAGCTGTCACCACCCTTGGTCAGCAAAGACTGCACCCTGGAACTCATAAATCTATACAGCATCTGCAATAAAAACTGATAAAAAAGCTTGCACTAAGTTTAAGGAGTCAGCGGCTTTTAAGATAGGGGCCGGCCTGTGACTCTTACAGAGTAAACAGCCCAGGTACTTGCAGGATTCCTGGCAGCATTATTATTATTAACTTTTATTTGTATCGTGCCAACATATTCCGTAGCGCTGTATAGGGGATAAGAAGAAGAAAAATTAAATATTAAACTTCAGAAAATGAAGGGCATATCTTGTTTTAATAGCATTGCACTCCTACAGCTTTGCTAGATTGCATGGTTATTATATATATATATATATATATATATATATATATATATATATATATATATATATATATATATATATATAAATATATATAGCAATGTTAATACTCTCTCATAATGTATTTAGAAACTGTCTCATCCACTGACTTATGGATCCTCACTGCCTTACTTATAGCTACTTATACGTTCTAAGTCCACTGCTATAGATAAAAGCTTCCTCTGCATTCCAGGCCTCCTCCCACCCACAGATCAGAAGAAACAAAAATGGTGGCTCTGCAGCATACACAATTAAAGGTGGCTTTATTTTAATATTACATTTGATAAAATTACAGCTAAGCCATGTTTATATGTTCATTTTATGTATTACTACTACTAATATTGATTAAAGTATCTCTACTTAATGTCATGGTTTCAAGTTTGCGAGCTTTCAAACAAGCACTTTGTTCATTTGATTTTAAGCTTAAAAACAGGACCCTCCACTCTGTTGCAATGTGTTCATTTTGTTGTTTTTATGTATTTAACCCCTGTATAGCTCTACAGAATATGTTGGTGCTTTACAAATAAAGGATAATAATGGTTCTCTATTTTGAACAAATAATACAATATGGTCAAACCAATAACCAACATGTGGTGGTGGAGAAGGACCTGAAAATAAGAGCAAACAGTGTTTTTTATTCCAGTTGGAATCTGCTTTTATAACATAATGCTTAAGCATAGCAGAGGTCAGAAATGCCGGATATAACTAAAACTCCTACAGATCCCACTGTTTCTTTCTTGTGAGTCTTATTGATATGAGGCTGTTAGCTACACACAATTTGTCTATTAATTTCTATAGCAATAAATTAGGCTATAAATTAGCGCAAAGCATCATCAGGGCGCAGTTCTCAGCAACCTGATGACGGCGCGCTGTTCTGCAGTGCGCAAAGTTCGGCGTGCTATTGGCTCCTGTACTAAACTGCAGAGACCCGTGCTTTCTAAACTTTACATGTTGATGACACACATGCATCATTTTCGCGACACAGTTATTCAAACCAGAGGTTAATTTAACCCCTTATCAGAGATAAAATCATGTGTTCGCGCGACACACCTACACATAGCAGCCAACACACTAACGTGTCGTGACACACGGTTTGGAAAGCTCTGACATAGACAATAGGAAGCAGATGCCCATGTATTGTTTGCTTTATATGGAATGATTAATTTCATAATATTAGAATAACTCATTTTATATGATAATGTAACTTAATACGTTATTACAATATATGGGTATTACCTGCCTTTTTCTTACTGTTTTTAAAATATAAACATATTCTATTCACCCAAAAGGTCAAACAGTTTAATTAGTTCCCATATTCATATCTCACAACTGCTCTTCCAGTATTTCATATCAGCACACTATCCAAACACAAGCCAGTATTAAGCTGAATATAGATGTCTACATAGGAAAACATGTCAGAGCGTTGACGGTTATATCTCTGTCCCACTAATGATTAACAAATATATCACTAAGGTCCTTATTTTCCTGTGGTAATTCCAGAATTATTATGCAGTACAACTTGAGTGTTGGCAGGAACCTCTGAACTAACACAATAGCAGCTAACCTAGAACAACAGGTGAGATGGAATAAGGCAGATAACATGGCAGTAAGAGGAAGTGATGTTGTGTAGGTGTAGTAGATTCATTGAAGAGACTCCCACAAAAAAATAAAAAATAATTGAAAATGCTATCTGTATTCTAATTAGACATATATTTAGCATCTCATTAATAACTGTGGGATTGTTTTTTTTCTTTAAGCTGCTCGACTAATTGTATTGAATTATTATTATGATTTTTATAAAATACAACAAATCTGTCTAATTGATACGCACAATTGGCCTGAAAAGATTATTAGGTTGGCAATGCATAACAAAAATCCAGATGTTCCACTGTTTTACGACCCAGATTTGCAGTCATCATATCACTGACGTCAAACAAGGACATACATTGTATGTTTTTGCCTAGAGCTATGCTTACCAGATGCCATAGGCAATGCAAGGTATGGACCATATCACCAACAATAAAATTCATGTTCTTAATACACTTCTCCACCTCGCTCGGGAGTTAGGAGCTACTCTAGGGGAGGATGCAGTTAGCCAGGGGCAAGTCCTGAGAATATGCTGGCACGGGTTGCCTAGGGTTTTTCAGGGCTTATAAAATAATCAGTCACATACAGTATGTGGAACATCAAGGTTGGATGGGAGATTTACATCCTATAATCTGCCATCAATATTTCCATAGACTCAATATATCAATCTTCTATTTCCAGTAGTACCATAGCAATCAATTGTTAAACTGCATAAACAGTTGGCTCTGTGATTAATCACCACTATTTCTCCTTGACTGGCCCCATTGAGGTCCAGAGCCAGATTTAATTCAGTCCATTGGTCCAATCACTAATAACATTTACTAGAGAGTTTGCACTAAATACATGCTACATCCCCAAGGCTCACACTCAAAATCAAATTTGCAATCTACCAAATTACTCATTTGTATTGGCCTGTGGCTGGAATGCAAACTCCCCCAAACTGGCAAATCTGACTGCCTCAGCATAAGATTATACTGTACCTATATAACCCACATCGCCCAAATAAAATGGTAAGATTTGGTAGCTGTCTCAAGCATATAATTTTCTGTTGTTTCAAATGTTAAAATTATTTGTATATTTCTGCTGACAACTTTTCTTGATATAGTTTGTCTCTTTAATTACAAAATATTGCAGACCCCAATATTTTTTTTACTGGAGAATATAAAAAAAATTGTACATTATGTTCTGTTGATTTAAAGGCTTTGTTGACATTTCTTGCAAATACTAGATGGAAAGTAACACAAACTATAACACATCGTAATTAATATGTAGATCAGTTGCTTGGCAGAAAATATATATTTGTTGGTTACAAACAAAGTGCAATCTGTGAAACTCCTGGGTGTTGTGAGGGAGGCAGAGGTGTGAGTTACAGCAAGGCTGTGAGGTAGTATTCTTGTTTCTTTTTATAATGCCAGAGCCCAGGGATATATGCACTTAAGAGGGTCATTGTAGTCATATATTTAAAAAAAAGTATTTGAAAGAACTAAGCTGGATCATGGTCAGAATTTTTTTGGGGGGGAATTAAAAAATAATTACAGTTTTTCCTTTTTTAATCTATTTTATACAATTCACTTTTTTCTGTTGATAGATATTGCCTGCTTACTTGAGCTGTTTTATTAGCATGATGGATCCTTGTAATCCCTTCGTGGTGAAGGGGCTTGCGTACCTCTATGATGCTTTGAGCTTTACCCTGTAGGGTAACCCAAGGTCATAGTAGAGAGGTCAGACAAATCACAGTCTTCAGGAGAAGGAACTGGCAACCCACTCCAGCATATGTGGAGATGGGATCAAAAATGAAGCATTAGTTACCTTTTTCCCCTTTCACAAAGTAGTGGATTATCTACACTTTGTGTGGTATTACCACCTGGAGGCCATACAAGTGGCAAGATAAGCTTTTGGTTAAGCACAAGTAGACTTGGGCCCCTATTCAATTGCAAGCCTGCAGTTTACGTTATAAATTTGCTACATTTACAGAGCGATTCAATTGAACAAGCCTGCAATTGATGGGCTGAAACCGTAAGCCATGCAATCATAAGTAGCTTTTCAGGGCATGATCATGAACAGTAAGGCTGTAACAACCAATTTTGAAACAGCCAATAGTAAATGAGACTGTCATCATGACATCGTGAAAACATGGAGGTTAGACCACAATCAATTAGCATTTAGCGGTCCGATATGCGATCAGACTCGCAATCCGGCAACGTAAAAAATAATAAAAATGAATGGCGTTACTGTTCTAGTCCATGTGAGTGGCCTGATATGTATTAACTCCTTCATTCCCGAGATTGATATGACACCGAAATGAAACATAAAAAAAGAATGTAATGCAGATTTGTGAGCTTGAGACTTTTGTGCAATTAATTCTAATGTCTATCATCCCGTATTTTAAAATGCAGTATTGATTTTTTATTTGCATTTACAGTGCTACGAACAGGTGTTTAACCCCCTTGCGAGTCCGATCTAGTACCCGTAGGATTTTCTTCTACATTTGCCATTTACGGGTGTGAAAACATTTGCGGGCTTGAGGCATTGTATCAATTGAATAGCAATTTGCAAGTGTAACATTTGCGGGCTTGAAAGATCAAAGGCTTAGTTGGGTCGGAGTTATGATTTTAACAATCGCAGAGATTTTGAGCTTCTAACCCGGAAATCATTTGCAGGTAGCAAAAAGATTCCAATTGAATAGCAAATTTGCTAACAGCTCCATTAGGGGCTCCGGTAACTTGCAATTGCTCAATTGAATAAGGTCCAAGGTGTGCTGGAGTCCATAGAGTCTGACACATCTGACCAACAACAATCCTTGTGAACTAATGAGATTTCCATACATTTTGTTGAAAGCATTTACACTATGGATTGTCTCATTTCCCTTACACCCGGTGGAAGGTTTTCCGCATTCAAGGCCTCCTCCAACAGAAACATAATGGCAGCTCCCACTGCAGCATATATGCACATGCATGTAGTGAGTAATAAAAATAAGGCTGTATTTTAGTTTTACTTTTGAAAACATTTGCCCGTTATCAAGTGTAGTTCTCCGAAGTATGCTGTAAATATGGGTCTATTTATCTCTTGCACCGTACACATTCCCATGACTCGTTTAGATTCTGTCCCTGTCATTAATTCTATCTCTTCACTCTCTCTCTCTCTCTCTCTCAAACATATGGGTCAGAAGGAGAAAGGTAGTCACATGGGCAAAAAATGGCAATGGTAGGAAAAAAGTGAGAAGGAAATAAAGGGATGATAGCGAAGATGAGACATAAATGGGAAGAGAAAATGGGAGAGATAAATGAGAGGGAGGTAGAAAGAAAGGAGTGAGATAAAGATTGAGAAAGATGGTGAGATATAAAGGAAGGAGGGAGCAATTGTTTTGTATTTAGGTCGACTGATATCAATCTATCTATCTATCTATCTATCTATCTATCTTTCTACAGTGCCTTGCAAAAGTATTCACCCCCTTGGCATTTTTTTGTGTTTTGTTGCCTCACAGCCTGTAATTAGCATAGATTTACATCATTTAATTTACAGAACACCTCTTACCACTGGGATTTTTGCCCCAGCGCCTTCAAGTCGGATGGTCTGTGCTTGTGAACAGCAATTTTTAAGTCTGACCACAGATTTTCTATTGGATTGAGGTCTGGGGTTTGACTAGGCCTTTCCAACACATTTACATATTTCCCCTTAAACCACTCAAGTGTTGCTTTAGCAGTGTGTTTGGGGTCATTGTCCTGCTGGAAGGTGAACCTCCGCCCTAGCCTCAAATCACACACAGAGTGGTACAGGTTTTGCTCAAGAATATCCCTGTATTTAGCACCATCCATCTTTCCCTCAACTCTGACCAGTTTCCCAGTCACGGCTGCTGAAAAAGATGGTGTTCTTTGGGTGATGTGATGTGTTGGGTTTAAGCCAGACATAGCGTTTTCTTTGATGGCTGAAAAGTTCAATTTTAGTCTCATCAGACCAGAGCACCTTACCCCATACATTTTGGGAGTCTCCCACATGCCTTTTCGCAAACTTAAAACATGCCATTTTGTTTTTTGTTGAAAGTAATGGCTTTCTTCTGGACACTCTGCCATAAAGCCCAACTCTGTGGCGTGTACAGCTTATTGTAGTCCTATGTACAGATACTCCCGTCTCTGCTGTGGAATTCTGCAGCTCCTCCAGGGTTACCTTAGGTCTCTGTTCTGCCTCTCTGATTAATGCCCTCCTTGCCTGGTCCGTGAGTTTTGGTGGGTGGCCGTCTCTAGGCAGATTTGCTGTTGTGCCATGTTCTTTCCATTTGGTTATGATAGATTTGATGGTGCTCCTGGGGATCATCAAAGATTTGGATATTTTTTTATAATTTAACCCTGACTTGTACTGCTCAACAACATTGTCCCTTACTTGTTTGGAGAGTTCCTTGGTCTTCATGGCAGTGTTTGGTTAGTGGTGCCACTTGCATAGGTGCTGCAGCCTCTAAGGCCTTTCAAAAAAGGTGTGTATATGTAATGACAGATCATGTGACACTTAGATTGCACACAGGTGGACCTCATTTCCCTAATTATGTGACGTCTGAAGGTAATTGGTTGCACCAGAGCTCTTTATGGGCTTCATAACAAAGGGGGTGAATACATACGCACATGCCAATTTCTGTTTTCTATTTCTAAAAAATAGTTTTATGTATATATTTTTCTCATTTCACTTCACCAACTTAGACTATTGTGTTCTGATCCATCACATAAAATTCAAATTAACAAAACATTGAACTTAAGGCTGTAATGTAACAAAACAGGTAAAAAGTCAAGGGGGGGGGGGTGAATACTTTTGCAAGGCACTGTTTCTATCTATCTATCTATCTATCTATGCAATAGATAGATAGATAGATAGATAGTGAACATGCTACTGGACATTATCCTAGAGTTTCTTGGAGCTATAAAACATACTTTTTTGTAACCATACAGTAATAAAAAGCAATTCTGTCTATTAATATGACTGTATATTATATTGTTTAAGCAGTTTTCTAGGCTCTGCATAACCGAGACATCATACAGTTTATGAACACAACTTCATTTCAAATAAAGATTGCATGTATTTGCTTTAGTGATGATACTTCTATTTTATAGCGTATGTTAGTACAGTGAAAATAACTTGTAATTGTTGTTATTGCCGTGTCAGACTGAATATGACATTTTGCAGTCTGAGACCATTGATCAGTAACTAAAAGCATAAAATGAGATTTAATCTGGGAAACCAAACAAATTAGCCATGTTAGCAAAAAGACAGCTTTACAAGTCTGTATAATGCTACTGTTTGCAAACTAAAGGGAATTTCAGTTATCTTAATGTCTGCTTGACAGAAATAAGGAGGGCTAATGATTTAATCAAAAATAAATACAATTAACATTATGAATCCTTATTTAACCATGTTGTATGAAGTCAATAAGTTAAACCTTGGTGTAGTGAATGGGTGTGTATCCTTTGCTGTAGACAGGATAAATAACATATGGAATTTCTAGCATTTTTGTAATTGTGGTTTAGCCCCCGAAACCCTGATATAGAGCCCTATTAAATTCCAGCCTCGTAGATACAAGGTTTGTACTTAAGCCCTACGTGCTTCAAATTCTGAAAAGTTACAACGCTATTAAATTAGCCCTTCTGCGAGCAACGTATGAACTACGCAGCATGGCCGTTCGTATCAACACGGAGAAACTGTGGATGAGGAGTGACAGCCTGCGAGATGATCTTGCAGGCTCCCACACCTCATTAATTGCTACGGGGGCCCTGAACGGGACCTCTGCGGCAGTCCTACATACAAGCCCTGCTGTGGGGGCTACTCTAAGTACCCCCCCAGCACCTAAAATTAACACCCCTCTATGCTGGAGGTCCCCATCGGGACCCCCAAAGTGACCAGCATTAACCACTTGCTACAGAGGGTCAATAGGGACCGCCGCAGCGACCCACATTAACCCCTTGCAACGGGGGGTCCCCGATCAGCATAGATCAGGCCCCCGCTGCATTTAAAAAAATCTAATTTCCCGCCTTGCGGGTCCTTAAAGCACCGTAAAGGTCATGAAAGGACCCACACTAAAAATATTAACCCCTGCCGCAGGGGGTACTATAAGTACCCCCCAGGCACTTAAAATTAACCCCATCACTCATGGGGCTCTAAACCGAGCCCCATGAGCACTTAATTAACCCTATAACTCATGGGGCTCAATACAGAGCCCCATGAGACTAAAATAAACGTCATCACTCATGGGGTTCAATACAGACCCCAATAAGCCCTTAATTAACCCCGTCACTCATAAGCCCTTAATTAACCCTATAACTCATGTGGCTCTATACAGAGATCCATGAGAATAAAATAAACCCCACTACTCATGGGGGGATTACAGACCCCCATAAGCCCTTAATTAACCCTATAATTCATGGGGCTCTATACAGAGCCCCATGCGACTATAATTAACCCCCTCAGTCGAAGAGCCCTATAGGACTCTAATAACCCCTACGTTAACCCTACAAGTGCCTTGAGGGTCCTCCAGGACTCTTATTACAAAATCTAAGCACTACACTACACTATTAACCCTAACTATACCCCATTAACCTCTTAACCCTAACTATACCCCATTAACCCATACTAAACCATATCTAACCCTAACTGGGCCTCTCTAACCATTACTGGCCAATCTAACCATAATTGGGCCTATTTAAACCTATCTGGACCTAATAACCCTAACTGACCTCATGACACTAAGTACAAACACTACACTATTCTCCCCCAATAAACCACTAAATCTAAACTAATCTCATCTACCCTAACCTATTAACCTCTACCTACCTAACCCCCTATTAAACCCCCACCCTACTAATTACACAAATAAAAAAAACACCTATGTTACCAAAAATAAAAAACCTAAGATGCATTAAAAAAAGGACATTACAAACCCCCCTCGCTACAAAAAATAATAAAAAAACATCACAACCCCCCCGCCACTACATAAAATAAAAAAATAATTACACCCCTGCAAAGAAAACATTACAGTGATAAATAAATTATAAATATACCCCTAACTACAATACATTTCTCCCTATCTAGACATCACCCCCTATCTATACCTAACCCCCTATCTATACTTAACCCCCTCTCTATACAATACCCCTTAAATCTAAGCTAAACTAGAATAAATAAAACCACTTACCTTTGCAGATGTCACTTCTGATCCCACCCCCTAGGAAAAAAAGAAACATCAGATTAATTGAAAGTTAAACATTAAATATAAAAAAAAATATTACAAATACAGTATTAAACTTACCTTTCCAGCATGACCCGGTCCATCTTCTTCTGTTCTCTGGTTGGGCCCCTGGAAAAAAGATATGTACCATTAATATAACATATAACACATAAAATAAATAAATAAACAATAAACATTATAAATTGAAAACTTACCTGTCCCCGATGTCCCCAGCCTTCTCCTCTTCTGCCCCGGCTGGGCCCTTGATGAAAAAAAACAAAAAAACAACGAAGCTCTGAAACGCTAATGAGGCCTCCAGAGTCTCTTCCGGTAGGAAATTGGCAATGGTGCCTTCTGATTGGCTGAAAAAGCTGTCAATCAAATTTCAGCCAATCAGAAGGAGAAGGTTAAGTATAGATAGGGGGTAATGTCTAGATAGGGATAAGTATATATAGGGGGTTAGGTATAGATAGGGGTTGATGTCTAGATAGGGGAAAAGGTATTGTAGTTAGGGATATTGACCCCCATGAGTGACAGGGTTAATTAAAGGCTTACAGGGTCTGTATTGACCCCATTAGTGACGGGGCTAATTTTAGTATCATGGGCTCTGTATAGAGCCCCATGAGTGACAGGGTTAATTAAGTGCTCATGGGGCTCATGAGTTATAGGGTTAATGTAAGTGCTCATAGGGCTCTGTATAGAGCCCCATGAGTGATGGGGTTAATTTTAGGTGCCTGGGGGGGTACCTACAGTACCCCCCGCGGCAAGGGTTAATATTTTTTAGCACAGGTCCTTTCAGGACCTTTGAGGCGGGAAATTTGAATTTTTAAATGCAGCAGGGTCACGATCGGTGCCGATCAGGGACCCCCACTGCAAGGGGTTTTGTTTAATGTGGGGGGATGCGCAGGTCCCTATGGACCCCTGCAGCAAGTGGTTAATGTGGGGACACTTTGGGTACCCCCAGCATAGAGGGGGGTTAATTTTAGGGGCCACGTGCCCTTTAAGGAGCTGCGGCAGGGAATTTGAACTTTTTAAATGCAGCAGGGGCCTGATCAATGTCGATCGGGGACCCCCGCTGCAAGGGGTTAATGTAGGGTCCCTATGGACCCCTGCAGCAAGGGGTTAATAATAATAATAGGGGATCTTTGGGGGTCCCGATGGGGACCTCCAGCATTGAGAGGGTTAATGTTAGGTGCTAATGTTAGGTGGTACTTGCAGTACCACCGCGGTCGTGATTGTTTAATAGTGTGCCGCGGGCCCTTTAAGGATGCATGTCAGGAAATTTTAATTTTTTAAATGCAGCGGGGGGCCTGATCGATGCCAATTAAGGAGCCCCGCTGCAAGGGATTAATGTGGGGAGGCTACATGGGTCTCTATAGGGACCCTTGCAGCATGGGGATGTGTTTTGGGAGCAGGGGGGAGCATCAGACGGCAGTTGATGGCTAGTTTCTGGTACAGGATTTAGTAAAGGAGGGTCCACAAAGGACTTCGCGCAGGCAGGAGCAGCACTTGAGGCTTGTGACAATTAATCAGCCTTGATTGTGTGCACTAGGTAAACTGATCATATATTGCAACTTGTTAGAGGAGGTGACAGGAATACATTGTTATTGCAGAAGGCCTTCATTTGGGCTACGTCATATAAGTCGTATTTCAGGATTCTTCCTTAGTGGATATAAGGCAACTGTTGACCTCACCAATTTCTGTTACACACATAAAATGAATATGTGTTATCTATCAAAGATGGGTAAAACGTGCAATTGATCTGATTTGAAAATGGCATGCTTGTTGGCTTTTTGGCTAAGGGTGGCAGTATCAGTTTGTGAACTGTACATGTGCTGCTGTGATTAAAATGTACTGTGACTAGACAAACGGCACCATTGTGAATAAACAGTATGGATACTGCGGAGCACCGCTAGTAAATTCAGGTGAACGTCGGCTGCAAAGGTGTGTGAGGGCCTACCGACACGCAACAGTTGAGCAACTTACTGTTCAAATGAACCAGGGGGTACCTGACATGTGTCTAAAACAACAGTACAATGAAGCCTGATGTATATGGGGCTCCGAAGCAAATGGCTGGTCACTGCACCCATGCTGACGTGGGTTCGTCGTCAGAAACGGCTTTAATTTGCAATTTTTTCTGCTCCATAGACTGGAGGGAGTTTTTCATGTCAAGCGCAGAAACTCAGATAACAGCGTTATGGTCCGGGGAATGTAGTCTTGGCATTGTCTGGTCCGCTCATACCGTCTGGAACGCACTCTTGGATGGGATCTTCCAGCAGGACAATGCAACATGTCATACGGTCAGAATTGTCTAGGAGTGGTTGGAGGAGCATGACAAAGACTTCCAAGTACTTCCCTGGCATCCAAATTCCCCAGACTTGAACCCCATTGAGCATCTGTGGGTCAACCTCAATCTCCATGTTCACCGTATGGATCCTCCACCACACACTCTTCAGGAGCTGTCGGATGCACTGCAGTCTACATGGCTCCTGATACCCTTTCCAACCTTCCAGTGTCTTATTGAGTCACTAGCACGCCATTTAGCTTCTGTTCATGCTGCACACAGCTGTTCAGGATACTAGCTGGTGGTCATAATAATGTCACTCGACCATGTATGTTTCTCCAATAAAACAGGTATCACTGTATACTACAATATTCTTATATTCATCTGTATTACTTCACAATAACGGCTACTCCAGCTGTCAGAATTACATATAACTCTTATATTGACAATAATGTTAAATATTATTCTCATAGCTCAGGATTCTTGCTCGGGTCACCAAATATATAATCTTCTTGTTTTAATTTACACATGAGGCGCCTGCCAGTCTGAGGCCTGTGAGAAATTATCTTTTTACCTTTAACTAGCAGTTTGAAAATACTCCAATGATCTGATAAACTGAAATGGTCATAAAAAGCTTGTAATTGTGAAAGCCGCAGATTTATAGCTGCGCATGCACATGAAGGAAGGTTTGCATTAGCAAACACACCGCATGCACGTACCACAAAAGAGCCATAATCATTATCTGCTTTAATGGCCCTGGGACAGATTATTTTTAGTTTATTTGCAGTTAATCTTCTTTTAACAGCTTTTGGTTTCACTTGTGTGAGATGTCAGTCAATAGCATTACTGTGTTGTGGTTTCTAAATGAGTCTCTGTTGTTTGACATTCTACCGCTGGACATATTTGTATAAATGAATATTATCATGATCTGCCCACACCATTCATTAAAAATAAAGGACTAGTCTCCAGTTTAAAGATAGCATGGGTAGGTGTCATATTGAATTTTAAGGTACAATTGATAGTTTGTTATATTAAATTAACAAAAGATAAATCAACCAGAGTAGGGAGAGAGTGGGGTAGCAGCCAAGGTTGTATTTAACGGGCTCTGTGCACATGTCATCAGTGCTTGCTGCCATTTTCCATGTTGCGTGCATATTACTGACTTTATGGCTGTGCACACACATTACTATACTAACTATTACATCATCCATGAAGAATCCTAGCTCAATATTCTGTCATCCACATTCTACCCCACTCTACCCAATACATTATAAACCATTTCATTTTCCCCATTTTATCATGTAAATTACATTTTTATCATTCAGACCCCTTATTTTCTCTACATTCTATATAAATTCTCAGAATATATATAAATTCTTACTGCTCATTCTATTTCATTTTGAGTTCCATTTTATACATGCTTACACATAATCTCTTAGTTAGACCTGGGGCTGCTGGTTATAGATGTATAACCAAATAGGTAAAGTTGGTTGACAGCCATATTGTGGCTCTGTAAAGTTTGAAAACCATTGATATAGACCACCCCTCCAGTCATGAGCTAAAACATTATAAAGTTGGAAGGCATCTGAGACTAATTGTGTAGCAACTGGCCACTGGATGGGTCATTTTCATACATATAGGAGGTATGTCATAAATATCATTATTAGAATAGTACCAGGGCATAGATACCAAGAGTATGTGTGGCACTGGGGCTATCAAACACAAAGGAGGTGATTAGTTGCAGCTGGTTTGTGGTTACAGTAATGGGGGCATTCAGATTTGTCTGTCCCCCACATCCCAGCCTCTCCTTTATCCTTGTGTGTGTGTTTAAGCCTGTGGTACCTCGGAAAGTGTCAAGTACACTTACCAACAGAAATATCACTGCATGTAGACATTTATATCCATATACACATATGTCAATGTGCTGCACGGCATCTTTAAGCAGCCATGTACTGCCTTAGGTCTGGGCCTCTTGGGCCTAGGCAGAAACACATCCCTGGTTAAAGTATTGATATTCATTTTATTATCATTTCAGGATTGTTGAAAAGTATCTACATTTATTGAGCTATATTTGTGAAATATAAATGTGTTGTTGAAATTGGAAATGGATGCTGCCAGTGTTACAAACCATAATTGGTAAACTGTTCTACAATAAATAATATCAACATGATAAAGTGTGTTATAATAGATACAGCACAGATCTTGGAACCAAACTAGTTTGAACCTTCTTTAAAGCATAATATATTTAATTTAAATATCCTGTGTACTTAAAATGTTGCAGCCTTACATTTTAGACCTAAGTGTTAGAAGTTGGAAATTCCCATTAAAATCAGCTTCCTGTCAGTGAGTGCTGCCTGTTTAGTTGCCCATCAACTTGCCTTATGCCTGATGCAAATCAGCATCTGTACAATTGTCCATATTAGATTGTTTCAATACTGGAAGCCTGAAATCTCTGATATACACAGATAGCCTACTAAGAGTCGGAAACATAGTGGGGAGATTTAAACTATGCTTGGTACCTGTGAGGATTTAGGAAAAGGAATTGGCTATTACAGTTCCTTGGACTATACTGTACTAGCGACTTGCCCGTCAAAAAATGACGGCAATAAGATTGTAAGGCAGGTAATGTTGTTTGTGTGCAATATTAATTTCATTAGTGTTCCAAGATCCTTCAGCGCTCATTGTGAGCCTGTTGTGTGTATTTATTGTGTTTCTAATGGTTTTCGGGTCTCGCAGATTTTTGGGGTGTCTAAACTCTTTTATTTCGAGTTAAATTGAGGTGTAACTTCAGTTTTCGAGGTCCTGGGTGCCCCCCTCCCTTGCTGTAGGTAAGCTTTTTATGTATTTGTTGTGTGTATTTATTGTGTTTTTGATGTTTTCATGTGCGCGGGTTTCAGGCGTTAAGGTCGTATTTTTGCGTGGTCGTATAGGTTTGTTACGCGTCTTGTATTTTTGTTTCGTAAGTCAGTACATTTTGCGAGGTCCGCAGTTGCTGGCAAGGAGTGCCTTTGGCATACAATATATAATTTGTGTTTCAAATGCTGTACAATTGCATACCACTCAGATATCTTTATTGCAAATACCAGTAATACCCTAAGTATACCAACAGCCGTATTAAATTCCCCCAACGTTAAAACCCGTAGCCCATAACGGAGCCTGCAAGACTTACAGCTATTAAATTGGTTTCTTACAGCTTACAGCAAACGATCTGCGGGTTACAGGTAGAAAATCCCTACGGGCTGTCGAAATCGGAAATCGGAACTCTGCAAAACCTTTGATCTGTCATACCAGTAAATTTTACATTCGCAAATCGCTATTAAAGTGCTACAAATCCACTGGCGTTCAAACCTGTAAACGGCAAATTAAGCCAAAAAGCTAATGGGTACAAGAGAGGACCTGCAAGGTGGTTAAACTCCTATCCGTAGCACTGTAAATGCAAATATAAACACACTACTGTATTTTTTATTAAAGGGAAAGTGATGTTAGGTATTCAAATTAATAGCACAACATTCTCAGGCTCGCAAATCTTCAATATAAAATACTCTTTTTTATGTTTAATTTCCATGTTATATCGATCCTGGCAATCAATGTGTTTATACATTTAATAGACTCGCATGGACTAGAATATTATATTTATTGATTTATTAATATTGCATTATTTCTGGAATGCGGGTCTGAGCGTGACTCGTAAGTCAAACCCGTATGGGATTGAAATCTAACCTCCATTTTTCAGTGATGTAATGATGATGATCTCTTTTACCATTGGCTTTCTCTAAACAGGTAACTACTGGATTGACTAATTGATCATGTTCTCGACCGCAAGAATGGTTTACGAGTTTGGATGTCGGCAACGTCTCTTGCGGGCTTGGCTAATTTAATCGCTCATGTAACCCCCACGAATTTCAAGCCTGCAGGCTTTGCAGGTGTATCGGTGCCGCTACGTGCTTGCAATTTAATATGGCCCCAAGTATACTGTTGTAGTCAGCGCGAGCACTCTCAGTGTACTGGTACACCAAATGGGAAGTGAATATGTGTTTCATGTTGAGTCAATAGAGTATTCAGTGTGTTACTAACTTGAATGGGCCACTGAAGACTAAAATATTTGTAATACTTGTTTGAAAAACAGTAAATTGAAAACTAGTACAGTTTGTATTAGAAAGTTAAACAAATATTAAATTGCCATTCATTTAGTAATCATTTGCAGTACTGGATGGCTCCATTGACACATACTCTCACTAATATCTTTGGGTGAACAAAGTCAATGACCTGTCTTACAAAAACTAATTTACTGTATAGGCACTGCAAGAATACTTTTCATTTGGCTACCTCACAGAAGACAAGACAGGTAGACTCACAGATCAGAGTGGTCTTATAGATCACTAATGAAAGTCCAGGGTTGGATTTAACTACATATATCAGGTAATACATTAAAGTTTTTTTTCTAAACATTTTTTTCATGATCTAATTCTTGAAAACAATATTTCATAATTATGGTGTAGGAACTGGGGGATAGGGGCATACATCCCCCCAGATTGTAAACAAAATACCGAAATGAAACTTAATCATGTCTTACCATACCTGCCACTAGAGGGAGCAATATGTCTCTCCCAGGAAAGCTTTGACTCATGAAGCTTTTCACTCCCTCATACTTTTTAACAACCCTGGAGAATGGAATTGACAGCCAAGCCACAGCAAAAGAAGTATTTGCACAAAAGTACACACAACATTTTTATTTCAGATGGCTAGTATAATTCTTCTGTCATGTATTTTTGACCCACAACACCTGACTTTTATATGCATCTATTTACAGTCGATTCATATCTTTCCAACTCATTTTTCCAATTCATATCTTTGTTCTTTATTCTGCTTTTTTTCAAATCTTCACTTTTCAGCATCTCACTTTCTACCTCCCCTCTAAACCTTCAGTTTTTTGCTTTTCATTAATTCCTCTTCCCTTCCCCTACTTTTCCCTCATCACCCATATTCCACCAAACCTCACACTATTCCCCTGGGAAAATATAATGGAGTCATTAAAATTGGAGGGAAGTGAGAAAAGAGGAGACCTGTGTTATGCGTTGATATTATAGTGAGGTGGTAGGAAGCCTGTGTCATGCACTGACATCGTTTGCTGTCCCCCCACATTGTTTTGGGTTCCTACGCCCATGATTATGGGATGTTAACGTCTGTGTAAAGTAGTATTCTTTAAGTTTAGGAAACTGCTATATAGAAAATTAAAGTCGAAATTATACTTTTCAATGGCTAAGTACCATTAGCATTTAGAAGCCAAACAGCCCATTCATCTCGCATAATCTGGAATCTGCAGATACTGCTGTAAGTATAGGCTAGCACAACGTGGCTTAACATATATTACCAAAAAGTACCAAATGGTTACTTACAAAGGAAAAGAGAAAGTAGGGGACATGCTAGAAAAAGTTTCTGAGCTAGTTTTTGCCAATTACACATCTGCTGCTTTTGAGGTCACCAAGAAGTGGGTGGGAAATGTTGTTTCTAGTTAATATACCTTTCAAGATTTGCTTCAAGATAATCATACTTCACTTATACAAGCCCAATTTTAAAGATGTTTACACAATGGATCACTTTTAAGTATTATGTTGAAGGCAAGGCCATGCTTGACAGTGGTTTAAAAAAACTGAGGGATACTTATCCTTTGCTTTTAAAATGCTTCCATTCCAGTCAGAAAAGAAAGAGGATGTTTCTGATGTACCTACGGCCAGTAAAACGCTATTGGAGCACATGGAAAAGTACGATCTGATGCAGTTTGCAGAAAGTGACCAAGTATGTCAAAGAAGGAAACCTATGCTTACTATCAGAGGCCTTAACCAAGCACAAGACCATTTTATTTGTTGTGGTGTCTTCCAAATTTGGGAGAAACTGAGAATAATCAAATCTAGGGACCTTTTCAAGAAAAATTTCCTTCTACTAAAAACTCAGATGCCTTATTAGCTGCTCTACAGTTTTAGAAAGTAATAGATGTAGATCCCCCTTCTGTATCGCTACCTTGTAGTGGTGAAGGGTCTTGTGTACTTCAATGAAGCTGTATTCTATACCATGTAGGGTCATTCAAGATGGGCAGGTCATAGCAGAGAGGTCAGACAAATTGGGTCCCACTGGAAAAGGAACTGGCAACCCCCTCCAGTAATCTTTGCCATGAAAACTATATGTATAAGCACAACCAGAAACACAGACAGATGTGCCTGGAGTGCTGCGTCTCTATGGTCAGTGAGAGTGGGACCTGACTGGAGGACTAAACACAACAACAGACGTAGATATTAATGGGTTTCAGTGTATCATTACTAACCCTATCTAGATTGGTCACATTAAAGGCTACATATCTTAACAGCATCAAAAGTTGTTCAGCAAATAAAACCTTTTCCCACCATTATTAATGGATTGCTATGACTATTCGTGTTAATTGCGCTACCTGTTGTTTATAACATTAGATAGACTGGAATGCACTGCATAAGTGTGCCTCTGTGTTACTAACCTATGTAGAAGTGCTATTGACATTGGAGCACAAATCACTTATCGACATTGGAGTTAAACATCAGTCAGAAAACACCCCAGAATGTATTTTATTTTTGGTATACTGCCAGTTAATTAAAGCACATGTTTAAAAAAAATGATATGACAAAAACTTTCTAATATGTCAAATGATTTAATAAAGTTCAGGATAAAATCATCTTCCAGAAAATGAGGAAAACATCAACAAGAGGTCATGATTTGAAGTTGGAATGTGGAAAATTCAGAGTAAAGTGAGAAAGTACTAATTTACATAAATAGTAGTTAATAAGTGCAACAGCCTTCCAGCAGAAGTGACAGTTAAAGACTTGGTACGTTCCTGGGATATGGATATCCTGAGGCTTAACAAAACCAAACTGCTATATAAAATAGACTGATTAGATTGACTCTTTTGGTTCTTATTTGCTATCACAGTTGTGTCTGTTTCTACACATTCTCTATTGGTTCTAAATTGTTCTGCAATATTTGTCAAGTATTATAGGGTTAGAGATTCAAATATAATTTTTTATGGAGTAATGGTTGTCCAAGAGTTTTCCTAGTCTATTTTACATAACATATATGAAGGTCAAATTGTAGTCATATATACCAGCCACTAGATGGCATTGTTGACCTACTGATGTAATTCATTTACTGTAAACCTTTACGCAAAAGCTGCTGTGCCACATATTTAATTTTAGACAAATTTCAATTAAAGCAGCATTTCCAACACTTTGAGATAAAGTATTGGAAATAGTGATATATAACACCTTGTCAATTTAAACTATCATCATTCATCAACTCTTGATTTTATATAATTAATTAACATCAAGATTAATATCTCAAAACAGAATGAATGAATTAACTTGTTTCAGGAGTGTACTTAGATTTTATGCTGCTCTGGGCCTATTCAGATATGTGAGATCCCCACGATTACTCCTCCTCCTTTCCTCTTGCTGTAGCCCAGTCATAAGATTTCAAAACACCAATATACAAAATCATATGTGTTTGTAGATATGTATACCGTATGTCATAAAGTGCCAGATAAACTTACAGAGAATTGTCGATGGCTACAGATATTTCTTGGAATTACATCTGCAACTTTAAAACACTTGTTGACCCCTGAGAATGTGCCTCCCTAGGCCTGGGCCTCATTGTCTTAAGCATAAATACATCCATGGCTTGTTTATTTACTTTGAGCCCGATTCAATTGAGCAATCGTAAGTTACTGGAGCCCGTAAGTGAGACCGTACGTTAATTTGCTATTCAATTGGCTTCTTTTTGCAGGCTCCAAATGGGTGGCAGGTTACAGGCTTGAAAACTTTGCGATGGTTAAACCCTGACCTTACAGCCTCCCGAAGCCTTTGATCTTTCCTGTCCGCAAGAATTGCGATCGCTAAAATCGCAAATTGCTTTTCAATTGCTCCAATTCTCCAAGCCCGCAAATGGTTTCACACCCGTAAACAAAAAATGTAGGAGAAATTCCTACTAGTGCTAGAGAGGACCCGCAAGGCGGTTTAACCCCTGTCCGTAGCACTGTAAATGCAGATAGAAAATTAATACTACACTAAATGACGGGGAAAGCGATGAAAGACAATAGAATTCATTGCACAACAGTCTCATGTTCGCATTATTTTATGTGTCATTTCAGGGTTTTCTTGATCTCTGGAATCAATGAGTTTATACATATCAGGTCACCCACATGGACTAGAACAGTGTTGACATCCATTTTTATTAATTTGTATTTTGAGTGTTTGCGAGTCCCATCGCATATTATACCCCTGAACCTAATTGAGTGACATGTAACCTCCATGGCAGTATCATTTTCTATTGGCTGTTTTGAAATGGGTCGTTACGGCCTTGCTTAATTGATCATGTTCCCGCCCTGAACTGCTACGCACGCGTGCATGGTTTACGGCTTTGGCATTCGGCTCATAACTTGAGGGCTTGTTTAATTGAATAGCATTGAATCGTAGACGAACGGGAGCCCGCAGCACGCCTGCAGACATTCTGGCCTGTATCCCGCGAGATGCGGGCTTGAAGTTGAATCGGGCTCTATGACTACAAAGCATGGTTTCAACTATATTTCTAACAATATTTTTAAAGTATTCTACTTAATCTAATTACCCTCACAATATGACATAGTGGCACAATCCAGTAGTGTGATGATTTTTAGTACTAATATTAGTAAAATGACTTTTACATTCATTTCTAAGATGTTTAGTGAGAAAGCCTACACTTATTCAATGAGGTTAAATGTTCTTTTGCGCATTATTTTTAGGTGGCTATTCTTTGTGGCAGATTTGGAAAAAATACAGGATTAGAAACTGGAGTGGAAGGAATTATGGATTCAGATAAGATCTCCATTTCTCCATTTTACATAGAAACTTGACAATGGAAATCAGTAGAAAAATATGGTCCTATAGAATAATCCTCCCCCTCAAGTTACAGACTAGCAATCCAAAATTATGGGACTCGCAAACACTCAAAATACAAATTAATAAAAATGAATGCCAATACTGTTCTAGTCCATGTGGGTGGCCTGATATGACATTAGTCAGCTAAATATAGGATTATATTTATTCTATGTTCCTGTCTTGCATAACTAATATTAGTTTGAGACATTTTACCAAAATACACTGGTCCTTTTAAAAAAAATATTTCTTTCCTATATCCTGTTACCTGGTCTACACGTCTGGCCATGACTATGACAGTGGTGAGGATAGAAAATAAGGAACAAATAGTTTGCTCCCTCCTTAGTTACTCAGACATTCTTTTATGCGCCTGACGCACAGACCTTACAGTAAGCATTCATTAGCAGATATATCCCAAAACATGCCAGTGAAGTATTTGCAACTGGAAATCCTACATACCAGTTTGGCCATAATAAAATAGGACATTTGCAAAAATTTACAAACCTGATGCAATAATAATCTAAACCAGAGCAGTCTTCATAGTTTATAAATTCCATGCTTGCCAAAAATTAATTAGATCTTACATTTTGCTATTACGTACTGCAAATATGCCTGTTATGAATTTGGAACTGTTGCCGTAGATGTAATGTGTTTACAATAAAACTACAGAGAATGACTTAATTACAGATCAGGAAGCATACGTCATGATTGGAATAAACAAGAAAGCTGCTGAGTTCATGTTTCCTTTGAAACAACATTAAATTCAATCCAGTCACAAAGCAATATTTAATTTCCACTAAACCAACTTAAGTGCATTTTTAACTTTTTGGGGAGCATGACTATATAAGGATCTTTCCTATTTAAAACATATTACATTCTAAAACTATATATATATATATATATATATATATATATATATATATATATATATATATATATATATATATATATATAGCAGTTTTATATCATAGTATCATAGTGAGCTTTAAGAGGTACCTCTTTCAATTATCAAATTCTATGTGATACTACCAGATAAATGGTATTTCACTGGAAGAAAATGTGCAATACACAGGACAGCAACATATAGATGACAAAATGAGCTAAAATATTTATACATAAATCACACACAATCTCTAATTTTCTCAGATTTGCTTATCCTTCTGGGGCTATTTTTGCCATAAATCCACTGTTCCACGACAATTAACATGCAAGAAGTGCATATTTCTACACAAAGTCCTGGACATTTCTTGAAGCTCCTCCTTTTTCATTGGCTGTCCATTAGGGTATGAGGTAGCCTGCTAGTCTCTATTTTGTTTTTTAGTTATTTTACAATGTGTTCTTCTGCAAAGTGTCAGTCTGGACTCTGATTCAGGGGTTCCCCACCCTACTATCCTTTTATGTGTCTGATTAGTGGCTGCTACTCACCCCAAAGCACATATTAAAACACGGAGTAATGTTACTTTACAAACTGGCCACATTTGGACCCTGATAAAGTAGGAAAAAGCACACTTATTTATATTAAATTCTAGACTTACCATCCAGAACAATTACAGAAGATACTGACAGAACTCTTCATGCACTCCTAAACCCTCCACTAGAACTTTGGCTACCATCTCTTACTATACCAGTTTTGTGGAGGCCAGGCTACTGAAGCTATTTGTGGCAATAAAGCCGATCCGTCTAGTTTGAAGAAGCAACCTTGCCAGGACGCTAGTCGCTCACCCAGTACTCAGCTCAGCTTCTTCTGAGGTAGCGTATTTTACTTTGCATCTAAAACAATGGTTCTCATGGCCCATGTATCAACCACAGGGGTTTTAACAACATCAGTCTTAATGAGCATTATATTCCTCTGATTTCAGAACTCCTTGAATGCCTGCATCACTATAAGTTTCACCAATCTGGACCTCAAAGCATGCTACAACCTTGTGAGGGTCATGACGGGAGATGGCATTTAATAATAATTCTAATACAAAGTGGTGCCCCTGCCGTGTTCCAGGAATATATCAGTGATGGTTTTCTGTGACTGCCCGGATGATTTTGTAATAGGCGATACTGATGACACCTCCATCTTGAGTCAGTACAGAATTCACATCTAGAGGCTGTTACAGAGAGGGAACATTGCTAAAACCAGAAAAATGTGAGTTTAAGAGGTCTTAAATATCCTTCCTTGGTTATGTTATCTCTTCTGAAGACGTATAGATTGGTCCTGCCAAGCATGTTGATAGCATTGAATGATCTTTATTTGTTACCTGTAAGAGAGACGTCACTTCCTACTTTTTGCTAACTACTATAGAAGTTCATAAAAAAAAAAAAACACTCCCAAATTGTGTCTAATCACAGAACTAACCAAAATAGGCATTCGTGTTACAGATTGAAATTGCTTTCATGCATGTACCAATTCTAATGCATCCTGACCTTCCCAAGTATTTTATATTAGATGTATCTAATGATGGGACAGGTTCTGTTCTGTCCCAGGTAAATGACATTCTGGGCCAGCTTCACTTCATATGCCTTCTTCCAGAAGCAGTTTTCGCGGACACAAAGCAATTATGAGGAGACCAGGACATTTTATAAAGATTACCCTGGAGGGATCCATTATACATTGGATAAAGTTATGTGTGAGAGGGGCGTTTACATTTCTGGAGAGATATGGTTACGTTTGTGGGGTGTCAATTTCAATATTATGCAATTATGCATTGGTCCTTTAAGTGTCTTGAAACCAACCAACTGAAGTCATTCTTCTGTAGTGTAACCCCACCCTATGTCCTTTCCCTTCTTGCTTCATAATTGTTCTTACCTTGTGTAGTGAACTGGCGAGTGAGTTAATGAATATCCCAATTAATTTCATACACTACTATCTTCAAGCTTTACAGTACCAAAGAGCAGCATACCAACTACATATTTAAATCTGGTGTCTAGTCAACCTGGGAGCACCAAGTAAAGATTATGTTATCCTTACTTCACCTTGATGCCAAGTGTCTGTTAAACTTAAAAGGAATGCAGATAACACGTTATAGACAAGTTATTCAAATCAACTGTTATTGCAAAATAAAATGATAGCGTAATGAGTGCCTTATGACTTGTTCAAGAAGATACCCTAGTAGTATAAGAAATTGATTTGAATTTGTCTACTTTTGCAATAATTATGTTTTTCTCTACAACTTGCTTTTATTAACGCTCTAATCTTCAAGCCTTAAACAAAATCTTTGTTCTTCCTTTATGGTAAAAGCTTGAACAGACAGAAGGATGTGTACACTTTGCATTATTGGGTTTGCCAGTGAGCTCCAGGCAAAGCAGCAGGATACATTGATAAACTATCATGGCATTTTTATAAGTTAGAATAAATGAGTCACTATTCCAGAAACACATTTTCTTAAATGCGTTTGATATCATATTGTTAACAATCTCACTGCTACAATCATGCTGAGCAACTGCACAGATAATCTCTTTAACAATGTTTTGCTTAAAGATTCCATGAAAAGCAAATTTAAGTTTTGTGTTTATTAATTATTTTCTTGTTATTATACAGAAACTATTCACTTCCATTTTGTCCTGTTAGAGCCTGGTGGATGGTAATTCAAGCACCATAGATACCAGAACATGAGTGCCTGTGAGACCCTACCGGTATCTGTATCAGTTGAGTGATTGGGTGAAAGAGTTAACCACAGCTTATGTTAGTTATCGGTCACCTACAATGACTGTAAACCACTCTTATTAATTACAAATTACTCAAAAATGCACAGATCCAAATCCTTGTCAACAGAATTTAAACTGGTTAGACTTTATTTTTTGTTCAGCAAAAAGGGAAGAGCTGGCTATGCCCCTGATCATATAGGTAGGAAGAGATATGCAGCTCTGCTTGAGGGGAAAACACATAGCTTAAAAGTTTAAAAAAATGTACTTTTATTTATTTTATACTGCATACCTGAGGCGGAGCTACTGCCGGTGCAAACGGTGCAAGGCACCAAGGCCCCTAGCCTCTGAGGGGCCCCCTGTGGGCTCCCTGTGGCTCCCACGGCCCTCCCGAGTCCTCTGAGACCCCCGTGGAACCCCTTTGGCCGCCTTGGAACCCCTGTGCCCCCTGGGGTCCCTTATGGCCGCAACAGCCACTGCTGACCTCCGGTGGGACACCTGTGGCCCTTATGGCCCACTGTATGTACTGCGTTGATGTTGTAGGGGTTTTGGGAAGTGCAAACAAAATTTGGGGGGTTGGGTGGGTTTGGGGCCCAAATTTTCTTTTTGCACTGGGGCCCACTATGCACTAGATCCATAGCTGCATACTCTTTTTAAAAATCTATGCACAGCAAAGACAAATATGAGTGGGGAGATGGGAAAGGCATTTATACTTATGTTGTACAGTGAGGGGCAGCTGACACCGTGCTCATAGGAGTCGTGGTTCAAGCCCGTAAGATCGGAGCACTTTAAATGCAAATATAAAATCAATACAGCCCATGTAAATGATGGGGAACACGAGTGACATTAGATTAAAAAGCACAACATTCTCAAGCTTGCACATTGCGAAAATATAATACTTTATTTCATGTTTAATTTCCGTCCAAAGTCCTACGGGCTTAAATGACCTCCAAGCCCGTAACTCCTTATTCAAGCCCTTAGGAGGTTGGATTCCAAAGTTCTACAGGCTTGGAGGTTGAAGCCTGCAGGACTTGGACAGAAATTAAAGCCCTTTGCGATACCTCCTTGGTCCCAGTAACCTGTGGTTCGATTTTTTTCTATTTGTAGACTTGACAGAGTGTTTAGCGCAGGAAAATCGGAGCAATTGAATATCGATTTGTGATTTTAGAGGCGGCTGTGAAAGATCAAAGGCTTTGAGGGAAGTAACTTGATATAGTAAAGATGTGGAAAAAATCTTGGGGTCAAGCCTCAAGATATGTAATGACACTGCTGAAAATTAGTGCTGTAAGCACATTCAGCAGAAAAAGGGTTAACATACACACATATTGCTCCCTTCAATCTTAAAATTAGGTCTGTATGTTTAGGGTTTTTCCTTCAATAATCAAAATGTCTCAAATTCATAAGACTATTTTAATCTCACAAATCCAATATTTTTTATAGGTCTAAGACTGTGTTTGCGGCCCTGCTGCGGGCTTGAACTCTGCTACAATTCCAGTGCTATTCAATTGAACAAAGCCACAAGTTACGGGCCCAACGCAGAAACCGTAAAACATGCACTTGTGTGTAGGAAAGCGAAGCAAGCAGTTGAGGCATTGAAGCATGCGGGACTTAGGCTGAAATGAGCGCCAAAAGCGCTCCTGCGAGCCTCACGAAGCAAGGTGAGCAGTTGAGGAAAGCGGGACCTAGAAAATACACAATGCAATAAATGCCGGACTTTGAAAATAAAACCAACGCCAGTCAGCGCGCGCGCCATACAAGCATTCAGCAGACACATAGAGGGAAACACACAGGGAAGGGACAGGGGGAGATGCTGTAAAGAGGCACATGGCATTCCCAAGCACAAAACTTGCAGGTTAATGAACCCGTACCATAGGCAGGAGGAAAGGTTTGCAATGGGCGCCCAAGGGGCTCATTGCGAGTCACACCATGAGCACCAAAGGCGCTCATTGCGGGGCTCGCGATGAGCGCCGAAGGTGCTCAGCAAAGCAAAGGCCTCACATTGTGGGGCAAACAGCATTGCCTGGCTTACAATTCTAGTGCCGTCATTTTTTGACGGGCAATTCGCTAGTAATAATAATAATAATAGCAACCTAAAGTTTCTTAAACTTAATTGTAATGATTCAGCACAAATATGGTTTTACATGCTTTAGTCCATCCCCTCCAGATTCATAACTGACCTCTGTACAGGCCCATTTCCAGTGACTCATTTTAACTCTTCCACGCTTACTCTGCCTCCCACAACGGCTTCACACACACTTTCAGCGTCAAACAACACTAAATGTAATCCTGTAAAAATAAACCGTGGAAAGCAGCCCTGCCTTGTGTCATAGCTTGTTCTAAGTGTATAAAATAACAATGTCAGTACAGCAGAGCCTTGAAATGTGTTGCATCAATCTACAGATCACCTCACAGCGACAACGTTTACAATGTATAATTACGAATGAAGGTGATCATTAATCACACAAACTGCATCAATTCTGCGTAACCCCCAAAAAAGGTTCGGAGCAGCAGAAGATGATATCAAATTGACTTGGCCCTTGATGAATAATTTCTATTGTTTTGGAGCATTAACAGAAGCTTGCGAATACAATTCTCTGTTAATAACAATATAGCTGGCAAAATATGACCACTGCACAATGAAAAAATATATATAATTGAAAGCTCGGAGTCTGACTAAGAGCACAGTTAGGCAGGAAAAAGAAAATAATAAAGATAGTTTTCAATTAGAACATTTGTTTTTGATGATTCAGATGGACCCTGAGGTTTTCCATTGTTCTCTGGTAAGATTGTGTGTGAGAGAGGGCTGTATACATTTCTGGAGAATTATGCTTGTACCTTTTGGTGCAAGCAGCCTGCTATAGGGTCTATGAGGGATAAGGGGTGGTGTCAGTTCCAATCAGATTCAGTTAATGCATCCAGTTGGTCCGTCTAACAAAACCTCCAGACCTTTGCTTCTTCCCTCTTTATTTGAGCCTTAATACAGTAATGAGAATACCTAAAATTGTCAACTTTATTAGATCAATACACTCGTCTATACAAATTGAGTCCATATCATTCAATTCACACCATTCTAAAATTGTACAAACTAACATACAGCAACAGGCATATGACCTTGGTGAGTCCTCCTTCCTGAAAAGCTCTCTAAGAGATGCCCCAAATCTGGCTAAAAGCCCTGCAATAGATAGAAGAAATAGAGTAATTTTCTGAAAGGATATAGCAGAATTTCAGCTAAATACCCCAGTAATGAATGTGAATGATTAGACCACTGTGTAAAAAAAGAAAAAAGAAAAAATGGCCCCTATTTTACATTTCCAATAGATTAACTTATAGGCTGCAACATAAGAAGACAATTCCCCAATGCTGGGAGTATCATCATTCACATGACCTCTAGTGATGTCCTCTGGTAATGCATGATTAAGTTTAATTTTGCTTTTTTGTGTGTTCTCTACTCATAAGGGCACGTGAGTAACGTTAGATTTTCAGAGCTCTAATAAGGTAAATTATGGGTTGCAGTGCTGCATTAATTTACATACAAAACATCTTTTAACTTTATAAAACATGTTTTTCTATTTTCAATTCTAGTTCTTTAAACTAATGTGGGACTACCATCATGGGTTCCTAAAATTGTACTGCTTGCTGCTAACTTTCTACATACAGTGCCTTGCAAAAGTATTCACCCCCTTGGCATTTTTCGTGTTTTGTTGCCTCACAACCTGGAATTAACATGTATTGTTTGAGGATTTGCATCATTTAATTTACAGAACATACCCACAACTTTGAAGATTTTTTGAAGCAAACAACAAATAGGACAACATAACAAAAAAAAGTAAATGTGCATAACTATTCACCCCCCTAAAGATTGAGGTCTGGGCTTTGACTAGGTCATTGCAACACATTTACATGTTTCCCCTTAAACCACACAAGTGTTGCTTTAGCATTGTCCTGCTGGAAGGTGAACCTCCGTACTAGCCTCAAATCATGCACAGAGCTGTACAGGTTTTGTTTAAGAATATCCCTATAGTTAACACCATCCATCTTTCCCTCAACCCTGACCAGTTTCCCAGTCCCGGTGTTCTTTGGGTGATGTGATGTGTTGGGTTTGCACCAGACATAGCGTTTTCTTTGATGGCCGAAAAGTTCAATTTTAGTCTCATCAGACCAGAGCACCTTCCTCCATACATTTTGGGATTCTCCCACGTGCCTGTTTGCAAACTCAAAAAGTGCCGTTTTGTTTTTTGCTGAAAGTAATGGCTTTCTTCTGGCCACTCTGCCATAAAGCCCAACTCTATGGAGCGTACGGCTTATTGTCGTCCTATGTACAGATACTCCAGTCTCTGCTGTGGAACTCTGAAGCTCCTCCAGGGTTACCTTAGGTCTCTGTGCTGCCTCTCTAATTAATGCCCTCCTTGCCCGGTCCGTGAGTTTTGGTGGGCGGTCGTCTCTTTGCAGGTTTGCTGTTGTGCTATGTTCTTTCCATTTGGTTATGATAGGTTTGATGGTGGTCCTGGGGATCATCAAAGATTTGGATAGTTTTTTTATAACCTAACCCTGACTTGTACTTCTCACTAACATTGTCCGTTACTTTGGAGAGTTCCTTGGTCTTCATGGCAGTGTTTAGTTAGTGGTGCCTCTTGCTTAGGTGTTGCAGCCTCTGGGGCCTTTCAAAAAAGGTGTTTATATGTAATGACAGATCATGTGACACTTAGATTGCACACAGGTGGACATCATTTCACTAATTATGTGACTTCTGAAGGTAATTGGTTGCACCAGAGCTTTTTATGAGCTTCATAACAAAGGGGGTGTATACATACACACATGCCAATTGTTTTCTATTTCTAAAACATAGTTTTATGTATATATTTTTCTCATTTCACTTCACCAACTTAGACTATTGTGTTCTGATCCATCACATAAAATTCAGATTAACAAAACATTGAACTTAAGGCTGTAATGTAACAAAATAGGTAAAAAGTCAAGGGGGTCAATACTTTTGCAAGGCACTGTACATTTCTATACATAATTTTAATAATTATTATTATTATTTTTCTTTATTTGTAATGCACCCACATATTCATTAGCGGTATACAAGGCTTAAGTATAAGTCAAAAAACATTTTAACATATTACAAAAGAATGGAGGGCCCTGTCTTTCAGCTTAAAATAAAATGTACACAGGGCTTTCCCTAAAGCACCTAACAAGATTGAAAACTTGAAAACTTACAAAATAATGCCTTCAACTAGCTCTTAAAAAGGTTGTGTGGCTCCTAAGTCAAATTAGTGTTCTGATAACTTTCCTAAGTTTCTTTCGCCCAAGACAGAAGACTGTTCACTAGCCTTGGATGTAGAACAGACTCCATGGCAGAACACACTCATTTAAAGTAAAGTTATCAGAACACTAATTTGATCAATGACCTCAACAGGCTTGTGTCTAACCTATTCATTCTTTGCCAGTCTGTGGTAAAATTTTAATGGGTTCCCTGATGGTCCAGTGGTTAGGATTTGGTGATTTAACTGCTGCAACCTGGGTTTGATTCCAGTCAGGGAACCAAGAAGTCACAGCACCCGGAAGCCAAGCAGGGTTCGGCCTGGTCAGTACTTGGATGGGTGACCACCTAGGAATACCAGAAGCTGTATGATGTGGCCCACTGGAGACGGAACTGGCAACCCACTCCAGGACTATGCCATGAATAGCAAATGGATCAGCATGGTATGTAAAGGTCTATGAGGTCACAGAGAATTGTCTTCCTATATTGTCTTCTTCTTATGTTAAACATGTTTAATAAAACTATTTATTAAAAAATGCAGATTACCTGCTATAAATAAGTATGTAATACTACTTTGAAATAGTTTTTCAGTGTTTCTTTGCAGGGCCACTCTATAGGTCAAACCATAGGGTTTCATTAATTTACTTAAGTTTCAATAACTGATTATTTTGTAACTATTTAGTAATAAAATTAGTACAGTATTTGAACACAATAACAAATAATTTAAACTTTAGCATTGTAGGTTCCAGTACATGTGCTTCTCTCTGCCCAATTAAGTATCCAGGGACCTCTCCAGAAGCCTGTCCTATTTTTGTTCTTTGGACTTGTCTAGGTTTGCCGCTGCTCAGATTTAGGTAGATAAAGACTACTTTAGGGACCAACGTATATAAATGTACTGGTATGTACTGGTCTAAAACATTATTAAATAAATAAATATATAAAACTCTGTAGGAGCACTACAGTGGCCCTTTAAAGACAGTAAGCACCACATAGGGAGAGGAACACAGATGTTCAATTGTTTTTATTCGGCTTTCCTGTTTTCACATGGCAATTTTCTAAAAATCTAGCATACGTTTGGCACTTAAAGACTGGACAAGCCTATTTTATATTGTTTAGCCTTTTTGGACTAAATGCATGACTATTGCACGGTTTCATTGTATAATTTATATCATTACCCTATGTTTACATGGTCACCCCATGCCTGAAATTCCTGTAGTTTCCGAGAACAGATCACAAAGTAAATATTAAGTTGACCTTATTACATTTCCAGCTATGTCTATGTGGATAAATAGCTGGGGAATCCTAACACTGGAATCCGGATGTTTAGTCTCTGGTGTAATTAGGAATCACACAAGATCGCAACAAATGCTTTAAGATGGATTTAATTGTCTTTTTATCTCTTCCAAACTGCTACTCACTGCAGTGTTTTACGATAATCGCCTTTAAAGTTTAAATCTCTGCCACAGTCGTCACTGCTTGACACTTTATTATAGTGACGAGCTCTTGTTTTATGTTGTTGGCTGCAATGTTTCCTCACTTCCAAGTGTTTCAAGTCGTTCTTAGAATCTGGATTCTGACCTTTTAGGATTTTTTATTGACTTAAACTATGTGGGATGGTCTTTTGTTATAGTGTAAGCTGTATCAGCCTGGGGATTTCATTTTAAAATTAAGAAATCCCCCAAAAAATCCTATAGTTTTCAAAATAAGATACTTTGTTCATGTAAGGATTAAGAAAGTCAATCAATTCAAAATGCTGGTGACCCATGCAAAGTTTTTGAGAGAACCAATATTGTACTCGGTGTCACAAATAATTTGAATAGGTTAAAAACTAGTTAAGGGGTTACACATTACTATTAACTTTCTGATATTTGTGAACTAGTAACTTGCCCGTCATAAATGACTGTGTCATGTGTTATGTTCAATTGTCTGTGCAGTCTCTCTGTGTGTGCCCTCTCTTTCTGTGTGTGCTCTCTCTCTCTGTGCTCTCTCTCCCCAGCTGGAATAAATGTTTCTGCTCTTTAACATTTTATTCAGCAATAATGATTTCAATTATTTTGTTGCTACTCTGATCACACAGAGCTGTTTTGGGTAACTTGGTTGATTTGTGTCACATACAGGTTGCCCTTAACGAACATGACTGTCAGCTCAGCGCTGACCCAAGAAGGAAGCTACTAGACAAACGCTTCACAGTAACAGACCAATCTCCCAGTTTAATGCACCGCAAACAACCGCAAACAGTCCCTTTGCACAACCGCAAACTCCCCATTTGCACAAGGTTGGATACCAAGCTAGCCATGTCCCGTTCCTTGTCCTCACTGATGTCATTGAAGGTCTCTTCCTACACCCAGCCTCCAAGGGTCTCTGAAAGGTGACAACAAGCCCCCTGGGATGCCTGCTGTGTTTGGTCTTCCACCTCCTCAAAGCCACCTTCCTCCTCTGACTCCTCTTCTTCATACTCCCAGAGGGAGTCTTCCACTGCCCAGCATGGAATATTATACACAGGTCAGAGTCTGGGGGCTTCCACTGCCCAACATGGAATATTATACACAGGTCAGAGTCTGGGGGCTTCCACTGCCCAGCATGGAAGATTATACACAGGTCAGAGTCTGGGGGCTTCCACTGCCCAGCATGGAATATTATACACAGGTCAGAGTCTGGGGGCTTCCACTGCCCAGCATGGAAGATTATACACAGGTCAGAGTCTGGGGGCTTCCACTGCACAGCATGGAAGATTATACACAGGTCAGAGTCTGGGGGCTTCCACTGCACAGCATGGAAGATTATACGCGTTGCCTCTGTCTGCGTTATTATAAAGTGTGTACTGTTAAGTAGTACTATTCCTATCGGTTTAATCCCTGTTACGTCCACTATCAGGGGACGTGTATATGGCATGGATTTTTGGAAGCGGGAGATGGAAAAAGATGTTTGGTCGGTCCTCCCACTTCAAATTTGGGGCACTGCGCATGCAATCTAAGGTGCCACCAGATATGAGTGTCACTGTGCACTGGCAAAAGTTGGCGGAGTAGATGCAATAGGCTTCACACACATGCCTGTAGGCAGGCAACTGATATTCAATCTATTAGTCAAAAAAGTGTTGTTTTATGTCACTGTACATTACGGTTGCACCAGATATGACGTATCACTGTGCACTGGCAAAAGTTGGCAGAGTAGATGCAATAGGCTTCACACACACGCCTGTAGGCAGGCAAGTGATATTCAATCTATTACAGTCAAAAAAAGTGTTGATTTATTTCACTGAGCACAATAAAAGCTGTTAGGTGTTAGCCTGTCACACACACACACACACGCTGGCAGGCAGGCAGGCATATGCAATTAGATTACACAGAAAAAAATTATAAAATAAAATAAATGATGTTCTAGCCCTAAAAAGGGCTTTTTGGGTTGCTGTCCTTCAGATGGAAGGCTCTGGAAGGGAGTGTATGCTGCTGATTGGCTGGAATGTGTCTGCTGACTGTGAGGTGCAGGGTCAAAGTTTCCTCAATGATAAAGAATAGGGGGCGAACCCAAAAGCGCATGTGTTCGCCGTTCGCTGCGAACGCGAACATGCAAAAATTGCCGCGAATAGTCCGCCGGCGAACTGTTCGGGACATCACTACTTTGCAACGATCTCTTCGCTGCTCATCGCAAAGACAGATATATAAGTACAGTGTAAAATATAAAATGTATTTAGTACAGTGAATTAATAAATGAATATACTTTACCTATTTATATTTAATATGCAGCAATTATTATCCTGAAGAGCTAACAATCTCTTTGGATTTTCCTGCATCTGAAAATGTACAGTTGGAGTGTTGATCAGAGGAGAGAGTGTCAGCAATGTGCCAAGTGGGCAGTGTAAAAAGCTGCATGCGCGAGGTCAAACCATTTGTTTAGGCGTGTAAAGCTCCATTTTAGAAATGTAATATTATTTGCAAGTTAGTGTTGTAAAATTGCGTCTTTTTTCTATGTGTTACTTGACTCGCAAGCATTTTCCGTCCGTTGTAATGGTATATTTTGTATCTCCTACATTCCTGGCTAACTCGTATGTACATGGAGGTGATTTGCGCGCCTCGGTCCCCTTTAGCCTCGTTTTAATTTTTTCCCCCCCTCGCTTAGCTGATTTTCGAGTGCCGAAACTTGCCGATTTCACTTAAATTCATGTGCAACCTCACTCACAGGCATCCTGGTGTTCCACCCGTGCTGTGTGCAAGTGTGTTTTTATTTAATTTTTTTCTTGTTTTTCCATTTCTGCAGTTCGGCTGGTAAAGTCTTATTTCTTTTTTTATTTTTTATAATTTAACTTTTTGCAGTTATTGAATGCTAAGGGTCTATGTGTAATTCCATCAGTCCCACTGGCACAACTCATTGTATTCCCCTTAACTTTCTTGTTTTTCTGATTTTATTTCTGAGAGTTTATAAATAACTACTGTACTTTATTTCAAAAGTCACAGGTGGAAAAAGTGTGTGACAAGACAAAAATGTATCATTACTGAGTGCAAAGGCAAAAAAGGTAACTTACAGGCACTCTAGGAATTTGACAGAGAATTCCAGTGAGACCCAAATCTGGGTGAAGAGGGAGCTGAAACATTGGATGTGGAAACTGGACTGCTAATGCATCAATAGAGAAACACAGAGGAGTTAATGGGTTCATCAGGTGCTCCAGATTCACAGAAACCCTTTTGGAAACTGCTTTAAAATACTTTGGGCCTCATTCTATTAATGGCCGTAAAATGGCTGCAAAGCTGCTATGCTACGTCTACATTGCTATTCAAATAAAAGGGGCAGTAGCACATCTCTTCCTACGGGCGATCGCAAGCCATGCAATCGTCCGTTAAGTTTGTCGGGCTTGGACCTGATCGCAGGCGTTAGCCCGCAGATCAGAATGCAAGCCAGCTAAACTAAACTAAAAACTCAAATATAAATATAGATGCAAAAAATAAAAATGCAGCACTGTAAAGTGCTGTAATTGATAGGGGGCACATTGTGGGACACGAGGATGACATGTAGTACATTGGCTAGCTGGCACATCGCCGTTAGCCAATACTGTCATTCGTGGCCGCAGTCCGCTGGGCATGGAGATTGAGTTGCTGCCTTGTAGGTCATCTAAGCCAGGGACTACAGGTTTGGATGACCCCAAGGCAGTAACCCGTTCTCAAAGCCCGGAGGATTTGTGGCCACAAAGCACAGTGTTGGCTAGCGGCGATGTGCCAGTTTGCCAATGTACTACATCTCATCCTCATTCCCCCAATGTGTCCCCTATCAATTACAGTGCTGTACAGTGCTGCATTGAATATCTCTTAAGCCCTAAAGATATCCAAGCCCATCAGAGTACGGGCTTGGATTCAAATCTCCCGCCACGGCTCCTTAAAGGGACTACGGCACACTAATGATTACCCCAAGCCGCAGCGGGAGATTTTAACCCTTGCAGCGGGGGTCCCATCGCCCCCCTGCATTCGAAATTCAAACTTTCCCTTAAAAGGTCCTTAAAGGACCCGCGAGAAATAAAGAATTAACCCCTGCCACGGAGTGATTGGCTGAAGGCATCTCTGCATTCTGACTGACAACAGCCGAACAGAAGGCACAGATGCTTGGAGACAATCACAATAGGATACTCCCCCACGGGGCAGAAAATGAGGAGGATTGGGTCATCGTAATGTTCATCATGTATTGTGTGTATTTGTGTATGTGTTGTACTAATGTTATGTATCTTTTTTCCAGGGGCCGATACAGGGAACAGAAGAAGATGGACAGGGACATGCTGGAAACAGGAGTATAATACTGTAATTACGATGTGTATTTGTTATATGTAGTGTTTTGTACTAATTAGATGTTTCTTTTTTCCTAGGGGTTTCCTTTTTCCCTGAAGTGACATCTGCAAAGGTAAGTGGTCTAATTTATTCTATTTTAGCTTGGATTTAGGGTTTAATGTATACTAGATAGGGGGAGATGTATAGATTGGGGGTTATGTATAGATAGTGGGTAATGTATTGTAGTTAGGGGTATATTTATAATATATGTCACTGCAATGTTATGTTTATTTATTTATGCCTTTTCTTTCCGAGTGTGAAATTTTTATTTTATTTTTTTGTAGTGGGGGGTTGGGATGTCTTATTTAATTTTTTGTAGTGCGGAGGGGGGTGATAATGTATTTTTTTGTAGTGGGGGTGTAATGTACTCTTATTTTCAGGGACATAGTTTTTTTTTTTAAGTTTTGGTGGCATAGTTTTTTTTATTTTTTGTAATTAGTGGGGTGGGGGTTTATTAAGGGCTATGCAGTGTTGGTTGTTAGGGGTTAAAGGGTTGGGGTATATCCTTGTCATCACAGTAGCAAATGAATAAATACCACAATTTGTGAACCTATGAGCGATTTGGGCTTACTTTTTGAAGTGAACACACACACACACACTATATATATATATATATATTCTGGGCTAAATTTACTTGGATATGTTTAGCCAACACTATTTACCTCAGAGCCAAATGTAATGGGAGTCAAGTTATGCAGGAAACCAGCATTACAACAGGTTGACAGAAGCAACTTGCCATGACATTTTTGCTACAAAGTATATGCCTTTCATCCTGGAAATAAAAGCAGTTTGACCACTACACATACACATTTTATTTTATTTCTTAGTGAAAAATGCACATTTTAAAAAGTATTTCAACATATTTTTAAGATAGAAGAGGGGTGGGGAGACATAGCGCACCAATTCCTAGTGAAAAATAACCAATATATTATAATCCCAAAACCTTGTTCACAGAGATCAGTAGGTAAAGCTCTCACCTTTTCTAACCTCAGTCTATGAAGTATATTATAGACTTCCCAACACTTGTTGGCTTGTAGGTTGGTACTTCTTCCCTCTGTTAACGTCTTATCTATTCGTGTAATCTATCGGTGTACTTTGCAGAGCATGGGGAATGTTACAACACTATCAATACATAGTGATGCCCGGATATAAATCTTTTGGCCGAGTTTAATACAGCCCCTTTGGAGTAATAGGTGTCTTTAATCAAAATACTATATAAAACATGGTTTCAATATATTCAATTTATTCGTTTGTAAAAAAATTGAAATACAATAAAATATGTTCAATAGCGAAAAATAAGAATAAAAATGGCAAATTTTTCAGTGACTAATATTATAAAAAAAAAAAAAATAGGAAAAATACTAATGGGACGCGTTTCACCACTTTTCTCCTTTGGCTTTTTCAATGATCAAAAATACCTCAATGATATGAAATTAAATGCAGAGTGTAAAGCTCAGTGCTTCTCTCTCTGAGGCAAAAAAAATATTCTAAGGTAACCCTGGAGGAGCTGCAGAGTTGCACAGCAGAGACTGGAGTATCTGTACATAGGACGACAATAAGCTGTACGCTCCATAGAGTTTTATGGCAGAGCGGCCAGAAGAAAGCTATTACTTTCAGCAAAAAAAAAAAAAAAATTGCATGTTTTGAGTTTGCTAAAAGGTATGTGGTAAACTCCCAAAATGTGTGGAGGAAGGTGGTCCGGTCTGATGAGACAAAATTGAACTTTTCGGCCATCAAAGAAAACGCTATTACATCACCTAAAGAACACCATCCCCACAGTGAAACATGGGGGTGGCAGCATCATGCTGTGGGAATGTTTTTCAGCAGCCAGGACTGGGAAACTGGTCAGAGTTGAGGGAAAGATGGATGGTGCTAAATACAGGGATATGCTTGAGCAAAACCTGTACCACTCTGTGCGTGATTTGAGGCTAGGACGGAGGTTCACCTTCCAGCGGGACAATGACCCCAAACACACTGCTAGAGCAACACTTGAGTGGTTTAAGGGGAAACATGTAAATGTGTTGGAATGGACTAGTCAAAGCCCAGACCTCAATCCAATAGAAAATCTGTGGTCAGACTTAAAGATAGCTGTTCACGAGCGCAAACCATGCAAATTGAAGGAGCTGGAGCAGTTTTGCAACGAGGAAAGGGCAAAAATCCCAGTGGTAAGAGACTTATCCAAAGCGACTTGGAGTTGTGATTGCCGCAAAAGGTGGCTCTACAAAGTATTGACTTTAGGGGGTGAATAGTTATGCATATTTACTTTTTCTGTTATTTTGTCCTATTTGTTGTTTGCTTCACAATAAAAAAAAAAACATCTTCAAAGTTGTGTGCATGTTCTGTAAATTAAATGATGCAAATCCTCAAACAATCCTTGTTATTTCCAGGTTGTGAGGCAACAAAACACAAAAAATGCCGGGGGGGGGGGGGGGGGGGGAGGGGTTTTTGAATACTTTTGCAAGGCACTGTACCTTGAGAGGTGGGTTAAATTAAACAAATTCTGAAGATAATAATCCACGGACACCCAAGTCTGTTGCTTACACTTTCATTTATTTCTTTAAAACAGGAAATCATAACACAACAGGTTATTTCAAGCAAGCCCTTTAATACACCCGCCAAACATCTATAAATCTGTATCAAAAGTGCAACGTTTTTATAATTTATATGTTGTTTAATACATCTAGTATGTTAACAAATAACATACATTATTTAATAAAATTCTTGCTTCTGATATACAAAATAATGGACTGCTGTCCAAATCAACAATTATATAGTTACACAGCAATCAGTTCCACTATTTACAACTGAGAACTCCCCTGTCTTGACTACCCTTAAAAAATATTTCTATAATGCTTCGTATGTGTTGGTCATTTTGCTTGGTTAATAGATTTTTAATAAATTGCTAGATTCTTTCATTAACATTTAATTTCAATTTCAGCTGCACTAGAAGTAAAAATTAACTTATATTGAACCACCACCTCATAAAAAAATACAAATAAAAACACATTTATGAAATGGGCTGCAGGTTTAAATGAGAAAAAAAAAATCCTATCATTGTTCACACAACAAAAAAAACGTATTTTCTGCCTCTTATAAAACATGTTTGGAAAAAGAAAAAAAAAAAACCTTGGCTTCAATCATATAAATAAAAAGAACTAAAAATGAGTGTGTAGAACAAAACATTTTTGTCAGTTTAAAGAAAAAAAGTTAAAGACTATGCTACTGTTGTACCATATTTATTCTATGAAGCAAAATAAGACCAGTTTTATGTATTCAGTGATTTTTAAAGAACGATAAACCCTTCTTTCTGATGAGTTTATAAAATATTATAACTAAGTGGGTGCAATTTAAATGGCTGTGCGTTTGCGTAAAAATCTGGATGCTTCTTGCAAGCTAGTGTGGCTCCGATACAAAACAAGTTAATAATAACATTAGCAGCAATTCAGCCAGCATATGACATAGTAGTACACCCACTTGAACAATTTAAAATATTTTCAAAATACCTTCGTCCAATCAGAAGTAGCTGCTAGATCTTTATTGCATCATCTGTGACTTGAAGCTATATGAAGGTTGGGAAAAAACAAATCAAGTGGGCCAGCCTTTCATAGCTAGACTGGAACACGGATGGAAAAGGTTATTTAGTATTTTAAAATCATATCTAAATGATTTCATTAAAAATATAAATGCTTTAAAAAAATAAATATACTCATTAGCATGTATATTATAGAGTGTTGAAGAATCCCTTTTAAAAGAAAAAAAAAATGAAGAAATTGTGGGCAAATAGTACAGAAAATAGTGGAGTATACCAGAAAAGCTAAGGCTTTACTATTATTTTGAATATTTACAGATTTTTTTTTTAACTATTCACGGTTTATTTATTTTTAACTTTTACATCAGATTGTCTTAACCTTATTGGAGGTTGAAGGAGTCGATTAGAGAGTATTTGGGTGTGATCACTTCTACTATTAACTGGGTTAAAAGCTCTATATAATAAAGATGCTAATTGGACCGGAAATTATGGAGCGGTTTCCTGAGCCAATATAAGTGTTTTCTAGTAATAAAGCATGTTACTGTGATTAGCAGCAGAAGACATTCTGGGCTATATTTACTTGGAAGTCTTTAGCCAGCACTATATACCTCAGAGCCCAATGTAATGGGAGGCAAGTAACTGCTTAGTAAATATGGCCCTATTTAATTTCAAATAGGTCTAAACAATATTTATAAAAACAATCTCTGAAAGCTATGGTTTATGTCTTTCCACATTTCGGAAAGAAAAAAAAAAGGAATGATGACACAGGACTTTGATTGCCAATATTTCAGGTACACATTCATCCATTTTCAGGCACTACATTCAGACACTGTCAGACAACATACAGATGCATGAATAAAACAAGTGTCAAATAAAAAAAAAAAAAACAGAAAATGTACACATACTACTTGGTGCTGCCATGATTGAAATCTCTTCCAACTAGATCAAACGTTATGGAGAGAAAAAAATACACCTAACCCCCAAAACATTACCCACTATGGGTTTGGAATTATGTTTTAATAACCTATTCTTTTCATATTTGTTATAACAAATGTTATATGGAACTGTCCATTGGAAGATATTTCCAACAATATTTCCAACATGCACCATCATCATATACACTCAGAACTATACACATTAGTTAAATGACCCAGATACATTATATCATATCATTCACTGGAACAATCTGACAGCAGAACTTTAACAAATCCTAGGACTTAGGAGTGAATATAAATTTCTACCTATTTCCTTTTTTACATATTGTGTAATTTCCCACTGGAGATTCCAGCTTTCTCAAGTCTATATATAATTATATGTTACTGTGTTGCATATCATGACTGTATCATCTTCCTCGGAATTACAAAGAACGGCATTAAAGATGCTCTGACCAATAAATTAATTCTTCTACAAATAGAACACATGATAATCTTAAATTAATTTAGTGAATAATATATTTGTGCTAAAAGTAATGATTATTATACTTCTGGGGCAGGAGCAAGAGGAGAAGCAATTATTTGCGACAGCTTAAATAAATAGATGTCTGAGTAATTAAACCAGTGTGCCCCCCAAATAATAGGGGAATAAAAAAAAACACCATTAATAGTTATTGTTCCCAATCACTGGACTGAATGCTTTTTTCAGACAATTAAACACACACTATCTGGGCAAAATTACTTGTTATTTTTGTCTTCTCTGAGAAAGGCAATTGCGGTTGCTGGGAGCAATATATATTTTGTCTTCTTTTTTTCCTTTTTACAGTTACTTATATTTTAAGATGTTAGAACAATGCTTAGTTTTAAAGAGAGTGCTTTCCATGGCTATACAGAATGGTCAGTTAAAAAAACACACATACATCAAGCCTTTCCTTGAACCCCACTTAACTGCACTTTTGTTGTAATGGCTAACATAGAGGAGACATCTTTCAGTAACTAGGCGTTCAATCCGCTAACAGAAACGCCCATTTCGGTTTTCACTTCGTAGCATTGATGGAATTGTATGGTGAGCATGATACCTGAGCAAATAAATCAATCATCATGATATGAGCTTCTTTGTCTTCTATATCAATGTTCTTTGCTTCAGCGTGTGCAAACTGTGCTAATGCCCCCCTGAGCTCCCAGCTGTCCTTTTTTTTTATGGTGTTTTTTATACATATATATTTTTTTTATATATATATCAGTGCTTCCTTCTTTTTCAAATTATCCAGAGAAGAAATGAGGCAGAAAGTATCTTTGTCACAGTTCTCATTCAGTCACGAGACTGGTAGAAAAGGATGTAACCAGATTCAGAGTTCTTTGAGATGTCTGATGTCAACCCGTAGAATTCCTCAATAGCTTGTGCATCTATTTTCTGAAAACAAGCAAAGTTATGCAATTAATATTAAACGTAATGGCCCAACAACACAGGAAAATTAGGCACGGCTAAGTAATAAAATATTCAATTACATTGGCGGGAGACTTGCTGTGTTAAAGTGGTTCCCCTTGACAAGAAACCTTGCTGTAGGGGAACCTATGAATGAATATTTGTCATTTGACTATTGTTATTTGATATTATTATTGTTAAATCTTAGCAACCACCACATGATGACCTTATCAGGATGGTGATAATCAGCTGAAGACACAGATTGTATTCCTTGATCAACATTGAATATTCCCTTTGCAACTCATTAAATAGTAATTTGATAAATTATTAATATATAATTAAAACAACTAACTTCTGTTATGCCTTAACATGAGAAGTCCTTTAAACACACATATTAAGTCTAAGAATATGAGAGTATGATGTATTCATGCAATGCATAAACGTAACACTGCAAAATAACATAACTACACTTAAGAAAAGGGGAAATATGTCCAGAGTATAAATAAGACACACAGCCCCTGACACACAGCCCCTGATTTCATTTCCCCAGAGAGGGGAGGAGACTTTCAATGTCCGAAAAATTCTGTCTGCACAACAGGAATGTGAAAGCTACAACTGCAAGTAATTTGACATTAACTAGTTGAAAGCTTATTCGTTTACAAGGACACATCCTTCTGTGAAAGTAGCAGCAGACTGTGAAGAAAATGAAACCCATGCAGTAAAGAATAATTGCAAAAAGAAAAAATTAAAATGTAAAGGCTGCATTTATTTATTTCTATCTCCATAAAGGTCTTGCATGTTAAGAATAGTTGTTAAAACAACAACTATATAAAACTGCACTACACTGGCTTTTTAAAAGCTTTTATAGCTTTAAAGGAGTACAAAAAAACTCTCGATTTGTTAGTTACACTACATGAAAACAAGGCTTGGATAAATGTAGCATATTTGAACACGTTTTGACCTCTACGGATTGGTGCAATAATTATTATTTCATTCCACCACCATATTTTGTAAATTGATAGAAAACGTTACTGTAACTGATATTAACCGATGAGATGTAGAAATCAATGCATTTAAGCACTTAGATTATTTTCCCCATAGATTTGAAAAGAAAAACTCACCTCTACAATATCATCATCAAACAGCAGCCAGAAATCATGACTCTTCACTATTGCAATGTAATGTCCTCTGTTTGGACCACTGTAAGGAAAACAGATTGTTTTGACAATATATTAAAATTTTTGCTTATTTGTTCTATAAAAAGAGAACTTTTTAAAAACATTATTTTCATAGCAAAGCAAGTTAGATTACAACTATTGCTTACCCCAATGGACAGTGAATACTGGAATAATGTTCACAAGATAATATAGGTGCTCTGTGTCATTTTCCAGGGCTAGTCACAAAAGCAATGCAAATATATGAAGAGAAATTGCTGATGGGTAAGAATCACTTATTTAATGTTGTCTAGTTCCACCACAAATTGTTTAAATAACTTATTTAATACACAAATGTATTAATGTGACTATGTAACTACACTACATGGCCAAATATATGCGGACCCCTTCTATTTAGTGGATTTGGCAATTTCAGATACACTTATTGCTACAATATGCATACAACCAAGAATGTAATCTCCATAACCCAAGAATGGCCACAGAATGGGGCATACTGAGGAGCTCAGTGGCTTTCAGCATCACATGGTCATAGGATGCCATCTTTCCAACAAGTCCGTTTGTCAGACTTCTGCCCTGCTACAGCTGCCCCGGTCTATTATAAGAAATGTTATTGTGAAATGGAAACGTCTAGAAGCAACAACAATCCAGGCGCTCACAGTAGTCGCAGATTGGGGAAGCTGAAGAGTGTAGTACATAAATGTTTGTCCAATTTAATATTATTGCCCATAATGTGTGTGATGGGTGGGTGTCCACATACTTTTGGCCATGCAGTGATTCTCATGTATCTGTAGATTGCTACTGATTTTCACATAGAGAGGATCGAATTATACAAAACTAATGTGGTGCAAAATGCCATTATGTTTATTATAAGGAAAACAGTGTTTTCTTGATTCTTCCATATCTGCGATTTTGTGTCCATCTTAGAAGACCAGTGTAGGAGGTAGATGTTTTAATCAGGTACTTATTAAAAAAAAATCCTATTTAATGATTTTTTTTTTTAAAAGCAGTGCTGCCTAGACTGAAGTTAATGCACTTCATTTGCTGGAGATTTACTGCAATCTCCGTAAGCAACAAGCAGCTCGTTAGCTCTTGCTGGCTGGGAGGCAAGCAATGAAGAGCACTGTTTAGACATATGTATTTCTGAACATTTAGCTGGTCTTCCAGTCAGGTCCCCATAGCTTCACTAGATGTTTATATTGGATTAAAAGTAAGTTTAATATTGGATAACATTTTTAGATGATCATATTTAGTTTTTATTAATACAATAACTATATAAAAAAAATGGAGCATTAGATCTTTTAAAGCTACACAGCAGAGATTCCAGGTATGTTATAATTTAAAACTAAACCTTTACACCAGCAATACAAATGTAGTTAATAATTACTGTGGCTATGGAATGGAAACCCATTGCAGAAGCATGTAAAGTTCTTTGCCATTTTGGTACCAATTTAGGATATTCATCGCAAGTACAATTTATTTCAAACTGATATGAATATAAAAGCTTGAGAATCAGAATATTTTATTGGTCTGAATAACCAAATATGTTCAGTTTCTATAGTTTACTGAAGGTCTGTATGCCCACACTTCTTGTATGTGGAGCTTCTTGACATTTAAACTCATGAAGATGTGACTAAAATTCAAGAAGTGTTAACTACAACAAAACATGACTCATGCAGTCTGTTAATATGATCAACTGGGAATAAATGTAGTTTTGTTCCTGTAACACAATACAGTTACTATAGAATTGTGTTCTCTTAAATGAGTTATCAATTTTAGAGCAAAAATCTGTTCTTCATTTACTTGGACTTCCCTTAGTGATGTGAAAACAAGATATTGTCACCTCTCAGGAAGACGCAACACACTGAATGTAATGGACTACTGTAATGTCCTAATAAGGAGCATGCATCACTGATAAGTTCCTATATCATGATTTATAATAGCAGTATTCAATACAGAATTAACTTTTAAGTCTTAAGTGTCAGCCTCCAAATGAGCCGTTTGCCTCCTCCCTAATAAGGTCATCCCCCTTCTGGATTGCTATCGTGCTGTAATGAAGGGGTTTGTGTACATCAAAGAAGCTGTGAGCTATTCCATGTAGGGTCACTCGAGATGGGTAGGTCATGACAGAGAGGTCATACAAATCACAGTCCACTGGAGAATAAACTGGCAACTCACTCCAGTATCTTTGCCAAGAACATCTTATGGCTAAGCATGAACGGAGACATTATGATTATGCCTGGCGTGGTGCGGTCTATAGGGTCACAGAGTCTGACACAACGACATACCAAAAAAAGGTCATCAAGGGGAAAAGGGTTTAGCGGAGGTAAGGTCTAAAAGGGTTTAAAATTCAATCTAATTAGATAACAGGCCACATAATTATTCATACACTGCCTCCACAGCAATAGCATGATCCCAAGGAAAACTAGTGACACAGCAAGACTCCAACTAATGGAAAGCACTGTCTTGATACAACTTTGTGACTGAAATTCTAATATGGCCTGCTGGACAAAGACACCTCCCCTTATTGACCTTATACTGGGTGGAGATGAGAAGCAGCCAAGTCAGATCCCTGACAAAGTTTAATATTGCTTCTTTATATCACTTAATATTAATTTTATAAATTATCAATGCCTAACTAAAACATATAGCTTGTTTTGGTCCTTTAAAATAGCTATGAAAACTATTTTTATGACTTCTGATTGATTCACATGCTAAAAAATGCCATGGTTCTGGAAATTTAAAATTATGATTCCATAAGTGAGTATGGTTGCATTTTGAAAGGCCATATTAAAACTATCCTGCCTCACCATGTAGAGAAATTAAAAATCAAACAGAACTAAGCAGACGATATAATGAACATCCAGGCAACATCTATTCATGTTCTAAGTGGACCATAAATTACAGGCTCCCTCTAAATGCTCATATCTTTCCAACAATAACTTCAACATTTTCCCCTTTGAGACTAGAATATTTAATTATCCCAAAGGAATATGCTTACTTAGTTTGGTTGAAGCAATGGAATTTTGTTTGCCAATTACAGAGTGTGTGATTTTTGTGTTGGTCTTTGAAGAACCTGTAGGTACACTGCTTGCAAAGAGGCAGGCAGAAGGAGTAACTAGGTTGCATAAAGCCACTGAAAATATAAAATACTGAAATATGCATCCATTTTTAAAATGACAATGCTTTTTTATTACTGGAGTATAAAGCATTTAAAGCAAGATCTGGATATCCCATACTTTAATGCACCCCTAAATTAAAGCAGCATGTAAAATAATTAGAGGAATCGGTATACTAAAAGGAAAAACTATTTTATGATGCTGTAAACCAGTGGTAGGTAACCTGGTCCCTACCGCCCACTTGTGGGCGATTCAAGCTTTCACGGTGGGGTAACGTCTAGGTGGCGTCCTTGACAATTGATGTTGCACTTCGGAGACCCGCAGCACCAGGCTTGGCTGGTTGGAGAGCTGTGAGAGAGCCTAGGGACAGCAGTCAGGACCGGGTCACCATCTAGTAAGTACAGGGTGATTCATAGCTAGGGACAGCAGTCAGGACCGGATCACTATCTAGTAAGTACAGGGTGATACATAGCTAGGGACAGCAGTCAGGACCGGATCACTATCTAGTAAGTACAGGGCGATACATAGCTAGGGACAGCAGTCAGGACCGGATCACTATCTAGTAAGTACAGGGTGATACATAGCTAGGGACAGCAGCCAGGACCGGATCACTATCTAGTAAGTACAGGGTGATACATAGCTAGGGACAGCAGTCAGGACTGGATCACTATCTAGTAAATACAGGGTGATTCATAGCTAGGGACAGCAGTCAGGACCGGATCACTATCTAGTAAGTACAGGGCGATACATAGCTAGGGACAGCAGTCAGGACCGGATCACTATCTAGTAAGTACAGGGCGATACATAGCTAGGGACAGCAGTCAGGACCGGATCACTATCTAGTAAGTACAGGGCGATACATAGCTAGGGACAGCAGTCAGGACCGGATCACTATCTAGTAAGTAGAGGGTGATACATAGCTAGGGACAGCAGCCAGGACCGGATCACTATCTAGTAAGTACAGGGCGATACATAGCTAGGGACAGCAGCCAGGACCGGATCACTATCTAGTAAGTACAGGGCGATACATAGCTAGGGACAGCAGTCAGGACCGGGTCACTATCTAGTAAGTACAGGGCGATACATAGCTAGGGACAGCAGTCAGGACCGGGTCACTATCTAGTAAGTACAGGGTGATACATAGCTAGGGATAGCAGCCAGGACCGGATCACTATCTAGTAAGTACAGGGTGATACATAGCTAGGGATAGCAGCCAGGACCGGATCACTATCTAGTAAGTACAGAGCGATACATAGCTAGGGACAGCAGTGAGGACCGGATCACTATCTAGTAAGTACAGAGTGATACATAGCTAGGGACAGCAGTCAGGACCGGATCACTATCTAGTAAGTACAGGGTGATTCATAGCTAGGGACAGCAGTCAGGACCGGGTCACTATCTAGTAAGTACAGGGTGATTCATAGCTAGGGACAGCAGTCAGGACCGGGTCACTATCTAGTAAGTACAGGGCAATACATAGCTAGGGACAGCAGTCAGGACCAGTTCACTATCTAGTAAGTACAGGGTGATTCATAGCTAGGGACAGCAGTCAGGACCGGGTCACTATCTAGTAAGTACAGGGTGATACATAGCTAGGGACAGCAGTCAGGACCGGGTCACTATCTAGTAAGTACAGGACGATACATAGCTAGGGACAGCAGTGAGGACCGGATCACTATCTAGTAAGTACAGAGTGATACATAGCTAGGGACAGCAGTCAGGACCGGGTCACTATCTAGTAAGTACAGGGTGATACATAGCTAGGGACAGCAGTCAGGACCGGGTCACTATCTAGTAAGTACAGGACGATACATAGCTAGGGACAGCAGTGAGGACCGGATCACTATCTAGTAAGTACAGAGTGATACATAGCTAGGGACAGCAGTCAGGACCGGGTCACTATCTAGTAAGTACAGGGTGATACATAGCTAGGGATAGCAGCCAGGACCGGATCACTATCTAGTAAGTACAGGGTGATACATAGCTAGGGATAGCAGCCAGGACCGGATCACTATCTAGTAAGTACAGGACGATACATAGCTAGGGACAGCAGTCAGGACCGGATCACTATCTAGTAAGTACAGGGTGATTCATAGCTAGGGACAGCAGTCAGGACCGGGTCACTATCTAGTAAGTACAGGGTGATTCATAGCTAGGGACAGCAGTCAGGACCAGGTCACTATCTAGTAAGTACAGGGTGATACATAGCTAGGCTTATATGATTTGTTACCAGAAATGAGATGGGGTAAATTGTGTTACTGCAACACTGGTGGGCGGTAAGGACATTTTACCATCAAAAGTGGGCAATAGCTATTACAAAGTTGAAGACCCCTGCTGTAAACTATTCTTGAAGCTGCATACAATGTACGTTCAAATGATTTCCCCTCAGTTCCCCTTTTCAGTGTAAACCCCAATGGGATATTTTTCTCCCACATCCACACGGACTGGCTGAAAACTAAAAACACTGTATTCTTAATATTAATGTTTACTGGCATAAGGTGGAAGGATCATCTGGGCCTAATCTGCTATACTGCGAGTTTACAATACCATAAAAAATATTTTTTTGCTTTTCCTATGAAAAGCAGTATTTTTTTTTATTAGTCTGAGAAGTGTTTAGAATTGGAGATTCTACTTCAATGCACTGAAAGCAAACATCAGGATATAAAATTATAAAAAACAATGTTTCAATACATTTATTTTAAGATTACCAATAACCTTATTAACAACGTCCCTTTGATACACAGATTAAAGAAAAAGCCTTGGGTCCCAAACAGAAACAAAGTTCTTGCTTTAGTGAATTACCTGCCACAGTGGACTACCACAGCTACAAGGTCGTACATTCTGTCCGGGTTGGTGGCATCTCCTGATGTGTTAAAAAGTCGAAGCTCTAAAGGAAAAACTACCCTGTATGAGAGTTTTGTGTATCGATGCAGCTGATCCATGTACTTGAACCTCTTTAAATGGAGAGCTAGAATCATAGGCAGCTTTTTTACCTTCATTCTGCAATTAAAACAGAGAGAAAATGATCAAATGAGATAGTTTGAATATAGTGTGAGAGTAGATGAGATTAAAAAAAAAGACAATTTTAAAAGAGCAGCAGACAATGAGGGCAACAGGCAAAGGAGAAGGCTATAAATATTCAAAAATAATAACTTTCATTTAAAAATGATACAAGAATCAATCAGGGACAAATTCCCATTATGTTATACTTTATTAAATTACAGAAAGCAATTGCATTAGCAAACTTGCATTGCAACTAACAGAAACCTTAACAAAAATGACTGCCCCTTCAACAATGCCTTTAAATAAACTACACATTGGTATCAAATATAAATTGTGGCTACAAATAAAGCTAAATCTGATTTATTTTTGTCTTGCCCTCTACATATGTTGCTTAGTTTTAACGCCTAATGCCTCAAAAATTGTATTCTAAATATAGAATTTCAGTAGACATTATTAAAGCATTGCTAAAAAGTTAAAAAAAATGGTCCAAATATAAAAAATTTTTATTAAAAAACACTTCATGCTGTTAAAACGAAATATTATTCAGAAACAAAGCCTCTCATTTCAGTATTGCCATTTGTCATTATATATTGACCGCAAAATTGGATAGGAGGAATATTAAACAAAATAAATGTTGAAAAACTACAGTTATAGTTAAATTGTTAAAAAAGAAAAAATAGTAACTTAAAAATGTTTAAAAACATTATGTAACAAACTGAACATTACTTGATGTAAAGCCTTATAGTTTTACTGTATCTAAATAAATACTGGTTCTTAAATTAAGATACATACAGTAGCTGTATCATTAAAAGACCACTGTACTCCCATACTTATTGTGTGCACTTTCTAACTGATCCACATAAAAGGATAACGTCTTTAGGATGTGAAAAAAATATACATACAGCATTTAATTTGTTAACTATTAAACACAATTATTCTGTACAGGCATTGGTACAGCCATTGCAGTGTTTGTAAACTATAGAAGTGGTTAACATTTAAATTACTCTTATGGAGTGCTAATCCTTTCAATGGAATTGAATGGAGATCTTATGGGCATCCAAGAAACCCTTCCCAGGTGACAAACAAGATTACCAAATAAATAAACACTACCAAACCCATTAAGCGTTTCACATAAAGAATAAATCATAGATGTACTTATTTTTGACTGCCATTATTGATAAATCAGCGAATCAGACACCAAAATGAGTATTGAAATTGCAGCTTCCAAAATATCACTAAAATACCCTTGCAACAATTACATTTTTATGTATGCATTACCTTTTATGGGCTTCCTGTTTACTGCGACATTCTTCACAGTAATATTTGTATTCACTACAAAGTGTTTCTGTGTTGCTAAAACCCCTGAAAGCAAAAAAAAAAGAGAGAAAACATGTAAATACACTAGAGAAACAAATAGCCACAGGAGACCCGTTCAGGAATATGCAAAATAAGAACTGAAATATTTTCAGTGTATCCTATACATTACAATAGTTGTTTTATATGACTCCTATTTGTAATATATCTTTGAAGTGTTTGAGCAGGGATTTCTCATACCTTCCTCCTAAAAGTGTGTTCATGCACTGGTTTTAAAATGACCAACTAGCGATAAGATCAATATATTCATTTTTATTTTTTTCTAAACCCAAAGGAGCATTTAAACTGTACATAAGAACTTTAGTGTTTCAGACTCAAGCAGAGTTTCTTATTATTAGGTATCCAGGAGGTAAAGTTTCTACTAGTCCAGTCTAGGTTTGCCTTCAATGGCCAGAAATGCACATAATTGTGATCAGCATAACAAACGTATATTTGTGATGCCGTTTGGCAGTCTAAAAATAAACTATTTCCTGCTCAGGTTTCTCAGAAGCAGTCAGTGCACTGCACTCTGGAAAACTAGGCGGGAACATGCGAATAACTCATAAATCAAAAACAAAATCTTTATAATTGGCTGCTTTTTGGCATATGACCATGTATAAAGTGGTTTCTGGATTTAAGAGTGAGATGCATAGTGGTCTCATTTGCATATCTCCGACCAGTGCAATGACTATTTCTAGGAAACCCGAGCAGGAAATACATATTTTTTTTTTTTTGTTCTTTTACTTATTTTTAGACAATCAAACGGGATCACAAATGTACTATTCATTTTTTTGTACTACTGTAAACATATACATACCATACAACGTGTTTGTTTTTGAGCATGACAAACTGATTTTTAAATTACATGGCCAAACCATTCCCTTGAGATGCACTACGAATTGTAGAATAGGAAAAACTGAAATCTATCTATGCACAAACTAGGTGAATTCTACATGCTGACCTATCATTTGAATACATTTGTAAAAGGATGCTCAGTAAAAAATAGAATATGTTTGCGCTTTAAGCAATAACGGTAATAATTAGGCTCCTCTTAAGAACTAGAATTCAGGAAAAGCCTTTTTTAAAGCATGGAAAATTCATTATATTGTATTGTCTAAGATATGCTGCCCTTCACTCCTCTTATAACACTGCTCATGTGCTAATCTGCCTAGACAAGTAGGGGAAACCTTGGAAATTTAAATTAATCCAGCTTGAGAATGGCACTTTTATGGCAGAGATAACTGAATTTATAGGTCAATTATGAAGCCATACAATGTGCAGCTCACAGACAGAGAAGGTCTTAATGGAGCAGCCCAGTACTGCACATAGTTGTGTAAATCAGCTAATACACAAAAGATTATTTTAAGTCTTCAAAATTTTCTTTTGCTTGTTCTCAGTTGTAGTTCTTTTAAAGATTAAATTGTAAATAGGGGACTTCAGTGGTCCTTGAATAAGGTTTGGACAAACAATGCTTGTGCAAACTGTTGAGCTTTTAGATATTCCTAAAACTGCATACAACGCAGTATATCTTTAGGTTAACACGTACCTTAAACAATGAGTTATTGATGTATTTTGTTCCACGTCAACAGACAGATCTAAAAAATCCTCATCTTTGCTGCTTATCTGTAAAATAAACAAAATTAATATAGTTACATAATATAGTGTGACTAAATGTGTGCTACAGGCACTCTGCTAACAAGATTAATGTATTGTGACAGTGACATGTTGAAATCCCAGTGGTATCACCTGCACACTCTTCTACAGATGTTGCAAACTCATCTGGAAGTAGTTGTCAATGTGCATTACTGAAGATGCAAATCAGTAAACAACCAGACACACAAGTAAAACAGATGTTTTACTTACAAGAATGTAGATTTCTAATATGTATCCCATATTTCAGTGGCTCAATCTTTATCATCAAGGGCTGGTGGCTGACCTTGCAACGCTCATGGGGACCTCCTTTGAGAAACATTTTTACTGCAAGCAAGTGCCCAAATAATCCATTGGAAACTGTGACTAAAAAGGTAAGTGATATGTTTATAGTGTTAGGCTTATCCCTGTGAGGTCCTAATTGCCAATGCTTAAAGGGACTCTGTCACTAACAGGAAGTTAATTATAAAGACCATTAAAAACTGTCTGTAAACTGTACTAGTATTTTTTTTTTTTTTATTATTGATTTTGTGTCTCCTGTATGCCAATGTATGGTTCAGAGTGCTTGCTAAGGGTGAGGCAGAGGTCTAACTGCCAGATAACACTGCAGGTCCTTAATTTTACCACTACAGAGACAGACAAGCAGACCTAATTAGCACATGAAAACAGCTAATTAATATGAGTGAGTTGCTCATTTGCATATAAATGCAGCAATAACATGGAATTTCCCAGGATTGATTCACTTTAGAAGAAAAAAATAATAATAATAAAAAGAATAGGCAGTTTTTTTTATTTTTAAAATGTAACAAATCAACTTAATTTTTGGATCACAGATCCCCTTTAAGGTCCCATAGCAGTTGTTGAGAACCACTGTCCTATATTACCCTAAAATATATCAAGACTGACCGGTGTGCAAAGAGCAAGAGGAGAAAACAGACCTTGCAGAGAAACACTGAATACATTGCAAATAGTAATAAGTGCAGACCCAAAAAGTAGTCCTGAACGTGGAGAAAGTAGCAATTCCTTCATATGTGCAACTTAAGATGTTAAGCCTCAAGACATTTCTGGTACAGTAACTTGGAACTTCTTGTAGTTATCTACATTGGTATTACAGCGTATTTTAGTGCTGGCTTGTTATGAATAGTTCTGCACTCCCATCTATAATCGCTGGACTGGGATGGTAGGCCACATTACAGCAATATATGTATTACAACCAGGGCTGTGGAGTCGGTAGATAAATGTTCCAACTCCGACTCCTCAGTTTTGTGTACTTCTGACTCCGACTCCCCGAATCCCCTGTATTAATGTACACATGTCTTCCCTCATACAAACAAGCAGGCATGCAGGTTTTAAAACAAATATAAACTTACAGTTGAATCCAAGAAGCTGTTCTGAGCTTGGTTGGATACATTTTTCGAGTCTACACCAAATGATTTCTACCAACGAGGTATTGAAAACCTTGTTGAGCGTTAAAAATAAGTTGTAAACAACAAGGGAAAATACATTTGTAAGTATTGGTGCTCCGAATTGTGCGTTGCGTAGCATAAAGTGAAGCACATGAAAAGCATACTTTTTCACGGTCACTTAAAGTGTTCGTTTAGCGGTTAGGTGCGGCACTGCATGCATGGGTCTTTATTCTTACAGTAGAGAAGTCATTAATTATAACTTTTTGTGAATTGGGATATTTAAACTTGCTTTTTTTTTTATTTATTCCAATCTAAATTTAGTAGGAGTCGGAGTCAGTGTTTTTTTTTGCCGACTCCAGGTACCCGACATTTTCTCCGACTCCAACTCCTTGACTCCGACTCCACAGCACCGATTACAACTTGACTAAAAATGTATTTATTATTATTCAAAAGGAGTTCATTTCTGAATTAGTTACTTTGTATTAAAAAAAAATATAATTTGTTTTTTAAAACACGTTACTTTTCAAAGACACAATCTTAAAGAGACTGACGTCCGATCACTTGCAGATGTATTATAAAGAATCACTATGAAATATCTATTGCCAAGTGAAAAATCCATCTATCTATGTGGTTTCCTGCAGCAATTGGAGGGTGAGTCTTCTTTGTTGTGGCCTCCCATGCAGTTTATATAAGAGTGCATATCAATTGCTTCATTCAGCAGACTCTAAATTATTGATTTTAAATAATAGTTTTTGACCATTTTTAATATTTTACTAAAATGTCTTCAGTGACATTGCCTGAGGTTTTCTGATGTTAAATGGACACTGCAGAGGTTACAAATATGATCTCATTAATTACTATAAGCCGTGTTCTCCCCAGAAACCTACACCAGCCGAGGGGCACGAAGGAGCAGACACATAAACATAGCTATTTTAGGCAATAATCACAGATAAGGAAACAATAACAGACTATGCTTGGCACAAATATCAATGTAAATGCAGCTACTCCAGTGATAAAATACTTATTTAGAGTTTTAAAAGGTACCACAGAGGTTCCAAATGTTATATTTTAAAACAAGTATTATTAACACGCCAATGAGTCCATGACACACACGCACACACACTGTATGCAGAGAACCAACGTCCTGCTTTGCCCTGAAGCATCTTCATTTACAGCATCTCTACCAAGAGACTGCTGGAGGTCTATTTTTTTGCTAATGATGCCAAATTGTATCTCTAATGTAGGACAATTCTACGACATAGATTTCCTATGTACAAACTAATCATGATGGATGTTTTAGCCGCCTAGTTCCCTGCCGCTTTGATCTGTGCCTTTTGAAGTACAAATAATTCTTGGCACATCAGGGTAGAACATATTCCAGCTCTTTGCAAACTCTCACAGACTAACATGTCTAATCTTGCTTACTGTGAAAGATTCAAATTGTGTAAATTATATAGTCACTACTGCACCTTATAAAAACAACAACGGATATGAAACTTTTCACTTAGAGACTCTTTTAGGCATTGTTTTTTTGTTATATATATATAAATATTTTAACTCTGTTATATTCATTTTATCTTCTTCAATGTAATTGTGATCACTGTTTTAAGAAGCCATAGGTAGAATTCCAGAGGATAAGAATCTATTATTCAGTCTTCCTGTTTTCTCTCATGAAAGTGAAGAATTTGAGAGGAGGGGTTTTACACTTCCAGACACACAGCATGTCACTGTCTTCTTGTGAATGGCATTATACTGAAACCCTCCCCCTGTGGGTATGGCGTTAAAGGTATATGGAAGTTTATTGTTCTATTTTAACATATGCTGCTTATATCGCGAACACACATTACATTATTTCCAGATTTATTAGAAAACAGTGTTTGTCCAATGCTTGAGAGGTGCCTGCGTAGGCACCTGGTACTAACCAATAGAAAAACTGAATTAAAGTATGTTTTTAACCCTACACTAATCTTCAAGCCAACAGAGGAACAATAAAGTGATCCAGAGCAGCATTGCCTGAAGCTGCTTCCTTTTGGTGGGAACAAGACTACACATCCCATGATGCTTGGATTTCCATCTGAAATGCAGATTTAATGTTTATTTGGGGATTTTTTTAAAGAAAAAACAAATGTTTGCATACACTACTGATTCTCCTCTATCAGATGCATTCATAATCTAGGAAACTTCTATATACCTTTAAGTTATAGATATGGAACATGGCATCTTATGAGAGAGAACAGTACGCAAAGGGGGGTGTTCCAGAATGTAAAAATGTATTACACTGAGGGCTTCTTGAGAGCGGATTTGCTAAAGAACTCTTTTTCTGCTTTAACCCGCTATAGCTCTGCTTTTGAGAGCTGATCTGGTCATAGCAGAGTCAAACAAACTGTGGTCTTCTGGAGAAGTAACTGGCAACCACTCCAGTATATTTGCCAAGAAAACCATATTGATGAGCACAACCAGAAACAAAGACGGATGTACCTGGTGTGCTGCGGCCATATATGGTCACAGAGTGTCGGACAGAACAACAACAAATATGTATTTGGTGAATAGGGCTATCATTGCACTTAATACAACCTATAATCTAAAGGGCCATGGTTTGTTATACCACTAGTGTCCCTCAAATATACAATAACTAATTAATGAAAAAGCAACAGTGATACATATATACACTGAAGGCATGGATGATATGTAAAATGCTAACGCATAAAACATATTTTGTTAACTACAGGCTCATTGATGCTACAATAAATTCAGAAGTGTTGGGCCAGATCCTGCAAAACAGCATATTTTAAAGAAATACTTTTGGTTATGGCACCTTCCAAGAAAAATGGATTGATTTTGCCTTGTAACTGAAACTTACTTTTTTTCTCTTTTTTTTATGCAAGAGAGCAAGACAACTGAAAAGCAATTTATTGATATGAAGCCGTTTTAAAGAACATTCATCTCATTTATTTGCATGTATTTGGTTTGGTTTAGTCCTCTCTAGGTTTACTCTGTGTTATGTTATCTGTCAGGGTTCTCCATTATGATTACACCATATTTCTTTTTCAGAATGGCGGATACATTGTCCTATTCCCCTGACAGGGGAAGCCAAAGATATTCTATGCATATGGCATCTGATCTAATGAAATACATATCTGTAAGTCAGCTACACACGCCATACAGCAGGCAGTAAGGGTTATCAATGATTACAGTGAACATGGATATGACTCTGCACCTACTCACATGGGGCCTCATTCTATTAGCGGCCGCAAGCTATTCGGCTATTCTATTCCCTTACGGCCGGGGATTCCGGCAGGCTTGCGGCCGGTGCCTTGCTATCTCTTGCGGCCGCTCGCGCCAGAGGAAAGCCTTTGATCTAAAACGGCCGCAAGAGTTTCGGCCGCAAGAAAATCCTATTTGCAATTCAATTGCTCCGGGAACCCTCTCTGCAAGGCTAAAAGCGAGCCGCAGCTTACTTGCAGGAAAGAGGTCCCGCTAGCACCAATTAAGCACATAAAATAGCTCAAATAAAGCCATCCTGCACTTTGAGAAGACTATAAAGGGATTTTAGGTGTTAGAAAAAATAGCACATAATTATCCTACACTCAAATCCGTAAAATATTTTAATTTTAATATCCGTAAAATATCCATGTAAAAAGTCCAGAGTGCTTGGAGCACTTCCGACCCGCCCACGCCGCAGCCGGAAAATAAACAGTTAATTTGAACTCGGGTTTGGGCTGATGTGCAAGCTTGAGAGTGGGTTACTTTTAATCCTCATGTCCCCCAATATGATCCCTAGCATTTACAGAGCTGTACAGTGCAGGCTTGAATTTAATTTTGCGTTTTTAGATTTCTGCGCTTACGGCTGGTTCCAAGATATGCGGCCGGCCGTAAGAGGAGATCCTTGCGGGGCCGTATAATAGAATCGCAAGTTAACAGAACCCCCGCAAGGAATCGCAGCCTTACGGCCGATTTACGGCCGATAATAGAATGAGGCCCATGGCTCCTACATATCACTTTTAGCCTGGAAACAACGCTCTCCCTCTCTCTTTAAATGATATCATACTGAGCATCTGCACTCTCCCTTTAATAATGTTTCAAATTCTAAAAACGTAAGCAGCTTTTTCTTTTAAGGCGACCGGCAGACAGGATTGAAATGAAAAAATATAAATATTGCCTTACCGTTTCACAAGTAAGACATCTGGTTTCATTAGTTAATGTTCCCTGAAAGATCTCATGGACCCATGTGGGGTCTGGTGTGCTGTTATTGTTCTCACTGTCGATGTTACCGTTGGGTATCCTCCCATTTTGCTTTTCTTGTTTTCGTTCTTCTTGCAAAATATCGGCTATTGTATTTAGTAGATAGTTTAAAAATTCATGAGCATCTTGCTGCATATAGTTGTCAAAAAGCTCTGAAACAGAAAATGGAATATGTTTAAACATATATCGTAAGCCAAATATTTCATATTGATTGTGGAATATAGTTTAGGAGTCTATAAATCTTGTAAATGTTACAATCTTCTAATCTTTCACACTGGATATTTGAATGGTAATTAGTGAATACAAGAAAATGCTGATAACAGAAGGCTGCTGGTTAATAATGCAAGGTAAGGGACTTGGGAATTATTATATTGGATGCACTAATACTATATAACCCTACTAAGACCATAACTGTGGTTATGTGTTACAACTCTCTGTAAGGCAGTGGTTCCCAAGCCTATCCTCAAGACCCACCAGGCAGGCCATGATTTAGGTGAAACAACTAGCCTTCAACAGGTGGTTGAGCCTTAAATTCCTTCACCTGTGTATTGACACAGTGTTTAATCTAAACCATAGTCCAATGTGTCTCAAGGAGAGGTATGGGAACCACTGCCATAACATATTTGTGAACTTGAAACAATTCAAATGAGGGCAACTAAAATAATTCAGTGTGCAAAAAAGGCAAAAAAAAATTAAAAAGGAAAGTCTTAGGGATCTTAATAGATATAGCTTAGAGGACAAACATCTAAGGATTTAATAACAATTAGGAAGATGTGAGAGAGACATATGTAAGATACATATCAAGAGGCCATGATTTCAGCTTGGTAAAATATTTAGGACTATTGTAAGGAAGCACTACATTAAAGATAGGGCAGTAAGTGGACCTGCTGTTGAGCAAACACAATAAATTAACGCCTAGGTTAAGCATTAGGTCATCCTGAGGGTTAATTAAACCAAACTTTTTCAGCAGATAGAATTGGCAAATAAGACATGCTTTTGGTTCTTATCTGGGATCTGTGTTTCTATAAAGTTGATAAGTGTGAGAAATAAAATACAGGGCATAAAGGAGTATTATAATACGTTCTGCACAGGCACAGTGAATAAAAATCTAAGCTTATTCAGGTACTGCAATTGGAATTTTACCCCCTATAAATGCTCTTCTTAAGCCCTATAAAACTTCTTGGGAGATCTAAGTAAGCGTTTTGGATGTGTTGCATTTTAAATCAGCTTCCCAACATAAACTTACAAGCCAAAGTGTTTAATATTTAAAACGTTTATAATTCCTTGTTGCTGAACTTGTTAGTATTTGCATAACTGGTGAGAGTACTCAGAACATTCACAGCCGCACTGGGATTTATGTCTTCAAGACCTCAGCACCCAGCAAGTAGGGAGAAGGCGGCAAAATGTTAGATCTGTAATGTGGAAAATTCTATGTTGTGTTGTCATCGACTGTTTATTGGCTCTAACAGATGTGGTACATACCTGCAGCACATTGTATCCTGTATTTGCAGGCACAGTCGCACCACCTTATAGAATGCAGTCAGAGAACTAAATATGTCACTATTATAAGCTGCACATTGCACCAAGAGGAAAGATTATTTCCTAGAAATGTGAATTCTAAGAACATTCATTTGTGTTTCTGTAGTGCTTTATCTTTATACAATCTTCAATGCATTTATGGTGTGCAGGCTCACTGTCCAACCTTCCTTCATAGTAAGAATCCCATGTGGACACCTCAATCTATCACTGGTCATATCCCAAGGTGTTTTTTTTTTTCTATCTGAGCTTATCTGATTGGCTGAGAAAACAAATCTCACTGCAAAAGACTGTCAGGGAATTAATAAGAACTAGGCACTGACTTCATTGTGGGATGTATTTTGGATGAATTAACAACAGTAGTGAAGCTACTACTGGTGCAGTCGGTGCAAAGAACTAGGGGCCCTCTGCTACTGGCAGTAAATGAGAAATCTTTGTTTATTTAGGTGAGGATGGCAGATAATTACTTTATAGAAAGGTGATCTAAATCACCATAGGCGGGATCTGATCATCTACATATATATTTGGATTTTGCATTTATCCCAAGGAGTGAATAGAGAAGTTACAAGGGGGCCCCAAACTAATTTTGCACTGGGCCTTTCTTTCACTCATTAGCCACCACAGATTAACATCTTAAACAATGGATATAGCATATGGATTCCCAGTTTATTTTTACTCACTTTTACTAATTTAATACAGAAAGAAAGCATTACAAATACCCTGTAGCAAAATAAAATAAAAAATACAAATATAGAGAGAGCAATTTAGTTTGGTTTACTAAACAAATTTGGAGAGGTGGTGCATATATACCTAAGTATTTCCAAACATGTGACTTCTTGTATTCCAAGAACTTTTAAAGAAACACTATTGTCAAATGATTAGTGTGTGGTCTTTTGAATAACAAGTTGTGTCCCTGTAAACTAACAAGCATGATGCCATTAGAGCTCATGAATGCACTGGCAATTACACATGCAACATTCCCATTATGCAGATTGAAAGTTCCTGCATAGTCAAAGTGTCCCCCACTTCAGAAAGTAGATTACTGGAAACTAAAAATGTTAGACTCCATGGCAGCATATGAAAGTAGTAAATTAAAGGCTGCATATTTTTCACCAAGATACCTACTAGAATACCGGGCTACTTCGGGAAAATGGGAGTATATATCGGATATTAATTAGTTTAGAAAACAATGGCCATTTCAGTGTGTAGAAATATTGTTATGCTTGTTAAAGACTGCCCAGAAGCCAATAGTGAAAAAGTGTACTTTAAAAACAAAAACAAAACACACATCTTACCATTTTCTTTGCGTAACCTAGTAATGAACTTCTTTGGAGGGATCACTCCAACCTTTTTCTTCTGTGTGGCTATGCTGTGGAAGAGGTCTGCTAAGCATGTGAGAAGATTCTCTTTCTTTCTTGGTTGACTTTTGTAAGCAAGAACTTTCTCCCGAAACGGACGGCAAAAATAAAGTGCTTGAAGAACGGAGTTGCAATAGCAGGTGTTCCCAAACTAAAGAGCAAGAACATAAAACATTGGAAAAGGTTAACTTTATAAAAACAATTTCAACATATCAGCAAGAAAAAAAATAAAAGTACATTAAATACATTCATTTTTTACTGAAAAAAGCAAATATACAAATCATACCTAATTATTTTCAGTTGAGCATCAATATTTAAATATATTAGTCAATATTTAAAAGGCATATATACGTTTCCCTGTTTTTCCCTTTTTCTAATCTAGCATAGGCTGCTTAGATCACACACACACACACATTACATGGAGTCATTCTATACAGAAACAGATTTATTTCCACAACCCCAGAGGTGCCTACATTGGCACCTGGTACCTACCAACCAAAACACTGCATTTGGGTATGTTTTTTATCCCAAAACTTCCAGTCAGTAGCAGCACAGTGCAGAGTGCAGAGATCCAGAGCAACATTGCCTGAGTTGCGTTCTTGTGGTGGGAACAAGACTACACGTTCCATGATGCTTTGGTGCAGAGATTAAATTCACAAACACTACAACAATGTTGTGTCTGCCTCTGATTGGCCCCAGCAAATTATGAATTTTATGCTAATTTAGCTTGGATTTTCAGGTTTCGTTTGAAAAAATCAACTGCCAGAAAACTAGAAAAATTTGCAAACTTTAGGGTAAGTTTATTAATGTTTGGTTTGGATTTTTTCATGCAGAAAATGTTTGCATGCACTACCGATTCTGCTATATTAGATGCATTCATAATCCACAAAACTTCTATATACCTTTAATTGACCATTTAGGGATCACTGCACAAAAAGAACAGCATATTAATTGTATGAATGTGATCAATAAGAAGTTTGCAGTGTTTAAAAACTACAATAATAACAAAAAAATGTATATTTAAAGCTTAAGAATATGCAGAAACATTAAAAAAAAAATTCCACAAGCACAGCACTACAGGAAATCATAGTGTTAGGAGTCTTTGGCCAGATTAGGCTGTGGGAGAAGAACGCCAGGTAGCTGTATTAAGGTTTATTAACAACTAGGGGAATCAGATACAAAGATAGTCAGGGGCTTTGTTGTGCCTCAGTCAAACTTATTTATGGCTTCTAACATTTTTGGTTAAAATCTGCATAATGGACAAAAGTTTTTATTACTTAGGATCCAGGACTATTTTCTAGCAGTCAATAAGAGAGCCCAGACAGAGATACATTATACTTTTTAAAAAAAAATTTAAGAGCCAGAAGGATCAATTTTAGTAGCCCAAGTTCCACCCTCTGGGGATGTTATACATATCTACATAAATACACATTACCCTGACAGCTACTAAAATTAAAATACTGTCTGCTTTCTCATTAGGTTGTTTGCCTCTTAAAGGGATATGGTATGTTTCTATATTTTGCATGTCCCTTCCAAGGTTCCCAGAGTGCAGTGTAATAACTGCATTTCTCGAAATTCTAGGCATGAAACATGTTTTTTTTAAATTTGTTTTGGACATTATAATGTGAGCACAGATGTGCTATTAATATACTGTACTACTATACAGTGGAGGGCTTCTATTGCTCTTTTGCCCACCATATATTAAATGATTGCAGTGGTAGATTTCCTGAGCAATATAACATACCTATGGGTCTATTTTTCCCCTTCTGGATCGCTACTTTGTTATGGGAAGGGGCTTGTGTAACTCAATGAAGCTGTGAGCTAACCATTTGGGGTCACCCAAAAAAAAAAAACATGTATATAGGGTCATGGAAAGTCAACATGACTTAACAACAACAACAACAAACATGTATCTACTTACTTTAGTAGTTTATTTGATTAGTAAGCGCTTAAAAGCTCTGTTTTTGTCTGCCCTTGAAAACTCATGCAGCTCATGAAGATATAACACTGAAATGTAGTATTTCAGTGACAATCTTTTAGCAGCGTTTTGCAGAATGTTGCTGACACATGGTCACCGATTGGCTACTATGAGACTCTGCACAGTTACAGAGTCTGTGTTTCCAAGAAGGCAGTCTACCCAAGAAGGTACTATTTGTTAAAAAATAAAAGTATATAAACTTAAATACACAGGTATATTATAATCCTAGCGAAATCTAGAGAACGTCCATGTCCCTTTTCCTCAAATGTTGGCAAATATTATTTTAATAAAGAACCACTCACATGTCATATTAATATTCCATTATGAAAAATCTGAATAGATATATTTATCAGAAAGTTTAACATAAATTAGTTGTTTTTAATTTCAACTAGTATATTCAATTTTGCTTTACTGGTGTCCGATATTTTACCTTTGTTTTTAACAGAATTAGATCCCTGAGGAGGAACCACATGTTCAGATAACATCTCTATTCAGCTCGGTTAAAAGCTTACTACTGACACGTGACAATAGGACTGAATCCCTAGCAGGATAACTCTCCCCAATAAACACATTCTCTAAAATAAAAACACACATGACACAAGGCTGCTAATTTGAGTCAAGAAATCCCAATATCTGGGGAGCCAGAGATCCTACAGTTTTATTCCCTAAACTTTTCAGTACATAGTTACATAGGGCCTCATTCTATTAGCGGCCGCAGCCGTTGCGGGGCCGCAAGGACCGGCCGCAAGCTATTCGGCTATTCTATTCCCTTACGGCCGGAGGCTCCGGCAGGCTTGCGGCCGGTGCCTTGCTATCTCTTGCGGGCGCTCGCGCCAGAGGAAAGCCTTTGATCTAAAACGGCCGCAAGAGTTTTGGCCGTAAGAAATTCCTATTTGCAATTCAATTGCTCCGGGAAACCTCTCTGCAAGGCTAAAAGCGAGCCACAGCTTACTTGCAGGAAAGAGGTCTCGCTAGCACCAATTAAGCACATAAAATAGCCCAAATAAAGCCATCCTGCACTTTGAGAAGACTATAAAGGGATTTTAGGTGTTAGAAAGAATAGCACATAATTATCCTATACTCAAATCCGTAAAATATTTTATTTTTAATATCCGTAAAATATCCATGTAAAAAGTCCAGAGTGCTTGGAGCACCTCAGACATGCCCACGCCGCAGCCGGAAAATAAACAGTTAATTTGAACTCGGGTTTGGGCTGACGTGCAAGCTTGAGAGTGGGTTACTTTTAATCCTCATGTCCCCCAATATGATCCCTAGCATTTACAGAGCTGTACAGTGCTGTCTTGAATTTATTTTTGCGATTTTAGATTTCTGCGCTTACGGCCGGTTCCAAGATATGCGGCCGGCCGTAAGATGAGATCCTTGCGGTGCCGTATAATAGAATCGCGAGTTAACAGAACCCCCGCAAGGAATCGCAGCCTTACGGCCGATTTACGGCCGCTAATAGAATAAGGCCCATAGTATTTAAGGTTGAAAAAAAGACTTTCAGTCCATCAAGTTCAACCTTTTAAGATCTCCTCTGATCTGCAATATGCAGATTAACTATTAATTAATTAGTTATATAAAATAAAATAAAAACACAAAACAAAACTAAAAAAAAAAAATTCCCTCCTGATCCCAGACAACGGCGACCGGACTTCTCACTGGATCAATACTGTCTCTCTAATTATTTATGATAACCCTGAATTCCCTTTTTAATTAGAAATAAATCCAGTCCCCTTTTACACATTCAGTAAGTCTACATACATTATTCCCTGGCTCCTAAAAGCGTGTTCCTGGCTCCTCAGTAATGTGACTGGTATGTTTATAAACCACTGTTTAAAAAGGTCCCCAGAAAACACAAACCATTTGTATTCTATTATGTAGAATTACGGTTTAAATATTTTTTTTTAATGTTGCGTCCAATGTCATTAATCAGTTGCATGAAATAATTTATACCTCGTTGGCTTTAGTATACACTGGATCCAGGACACTGTACAGATCCTGAAAGATTAATTATGTTGTCCTTTTGAACTTGCTGCAATTATAAAAGATTTTATAAAGCTACGATTAATGTCAGGATAGGAAGGGTAAATATCTGCCAGCTTAAACATGATGGTGAATACGGAGCCAAAGTACAAACGGTTTTATGCCACGTCCCACAAGAGACACGTCACTCCGAATAGTCAACATTGTTGTTTCGGTAAAACTATAAGTCAGGGTTAAGCAATTCATTTTTTTTTTTACTGATCAAGGTTTGAATGTATTTGTGAAGTTCCATAAATATGTAATGCAAACCTTGACATACAGATCCATTAATATAATGACATTCAATAGGCAAAGGAACAATGTTTTCATAGTGATGGAGACATTGGAAAATGCAGCTATTATTTCAGCTCTCCAGATGGTATAAATGCATTTACCAATGCTGGGAAGGTCCAGAAGAAAGGGCCTGGCTGGATGCCCTGGTTTGACTATTAACTACCTTGGCTATGAGGATTGCTAGTAACTTGTATGTAAGACAACCTGTAAATGTACTAACCTGCCGATAGAGACATGGAAGCTTTCTGGATTTTACTTGGTATATAATATAATATACCTGTGTATCTGTTTACTAAGTGTTCATAAGCTGTTATTACTGCCTAAAATCAAACAAATAGTCCCCGAATGGGTCTGCCTTCTGCTGTACTATATCTAATACTAACCAACCAGTGACCATCTCTCAGCAACATCAGTAACATGCTTCGGAGACATGGTCCATGATAGGCTAGGACACTATACCACGCATTCTGCCCAACAGATACTTTGCTGTAGACTGAATTCCCAGACATTGCAACAATGTTGTTGTAGCTGCCTTTGATTGGCCACAATGAATTATTAATTTTATGCTAATTCAGCTTGGATTTTCAGGAGCATTCCATCTCATAATCAACTGCCCAAAAAACTGAAGATATTTGCAAACTTTAGGGTAAGTTTATTATTATTTATTTGGGGATTCTTTTTTCATGCAAAAAAGATGTTTGCATACACAACTAATTCTCCTCTATTAGATGTTGCAAAATAATTATTTCTTAAAATTGATAAACCATCGACAGAATAAAGAACTACACTTAGTCTGTGCGTACATACACTGAAGTGGGCAGACCCATACAGGGACTATTTGTTTGAATTCAAGCAGTAAAAACAGAACTTAAAATGACTTCTTAATAAAGGAGAGTACATAAAAGTAAATATATACACAGGGATATTATGTACCTAGAGAAATAAAATAAAATTTCCATATCCCTTTAAAACATTGTTTTTTTCTTTGCATGAAAACCTGTCTAACGTTCATTGAAACTAAAGGGAAGTGAACAAAACATACTGTATTATGTAGGTCTCACAGGCAGACAAGTATGACGAAATTGCTGCTCACTTGCTGCTAGAGGCAAGCCCTTCAGAGCGGCTATTATTATCATCATTATCCTTTACTTGTAACGCGCCAAATTATTTCATAATGTTACACAGGGTTAAATACAAGGCAACAACTATATCAACACATTGCAAAAGAAGGGACCGGTTATTGAGCTTAAAATCAAATGTACCCAGTGCTTTCTCTAAAGCTAAATATCTGAATCCAAAAGCATTATGTGACAAACAAAACCACATCTACATCTACATATAGCTTCCTTCAGATAAAACAAAGAATGATTTCCATGTCATATGAAGTCATTGTCATATTTACAGCTTGTTCCTTGATAATGGAATAATAGAAAGTGAAAAAACTAACTGTAATGTGCAAGGATTCCAGCATTTTTTTCTAATAAACATAGCTTTAAGAAGTTTTCAAATTATATATATATATATATATATATATATATATATATATATATATATATATATATATATATATATTTATTATTTCATTGTACTTTTGTTCTTTAACATCTGGTGCTCCAAATGACACTTATTTGTTTGTAGTGGGATATATCTTGAGTGCAATTTGTTGAAATTCCAAGAAAAATATTTGTTTGTAATTTTGAAACTTTTGAATCTAGTGTTGGTGCTTTGGAAGCAAGCCCTGTATATGTTTGATTTTAAGCTCAAAGACAGCGCCCTCCATTCTGTTGCAATGTGTTAATATCGTTTTTGCCTTGTACCTACCCCTGTATATCGCTATGGAATACAGTGGTACCTCGGTTCTCAACCTCCTCTGAACTCAAAGTTTTCGATACACAAAGCTTCTGACTGACAAAGTTGGCTCAGAACTCGATGCTTGCACAGAACTCGGCATGTCCGATCCACCCTGCAGTCTGTGCCTGTAAGAGCTCAAGAGCTGCCTGTGCCTACAAGAACCTCCTTCTCTACGTCCCCGCCATCTCATTGGGCCCTCAAGTCCTCTCAGAACAGATAAAGTGGAGTTAAATTCTATGTTATTTGATCTAACTATTCTTTATTTAAGTCTGTTTATTTTTAAGGCTTTGTGAACCAAGATACCAGTGTATGTAGGATTGTTACAAATAAAGCATAATAATAATAACTAGAAAATTGCCCGTTAAAATTTACGGGATATTTGATGCGTGTCTTCGACCCCCCTTGCCTCTTTCCCTCCTCCCCGTGCCTTTTCTCCCCCATTCCCTTGCCTCTCCCACCTCTCCCTCCCGTGCCTCTTCACCCCCTAGCCCCACCCCCCATATGTATATGAAATGACATTTACCGTTCTTTTTCTCTCAGACATCATTTTCCTTACTGCAATGCATTAAAAACAACATTAAGCAGTAGTTACCTTATTTCAAGAAGCCAAAACATATTCTCTCTCAGCTCTTTATATCTAAATGGAGTAGCAGGAAATGTGTTTGTAATTCACATCGGCAGTTAGAGGCTAAGTGGAAGGATTAATGTACAAAAAGAGCCGACTTTAGAGCTGTCAACAGTGGGAATACAATCGTAAAGAAACAGGTATAAGAGAGTAAAATATATTTAAGAGCAAAACTGCAATTTTGCAAAGCACTTTGGACAAAATCGCCATTTAAATGTACATAAATAAAATATATAAATTATAGATGAGCTTTTTAGAAATGCATTTGTCTTTGGCATGGTCATGCCCAGGGCCTGACTGAACTGTTTTACACTATGGCCTGGGCCTAACTGGCAATAGTTACCCTGTTTTTATTATTATGTTTATGTATTTCTTAGTGCTTATGGTTAAAATATGACTACACTGTTCTACTGTATGTATGTTGGTTTATGCGTTATGTTTCATGTTATAGGAATTGTTGTAAAGAAACATAAAGAAGCTATTCTGCGGGCTATTACACCAGCCTATTATGTTACAGTGTTGTTATCTGGGATAACTCACTCAGCGCACCTAAATATAATTAACAGAATGAGATTAAATACCTGATCACCAGAGGTACAGGGTTTTCCCAATAGGCATGGGGCAGTCTATTATTTATGGGTGGGGCTTTCTGATTGGCCAGCCTGTGTGCCAGAAATTGTATAAAATGTGACAATTTATAAAGGTATGTCAGTGGTACCCGTCATTACATAGACAAGGTGTAAGTATCATTCTGTGCATTAATCCTAATACTAAGGGATTATATGGTGTTCCTGATATTCTGGTCTGCTGAAGCAAGTTCCTGGGCGTGGTTCCTGTGTAAGGTCCATCTTCTGCTCTTAGAGGTGTACAAGGACCGCACGCTTCTGCTGGATAGGTTTGAACTAGGTTCTTACCAAGTGCAATTGAAGTAGGAGATCGTGACAGGCATGTTGTAAAATTCTTTATCAGTTTTGTTAAGTGACAGAGAAATTTTTTTTTTGGTGCATCAGAAAAAGGGTATTTGATAAATGTAATATTAACACCTTTTACTGAAAGTCACTTTGCTACTTAGGAACATCAAATGTATGATGTATGAAAGTTGTTGTTTTTGTCCAAATTTTAAAAAAAAATTCCGGATTTTCATATATCTAGTAATATTTAAAATGTGCCTTTTTAAATGCTTGACAAAACTAGTGTTCCATGACCTTTTAAAGTAAAAAAAGTCTCAGCTCACTGTGGAATATGAATAAAAGCTATTGTCACCTAGTTAGTTATTTTAAGACACTGGGACTCCACTAATTTAGAGCCCCATTTATAAACTAAAACACTGATCCACTTGGTATTCAAGGCAGATATACTTGAGTGGGTTGCCAGTTCCTTCTCCAGTGGGCCACAACATACAGCTCCTGGTATTCCTAGGTGGTCTCCCATCCAAGTACTGACCAGGCACAAATGTGCTTGGCTTCAGGGTGGTGAGACCTCTTGGTTCCCTGACTGGAATTGAACCTTGGTCGCAGCGGTGAAAGCAAGAAATCCTAACCACCTTACCACCAGGGAACCCCAATACATTTTTAGTTTGACAACATCCCAGGAGCCACAACTACTAAAATTTTACTGCTCTTATTTATCAAGTTATTTCTATATACAATTAATAATCTGGCTCCAAAGTAACATGGCTAGCACCTACATTGCATAAAATGTGTCAACCCCTGCAGAATATTAGAGGTGTTCTCAGAAGAACGTTTACATCCCTATGAGGAGGTATGGCATCCTCAGTAAAAGACTCATCTACAGATCATGGTGCCATCTAAAAAGGACACTAATAGATTATCTCTTCAATTTGTATAGTAAAATATAGCACTATTTATTGAATGCGACACAAGGAAAATTTATATTTTCAATGTCTCTCTGTGAGCAAGACGATTGCGGGAGGGATAGATATCATATTTCTATCATTATCACCTACATTACATCCTACTGTGACATATAAAAGTCTCATTCCCAATCTCGCTTCTGCCCTCACACTTCTTGCTCTACATCAATAAGTACCTGGCACTTTCATCTCCTACCTGAAGACTCAACTTCCCTATATTGCACCATTACTGTATGCACTCATAACCTTACCATGCCCTGATACTGATCCTCAACATGACTCAGTATGCCAAAGACTATGATTCAGTCTCTAGCCCGCCATTCATCAACTAAGATTAAAAATGTCATTCTGTTCTCTGCCTTTTATGTAAACTGCTGTTGAAACTCCTATATATTTGATTTCGTTGTGTGACATTACAGTTGCATGTGACCTACTAGAGATGAAACACATGTGGATTGCAGCCTTAGCAAGATGGAGGTATAACTAGCAAAATAGCTGCACCCAGCGTGGAAAATTGAAGGCCTAAAATTAAGTAAAAAATAGGATCTACCTGTATTTGTGAATATTATGTAATGGCCCAGAAGCCCATATTTGTTATGTATACAGACATATTTAATGTAATGGCTTTGAAAGGCACAAAGAAATGAAAATTATATAGGAAGTAAATATAATTATAGAATATAGTTTACTTAATAGCTTATTTAAGGATATGGAAATTTTAGGAGTGAACACAAAATGTATTTATGATGTGGAGGTCTGGAATATAAAATCGCTCAAAGGTCCTGATTTGGACCCAGATGCATCATTTGACTAGTCCTGTCCTCATTTATTAGTAGAAGTAGTATTATGTGGCTATTTTATTAAGGTATGAATATCATATATAAATGGTTGTCAAACTACGAATCGTCGTAACGCTTGCGAGCCTCGTGTAGCGAGGTGAGCCGTTGAAGCACAGAAGTCTTCCAAATTCGGAGCACTTAGCCGATGAGCGCCAAAGGTGCTCATCGGCTGTGAGACTCGCAAAGCGAGGCGAGCAGTTGAGGCACTTAAACATGCAGGACTTAGCCTCCAAGCAGTTAGGAAACTCGGGATTGCCTTAGGCTGCAAGCAGATGGGGAACATGGGACTTAAAAAAAAAAAATATATATATATATATATATATATATATATATACATATACATATATATATATATATATATATATATATATATATATAGCCGGAAAAATATGAAGTTAATGGCCGAACCGATCAAATCGAAAAACACAATACATAAAACAAAAGATCCCAAAAAAAAAACACTCACAGCACAGGGGGACAACCAGGTTCCACGCCAATTTAAGTTTCGGCACTCGAAAATCGGCTAAGCAAGAAAAAAAATGGCGCCTGAAAAAAAATGAAAACAAGGCTACACAACCCCGAACCGCTCAAAACACCGCTAGACGCGTACCACTTTTACACAGGAACGTACAAAATAAACTATTAGAAAGGACGGAAACTGCTCGTGAGTCGCGTAACACAGACAATCGCCGTCATTTTACAACCCTTACTTGCAACTAATAACATTACGAATCTAAAATGGTGCTTTCACGACTAAACCAACGATTTGGCCTCGCGCATGCAGCCTATTTATACTGCACACTTGGCACATTGCTGACACTTTCTCATCAGGGCAGCAACTGTCCAACTGTACATTGTATGCTGCAGGAAAATCAAAAGAGATTGTTAGCTCTTCAGGATATATTAATTAGTACACACACACACACACATATACATAAATATATTTTAAAAAAATACTCTAAATAGCATATTTTACGCTGCCGTTACTTACATTACATATACATTAATGCTTCTCACTTCCTAATACATTTGTTCATTCAGAATTAATTATTAATGTACATTCATTTAATAAGTATTAATTACTAAAAGGAAAATAAAAATGTATACTTTTTTACACTGCACTAAAAATGTTTTACTTTTTACACTGCAGTTATATATATATGGATTACTGCTTATTGGCTGCCAGCGATAGCACTCTCACCAAGTAGTTACATAATTAAATCACTTTCGTTGTGATTTAATTATGTAACGGTCTCCTCTCCTGAAAACATTTTCTAATTTAAACTACAGAAAAAAATGTTGTATATTTAACACAGTACTTATATATCTGTCTTTGCAACGAGCGCCGAACAGGATCGTTGCAAAGCACAAAACTTGAAGGACACGAGTGGAGAGGCTCGCAATCAGCGTCTAAGGTGCTCAGAAGAGCAAGAGTACACGAGGGGAGAGGCCGAAGGTACTCAGCGCGAGGCTCGCAATGAGCACAGAAGGTCCTCAGAAGAGCAAAAGCTTTACATTGTCTTGCAAACCGCATTGCCATGACTTTAAAAAAAAATTGCCCCGTTATTTTTAATGGGCTAGTCGCTAGTAAGAATATATGTTGGAAAAGGGAATATTGGATCAATTGGCAATTGTTTCTTACTTCAGTGGGCCTAAACTAAAATGTAATTAGTGCTACATTAAATATATAATGATAAATTAACATGGACGCATGCCAAGCACATCTTGTGTCTGGTTGGCTTATCCATAAGGTTGGCTTGGAAAAAGATACTGGAGTGGGTTGCCAGTTCCTTCTCCAGTAGATAGTGATTTGTCTAACCTCTCTGCTTTGACCTGCCCATCTTGAGTGACCCTGCATGGTATAGCTCACAGATTCATTGAAGTAATCAAGTCCCTTCACCAAGACAAGGCAGCGATCCAGTAGTAAGAATTAATTAAACAAAATACCAGGTATACTTACATTAACTAATCCAAAATAGTGCTCGTTTACTGGAAACTGTTCCGGACCAATCTCTTTCTCTAAAGCCGAGGCATTGGCGCCCTATAAAAGCAAACACAGGAAGAGATCAGACATGTACAAAGCAATGCTATAAATCAAAGATTTAAATTTACAAATGCAGATACAGAGAGATATAATCATGTGTGTTCATTCTCATCATTCATTTAATGTTAAACCCAAGTGTGAGAAGAAAAAAAAAAAAGAAAACACCCTACACAGCATTTACAGTAGTTTAATCAGCCATTTGCTTCTGCTCACAGCAAGGGAGAGATTGCAGAGCAAGTGTTGAGACATCATTTGACTGCGCCCTGCTGTGAGCATCCGCCACATGAAGACTGGAAAGATCTTGTTGGAAGAATGATTTTAAGCTCCTCTTTCACACAAGAAATTACTTCAGCACAAAAGTTGATGTTGTCACAAATTACATAGAGATTCCTTTTGCACTGTCATGGACACCTGTCGCTGAAGGGTTTATAACAAGTGCAACGAGCACAGCTGCTTCCTTGAGTTAAGCAACGCAACTAGGAAAAAGTCTTAAAGAAAGTTGATTGATTGTGCAGTGATAACTTTAACAGCACTCAATCGGTGTAAAACATTTCTTTATTAGAAGCACTCGCAAATGCTTATCTCATTAACAGCAGTCAGCTGTATTGCACAATTTATTGAGTTTATGAGGGCATATTCATACGTCCTGAAGGGACCTTAAATGACAAGCTCTCTCTAATAGCTTATTATTCTCTTCCCTGCAATAATGTATTATATTTTTTCCACTTGGCGAATTTTTTTAGTTGCAGAAAACAAAGTGTGCTTGTAATTTATGGTCTATTCAGAACTGGAAGCCTCAGAGCTTTTAGGGATGATTGCTTGAGAACTAATTGGATTATAAAAAATCTTTAATTTAACAGTGAAATGTTTATAAATTCCACGTCTCTTTAAAGTTATTAATGTAATTAACCTGGTTATATTCTACTATCTTATTATACATAGAAGTGATTTCATTTTGGAAAACCCTCTCAGGGGTAGACTAGAGCTTCATCTGCATTATAGGGACACTCATACTAGGGTTTCAGTGAAAACGTATTTGGAACAATATTAAAATATTTTGTTTTTTGGCAGGCTATACATACGATCATCTTTTCTGATTGCTGTCACCTTGCAGGTGATTTACAGTACTCACTACTACAGTATTTACAATCCACTTAATCCTTTGAATTCATTTACTATTACTTCCATTCACTTATAATATAATTAGCAGTGTGAAATTACACTCATAAATGGCTGTAAACAAGTTAGGGGTCAAGGAACCCTCCTCGTATGTAATCCAAATAAAAGACAAGACCAAGTCAGAGAGCTCATTAAAGGGACACTGTAGTCCAATATTTTCACAGCTCTATTTTAGAATCGATAATAAGCAAAATGTTTTATAATGTTAAAAAATATAAAAACAGCCTTTACTTTACCACCTATTATATGCAAATATATATATAGTTTTCCATTGTTGTCTTATGAGGACCTCCAACAGTTATGTCTTAAATTCCTAGGTTTCTTCTGGCTTGGAGGGCAAATAATCAAAGTTTATTGTCTATACTATAAAGTGCAAATAGCAATTCAGTGAGTGATAATGAGCTATTGAGAGACAGATAGTCCAAAAATAGGAAGAATATTAAGACAATAGAGATGATCGTCCATAAAAACCCATGACGGCTGATGAGTGGATAATTGGAATGAACGAGAGCTGGGCAGCGCTGTAGTAAATCAGGTAGCGATAAACCGCCTCTACATTTAGGTTTAAACATTATGGCCCTCATTCAATTGCGATTTGGCCAATTGAATAGGGCTCAAAATATGCACATAACATATTTTATAAAGAAGTTTTTAGTTAGTAAACATCTATCCAAAAGCAAGGCTTTCACTGACTAAAAACTGCTTTAAAAAAAATATGCTATGTGCTTATTTAGAGCCCTATTCAATTGGCCAAATCGCAATTGAATGAGGGCCTATGTTTCTATTAATTCTTGACGGCTTTCCAAGCCAAATAAACTTGCAAACTTTCCTTTAAAAACCATTTAACTCTGAGAGAATAATAGGCAGCAGTATGGATCTGAATAGATAGGAGTTTTTAAAGCATATTCATTTTAATTCGACCCAGCCAAGATATTGCAAACCTGCCCCATTTTATCAGGTCTTGACTCAAAGATTTCAATAATGGGTGATAGTTTTCCCTATATCAAATTCCCAGATTAGAAGCAATTTTGATGCCTAAATATTGAATATATTCGGGACCCATTAAAAACAAAATCATTCCCTTAAGGATTGTTTAAGAAGTTCTGGTATGGCATTAGTAATTGCCTCTGTTTTGTCCACATTTAAATATAGCCCTGATATCAGGCCAAAATTTAGCAACATTTCCAGAAGTGCATCTATGGAGTCGGTTGGGTACGTAAGAGTACACAAAATATCGGCTGCAAACATTGATATTTTATATTGATGGAGAGCAAATAAAAGGCCCTTTATTGCCAATCCTGCGCTAATGGTTTGTGCCAATGGTTCCATAGCCAGGGGAAATAGCATAGGGGAGAGTGGACAGCCCTGCATTGTACCCATAAAATATTAATTATTGGCTTAATTGGGCTTGGCAACCTCAAATGTGCTTTTGGATTACTATAATAAATGTTCAATAAATTGATAAAATGCCCCTGTACGCCAAATGTAATCAGGGCCGCCTTAAAATAATCCCAACCCACTGCGTCAAACACTTTTTCGACATCTAAGGATAAAAGTCATAGCGGTTTTGGTAGAGTTCGCTTGATGAATTACATTGACGACTTTCCTTAAATTATCTCTAGCCTGCTGATAAGCAATAAAGCCCACCTGATCTTTAGGATCACTTACTAAACCCATTGACATGGGAGACCTCGTATGACTGGATACAATCCCTGATTGGGTTTACAAGCTCAGAGATTCCATCATAAACCATACATTACAATGCTGGAAGTGGGAGGGAAACCACGCCCTGTTTTTAAGTCCTTTACCCATGACCCCAATAATTAATCATCCTGGGGCCTTGAAAGGTCTTAGTTTAGCATCAAAGGTTTGGTGGAAATCAAAAGGCCTAAATATGCTAGGGAATTGGATAAAAGATAGTAATCTTCTGGACAATAAACAAATTATTGTCACATTCCATCTCCCTTTACAAAAACATTACACAATGTGTAGGCTGTAGGGTCTTCCTTATGGTACCTTGTTGTCTCGGATATGCATTAGTAACCCCACAGCAAAGGAAAAAAAAATTGTGGAATCTATGATATATTCAACTTGCCAAAAGTTATCAATTAAAGATTCGTTAAAGGAGAAAGGATCGGTGGGCATGTCTAATCTTGTAAAGTAGGTAACCAATTTTGTTTTATAGTTATATGCTTAAAATGTTGTAAGATGATAAAATAAAATATGAACGAAGTGGTTCCCATGCGGACTACGTAATACCTGAAAGCACTAACAACGCTGTCTCCAATAGGGGATAATATCAACAGATAATGGGGATAGTTTTTAGGGAATCATATCTGTTTATAGATGGAACAGTTGTATATACTTTAATTAAGCTAATGTTTTATTGTGTAAGGAAGTATATTTATACTCAATGAATGAATGTATATATATATATATATATATATATATATATATATATATATATATTCTAGATGTAAATAAGACTTAAGGTATATATTATCTATATATTTATGTGATTTCCATCCAATAAAAATTAAAAAATTAAAAAACAATAGAGATGGTGGTTCTTTACGGTTATCTGCCTTAAACCGCAACCCTCAACACTCCCAAAGCGCAACCCTCAACCCTCAACCCCAACTCCTCAAACCATAAGAGGAAAGTGTGAGACTCGGGAGCCCGTGGTAGGCAGGTAACAGGAAAGGTCAGAGATGGCCAGCTCAGCATGCAATTACTAAACCGTTAATACATTTTAAGATTTTCATTTTACCTTACTAAAATGTTTTACTCATTGTTACAAGATCTTTACAAAATTCAGGGAGCCTCACCGCCTAAAAATATATTGCTGGCTCTTAACTTTTTAGTCATTATACATATATTTCTTCCTATAATCCATAACTTAGTTCATAAAAAAATGTTTTGCTTTCTCCTACGTTTTAGATAAATTTGGCTTTTTAAAAAAAGGTGCACAAACAGATCAGTATATATTTTTATTCAATAAAATTCCTTATGATGTCATGTAATATACTTTGTAAGGCTTTGGAAACTCTAATACTTACAAAATGTTACATTCATCTCAAGTTTACCACATAGGACAATCTATCATTTGCAGATCCAATCCTGACCAGTGTTAGACTTCAAACAATGTGACAAGTCTCCCTACACTGCAAATTTTCTGTTTTGTTCAAAAGCAGAGCACAGATCAGGGAAGCTGTGCAAAAACATGGAGGCTGCATCTGTACAGAGTAAGCAAGTGAAATCATTAAAATCGACTATGCTATGCTACAAATCTCAGGTGGCATGATAATGAGATCCCTACAGTATTACCGTAATTACTAACAGGCCTGTTTACAACGAGGACATTGCTTTCAAGCAGTAACCAATATAAACGACTTTATTTTGTCCTGCACATTTCTGCATATTAATCAGAAAGGATGAAAAGAAAACAATTTCCTAACTACCTAATTCCTTGTCTGCAAATCCCACTATGCATGTGCCCCTCCCTACCTTGCATGATTCACTTCCCCATATGTTCAAAGACCTTGCTAATCCTTTTCAATCCTCACAAACAACCTCCTCCCCCATCTTTGCACCCTCTTCAATGGCCTAAACCTTCTCCTGAATACCCCAGTTCCTCTGCTCAGCACACCCAGAGGGCACATCGATCTGCCGGCAAGGCACGCCCACAACACCCATTGATCCTTTGCATACTAACTATACCCACGTCAATTTGTAAAACATTCATATGTTACAATTATTATACATCTAAAACACTTTGTTTAAATATGTTGTGCTGTGTCATTGAAGACAAATGAAACCACTTATATGCTGCATGTAGAATTGTCATCTATTAGTGCCCACCTCTAGATAGAGGATCGTTACAGGCCAATGCAAATCTTACACAAAAGGGGCTCCTTTATTTAATAACTGACCACAAATAAACACAAAATACAATTTACTTTCAAACCTTACATTTGAAGTCTGCTTATCTCAATCCCCTCTATAAGGTGTCCAGAGGTAGAAGAGAATCTGCTATGGGGACTGTCCTAGTAAGAGTCTTTATCTACTAGAACGCTATTTGTTAAAGTTACATTGATTTAATTTACTCCAGTTAGTAATTTTATCAGTACCTAAATCAGGCTTATGGTTTGAGCATTACAGCAACCTTTCAAACATGCGTCAATGGATTTCTTAACTTTTAATAATTGTGAAATAGAAAAAACACCCAACTCTAGATGTATTATTAGTAAATTTATGGAGCATAAACACGATGCACAACTGTAAATAAAAAGTATATAACAACTGTTTATAAGAGGACAGAATGAACTTTCACATTAGTCAGACTTAAGGACCACAAAGTATTTGTTTACATTCATTTAAAGAGCACATTTTAAACCTGACTAAAGGTTGTTTTGCATGAAAAATATAAAGTAAAACCTTTACACATCATTGTAATTAACAGATCTGTAGATGTCATTGGCAGACAAGCATGCCTCACTGGCGCAACTTACACATATCAGAGCTAAAGTATTTTCATACTACTTGGGTAGCGCCTGCGTAGCGTGATGCAAGCGACTTGACACACAGCTAGATCTGAGGAAAGCAGTGGGTAGATCGTCCATACTAACTGCCCCGACTCCTGTACTGCCCTTTTGACACTAAAACAGCCCCTCTGCTGACCCTTCTGCTCCACATTCATATACTACCAGTTCAGAATACTTAGTACCTTTCCATTTGCCCCGGTTGTAAAAGCTCCTACTCTCCATTTATCCTATATTTCTATATTAAATCATCCTCCTTTCCTGTATTCTATCCTTGCCCCATTTACCCTGTTTCATTTAGTGGTTCCTGGATTCTCTCCTCTATTGCCCCTCTGTACATTATTTCCCTAATCCCACTCCTTCTAACTCGTACCTCTCCTATTTTCTCTATCCCTCTTCTTCCCTTCCAATCCCATTACTTCTAATTTCAACATTCTTGACTCCCACATTTTTAATATCCTTTTTTCTTTTTCCTTTCAGTTCTTAAATCAATAAATAGAAAAAAACTTTATCAATGTCAATTGGAAAAAACACCACTATTTAAAAAAAGGACCACCTGTAAACTAAGGAGGCTAAAGTGTAAGCTCTACAATGTACACATAACTACTGGAGGTGTAAGGTACCAACTAAATCTCCATGTGCCCAAGAACACACACAAAAACTCAGAGGTGCAGAGAAGGAGCCCTGTGATCCAACTATCCTCCAAGCTGGAAGGCTCTACTTGTTAGATGCCCCAAAACTGGCTAAAAACAGCAGAAAGCCGGTCTTGGGATGGAGAGACGGTACTAGAATTATTTCTAAATCCCAGTTAGTTTGCTCTGAGCACAAATTCCTATTTAGCCTCCAATAAACCAAACTAGGGTCCTAACAAAAAGTCAAGAAATGATATGATAGTAAATACAGATAAATGGACAATAAATCCATAGCATATACACATATAGTATAATGTACTGGTCTTGTACTGCCCCTGTATATATTAGTGGGGAGCCCCGAAGTGACAAAATCAATAACTAATGCAGGAGGGAGGAAAAAGAGAACATCCCAGTATAGGGTCCTTCATACCCCTTGTCTCCCCCTCCATTTCCCTCTCTCTTTCCTCCACCTTTCTCAGCCCTCTCTCTTCTTCCTTGCCCATCAATTTTTTTTACTGAATCCCTTTCTTACCTTCCATGCTCTACGGAATATGTTGGCGCGTTACAAATAAAATAATAATAATAATAATAATAATAATAATAATAATGTTCTTACCCAAGTTTTCCTCTTTTCCCTTCCCCAACTTAATTATATGAAAAAGCTGCAAACCACAGTGTTTGTGAAGTTTGTAACAAAATAGCCCCAGCAGGAGTGCAATACTGGAATATAAACACATTTCAGCGAAAATCTTCTGTTTAGATGACCTACACTGCTAGTCTGTAAAGGGCAGATTAACATATGGGCCTTATTCTGCCATTTAATACCATTGCCAAGGCACTATTTGAAGAGGACCGATTGTAGCAGAAATAAGTACAGAATCTTATCTGCATCTATTGTTCCTCCCACTTGTCTCATGGTTTCAAAACCTTTTTACAAACAAAAGAGAAAATGTCTGTCATCAAAGCAATACTGAATAAAATAGTTAAAAATTAACGGCTCTAATAATTTATTTAAAAATGTATAAAAGCATTTTGTCCATTATCGAATCCATCAAGAGATCCAGTTATAAATATTACACTGCAGTAGTCCATTAAGGAGCACAGGATAATGATAAATGTATTTAAAACATACATCTTCATCTTTGAGTCTTACTCATTAGGTAGAGAAAACAAATATTGAAGTTATCTTTAATTAAAAAACAAATGTGACTGTACAGGTCAATAAAAAAGCCAGCACCACTAGTCACTGACCCTCCGATTACATGAAACCTATTTTTCAGGATGTAACATACCCTATCAAATCGTATAAGAGCATTTTATTTATTACCTATGACATGTAATTAAGCCGTTTTAATGATGCGTGCATTTTGCCATTTATCACATTTATGTGAATGTTAAGAATAAGATGACTTTTTTTTTAGAAGCTAGGGAAGGCAGTATATAGAAGTATATGAATTAGGTAACATTGCGTTAGGTAGAACTCTAATCCCTTTGTATTCAAGCATGTAGAATCATATTAAAACTTGCGGTTTCGCTAAATATTCAAATGTGATATTAACAACAATTTTTTGTGCAAAGTAAAGTCTTTACCACAGTTCTTAAGTAATACAAAAGTCCAGTTGGTAGCTGCGGCTCTCTGTTCTCGCTGTGCTTCCAGATGAAGCCCTGTAGTGATTGCTAGTTACACGTCTCCCTGGTAACACCTAAGTTATTACACTGCAACCTCAAGGAGACACAGTAGCAATAATCACTATGGTTTCACCCACACATTTCTACTATTGTCTTAGAAGCTTCAAGACGGATCTAAACAGCATTAATAAAGAAGATATATATATATATATATATATATATATATATATATATATATATATATATATATATATATATATATATATATATATATATCGCAACCGCAATGTTGTAGCTGCCTCTGATTGGCTACAACAAATATTATTAATTTTATGCTAATCCTACTTGGATTTTCAGGGGCATTCCTTCTGAAAATCAACTGCCAGAAAACTGAAGAAATGTGCAAACTTTAGGGTAAGTTTATTAATGTTTATTTTGGTATTTTTTCATGCAAAAAAAAATTGCATACACTACTGATTTTCCTCTATCAGATGTATTCATAATACATGAAACTTCTATCTACCTTTTCTGTGAGCTTCCATTTCCTTTTCTTTACTGAGCTGCCACAATATGGAAAAAAAGCCCAAATTTTAGCATCTTAAAAAACAGCTTCCTCATCAGCTTAAACTAAATGTTTACAAATGAAACATTTAAGATTAAACCTTCAGGAGGCAGATTAATTAAAACTCTTAACTTTCCTCAACCGCAATGGGTTTAGAGCTCAAGTGCTTTTTCTGCGCGACTAGTTCCAGTTAGATATTTTATATTCACAGGAAGAATAAAAGCTAGTTGAGACTGAACAACTAAAGGAAAAATGTAAAAGGCACTATAATTATGGTTAAAAAATAAATAAATCTAGAAATATGACGATTGCCGTTAAGTTCTTTGTGCACCTAAAGTGTGTATGCGTCATACAGTCGTGTCTGACTCTCCGTGACCTCATGGATTGCAAAACACACCATCGCTGATCCATTTGGTATTTATGGAGTGGGTTGTTGGTTCCTTCTCCAGTAGGCCACAGCATACAGCTCCTGGTATTCCTAGGTGTCTCCCATTCAAGTACTGACCAAGCCCAACCCTGCATGGCTTCAGGGTGCTGTGACCTCTTGGTTCCCTGACTGGAATTGAACCCAGGTAGCAGTGATGAAAGCAGCGAATCCTAGCCACTGGACCACCAGGGAATAGATATCTGCTATTCTTGTTAATACCTAATATGCCATAGCTGAGCTCCCATTTATAGTAGGCAATGTATTGATAAATATATGATTATTTGCAAATGGCATCAAAACATTCATTTTAGTAAGAGGAAAACAATTTTAAACTTTATGTGCAATCAGTACCTAATTAATTCATGGATTCTAAGGTATAAGAGTACGGCTGTTCACAGATTTACACCTAAGAAGCAATATGTAAATACATCAATCCTGGGATCTATTCATCAATGGTAATTAAGAGTCTGGTGGGAGAATCTGAGCTGAGTGACAGACAAATTTAAGCAAATTCAAACCAATGTTTCCATTAAATTACATTTTTCATGAATTTCCAATATTCAGATTTCTATCTCCTACCATAGCCAGGACATTCTGCTGTGGCCCTTTAAGCAAACAAAATCAAAATATCTTTCTGAGCAGGTGACCTTATTGTTTATATATTAACCCTCCCTGTCTACAAGATGTTCTTAAATCTGTCTGAGAGCAGGGCCCATAGACCTAAATGGATATTTTAGTAGGTCTGTGGGAGAAAGGTTGTACATTTTGAGCTTCATTTGCATGTCACTACCCAGAATCCTTAGCTACAGTAGAAATTCTGTTTATTTGTTAGTTCGGTTGGAAAAATAGTTATTTTGCCTTGTGTGAGATATTCAAGTATGCTAAGCATTGTCATTTATTTCATTCCTGGATATACAATGGAGGGATTTCCATTTAGTCCCACCATAACATATTTAGTGCCCAGTTACTAGCTTGAAACATAATATGGATGTCTAAACCTGAAGGGAAAGGTTATTCAATTATCATTTATAGGCAAGTACTTTTAGCACACAATAAAAATAGTGCTGCTGAACCTTACATACTACTGCTGTATGTTGAGTAAATGTACAGGGTACATTAAACTTCAAAGAAAAACAAACGGATTAAGATCTTTTGAGTTTTTTGGCTAAAGAACTGATATGCTACTCTTCGCACATGTATTTTTAATGTTAATTAATGCAGAACTAAAAAACAGGTTCAACATGAAAATGGCCGTTTAAGTGAACCAGACAGGCAGAAAATAAATCTCCATTATGATTGGCAAAAGAGCGGTGCCCCATAACATTAGCAGTCAGAATATAAGGTAAAGGCCAGTTTCCACCAAACGTGGGTCCCTTTAGTGTTTTAAGTGCATTTTGAATTTCTGCCATCTTTTCTGTGACTGTTAGACAAATATGTGACTATCATGTTCCTTTAAGGCTCTTACTATGCATGCAAACGGAAATCTTGAAAATAATAAACGTCCCTAGAGGAAAGTACTGATCTAAGAAAACAATGTGCTGCAACCAAATGAAAACAATTCCCTTTAGGAAAATTAGATTAAGGCGTTGGATGAGTACATTTTCTAAATTGCTTCAAATCAAGCTTTGAGTGTAACAGTTGACATTTCTTTAAAGCCAGTTATAACATATTTAGTAATAAGTAATGTTTTGAAGATTTATGCTATTAATAGAGTTACATTGTGAGCAATTTCATTTAAACACCATAAATGCGCTTGTTTTCCCACAGTAAAGTAATTTTATATGGTTAGTTTAATGTGCAATTTGTCACAGGAAAAGAGACCTGCAGCTTGGAAAATGATGATGTTACACAAGTAGACATATTTGTGAATTATCGCTAGAGATGGTTAGAGACATAATATAACTGTAGAAGGATATCTGAGAACTTACATTTCATTCATATTAACGTGAAAATGTGTATAATTTACATAATGGAGAGGATTTGTATAATTAGGCTCACTCCTTTGCAATCTCTAGCAGGCTTGACTATAATTGTATTGCATGTCTGTATACATAATGAAAACTAAACTATATAATACAGAGAAGATAATATACACTGTACTACAAACCAGACCCCAATGGATAAGAATTACCCATAGTAAAATGCCCCCCACGTCTACAAAATCCTACAGAATGGTGCTGTGGACTATAAGAAACGTCACATGTAACCAAGTGCCCGGGTGCACCATGCGACCCTTAGAGGACCATTGTAGATTAGGAAAAACTTCATGTTTATGACACATGAAACAACAAGCTAACAATATTAGCTGCTGTGTAAACCAGGAAGAAGTGGAGGCAGTGACAGATTTTATTTTCCTGGGATTCAAGATCTCTGCAGAAGGTGACTGCAGTCATGAAATTAAAAGAAGTTTGCTTCTAGAGAGGAAAGCTATGGAAGGCTTGGACAAGCTAGTAAAAAGTAAAGATATTACATTATCAACAAAGGTCTTCATAGTTACTTTGGTATTCCCAGTACTAGCATACATATGTGACAACTGGACCATAAAAAAGTCTGAGCGCCATAGGATTGATGCCTTTGAATTGTGCTGTTGGGGAAAACTGCTTAGAGTCCCTTGGACTGCAAGAAGATCCAATAAATCAATACTATTTGAAAACAAGCCAAACGGTTCAATGGAAGGTATGATCATGAGGATGAAGCGCAAATATTTTGGCCATATTATGAGAAGACAGGATTCTGCAGAGAAGCCTCTGATGCTGAGAAAGATTGAAGGCACAAGAAGACGGGGACAACAGAGACTGAGATGGATAGATGAGGTCACTGAAGCAATGAACATGAGATGGAGCTCAGAGGGGCAGCGGCTGAAAGATGTACCTGAGTGCTGTGGTCCATATGGATGGAGAGTTGGACACAACTAAACAACAAAAAAACAGGACTATGTGTGTGTGTAAGATAGGCAACTGTGCTAAACAACTGATGTGATTTAAGAGTGGGAGCTTAGGATGGGGAATACTTCTGGTCGGTGCTCAGTAGTGATGGCTTCAGAGAAAGAAGAGGATATTTCTTTAAGTCACATATACATTTAAAATATAGCTCACAAGCCTGCTTACAATAAAACAGTTTTATGGCATATAACTTATCAATCTGGTATGTTAATGAGGAATAGAGCATGTGCAAGCCCCACAGAAAGCAATTGGTAAGTGTCATGGCTGTAGCATGCCAAGGCACCAGCTGGGCGATACCTTACAGACTGATGCCCTAAGCCTTATAGAATAGCCTTATTGTGCCAGGGGAAAGGGGCACACAGAGATGGGTTAACACTGGGGATGTTGTGATTTATGTGTTGTTCCTTGATATGTCTGTTTAAAGTTGCCTAGGTGCCACTGGGACTATACTGTGGTACCCATGTTTATAGTTGGGGTGTGCATATGAACATGATGGGAGTGATGGGATGTATGTCTGTGTTGTGTTTTGGGGGGGCTAGCACTTAAAAGGGAAATATTGTAAATATTGCCCAATATTTCATAGTAATGGACTAGTCCCTTATTAACAAGATTAGGGAGATAATTGACCCATAGTCGTCACATGACACCAGTATCTCCCTCTGTGTATCACAAGCCTCAGACTGGTGTCTCCAGGCCTATTGTATGTAATGGCCCCTAAAAAGAATACAGCAGAGGAAAGGGAAAACAATTGGTGATTCTTCTTGGACTTGCAGGCAGGGGTGATAACGTGAGCTAGAAGGCAATTGGAGTATCCATTGATGCACATTTACATTTTGTCACAGGTTGTGACAGTAAGGAAATAACAGAAAGACTGAAGATGATGTGAAAGCACAGTGCATAAAATCCCACACGGCATGGGAGTTTTCTGTTATTGATAATTTAAACCGCTCATATCTAAATGTCTAAACATAAGTTAATGTGCAGGTTCTTAGTTTTCCCAGAAATACTGTTATTGCACTGCACTCTGGGAAACAGGGTGGGGACATGCAAATCAGCCCATACATTTTTTTAAACTTATGTTTAGACGACATTTAAATGGGAACACAAATGTACTATTTATTTTCCGTACTACTTTACTTTGTATGGTGGAGGGTTTCTATCAGTCTTTTGCCCACCATAAACTAATTGATTGTTGTGGTAAATAGCCTGACCATAAAATCCAAATGCAGGAACCAGCCCCACACTCATGACATCAATCCTATGCTTAAAAGCGGTGTAATACAGCAACCACATGCCGTGCATAAAATGTTTTTAGGATTTAAAAGTAAGCACTGTGGGTTCATACACACACATGATGTGTGTGTGTGTGTATGTATATATATATATATATATATATATATATATATATACACACACACACACACATACACACACACACATACATATACACACACATACATATACACACACATACATATACACACACACACATACATATACACACACTAGTCATAGATGAGGATTCTGCAATCTCTACCGGATATGTCGCTAACTCTGTCAAATAAAAATTTCAAGACTTCTTTCATTCCTGGTGAAGAGGACAATTTTTCCACCCTGTGTCTCCAGTAATGACATCCTTTGTGTTTGTGGGATCTTTCCATAGTCTGATTACCTGATTTTAGTTGCAAGTATCCTTGACCTTTGCTGAAGTAACAATCTATGATCTGTCTATCTGCAGACGTAAACCAACAACATCATAATCAATAACCAGTACAGCAGGATATAAGGATAATGATTCTTGCACGTGGCAAACTGAAGCGCCTCACCAACTTATGTCTCCAAAAATGGAACTATCCTGACATTCCTAAAGATGATCGTCGCTGAAATGATGGGAACTACGCAGTAATCTTGAAGGAAATCTAATCACAAGAGAGAAACCCGGCTAATGCAATTTCCCAGGTCAACAACATAAATCTCTGAAGGCTGACATAAATCTGAAAGATCTTCAGTGACCTTAAAAGTGGATAAACAGTTTTTCTAGATGAAAATGCAATATTAAAAGAATTACACCAGTGACACTGTGAAGCAATAGATCCTGCTTTCAGACCTAAATCTAAATTATAAAAAACCCAGCACATAAACTGTGTTTATGTAGATGTTTTAAATTTAGATTTGCAGTGTCCAATTTATTTCCTTCTTTAAAGTGTAAAATAAGAGAAATCATTTTGCTTCTAAAAAATAAACTGTACAGAATATTAATATTACATTTTATTTGTAGAGCGCCAGCAGATTTTTTCCTATACATTAAAAATAGTGTATTAGTGTAATATGACAAGAAAGCACTTTTGTACATTAATAATGGCTCACGAGGAGATGATGACCGTGCTCTGGTGGGAGCATACACAGTAATTGGGGTGTTGGATACATGATGTGAGGAAAATATATGCGGCCTACTATCCCTGAGAGATTTCCGTTTACCAAGGGATTCTTTTATCAGCCAATTTCAGAGAGATCAAGGTGAAAACACATCCCATGATATTGCACTGATTGGCCAAGAAGCTAACAAAGAATGCTCACTATAAATGAGAACTGGTAGGGGGTGGAGACAGCATGTAATCTGTGTTTACCTGTGGTACAGCTTCATATTCATCTTTTTTTTTTTTTTTTTTTTTAATTAAAGCATTATTTCTCTTCGATGTGTTTTGGATGAAATGGTTTTGAAAATATTGCTTTACCATAGCCATTTAGCAAAGTCTTATTTGTAAATAAATAATAATAAAAATTAGCCTCAATATGAATATTCCATGTTTTTAACCACATAAATATATATTTTTTTGCTTGCGAGTAGAATAAACTGACTAAGACTGTGGACATTTTTAAATTATAACAGAGTTAAACAATTGCCGGTACATGAAGGAAGATAGAAATATGGGATCACCCAAGTATGTTGCAATTATTTTGTAAAATACATAACTAAAATATGCAGCACATAGCTGCATCATCGGAGGTGTTACCCCCTTTATCTTCTGTGGAAAAATGCATGCTTACTTTACGCATGAGAGGGGCCGGGATGTGGTTTAGCACCTTCTCTCAATGAATGAATCCGTTAAGATGTTTCAGGTAGTAATCAGGCTTGCTGTTTGGGCTAGCCAGGCATCTCTGCCTACATCACAATATCTGCTAGCCCCAAGTCATTTAAGCCTCTTCTGATGACCAGTGTGTGGGTCCAGAGTTGGGAGGTTATTATTATCCTTGATTTGTAATGGGCCGACATATTCTGCAGCTTCTATAGGGGTTCAGTACAAGGAAAAATACAATATGCGAAAGAATGAAGGGCCCTGTCATTGAGCTTAAAATGAAGGATACACAGTGCTTTCCCCAAAGCACCTTACAAGATTGTAAGTTTGCAAATGTTCAGTCTAAAGGGTTTGGGTGAGGTACAGCAAGGTGACAGATGCATAGTTCATATTAAGGCTGAACGTGATACGCTTCATTAAACAGGTGTGTTTTCGTGAGATTATGAAGCAGGATAGTCTAGTGGAGCGAGCCAAGGAGTTCCAGAAAGTAAAGGCAGTACAAGAAAAGTCCTGAAGGCAGGAATGAGAGGAGGCGATAAGAGGAAAAGGAAGAAGAAGGTCATTAGCAGATTGACGGGAGAGGTTGGGAGAATATTTAGAGATGAGAACAGATATATTATAGGTTATACAGACATGTAGATATGTTATGGACAGGGATTAGGGTGGAGAGGGAATAATTTAGATAAAGAAAGGAGAACAGGATGGAGAGATGGGATGGAGATAGAGAATGTGGTATGAGTATCAGAAAGAGAGCAAGATAAAAACAAAGAGAGGGTCTGATAGAGAACAAAGAGGAAGAAATGTGGAAATTAACTATTAAATATTGCTATCAGGGATATTTCAAGGGAAAAATAACCAGGGACAGATAATTCAATCATGGGAATGTGTCCTGAAAACAGGGACATCTGGTCACCCCAGAGTAGAAGGAAATATGATGAAAACACAATGTGACAAGTTTTACATGAATATATAATATAGTGTCAGCAGTGACAAGTCTGTGGAATCAATACACATGTTAAACAGACAACAGCTGTGTACATCAATACAATTCAAATTGATTTATGCATGGAAGCTATCATGGTTTCCATGTGCACAGCCAGTTTGTTCATAATTATCAAACCACTGCATCTGGATTGCTCTTATTGTACTTTATTTGCACAAGATCAGCCTTCTAAAACATATACCAGAGGAAGAAATAATCCCAAGGTCCTGATGGCCCAGGATCCTTCCATTTTTAAACTACATTATTTATCAGCTAAAATTGTTACAGATTACTTAGTTTAATATATTTTTCCAACCCTATAGATCCTGCTATGTCTCCATAAAAAAATGTATCAAGTTCTTGACTAACATGCCTAACTTATTTTTAAATGGTTTTACTCCAATTTAACATATTCAAGTTGTCATTTATAGATTTCTGAGAAGAAGTTGACTATTTGTTTCCATAAATACTGGCTTTGGCTCAAGTTGTTTCCTTCTTGTTCTGCTAAAAATATGCTTTATTTAAAATCAGTGAAGAATGTGTCATTTTCTATCTACCTCAAAACATGGTTTATATTTTACGGTCTCCACTTATACTTTGGTTTCAAAATGGACAGACAAATAGGAGACTGAGCTGCACATTTCTTGATAGTGCTGTTTTATAACACCCAAGAAAATTAAAAAGCAACACTAAAAGGGACAGTGGACTTCCAAAATGTTCCAGCATCCATAGCAGTTTTTTTTTTTATTACAGAACAGTAATGTGTCACAGTGTACTTGTTAGACCCCTAAGAATTGACAGATTTATCCCAGTGACCAATAGCAAATGTTATGCCTGCACTGCTCATGGGGAATTGCATCCTGGTTGGCTGTCGAGCCTATTCGGAGAATCAGAAAAGATGTAGGAGAAAAAGGGGAGGCATGCAGTTGTGTAATCCATAGACACTGTGGAGCAAATAAGTCATTGAGAATATCTTAATATTCATGAGAGAAGTACAATATTGATTTGCAAGGGGATATATTTATATATACATATATATATATATATATATATATATATACATATATATATATATATATATATACATATATATATATATATATATATATACATATATACATATATATATATATATATACATATATACATATATATATATATATACATATATATATATATATATATATATATATATATATACATATATATATATATATATATATATATATATATATATATATATATATATATATATATACACACACACACACACATATATACATACATATAAATACACATACCACCACAAAAGTTGATAGTAGCATGTTTCTTTAAACATACACTTTTCAAATATAAAGGTTTTATGAACCACTATTTCCAGGGATACAAATAAAGCTCAAGAGACTTATACACTAATAACTACTGATGTAGGGGATATCACAGTAAGAATAACCAAAGAGTCTGACAGAAATCATGGGTTATAGTGTAATATAAAGGGCAGCATGACAGAAAGACAGTGATAACTATTCCCTTGAGTTTTCAGAAGGTTACAAATGTGGTTGAACCAATATGTAACTAGTAAAATGCACTAGAGACTTTAGAACAAGTCACGAGAGAAGCAGGGGAAGATATATCCTCCATACAGTTAACACTGACAACTAAGATGCTTGATATTAAACATTTTGTTTGGGGGCTTACATGTATTTATAAAAAGCTGCCATATTAAATAATACTTATAAGTTGTTTTTCCATGAAACTGTGATTCATGTGGCTTTTGTTCAGTGCCAAAATATCAAAATGTACCCGCACCTACTTATACTAGAGTGCCAATATTTTGCAAAATCCAGCCTTCCATGGTCACTGCCGCATACCACAAAATACAGTCTTCAACGTGAGAGGAGTAAAGTAGAGACAGATGTAGAACTGAGATAGTAACTCATTTCAAATAGGATTATAAATAGTGTTATTTATAAGAACTTTTATTACACACATATACACATACACACACCTATAACTATAAACGATATATCTACTAGTAACTTGCCTTAAAATTGTAATGCTGGCAATGGTTTTTGATCAGCTGAGCACCTTCAGCGCTCATTGAGAGCTTCCCCGCCCGAGTACTTCAACTCTTGGTAAAGAGTAGAGAAACGGAGAGAGAGAAAATGACCAGCTTTTGTAATAAGCATATGGACTGCTTTAAAGGACCAATGAACTACATTTACAAGTAAAGCTCATGTTTCTTTGCGGGGCATACGCTATTGGAACCATGTGCAGTTTATTTTTTGTATTTTTTTCTTAGCTTTTGAAGAGATACAGAAGTTTTCTGGATTTTGCTAGGTATATAAAATACCTGGGTATTTACTTTTATGTACTTTCTTTTATTAAGAAGTGCTTATAAGCTATTTTTACTGCCTAAAATCAAACAAATAGTCCCTGTATGGGTCAGCCCACTGCAGTGTATGCCAACAGACTTTGTAGTGCTGGATCTGTCCTAGCCTATCAGTCACCATGTCACAGTAGCAAGTTGCAGAATCTGGCTGAAAGATGGTCACTGAAAGGTTAGTATGAGACACTGCACAGTAAGGGGGAGGAGGGAGAAGAAAACGATTAATACATTAATAAGCCCATTTGGATGTCTAAAAGGCGGGGACATGCAAATGAGAATACAATGCCCCTCACTCTTTCAATCCAAAAATAGCAGTTTTATACATTGCTCCCTTAAAGCATATGCCTGCTGTATTAAACAGCTTTTAAGTAAAGAACCAGATTGGATTTTGATATACGAGATTTCTAGTGTATTTAGCCTGACATTTTCTTAAATAAATGTATACACATTACTGTGGAAAATGTATTTCTGTTTCTCTGCAACAGCTTAAAACAGTTAATTTTGAATTATATATATATATATATATATAACCCCAATGCAACTACCAAAAATCTCAATCATTTGTGAATACATAATGCTTTTGACCTTAAAAAAAAAAAAAAAATTAACAAAAGTCAACAAAGGTGAAAAATAACATCTGACAACTGAAAAAAATCATTGAGGAGAGACCAATAGTGAAAGCTGCATCTCATTTATAACTCTTGTTTTGGTTTCCCAAATCATTTACCCATTTCCATCACAATTCCTGTCAGCCTCAGAGCGTTCAAAACCATCAACTGTGCCCTACTTTAGTCATGTATGTAACCGCTCATTTTGTTTACACTCATTTATTGTCGGATAGTATCCTGGACTTGCAGGAAACAAGATGTTTTTCTCATTAAATCAATCTTGAAAAAATATTTAAAAAAGCAAAAAGGGGTGGTGGAGATCATCAATAAAGAATATATAGCTACTTATAATCAACACTAGAACATTTTGAAAGTCTCTCTATATTTATGAATCATATTAATATATTAATAATATATTAATATGGACGTTTCCCTGTTTTTACCTTTGTCTAATCTAACACCTGCTGCTTATATCAGAAACACACATTACATGGAGTCATTCTATGCACATATAGATTTATTATATATATATATCTTTTTAATGGTTTCCACACCCCCAGTGTGTGCCTACATGGGCATCTGGTACCTACCAATAGAAACACTGCATTCAAGTATGTTTTTATTTAACCCTATATTAATCTTCAATTCAACAGCAGCACAATTCAGAGATCCAGAGCAGCAATGTCTGAGCTCCTCCTTGCTTCCTTGTGGTGAAAAAAAAAAAAGACTACACATCCTATGATGCTTTGCTTCAGAGACGGGCGTCCTAGAGATTGCAACAATGTTATAGCTGCCAGTAATTGGCCAAAACAAATTATGAATGTATGCTAATTTAGCTTGTATTTTCAGGGGCATTCAGCTTTCTGGCATTTCACTTTGAAAAGGAAGAAATTTGCAAACTTTAGGGTAAGCTTATCAAGGTTTATTTGGGGATTTTTTTCATGCAAAAAAAATAAAAATAAATGTTTGATATACTACTGATTCTCCTCAATCAGATGCACTCATAAGCCATGAAACTAATATATATTTTTAAGGAAAACAATTACAAATCCCTCACTTCACTCCTATTTAGCCGCCTTATGAGATAACCTTGTAATCATTTAAGTATTAAGCATGGTTAGTGCATGGTTACTGCTGCGGCTCCTGCTGTTTTGCAATGTAAAAAGCCTGATTTCCAGCCCAAGAAAAACAGCTGACCGTAAGTGATTTGAATAAAGTAAAAATAAAAGTGAAGTGCGTAGTTTCTAGCTGTACTCATTCATTTTTTATATGCCCTTCAAGTGACAGAATTTCTTTGAAGGAGTAAACTTCACTTAGATACTGGGGGTACTCATTTTCCACTTATACACCTTAATTCAACTTGATTTGATGTGTGTCCCACTTGTAAATCATTTTGATGCTGTGGGGGCTTTATGAAGTACTCTCTATCATGGAATTTGTACTTTTTCCCAAATAAAAGATAGATCTTCTCACTTCCTATGTTAATGTGAACAAACTTCATACAGTAAAGTTACATTGACATTTGTAATTTTTACCAGTCACTCAGTCTTCCTACCTTTTCAGGATGATTGCCAAAGGTTCATAATTATCTGGGGGTTTGCCTATATTATTTTCAGGCTAAACATGGAGGGGCATGAGAATGAAAACAAGAGGAATAATCAGGCAACTTGTACATGGTCATTCTTTACAAAGTCAGATGGCTTTAGATTGAAAACAATACAGACAGACCTCATGGGCTAATTAGACATTTTTAGCAATCGTAACCCTGACAAGAGATAACTTATGCTAGGTCTGTAGATTAGGCTGATTCACAGGTGAAAATTACCAACTTTAGTGTATGTTTACATTACATTTTATAAGCTTTAATAGATAAACTGCTTGTTATTATCTACTAGCGACTTGCCCGTCAAAAAATGACAGCAATAAAATTTTAAGCCAGGCAATGCTGTTTGCCACACAATGCGAGTCTCTTCCCCTGTCTACTTTACAGGCCTCTCCATGAGTGCTTTTGGTCTTGCCACTCTTTGCTGTTTTTGGCACTTTCCCTGCTTTTCAATGATCCCCTTCGATTGTGAAAAAAGGCAAAATATGCCTCAAATTAACTTGCAACCTCACTCACAGGCTCCCTGACTCTCCCAAGTCCTGTGGATCTCGTTGATGAGCGCCTGCGTCTCTCATTGACGGGCCACGAGGGCTGCAGTTGCAGGGCTCGCTATGCGAGCCCACAATTTTAACATTGTGTTACCAACAACTTTTGGCAACACCACAATTACGACAACTATATATGTGATGGTTTTAGAATATATACTAATGGGCTTGACAAATCCAGGGAGCTAGATATCCTAATATTTTACTTCTAGCTCCCAAGGTTTTAGATTTCATAAATGTATATCTATATATCATTTCTCTGGCTTCATAAAAAAATATTGGCACACTCCCCAGTAACCTGGCTCCTAAGTTTTATACACGTGGTCAAGCGTTGGTTTACAATATTTAGAACCTGTGCCGTGTACCTTTACATTTGATTCTTCAGTTCTATTGCTCATGTGCCCCATCATTGTTTTTTCTAAGCAGGATATTTCCAAAAGAGCTTGCCCCCAACAAAAGAATAACAATTCCTCTCACAGTGTTATTCCTCTTCCCAATACTGCCATTTCCCTCTCATTCATTGGGAATTACACTATTTTTTGGGGGGCATCCAGCAAAAAAGTTAAAACATTTGAAGAAGCCCTTCAAATGAATTTGGGTTGGTGTCCAACGCTGCACATGATGTATACTAATGATTAGAGCATGTTTTACAAGCAGTATATAGCTTTAAGGCACAGCATCTGATTGAAGGACAGCTTTCTTAATAGATCTGAAAGTATCCATTTGGGCTGTCCATGAATGGTTGCTGCCAAAATTTACATTTTCTTACAAAGTTAAACATGACCAATAAACATATTTTACCAATGTATTTTGATATTTAGATTGTAAGTTTGCGAGTTTTCAATCTTGTGTCAGGCCTTGGAAACAAGCTCTATGTACATTTGATTTTATGCTCAAAAACAGGGCCCTCCATTCTTTACAAGGTGTTTAATTTGTTTTCTGCTATGTACTCAACCCCTGTACAGCGCTACGGAATATGTTGGCGCGATATAAATAAAGATATAAATAAAGATAATAATATTTGACAGGTTTAAAACAAATTAATACAAAGAAAGTTATTTAAACAGAAAAAATGTAGGAGCCATGGCCCTCAGGAAATGTCCATATTATTTCCATATATTGCATTGAACTAGACTTGAAAACATCCAAAATATTTTAAGAATATATTGTTATTCAAGATCTGTAAAATCAGAGGGTCCTATTCATGTACATCCTCAAGTCTGGTTTGATTCCTATGAAACTTAGGAGTCAATCAGGTTACCTAGGAGCCAGCCAAACACTTCTTAGCAGCCACATTATGGATTATTTATATAACAGGGGATCCTAAAAGTATCTGCAACTTAGGAGCCAACCGGGTTACATACATATATAAAGAACCATACTAACTGGTGGCCTCTAACTGTTTAGCTATTAAACACATATGTATGTAATGTGTGCATATAAAATGTACTATTTATATACTGTACGGTGGAGGCTTCTATAGCTCTTTTGCCCAACATAAATAATTGTTGTGGTATACTACCTTCTATAAAATCTACTACACAAACCAGGATCCTGTCCCACACTGATGAGAGGCAGTAAACTTGAAACAGTGCTGTATTTGGGTAGATTTCCTTGCTTGTACTTAATCCATCCTGGGCTTTGCTTGAAGCGGTGTAATACAGCAGGCATATGCTTAAAAAAGGAACCATGTTTGAAAAAGGTATTTGGATTAAATAGTGAAGCCTTTGTGAGCACACTTGCATGCCCCTGCCCTGGTTCCCAGAATGCAGTGCAACTGTCTTCCTCAGAACTCTGAGCAGGAAACAATTTGTTAAACTTGTTTGTTTTAGACGTTCAAATGTGCTATAGTGTATATATATACACATTTATTTATTTTTTATTTTAAAAAGAGGAGCCGCTAGATGTATCATTTTAGGCACTGTGGCTCCCTGAATCTGTCAAGCCTGGCATAATACATATGTCAAATGGGAAGTTACAGTGGGTCCTGTCAGTACATCATGCCCCTCACCTGCAGGTCCTGTCAGTACATCATGCCCCTCACCTGTAGGTCGATTAACAACTAAAGTGAAATCAGTCACTGCACCTCAGTTGGGCACCATTTTACTCCAAAAAAAACAAAAATAAAAACACCCAAAAGTGTAAAAACAATCAGAAAAGAAAGGTATTTGAAATGATGATCATATTCTGCAACGCAAAAGATACTGATAATTCTGCATCAATCTCTCTCATATTTTGTTCTTACATAATAGCAATAATGGATTCCATGCTCTGCACAGATTATGTCAGACTCTTCCTACTTCCTTCTACAGGGAGACTATACATCCCATGATTCCTCCCTGCACAAACTGCCATCATCGATTGTTACATTGTATTAACATGTATAGCTGCATGTGATTGGCCAAAACAAATGAATGAATTTAATGCTAATTTTAGCAGGGATTTTCAGGGGTGTCAACTCACAAAAGCTGCTGCTTGCAAACACAAGAGATTTAGCAAACAACAGGGTAAGTTTGTAACTGTTTATTTTGGTATTATTGCACGCAAAGAAAACGTTTCCATATACTAAAGATTCCCCTCTATCAGATGCATTCATAATCCAGGAAACCTATATAAGCCTTTAAACCAATAAATGTATTTAATGTTGGCACAAGCAATATAGAGAGCTTTAATTTTTATATCATGCACATATATCAAGCAAAGCGATGCAACTGAATATATGTCTGCACACTAGTCCTGTTTGCACTGTAGAACCAGTTTCACCTGCTACAGACTTACTCTGTCCAGTCAGCTCTGAACTGGGACTGCTTAAAATGGTCATGCAGTGGAGATACAGCAAGAGGCGGCATATTCTCTCCAAAGCATATCTCCTGAAAACTTGAGCTGCCTGGTTAGCATCTTCACAGCAGGCTAATATAGTAGGTGCATTAAATAAATAATACACACATTTTTTTGTCAAATAGAAAATAACATTTCTAATTTACACATGAAAAAGATGAAGCTAAAATGTCAGAGGGGAGCCACAAACACACTTGCATTGTACAATATTCCAGCACAGAGAGATTGAATTGCTACACACAGTGGGATAATGCTGGTGCTCTAGAGTCGCAATGAAATGAAGCTTCTAGCACAAATCAAAATAGAATTATTAGTGGCGCTGCAGTGAATGAGCGCTGGGACATCTGCAGGAATCATGTGCTACCTAAAGTCCATATGTTCTCAGCTCAGCAGAGTCGCATTAATATAAAGCCAACCACTAACAAATTATCCCCATTTGCTTCCAGACAAGCAGTGTGATGTGATAGCACATTACTACATCACCTCTTTAAAAGGATCCAGCAAATACAGTTACTGCAGAAATGAAGAAACACAAATGTACAACATATAAATAAATACAGCTGCAATGGTTATTACCAAAGGAAGACTTGGATAATTCAGCTCAAGCATAAGTTACACGAAAAGACCCTCCCCTAATGATTTTATCTCACAATTGTTTTTCACAACAGGTCCTGTGCATACACCATGCCCCCCCCCTCTCGCCTGCAGGTCCTGTCAGTGCACCATGCCCCCCCTCTCGCCTGCAGGTCCTGTCAGTGCACCATGCCCCCCTCTCGCCTGCAGGTCCTGTCAGTGCACCATGCCCCCCTCTCGCCTGCAGCTCCTGTCAGTACACCGTGCCCTTCTCTCACCCGCAGGTCCTGTCAGTACACCGTGCCCTTCTCTCACCCGCAGGTCCTGTCAGTACACCGTGCCCTTCTCTCATCTGCAGGTCCTGTCAGTACACCGTGCCCTTCTCTCATCTGCAGGTCCTGTCAGTACACAGTGCCCTTCTCTCACCTGCAGGTCCTGTCAGTACACCGTGCCCTTCTCTCACCTGCAGGTCCTGTCAGTACACCGTGCCCTTCTCTCACCTGCAGGTCCTGTCAGTACACCGTGCCCTTCTCTCACCTGCAGGTCCTGTCAGTACACCGTGCCCTTCTCTCACCTGCAGGTCCTGTCAGTACACCGTGCCCTTCTCTCACCTGCAGGTCCTGTCAGTACACCGTGCCCCTCTCTCACCTGCAGGTCCTGTCAGTACACCGTGCCCCTCTCTCACCTGCAAGTCATGTCAGTACACCGTGCCCCCTCTCACCCGCAGGTCCTGTCAGTACACCATGCCCCCCTCTCACCTGCAAGTCATGTCAGTACACCATGCCCCCTCTCACCCGCAGGTCCTGTCAGTACACCATGCCCCCTCTCACCCGCAGGTCCTGTCAGTACACCATGCCCCCTCTCACCCGCAGGTCCTGTCAGTACACCATGCCCCTCTCTCACCTACAGGTCCTGTCAGTACACCATGCCCCTCTCTCACCTACAGGTCCTGTCAGTACACCATGCCCCCCTCTCACCTGCAGGTCCTGTCAGTACACCATGCCCCTCTCTCACCTGCAGGTCCTGTCAGTACACCATGCCCCTCTCTCACCTGCAGGTCCTGTCAGTACACCATGCCCCTCTCTCACCTGCAGGTCCTGTCAGTACACCATGCCCCTCTCTCACCTGCAGGTCCTGTCAGTACACCATGCCCCTCTCTCACCTGCAGGTCCTGTCAGTACACTATGCCCCTCTCTCACCTGCAGGTCCTGTCAGTACACTATGCCCCTTTCTCACCTGCAGGTCCGGTCTGTACACTATGCCCCCTCTCACCTGCAGGTCCTGTCAGTACACTATGCCCCTCTCACCTGCAGGTCCTGTCAGTACACCATGCCCCCTCTCACCTGCAGGTCCTGTCAGTACACTATGCCCCCTCTCACCTGCAGGTCCTGTCAGTACACCATGCCCCCTCTCACCTGCAGGTCCTGTCAGTACACTATGCCCCCTCTCACCTGCAGGTCCTGTCAGTACACCATGCCCCTCTCTCACCTGCAGGTCCTGTCAGTACACTAAGCCCCCTCTCACCTGCAGGTCCTGTCAGTACACTATGCCCCCTCTCACCTGCAGGCCCTGTCAGTACACCATGCCCCTCTCTCACCTGCAGGTCCTGTCAGTACACCATGACCCTCTCTCACCTGCAGGTCCTGTCAGTACACTATGCCCCTCTCTCACCTGCAGGTCCTGTACGCACTCTACCCTCCAACCTGTGTACACTCCGCGCTCTCCTGCAGCTCCAGACACCTGTTAGATGCAGGGCTCTGGGAGTGGTTCCCTGAGGCCTGGGTGTACCCAAAAACCCATGCCATTCCCAGTCCCAGTCCTATTATCTGGTCATTTTCTGGCCTCCTGGTCCACTCCACCATATAGGCCCCACACATCATTAGGCCGCAGCGCATCCTCGACCTGTCCTGCCACTCTGAGCCGCACATCTCGCAGCACGCACTGCTAGCACTCATACACAACCTCACTAGGCCGGACACAGTACAGAACGTCCCGGACCCTCTTTTCCTGCTCACACCTACCATGGTACAGATAGAAGCGATCCTGGAGACTGTCATTAGGATTTCCATCCGTCCGGCGCCATCTTCACCCGATCACCGCCAGCAGACAGGCCGGAGCCGCGCGCCTCCGACTCACGGTTACTTACACCCGCAACGCGCTCCCGCACACTGCCGCGGACACGCCGGTCGGACACGCGCGCGTTGATCGCTGGGGAGTTGGGTGTGTGTGAGAGAGGAGAGGCACTGACTGAGGAGGGGCAACCTTAATAGGAACTCCTCATACATGATATATATATATTTATCTATTTATATATATATATATATATATATATATATATATATATATATATATATATCATCATCTATTTATCTATATATATCATATATATATATATATATATATATATATATATATATATATATATATATATAAACAGAGTATTGCAGTGAATAGTGATACCTTTTTTATTGGACAAACGTATTCAAAATAAAGCAACGAGCTTTCGAGAGATAATGCCTCTATAAAATATATACATGGAAAATGTTATTTATGGTATAAGTTGTGGACCTATCCTGTTATATGTACGCATGGGAAGCGCGCCGCCAACGTCCCGATCTAGCTGGGTCTAAGTGCCCGCTATGTGGTTAGGGGTTTCCGGTTAAGGGCTTTAAGTGGTGTAGATTGTAAGTTTGCGAGTTTTCAATCGTGTGTCCGTGTCTTGGAAACAAGCTCTATGTACATTTGATTATAAGCTCAAAAACAGGGCCCTCCATTCTTTATAAGGTTTTAAGTTCGTTTTTTGCCATGTACTAAACCCCTGTACATCGCTTTTGAATATGTTGGCGCAATATAAATAAAGATAATAATAGGGGGTTTGGAGCTTAGGGTATGGAAGTGAGGGTTAGGGTAAGAGGGTTAGCGCTAGGAAGTGAGGTTTCGGGGATTAGGGCTAGGAACTGAGATTTAGGGTTAGTGGGTTGTAATGTACTAGTACGTCGGGCGCGAGCGCACCCGGCACTAGGAGGCTTTCTGTGCATACATATAACAGGATTGATCCTAAATTGCACAGAACATCAGTGATTAAAACAGTTTACATGGGCACTGAAGTCTACGCTATGAGGTTGAATTGAGAAACTAGGGTTAATAATGGGCATATTCTTTTGGGAAACTCTAGATAAAAAATTAAAACAAGCTACCATTTATTAGCTATTACAGTTTCCCCAACTAATTCAGCAAGAGAATCCTTTTTGGGATCAAAAGTATAAATGGAAATTCAAAACCTCAAAGTGCAATGGAATCCCACAAATCATGTCCTGTATCACAAAAGTAATCCTATGGTCCACAACTATTAATAATCTCAAAATCCATATTTATTTGACCTTTCCAAGGGTACGACAAACGTAATCCACACATTTCATTGGTCCTTCCCAACACATTCTCAGTGTTCTGGTATTCATGATTAAAATAGAAAATAATATAAATATGCATGTACAAATCAAACTTTAATAATACATTTCTCAAGGCAATTTTTTTTTTTTAACTAAATGTGTAATATCTAAACTGATAATTCCTGTAGTCATTGATTTGTTGATCCTGTATATAGAAAATAAGTGGAAACCACACATTCCAATGGGGAACAAGCATGTTTTATGTATGAAGCACATTTTAAAATTCACATCTCAGCCACAAAGACTGAGCATGCACAGGCATACAGATTAGCATCTAAAAGCACCCTGCTGTTTATAGACCTGCAAGCAGGCTTGAAATGTTATAATCCTGGGTGATCCCACAGTTGCATTAGTTGGTGATAGCATACTGCATCCAAGACTCTTACAGGGTGAGCCAGAAGTCAGAGAACAAGACAGCCATATGGCCAGATTATTATTATCATTTATTTGTAACTCGCCAACATATTCCATAACGCTAGATCTCACTTATCTGCAAGTTGAATACTGTAATAAGCATCAACTTTACTGGAGAAACCTGCAAGAAACAATGTGATTGCATTAGTCAGAATAGATACATGATAAAAACTAGACATGTATACAAGGGAATAAATACAAACAGTGCTTGTGTGTTTTTGCGTCACTCAGTCGTATCCAACTCTTCGTGAACTCATGGACCGCAACACACTATAATGATCCACTTGGTATTCATGGCAGAGATGCTGGAGTGCACTGCCAGTTCCTTTTCCAGTGGTCCACAGCATACAAGTCCTGGTATTCCTAGATGGTCTCCCATCCAAGTATTGTCCAAGCCCAACCCAACATGGCTCCAGGGTAGTGTAACCTCTTGGTTCCCTGACTGAAATCTAACCCAGGTCACATCTTATATATATATATATATATATATATATATATATATATATATATAAATAAATAAGATAAATTATGGGTCAAAGCTTTCATGGGAAAGACATACTGCTCCACAGCGCTGGCGCCCTCTAGTGGCCAAATCTGCCTGATTACATTTAATTTTTTTATTTTTGTGTGCCCTATTCATTTAATCTGAGGGAGATTTATCTCCCTTATCCCTCCTTATTCCTTACTTTCTCAGGAGAGTGTGTTCTTGACAACTAATACAAAATGAAGGACAGGCAGTTCTTGCTACCATTTCTGCATTGTGCAGATAGAACCTTCCTATCTGCATTCAAAGTCTCCCCCATATAAGGAAGCAGATAAGCAGAACCAAAATAGCAGCTGGCACGCTGTATAATGGCATATTAAAGATAATATATTAGAGTGTGTCTTTTTAAAAATATATATTTAAAAAAATGTTGTCAATCTTCAATTGTAGTTCCTCGAAAGAATATATTTTAAATACTATAATGGTCTATGTTGTAAAAAACACAAAATGGTTTCCTATACAGTTTTCAAACATTCTGTTTGTCCCCCAAAAAATATTTTTATGTCCATGCCTTACATAGTTGCCAATGTTTTAGTTTTGTACATACTTGACTAACTAGCACCTTTTTCTTGAAATACAATGGTCCCTTAAAGCAACAGACCACATTGCTTTGGGTAAACTCAATAACACATATAGAATAACTACAATACAAAGTACATTTATTTAGGCAACGTGTTGAAGTCCTACGAGCGTATTTATACAATGAGAAACTGAATACATACAGTATATTTTGATATCAGGAACAGAAGAAGAAAGGCAGTTATTATATTGGATGATTTCAAACTAAACAAAGCATTCCACAAATGCAGGGACGTAAGTAGCATTTTTGGTTGCATTGGAAGAGGAATTAGAAGCATGAAGAGAGATATACTGATGCCACTCTATAGATTCCTAGTCTGATCATACCTATTTTGACAGTCAGTCCAGTGGTTAAGTTACTGAACTAGTGTGTTCGGTTATGGAGAGTGTATCTCTAAAAGGATATAAAAAATTAGAAACCGTTCATCGGAAGGTGGCTATAATAATGCTGACCTGAAAGTCAAAAGTATTGGGAAACAACTTCATGACCTTAATGTATAGCGTGGAGGACAAAAAGGAGAAGGGTGATATGATGGAAATGTTCAAATGTATCACAGGATTTAATAAAGGGATACAAACTCAAGAGGTCATGATTGAAAGCTGTAATGGGTAGTAGTAATTCAGTGGATTGAATATGATGAATATAACACAGTAAAATAATTCAAGTATGCCTGGGATAAGCACAATGCTATCCTAAAGGATTAATGAAGAGTGGGGAATTTGATGGGTCTTTTGTTCTTATCTGCTGTCAAATCAATGTTTCTGTAGGAAATTGAACAATGAAACAAGGTTGGACACACCGAAACCAGTTACTTTAGGCAAGCTCATAAATATGATATAAATACAAAGAAAACACACTTTATTAGTGGTTCCTAAACCAGTTCTCGTGGTACTTCAGATAGAGAAGGGGATAATTGTGTGAAAACAAGGGAAGCACATATCATTCAGCAGGTTATGGAGTGTTTAATAATATCGCTCACATTCACACAGTGTTATCTCTAAATTTTGACTTGTCGGAGGACTGGTTTGGAACCACTGCTCCATTGGAAATAAACAATCGAAATAAAGTGTACACTCTGTAGCCATTAAAAGCCAGTATTTTACAATGAGTACTGGAATATAATGACATGTTTTACACCAATTGTATCAGTTGTATAAAGTTGTGTCCATACAAGGTATGTTTGCCAAGGGATGACTTTTATCTTCCATGAGATAGATATCACTTCTTTCAATTGTTCTACAGGACTATGGTAAATATATCAAACATTGATATATTTACCAGAGTTTAGTCAATCCTGTAGAATAACATAGTATTGGAGTGATATTTACCTTTGTGAGATAAAGATCATCTACCACATTGTATCTAAATTGAGAAAGCAATTTATACTGGCAAAGGAGCTTACTTGATTCTCAGCGCAAATACAGGGCCCTCCATCCTTTGCAGCTTGTTAATATTGTAATTGACTTTACCTGGAACTAAACCCTGTATGGCGCTACGGAATATGTTGTCGCATAACAAATTAACATTAATAATAATAATTATAATCTATAAAAAAACAAAACAGGTTGTTATTAAAATTGTGTGTGGAAGTGTTTGGTAATTGAGCTATAGTAATTATCTCTGAAAGTTGGGGATGATAAGCAGGAAGAGCATGCCAAGATGTATAAACAAGAATAATGAAAGAAGTTTTAACATTTATAAGCCTCCTCAATAACACAGATGATCTTCCTGCTTGTCACCCTTATTGCCTTCCATATTGAATTCACTCAACAGTATAGTGTTGGAAGAAAGGAATGGACGATGAGTGTACCATACCTCGGAGGGGGGCTTAGTGTTCTTAGTTTCATCCAGACTTTCAAATTAACCAATTGGGTCAGTTTTTAAGATTTAGGTCCACATTTATTGCTAGGCCTCATGTAGTGTTATCTGCAGAAAACACCTGAAAGCAGCCATATTTATACAGACTATCACTTTATAATGTAGCATATTCATTAATGTTATATACTAGTAACTTGACCATCATAAATTATGGTATCATATAATGTTATCTTCAATTGTCTGTGCTGTCTATCTCTGGGCTTTCTCTCTCTGGCACTCTCTCACTTTCTCTGTTCTGTCTGCCTCTGTGCTGTCAATCTCTGCACGCTCTCTCTCTCTCTTTGCTCTCTCTATTTGCGCTCTCTCTGCATGCTATTTGTGGGTTCTCTCTCTCTGTACTCTCTTTCTCTGTGCGCTCTCTCTTTCTGTGCCCCCTCTCTCTCTCTCTCTATGCCCTCTCTCTGCACCCTCTCTAGCTCTTGTGACCTCGTTCTCTGTGACATGTGTGCTCTCTATGCGCTCTCTGTGCCTTTCCTGACTCTGCACATGCCCCATCAGTCTCTGTGCATGTTCCGGCCTGCATTGTGGCGATAACACAGTTTATTGACAATTTCTGAAGCATGCGCAGTAAGCACTTCACAGACATTACAGACAATATTGTCAATTATTATAGTGGACTAGCGACTTGCCCGTCAAAAATGATGGCAATAAAATTTGAAGCCTGGCAATGCTGTTTGCCACACAAGGCTCTCACCCCTCTTAATTGTGGGCCTCGCGAATGAGCGCCTTCGCCGCTCATTACAGGCCTCTGCCAACACGCCACTTTCATGCCTTGCAATGAGCACCTTCGACGCTCATTGCGAGCCTCTCCCTGCAGACGTCATCCAACCGCAACTTTCTGTCCTCGCAATGAGCGATTTTGGAGCTTATTGCAAGCCTCTCCCCACTCTCTCACCCCTGTGTCTCTTTCCCCCCCTCTCTACCTCCCCTGTGTGTCTTTCCCCTCTCTTCCTCCCGCTGTCTGCCCCCTCTCCCTGCCCTGTGGCTTTTTTTCCCTTATCTCCCTCACCCGTGTCTCTTTCCCCCCGCACTCTCACACCCCTGTGTCACTCCCCCCCTCTCCCTCCCCTGAGCCTCTTTCCACCCTCTCCCCCCTCTCCCTTCCCTGTGTCTTTCTCCCCTCTCTCCCTCCTCTGCGCTTCTGTTTGCAGGTCTGAAACCATTTGCGGGCTTGGGAAATTGATCAATTTCCCCAAGGCCTAAATGCGTTTGTGATTTACGTGCTTGAAAAAAATGTACATCTTTACTGCTCGCTTAGCCGTTTTCATGATGCAAAAATACGCCAATTGAATATCAAATTAGCTTTCAACCTCACTTACAGGCTCCCTGCCTCTCCCCCTATGGTGTGTGAGATTGTAAGCTAATTTGGTAATCAATTTGGGTCCTTTTTCCACCCCCGAACAGCTTTGGAGTTATGGCATTGAAAAATTTGGAGGCTGTTAAAGCCATATTTATTTTTCAAAGTCTTGCGTGTTGAGCGTCTTCGGTGCTAATTTGCAGCCATCGCGATGAGCGCCAAAGGCCTATGGCTTTCGGAAGTCATCGCCAAACTGTGATTTTGTTATAAGTCTTACGAGCCTCGCAATGAGCTCCTTTGACGCTCATCGTGGGCCTTGCAATGAGCACCTTCAGCACTCATTGCCAGCCTCTTCCCTCTCCTCTCCTTCTAAGTCTTGCAGGCCTCGCGATGAGCGCCTTTGGCGCTCATTGCAACCCCCGTCAAGCCTGTAACCTTCAGACCTCGTGATGAGCGCCTTCGGCGCCTTCTTGCATGCACAAGCCTTAACTTTTAACATAGCGTGACCGACAAATCATAACTACGACAACTATATATATATGATAGCCCAGGTAATAGAAGGAAAAAAGGCTCACTCTTTTAAATGCATACTAGCAATTTTAGTATTACAGTGGCCCTTCAAGATAATATCTCTTGCCTTAGTGACGATAGCCAGAAGTCCCAGTGCATGTTCAGTCACAACACAATCCACACATTCCTGGACTCAGTATTTTGTCTAGTTTTCAGCATTATATGGGTTTAGATTATCTAGTTATTCACTTTTGTTAAATGGAGTGTGAAAAACTAGCATAAGGGCCTGTAGATACTAGGTTTCTCTGATAAAGTATCTTACTAAATTAACTGAGCAAGTCAATTAAAAAATATGTGAATTTGTTTGGTAAGATGATATTGGATTGGTGAAAATATATGTTTTGGTTATAGTGAGCCAGTATAAAGTGAGTACGGAGGAAATGCCACAAGTAATTGGAGAATTCCTGGACAATCATAGGCCTCTAGGTCATTGCTCCCACAGAAATTCTCAGAAGGCTGAGCCGCAACTACAGGGGTTTTGATCTATGTCAAATAGCAATTCTATGGCCCCTGGAGAGAAGAAGCCTTAAAACTTACAGACTCACACCCAGAAGGGTTTACCCAGAGCTTTCTGGCTCTGACGTGGGATCACATCATGCTCACAAGAGATTCAGAGTCTGAATATCAGTAGTCTCCATAGCAACTCTACAGAATGGTACCCACAATAACACACTAAACTAAAATCCTCCCTTATCCCTGTCTATCTATACCACTTCCGATGGGCAGGAATGACCTTCTACCCCCTGTAAGCCCAGGGAACCCCAGGATTCCTCCTTCATACCTGCTAGCCCCTATGAGACGGGATCCTCCAACTAAAGGGAAGCTGTGGGGGTCTCTATGACAGCAAATACTAACTTGTTACCATGGGGGTCCCAATGGACCACTATGGTTAACATTGGGTGCCTGCCATGGGGTGGTGCCATGAGGCCTCCCACGGTTATACCTTACATTAAAACCATCATAATGGGTTAATATTTGGTGCCATAAGTTCCCCAACGGTTATACTTTAGTATACTATAAGGGTCCATTGAGATCCCCATGTTGTAAGGGTTAATATTAGTGCCATGGGGTTTGATGAGGATCCCCGTAGCATGGAAGTTAATATTAGGTTCCATGGGGATTAATTGAAGACCTCTGTGGTATGGGGGTTAATATTAGGTGCCATGGGAATCCCTTGAAGACCCCTGTGGTATGGGAGTTAATATTATACCCTAAGGTACCCCCATGATAAGGGGGTTAATATTAGGTGTTATGGTGGTCTGTTGAAGAATTTTAGGGAATCCCTAATCTCATAGAAGGTAGCAGGTATTGAGGGCGTATCCTGGGAGCCCCTTGATTGTGTAAATTCTGAGCATTAAAGCCACAAATATGCTGTTAGCTTGTTCAAAGCAACAGATTTGAAGCTTCCAGGCTTCTCAAAGGCATTATTGTTGTGCCTTTATGGGGGGTTGCAAGTACTCATAGAATTTTTTTTAAATTTGTGGCATTTCCGAAAGTATTCCAAGTAAAAAGTTTGGATATCGTTACAGGTAGCATGATAGGGATTTTGAAAATAGTTATGGGTCAGGTAATCTGGGATGAGGATGTTTATTATATATATATATATATTTGGGGTATTTGGAGGGTATTTCTCAGAAGTTAGATATAGGTTTGTGATGCTCAGTGGTGTGTTACAAAAGCACTTCACTCGGCCATGCATAGTGTGGATACTAGGAACTGTCAGAGTCTACCCATGTGGCTTGCAACTTGTCTGGCATATGTTGCACTTTATTTTTATATATATATATATATATATATATATATATATATATACTAGCGACTTGCCCGTCAAAAAATGAAGGCTATAAAATTGTAAGGCAGGTAATGCTGTTTGGTCGAGACATTCATTTTGTTGGTGGTCCGAGTTCCTTCGGCGCTCATTGCGAGCCTTGCGCTGATCATTGCGAGGCTGTTGGTTGTTTTTTTGGGCGATAAGCGCTTTTGCTGTTATTGTTTTGTCGGCGTTGATCTGCTTTTTGCGCTTATTGCAAGGCTTTGTGTGCTATGAGCAGCCTTTGCGCTCGTTGTGAGTCGCGCAGTGAATGGGTTTTGTGTTTATTGTGAGAGTGTTTTTTTTTGTTTTTGTGTAAATTTGTTTTTGTATGCTAATTAAATAATGAATACATTAATAAATTAATATACTTTACCTATTTGAAAGTAATATATGCAGGAAGCATTGTGCTGAAGAGCTAACAATCTGTTTTGATGTTCCTGCAACATACAATGTGTGTTTGCACTGTTGTGGAGCTGAGGTGTAAGTGTCAGCAATGTGTGCAGTGTAAATAGGCTGCGTGCACGAGGGAAAGCCTTTAGGGTAGCTGTGAACTTCCGCATTGTGTAAGTTAGTGTTGTAAAATGGCGGCTAATGTGTATGTGGTACGTGCCAGTGGATGATGTTGCGTCCTTGGTAAGAGTGTATCTTGTACCTCGTATGGCTTTTTTGAAAAGCTGTATGTGTTTGGTGGTGTTTTGCATCTTTAGGGTCCTGTAGCCTCGTTTTCGTTTTTTTCGGCTGCCATTTTTTCTCTCGCATAGGGGATTTTCGTGTGTCTAAACTCGTGAATTTGGACTTAAATTGAGGTGTAACTTCACTTTGCGTAACCCCCTTGCTGTGTGTAAGAATTTTATGTATTTTTTGTGTGTATTTATTGTTTTTTTTATGTTTTCGGGTGCGTGCGGTTCGGCCGTTGTATTTATTATAAGTAAAAAAAAGGGACAAATGTAGCATCATGTGTGGCAAACAAATTTCACTACATTTCATTTTTATTGACCGTCATTTGACCGTTTGACCATATTTACTGTTAAACCGTAGTACTTTAGCAGGCTGAGCGATTTCGGATCGCGCACGCACACTATTACACTGCACACGTTCATCACGCTTACACAGCACCTCCACACCACTAATGCTGCTGCAACATCAACACAGATTGCCAGCTCTTCAACACAATGCATAAAAAAACGTAAATTCATTTATTAATTTGATTTCTATATTTCAGTAGTAAACAGAAAACAACATTAGCTACCTTACAATTCCATATGTATATTAATAACTAAACAACTTTTAAAACATACACATCTGATTGCCGTCATTTTTTGACGGGCAATACGCTAGTATATATATATATAGTATAGTATAGTATAGTATAGTATTGAATCAGTACCATGATTTTTCTATACAAATCTCTAGTGTGCTATGTCTGGAAAAAAGTTTTCCAAGTGAACTTAACACAAATATACAAAATATATCTGTGAAAACATTTGGGAAACTTTTTTTGAGTTATAATTATTTCTCACACATGCATAACACTTATTCTACTTACTGTGTTCCTTTAAATAACGGGTAGTGAGGTCTTTTGGAACAAAATCAGAAGCTGGATAATATATGTCAGGGTAATCTAAAGGCATAATACAGACAAGGAGGAGGCTTGACTGGCTGGGAAAGACTGGGCATAAATCAGGTCAGATCTACTTTAGTGGGAATGAGAGAGGGAATTCATGGTTTATACAGTATATTACAATCAGTCTGACTGTCTGCTCTTTTAGCTTTTCTGTTTTCAACAAAAAGGGCTTTAGGTCAGGAGCCCAACTGTGGGAAAATCACTGATTTCAGTATTACAGACAATAGCCTAGGTTGACAAAGATGAGAACTTTATCTCCAGTGAGAGAGACCTTATGGGATCTATTTTTCAGCTTGGAGATGGTAATAGTTGTGAATGTCCAGCCGCATCAATGAAAAATAAGATTATTTCCATATACAGTGATAATTTATTTTATTGGACTATCATTTTATTGACAGGCTTACAAGAAATGCATTTATCTTTCTCAAGTGATACTGTTTTTAAGTACATATCTCCCAAGATTTCAGGGCCAAAATTAGAAACATATTAATGAAGAAATATAAACTACTAGGCAGTGTTGCCACCATTCTGTATGATGTATACACTACATTATTGTGATACACACTTAATATGTGCATACAAAGATAAATTCTATAGACCTGTTTAAAGCTCCTACAGTTAGAGAGGATTTTCTCTTAAGTTACTGAATACATGGAATTGAGCCCTATGTCCAATATGATTGAGAACATGTGTGAGAGAGAATATAAATGTGAAATGTGAGTGCTGTTGTGTATGTAGCTATCTGTTAGTGAGAGAGTGCTGGAACCTTGCATGTTATATCAGCGCTACCACATGTTCTGCACACGCGCGTGTCTTCAGCGCCATCTTGTGTGGTCCAAGATCTTTATGGGGGTCATAGGAGGAGAGGTGGGAGACCTGGGGGCGATGTGTATGGGGGACCTGTGGGGGGGAGGTGGGAGATCAGAATTGGGGACCTGATCAGAGACATGGGAGATCAGAATGGCGGACCCGAGGGAGAGACATGAGAGATGTGAATGGGGGTCCTGGGAGTAGAGGTGGGAGACCTGGGGGAGATGTGTATTGGGGACCTGTGCGGGGGGAGATCAGAATGGGGGATGTGGGGAGGAGGAGATCAGAATTGGGGATGTGGGGGGGGGATCAGAATGGGGTACATGGGGTGGGGCATGTGGGGGGGAGATCAGAATGGGGGATGTGGGGGGGCAGAATGGGGGACGTGGGGGGGGGGAGCACAATGGGGTACGTGGGGTGGGGGATCTGGGGGGGAGCAGAATGTGGACGTGGGGGGGGGAGATAAGAATGGGGACCTGTATTGCTGAGTAAAAGATTATGTAATTACAATAAAAAGTTGGAATTTCTTTTGGATGAAAGCATGAAGCAATCCATGGTCAATCCATGCCTGGAGAAAAAAATATTTAGATTGGAATCATAGTTTGGTGGTTGTCATCTATATATAACTAGGGGAGTAGGATAAGTAGGCACTTCTAATGGAATATTGTGTATTGCACAGCTCCAGTGTAACACATAACTCTGGCCAACATACGTACAAGCTCTGCACTACCTGGGATCTTTCACCTCATTGGCTGGTTCCCTCAAACTGTACTGTAGGCACACATGCTGTCTATAAGTGAAAAGCACATATTCTCATGAATCTTGTGGTTCTTGTTCTCTCTGGCACAAAAGGTGGCTTCTGAAGGGGGCAATGCCCAACGGTACAGGCAGAGAATACTGGATACAGATTACTAGTGGCCTATGGCAAGACCACTCCCCAAGTCCGGTTACAAACACAAAAAACAGCCTCACACCTTGGATATGTGAAACTAGACTGAACCTTTTTTTAATTATGGGACCAACATATTTATACTCTATCTCCCATACCAAACCCTTGTGTACATTTGTGTATGTGTGTGATGTCAGCACTAAGTCCCATCTGGCTTGCAAACTTGGTTGCTATAAAAGCTCTTGAGATCAAATTCACCAGACATCTATAGCTGGCTAGTGGAACAACCTTGATGTTAATCTCAAGTGTTTGCTAAGGACTACTTTAAGTGCTTGCATCTGTCTTGGCTGCTGTTTATTAAGGCCTGTATGTGTCAGCCTATGTGCAGAGCATTTTTACCTTATCCTCATGTATTCTACTGTTCTATATACATTCCCTCTTTAACATATAATAACTAGTATATTTAATAACCATGTACACGCAACATATAACCACACACAATAATACATAATCAAATGTAACATTGTCATGCCCCTTTATATTACTGGCAAAATCAGTCCTTAAACAATGTAATCATGCCACTTGCTTTATCTGTATAGTAATAGGTTGCCACCAGTTGCCCCCAGGGAAATTAAGGTATGTTGAATGCAGTTGGTTAAAGGGGGAAGAGGTGATAGCAAAGTCAGTGGTAATAAAATAAATATGTGTGGAAGAGGGGCAGAAACTAAAGCAGAATAGCATGATACACAACTCATATTGATGTTAACACCGATAATTTTACTAATGGATAAATAGTAATACAAATACAAGTGCAAACCCACATGATACATTGGACTCACAGAAAAATAATTTTAATTACTGTAGAAATTAAGTTTTCATAAAAATAACCATAATTGCAACTTATTGTAATTAAAAAAGTGCAAGTGCCTTAAGATTTATATAGAGACTAGTTATAATAACTTAAGCATCAACGGTCTCAGATAATGACCTCATCAATTAATTAAGATTAGACATTTGGAGGGGTAATCAAGAAGAAGAGCATACTTGGTTAAAGAAATGGTATTAGTGACAGACCCCACACCACTGCTAATCTTAGTTAATTACTAAGACCATTACCTCAGTAGGTGGATCTTACAGTTAAATTATATATACAATATTTCTAACTTCTGTATCACGTTTAATGCACCTCCATTTAGACATTTTAATTACAACCAATTGCAATTATGGTTATTTTTATCTATACTCTATACATGGAGACCTTTTCTGTGTTACTTTTACTGTATAGGTACAATGTGTGCACCTAATATACTTCTTGGCATTGAAGTTCTAAATACACACACATAATTAATTCCTCATGTAATGAGCTCTCACGGGGTCTTTCTAGGATAGCAGGACACCTGACCATGCTAACTCATGAGCCCCATGATGATTCTGATATGCTGATGTTAGTGTTTATTGCATATCCAGCAACAGAGATATTGATGCAAAGACATAACACAAAAGGAACCATACAAATAGCTAAGATGTTATGTTCTCTTAACATGGATGTCACAAAAATTGTACAAGGCTATAACCTCTCTGACTACAACATATTATATCAAGACACACTAAGGACAATATAATCAAACACAAATCTAAGATTCTTTGATTAAAGGACCACCGAAGAACCATATTATTATCATGCTATATTATATGAACACAGGGAAGGTTCCACATGTTGTATAATTTAACTGTATAGGTTACAAGTTCTCTGTCAAATTAATATTTTAAGTAACATTTTCTTACAGTAAACTTCAGTTGAAGTTTGGTATTTTTACCTTATAAGAGTTTCTAGTCTATCTACCAAACTTGTGCTTTTATCTATTCTTATAGTGTAATTATTACCAATTATTGCTAATTGTTCCCAGTGGGCCTGTATGCATTGTTTACTGGCTAGCACTCATGGGATGAATGACCTAACTATTAGCCTAATTATATGTGGGTGTAATTCTTTACAAGAACAGAAACCAACAATAGAAGGAAGCAGAACAAGCGGCAGGAATTGGATCCCATGTTCCCAAAAACAGATTTTGGTGCAGACAAAGGAGGGGGGAATGAAAATAGCACAGACTTAACTACATATGGCCATCTCTTTACAGGACAGTCAAATGTCATTCACTGTGTTATACAAGAACAGTCACATATCTTTCCATCTGGCAATCACATAAGACCCACTTCCTGACAATGTTGGAAATCGTATGCTGCTCATGGGTTACATAGTGTTATGTAGAATAAACTGGCATGGAAACAGGAAAAAAATAAGTAAAAACAAGGCATCAAGTGTTACAAATAATAGGGGAATGGGGACCTGTACAAGGAAACTGTTATTCTCATCATATAATGTCAACTGAAAGACCAACAAGCATTTTCTCTTTCACTTTTCCTTTTTCCAACACTCTTCTTTTTACCATCTCTCCACCATTTTCTCTCATACCCAAAGTAACCTGAAGTCATATTAGGAACCAAAAGCGTATCTTAAATCAGTGTAGCTGTTAAGAGTTTTACTTTCTGCTAGCACCATGGGTCTTTTAAAAGCACACAGTTCAGTATGCTTGGCTGTGGTGCTAGGTGGTGAGGCTGCGTCTTCAATTACGTCATAAGGAGAGACATAGCCCACTTGGCAATTAGAATAAGTAAGTCTGGAGGAGGACCCATCAGTAAAAAAATAAGTCTCCATTAACCAAATGGGTTTGTTGCAAAGCAGGTCTAGGAGTAAAACACTCACAATAGAATGTAAACAGTTGTTGTCCTCCTTCTTTTCAGATATAGGAGAATAAAGGAGGAGTGTAGTAACAATAATAACAAATAAACTCTTTTTTACCTCTGCTAGGTGGTTTAAGATCTGGCTGCAGGAAGATGCTGCAAAATTCAGCATAAGGTGTACAGAATGTGACTTGTAGACTGCAATGTGAATCTAAGGTAATCATTCCAGCTTGTTCAATCATAGTGGTTACCTCAGCAATAGACCTGAGACACTCTGGAAAACCTTTCACAATAGTGATACATAGTTTACCATGGGCTTCTGTAGACCCCCCATGCTGCTTGGCGAAGAATCCACCCTTCTCTGAAGCATAGAGAATAAAATACACTGTATAATCAGGCAACCCCAGGGTTCGGGCTGAGGTAAGCAAGTCCTTTTAGGCTTCAGTCATTTCCACAGCTCATACAATTGACTGTAAGATCAAAGCAGCAGTTCAAGTTCGCTTCTGTTCTTTCCAAATTACGGATTGTCTGTCTGAGTGCATCTAAACCCATGTCTTGCCAGGTAAAATTCATTGTTGTGATTTTAGGCCCAACATTGGTCATTCACCCATTCATCAAAGCCTGGATACACAACAGGCCTACTTCAGATGTAGACATATCTGTATGTTCAACCCAAGCTGCTGCAAATCTACTCATATATTCATCCACATTCTCACCATTATTCTGCAATACTAAGGTAACTTGGCTAAATTAACCATGGTTAATCGTTCCGTTCTTTAATAGTTCTCTTGGAAGTATTTTGATTTCAAGAACTCATGGTAGGGCCTGCCTTAACCTGCCACGTTATCTCTTTATCTTTAGGAATATCTTTAGGAGTATTAAGGCTATGCTTTACTGAGGGGCAACTAGTGCTGACAACTAGTACCGAGGGACAACTAGTGCTCTCAGAACCCAATGCATATTTTATGTAAGTGAACCAATCACTTTGTAAATTTGCCTGGCATTTGCGATGAGTTGGGGCTTCATTAACCATTTGCATAGCCTCATGAGGAATCCAGGGTTTTAAAATAGCCACATCTTTCATCATAATTCCGTAAAATTGCAGCTTACTGCCAGTATTATATCTAGTCACTGCTAGTTTTGATATCATTAGGACTTGAACTGTATACATCTTGTGCCCCAGCATGTCATTCATCACTATCAATGTCCTCTGTAGAGTTGAAGAAATAAGAGTGGCACAGTCATAACCTTCCATCGCAAAGTACAGAATAATTCAAACCTGTCAATTTCCTGTTTATTGCACCACACTTTTTTTATTATTTGTTTATTGCTAAATTTTACAAAAATAAATATAATATCTCAAACATACATACATACTGTACATACTACCTGTGCAATTAGAGATTCTATACAATCTATGAGTACGCAGAAAGAGGAAAAGAGGAAGGTTGCTATTTTAAAACAACACATTAACCATTACTTGGGTGCTGTAGACAGATCACAAAAAATGCCAATTGGAAGCTAACCCCTTTTTCACTGGGCCCTTTAAATGGCCCCCCTCATCGTATAAATATTATGGCTTATTACACTTTCCACTTCACTCCAAGTTGGAATTAGTGGTTGATTCCAATACTTAACTAGAAGCCATTTCACTATTAAAAGAATATGAAAGATTAAATATCTTCCTTGAGGCGCTATCAGATTAAGATCTAAATGTAGTAAAAGTACTTGAAGAGTACAAGGGATCTTCTTCCCAACCATCTTTGTTCCAATAGGATACCTCCAGAATATATATCCCATATATATGGCAAATCCCATTTCTTTACCAGGCTGCTGTATCCAAATAGTTTCCTTTAACTGATAATATTTCTATAGGTGATGATTTTTAAACCAAAATTTCACCAGAGATTTTATACCACTTGGCGATTTTTTTTATAGTAATGGATCAAAATTACGAAACCATTGTATTGTTTGAATAGGTAGACCCCCTAACAAGTCATCTTCCAGATTTTTCCAGATTTTTAATGTTGGAAATTCCTACTCAAAACATGTGAAATTGCAATATTGTCATGTATTTCTTTTATTGAAGGTGTCGCTATACCTCCCTTTTCAAATTTTCTCTCTGGACCTTTCAATATCAGTATTTTGTTTTGAATTTGTTCTTTCTTTAATTCATTGCCCAAAAATGTGCCCGTTTTATTACATAGTAAAAAATGGTATTGCTGATATTTCCAGATCAACCTATCTCCCTGGTTTTGTAAGATTTTTTTTTATCTGCAAATTTAGGGCCCTATTAAATTCTCCCTCGTAGTTCTCTCGGTGCTCGCAAAAGGCAGTTTTCCTGCTGTTTGCGAGTACCGAATCTCTCGCAGCCTGCTTTACGATATGACTGCGAGAAAATGGCCAAGAATAGGCTCCGAGAGAGCTACGTAGCCTTAAATCTATGCACGAGTCTCGCATATCGTAAGAATCCCTACGTGGACAAAAAGTCCACGCAAGGGATCCGAAAGCCTCTACGGAACAGCCCGAGACAGCAGTGTGAGGCTCCCCCCTGCACCCTATACACATCCCCATGCTGCAGGGGTCTCTATCAGGACCCCTGCAGCACCCCCACATTAACCCATTGCAGCGGGGGTCCCCGATCTGCATAGATCAGGCCCCCCGCTGCATTTAAAACTTTTAAATTCCCCGCCGCGGCTCCTTAAAGGGACCGCGGCACACTATTACCCATTCCCGGCCGCGGGACTTAAAATTAACCCCCCTCTATGCTGGGGGTCCCCATTGGGCCCCCCGAAGTGTCCCCATATAAACCCCCTGCAGCGGGGGGCCCCGATCGGCACCGATCATGACCCTGCTGCAATTCAATTTTAAATTTCCCGCCTCGCGGGTCCTCAAAGGACCGTAAAGGTCCTGAAAGGACTCGCACTAAAAATATTAACCCCAGGCAACTATAATTACCCCATTAACTCATGATGGTCAATCCAGACCACCATAAGACCTAAATTAACCCATTAACTCATGATGGTCAATACAGACCACCATAAGGCCTAAATTAACCCATTAACTTATGATGGTCAATCCAGACCACCATAAGACCTAAATTAACCCATTAACTCATGATGGTCAATCCAGACCACCATAAGACCTAAATTAACCCATTAACTCATGATGGTCAATACAGACCACCATAAGGCCTAAATTAACCCATTAACTCATGATGGTCAATCCAGACCACCATAAGACCTAAATTAACCCATTAACTCATGATGGTCAATACAGACCACCAAAAGGCCAAAATTAACCCATTAACTCATGGTGGTCAATACAGACCACCATAAGGCTCTAATTAACCCATTAACTCATGGTGGTCAATACAGACCACCATAAGGCTCTATTTAACCCCATCAGTCCCATAAGGGTATATTATTACCATTATGGGCCTGTTACAAACCCAACATTAACCACATAAGTGCCATGATGGTCCTCAAGGACCATCATGACACTAACTACAAACACTACACTATAACCCCCAATAAACCATTTAATCTAAACTAACCCCCCTCTACACTAATCTATTAACACTTACACTACCTACCTACACTACCTACCCCCTAATAAACCTCCCCAACACTCTAATTACAAAAAACAAAAAACCTACAGCACAGAAAACAAAAAACCTACAGTACAAAAAACAAAAAAAACTACAGTCCAGAAAAAAAAAAACAATTACAACCCCACCCCCCACTACAGAAAACAAAAAAATACATTACAACCCCACCCCCCACTACAGAAAATAAAAAAATTACACACCTGAAAAGGAAAGACAGATAAACACAATACAATACATACATATAATACATTACATACATTACATACAATACATGACATTACATATAATATATTACATATAATATATTACATATAATATATTACATATAATACATTACATACATTACATACAATACATGACATTACATATAATATATTACATATAATATATTACATATAATACATTACATACATTACATACAATACATGACATTACATATAATATATTAAATATAATATATTACATATAATATATTACATATAATATATTACATATAATACATTACATACATTACATACAATACATGACATTACATATAATATCTTACATATAATATATTACATATAATATATTACATATAATATATTACATATAATACATTACATACATTACATACAATACATGACATTACATATAATATATTACATATAATATATTACATATAATATATTACATATAGTCCTAATCAAATACCCCCTATCTATCTAACATACAATCTATTTAATTTAAAATAAATCCTAACTATATCAAATACATCCCCCTATCTATCTAATATACAAAAAATCCTAACTACATACACAGACCCTTATTCTAAAATAAAATAAAATAATTACAGTCCTAACTACATACACAGACCCTAATTCTAAGCTAAAATCAATAAATTAAGACCACTTACCTTTAAGATGTTGCTTCAGATCACTAACCTATGGGTCAAACAAAAAAGAAAAATTAGTACAAAACATTAACATCAAATAAATAAACATTCTATACATTCTAAATATTCAACTCACCTTTACAGCATGTCCAGTCACTGTTTAGCTCTTCCGGCGCGGCCCTGTTAAAAAAAAAACACAATACATGAATACATGAATACAATATATAAACAATAAATAAAATACGCAAATAAACATCTAAATATACATTTAACTTACCTCCCCGCGATGTCCCCGGCCTTCTCTCCTTCAGCCCCGGCTGGGCCGCGGAACCATCCGCGCTCTAAAAAAGAAAAAGAAAAAAAACTAACGGAGGTCTGCACTGGCAGACCTCCCCGACGCTACTGAACCTCCCGGAGTCGTTTCCGGGAGGAAATTGGCATTGGCGGCTTGTGATTGGCTGAAAAAGCTGTCTATCAATTTCAGCCAATCAAAAGTCGTCAATGTGTGAGCCAATCAGGATGGGATACACCCCAATATCCCACCCTGATTGGCTTAAACACTTGTCTATCTTTCTGGGAACCAATCACAACGCTCAGATGCCTTCAGCCAATCACTATGGGATACACCCCCACGGAGTGATTGGTAGAAGACATCTGCGCATCCTGATTGGCTCCTACATTGACGACTTTTGATTGGCTGACAGCTTTTTCAGCCAATCACAAGCCGACAATGCCAATTTCCTCCCGGAAACGACTCCGGGAGGTTCAGTAGCGTCGGGGAGGTCTGCCAGTGCAGACCTCCGTTAGTTTTTTTTTTTTTTTTTTTTAGAGCGCGGATGGTTCCGCGGCCCAGCCGGGGCTGAAGGAGAGAAGGCCGGGGACATCGCGGGGAGGTAAGTTAAATGTATATTTAGATGTTTATTTGTGTATTTTATTTATTGTTTATATATTGTATTCATGTATTCATGTATTGTGTTTTTTTTTTTTAACAGGGCCGCGCCGGAAGAGCTAAACAGTGACTGGACATGCTGTAAAGGTGAGTTGAATATTTAGAATGTATAGAATGTTTATTTATTTGATGTTAATGTTTTGTACTAAATTTTATTTTTTGTTTGACCCATAGGTTAGTGATCTGAAGCAACATCTTAAAGGTAAGTGGTCTTAATTTATTGATTTTAGCTTAGAATTAGGGTCTGTGTATGTAGTTAGGACTGTAATTATTTTATTTTAGTTTAGAATAAGGGTCTGTGTATGTAGTTAGGATTTTTTGTATATTAGATAGATAGGGGGATGTATTTGATATAGTTAGGATTTATTTTAAATAGATTGTATGTTAGATAGATAGGGGGTATTTGATTAGGACTATATGTAATATATTATATGTAATATATTATATGTAATATATTATATGTAATGTATGTAATGTCATGTATTGTATGTAATGTATTATATGTAATATATTATATGTAATATATTATATGTAATGTTTGTAATGTCATGTATTGTATGTAATGTATTATATGTAATATATTATATGTAATATATTATATGTAATGTCATGTATTGTATGTAATGTATGTAATGTATTATATGTAATATATTATATGTAATATATTATATGTAATATATTATATGTAATGTCATGTATTGTATGTAATGTATGTAATGTATTATATGTATGTATTGTATTGTGTTTATCTGTCTTTCCTTTTCAGGTGTGTAATTTTTTTATTTTCTGTAGTGGGGGGTGGGGTTGTAATGTATTTTTTTGTTTTCTGTAGTGGGGGGTGGGGTTGTAATTGTTTTTTTTTTCTGGACTGTAGGTTTTTTTGTTTTTTGTACTGTAGGTTTTTTGTTTTCTGTGCTGTAGGTTTTTTGTTTTTTGTAATTAGAGTGTTGGGGAGGTTTATTAGGGGGTAGGTAGTGTAGGTAGGTAGTGTAAGTGTTAATAGATTAGTGTAGAGGGGGGTTAGTTTAGATTAAATGGTTTATTGGGGGTTATAGTGTAGTGTTTGTAGTTAGTGTCATGATGGTCCTTGAGGACCATCATGGCACTTATGTGGTTAATGTTGGGTTGTAACAGGCCCATAATGGTAATAATATACCCTTATGGGACTGATGGGGTTAAATAGAGCCTTATGGTGGTCTGTATTGACCACCATGAGTTAATGGGTTAATTAGAGCCTTATGGTGGTCTGTATTGACCACCATGAGTTAATGGGTTAATTTAGGCCTTATGGTGGTCTGGATTGACCATCATAAGTTAATGGGTTAATTTAGGCCTTATGGTGGTCTGGATTGACCATCATGAGTTAATGGGTTAATTTAGGCCTTATGGTGGCCTGTATTGACCATCATGAGTTAATGGGTTAATTTAGGCCTTATGGTGGTCTGGATTGACCATCATGAGTTAATGGGTTAATTTAGGCCTTATGGTGGTCTGTATTGACCATCATGAGTTAATGGGTTAATTTAGGCCTTATGGTGGTCTGGATTGACCATCATGAGTTAATGGGTTAATTTAGGCCTTATGGTGGTCTGGATTGACCATCATAAGTTAATGGGTTAATTTAGGCCTTATGGTGGTCTGGATTGACCATCATGAGTTAATGGGTTAATTTAGGCCTTATGGTGGTCTGGATTGACCATCATGAGTTAATGGGGTAATTATAGTTGCCTGGGGTTAATATTTTTAGTGCGAGTCCTTTCAGGACCTTTACGGTCCTTTGAGGACCCGCGAGGCGGGAAATTTAAAATTGAATTGCAGCAGGGTCACGATCGGTGCCGATCGGGGCCCCCCGCTGCAGGGGGTTTATATGGGGACACTTCGGGGGTCCCGATGGGGACCCCCAGCATATAGGGGGGTTAATTTTAAGTCCCGCGGCCGGGATTGGGTAATAGTGTGCCGCGGTCCCTTTAAGGAGCCGCGGCGGGGAATTTAAAAGTTTTAAATGCAGCGGGGGGCCTGATCTATGCAGATCGGGGCCCCCCCCTGCAATGGGTTTATGTGGGGACACTTCGGGGGTCCCGATGGGGACCCCCAGCATAGAGGGGGGTTAATTTTAGGTGCTGGGGGGGGTATTCGGAGTACCCCCACGGCAGGGCTTATGTGGGGGACTGCCGCGGAGGTCCCTTTTAGGACCCCCGCAGCAATTGATGAGGAGTGGGAGCCTGCGATATCATCTCGCAGGCTGTCACTCCTCATGTACATTTACGCAGTGTAGATACGTACGTCCCTGCTGCGTAGCTCATACGTTGCTCGCAGCAGGGCTAACTTAATAGCATTGTAAGTTAGAGAAACTTTGCAGTACGTAGGGCTTAAGTAGAAGCCTCTTATTTACGAGGCTGGAATTTAATAGGGCCCTTAGTTCATTATTTTTTCCCCATTAACCTTGCTAGGTAATATTTTATTTTGACGTTGAAGTTTCTCTAGATCAATATAAAGTTGTCTTAATGGTTTGCCCCTTTGTTTATGTATTTCTGCCATACAAGATATCATTAAACCGCAAACAAAGGCTTTGTGAGCACAACACAATAATGTTGCTGACTCAACCAAATCTTTATTAACTTTAAAAAAGTATTGTATTTCTTTTCAAAGTACAGAATAATTCAAACCTGTCCATTTCCTGTTTATTGCACCACACTTTTTTTATTATTTGTTTATTGCTAAATTTTACAAAAATAAATATAATATCTCAAACATACATACATACTGTACATACTACCTGTGCAATTAGAGATTCTATACAATCTATGAGTACGCAGAAAGAGGAAAAGAGGAAGGTTGCTATTTTAAAACAACACATTAACCATTACTTGGGTGCTGTAGACAGATCACAAAAGATGCCAATTGGAAGCTAACCCCTTTTTCACTGGGCCCTTTAAATGGCCCCCCTCATCGTATAAATATTATGGCTTATTACACTTTCCACTTCACTCCAAGTTGGAATTAGTGGTTGATTCCAATACTTAACTAGAAGCCATTTCACTATTAAAAGAATATGAAAGATTAAATATCTTCCTTGAGGCGCTATCAGATTAAGATCAAAATGTAGTAAAAGTACTTGAAGAGTACAAGGGATCTTCTTCCCAACCATCTTTGATCCAATAGGATACCTCCAGAATATATATCCCATATATATGGCAAATCCCATTTCTTTACCAGGCTGCTGTATCCAAATAGTTTCCTTTAACTGATAATATTTCTATAGGTGATGATTTTTAAACCAAAATTTCACCAGAGATTTTATACCACTTGGCGATTTTTTTTTATAGTAATGGATCAAAATTACGAAACCATTGTATTGTTTGAATAGGTAGACCCCCTAACAAGTCATCTTCCAGATTTTTCCAGATTTTTAATGTTGGAAATTCCTACTCAAAACATGTGAAATTGCAATATTGTCATGTATTTCTTTTATTGAAGGTGTCGCTATACCTCCCTTTTCAAATTTTCTCTCTGGACCTTTCAATATCAGTATTTTGTTTTGAATTTGTTCTTTCTTTAATTCATTGCCCAAAAATGTGCCCGTTTTATTACATAGTAAAAAATGGTATTGCTGATATTTCCAGATCAACCTATCTCCCTGGTTTTGTAAGATTTTTTTTTTATCTGCAAATTTAGGGCCCTATTAAATTCTCCCTCGTAGTTCTCTCGGTGCTCGCAAAAGGCAGTTTTCCTGCTGTTTGCGAGTACCGAATCTCTCGCAGCCTGCTTTACAATATGACTGCGAGAAAATGGCCAAGAATAGGCTCCGAGAGAGCTACGTAGCCTTAAATCTATGCACGAGTCTCGCATATCGTAAGAATCCCTACGTGGACAAAAAGTCCACGCAAGGGATCCGAAAGCCTCTACGGAACAGCCCGAGACAGCAGTGTGAGGCTCCCCCCTGCACCCTATACACATCCCCATGCTGCAGGGGTCTCTATCAGGACCCCTGCAGCACCCCCACATTAACCCATTGCAGCGGGGGTCCCCGATCTGCATAGATCAGGCCCCCCGCTGCATTTAAAACTTTTAAATTCCCCGCCGCGGCTCCTTAAAGGGACCGCGGCACACTATTACCCAATCCCGGCCGCGGGACTTAAAATTAACCCCCCTCTATGCTGGGGGTCCCCATTGGGCCCCCCGAAGTGTCCCCATATAAACCCCCTGCAGCGGGGGGCCCCGATCGGCACCGATCATGACCCTGCTGCAATTCAATTTTAAATTTCCCGCCTCGCGGGTCCTCAAAGGACCGTAAAGGTCCTGAAAGGACTCGCACTAAAAATATTAACCCCAGGCAACTATAATTACCCCATTAACTCATGATGGTCAATCCAGACCACCATAAGACCTAAATTAACCCATTAACTCATGATGGTCAATACAGACCACCATAAGGCCTAAATTAACCCATTAACTTATGATGGTCAATCCAGACCACCATAAGACCTAAATTAACCCATTAACTCATGATGGTCAATCCAGACCACCATAAGACCTAAATTAACCCATTAACTCATGATGGTCAATACAGACCACCATAAGGCCTAAATTAACCCATTAACTCATGATGGTCAATCCAGACCACCATAAGACCTAAATTAACCCATTAACTTATGATGGTCAATACAGACCACCAAAAGGCCAAAATTAACCCATTAACTCATGGTGGTCAATACAGACCACCATAAGGCTCTAATTAACCCATTAACTCATGGTGGTCAATACAGACCACCATAAGGCTCTATTTAACCCCATCAGTCCCATAAGGGTATATTATTACCATTATGGGCCTGTTACAACCCAACATTAACCACATAAGTGCCATGATGGTCCTCAAGGACCATCATGACACTAACTACAAACACTACACTATAACCCCCAATAAACCATTTAATCTAAACTAACCCCCCTCTACACTAATCTATTAACACTTACACTACCTACCTACACTACCTACCCCCTAATAAACCTCCCCAACACTCTAATTACAAAAAACAAAAAACCTACAGCACAGAAAACAAAAAACCTACAGTACAAAAAACAAAAAAAACTACAGTCCAGAAAAAAAAAAAACAATTACAACCCCACCCCCCACTACAGAAAACAAAAAAATACATTACAACCCCACCCCCCACTACAGAAAATAAAAAAATTACACACCTGAAAAGGAAAGACAGATAAACACAATACAATACATACATATAATACATTACATACATTACATACAATACATGACATTACATATAATATATTACATATAATATATTACATATAATATATTACATATAATACATTACATACATTACATACAATACATGACATTACATATAATATATTACATATAATATATTACATATAATACATTACATACATTACATACAATACATGACATTACATATAATATATTAAATATAATATATTACATATAATATATTACATATAATATATTACATATAATACATTACATACATTACATACAATACATGACATTACATATAATATCTTACATATAATATATTACATATAATATATTACATATAATATATTACATATAATACATTACATACATTACATACAATACATGACATTACATATAATATATTACATATAATATATTACATATAATATATTACATATAGTCCTAATCAAATACCCCCTATCTATCTAACATACAATCTATTTAATTTAAAATAAATCCTAACTATATCAAATACATCCCCCTATCTATCTAATATACAAAAAATCCTAACTACATACACAGACCCTTATTCTAAAATAAAATAAAATAATTACAGTCCTAACTACATACACAGACCCTAATTCTAAGCTAAAATCAATAAATTAAGACCACTTACCTTTAAGATGTTGCTTCAGATCACTAACCTATGGGTCAAACAAAAAAGAAAAATTAGTACAAAACATTAACATCAAATAAATAAACATTCTATACATTCTAAATATTCAACTCACCTTTACAGCATGTCCAGTCACTGTTTAGCTCTTCCGGCGCGGCCCTGTTAAAAAAAAAACACAATACATGAATACATGAATACAATATATAAACAATAAATAAAATACACAAATAAACATCTAAATATACATTTAACTTACCTCCCCGCGATGTCCCCGGCCTTCTCTCCTTCAGCCCCGGCTGGGCCGCGGAACCATCCGCGCTCTAAAAAAGAAAAAGAAAAAAAACTAACGGAGGTCTGCACTGGCAGACCTCCCCGACGCTACTGAACCTCCCGGAGTCGTTTCCGGGAGGAAATTGGCATTGGCGGCTTGTGATTGGCTGAAAAAGCTGTCTATCAATTTCAGCCAATCAAAAGTCGTCAATGTGTGAGCCAATCAGGATGGGATACACCCCAATATCCCACCCTGATTGGCTTAAACACTTGTCTATCTTTCTGGGAACCAATCACAACGCTCAGATGCCTTCAGCCAATCACTATGGGATACACCCCCACGGAGTGATTGGTAGAAGACATCTGCGCATCCTGATTGGCTCCTACATTGACGACTTTTGATTGGCTGACAGCTTTTTCAGCCAATCACAAGCCGACAATGCCAATTTCCTCCCGGAAACGACTCCGGGAGGTTCAGTAGCGTCGGGGAGGTCTGCCAGTGCAGACCTCCGTTAGTTTTTTTTTTTTTTTTTTTTAGAGCGCGGATGGTTCCGCGGCCCAGCCGGGGCTGAAGGAGAGAAGGCCGGGGACATCGCGGGGAGGTAAGTTAAATGTATATTTAGATGTTTATTTGTGTATTTTATTTATTGTTTATATATTGTATTCATGTATTCATGTATTGTGTTTTTTTTTTTAACAGGGCCGCGCCGGAAGAGCTAAACAGTGACTGGACATGCTGTAAAGGTGAGTTGAATATTTAGAATGTATAGAATGTTTATTTATTTGATGTTAATGTTTTGTACTAAATTTTATTTTTTGTTTGACCCATAGGTTAGTGATCTGAAGCAACATCTTAAAGGTAAGTGGTCTTAATTTATTGATTTTAGCTTAGAATTAGGGTCTGTGTATGTAGTTAGGACTGTAATTATTTTATTTTAGTTTAGAATAAGGGACTGTGTATGTAGTTAGGATTTTTTTTTTATTAGATAGATAGGGGGATGTATTTGATATAGTTAGGATTTATTTTAAATAGATTGTATGTTAGATAGATAGGGGGTATTTGATTAGGACTATATGTAATATATTATATGTAATATATTATATGTAATATATTATATGTAATGTATGTAATGTCATGTATTGTATGTAATGTATTATATGTAATATATTATATGTAATATATTATATGTAATGTTTGTAATGTCATGTATTGTATGTAATGTATTATATGTAATATATTATATGTAATATATTATATGTAATGTCATGTATTGTATGTAATGTATGTAATGTATTATATGTAATATATTATATGTAATATATTATATGTAATATATTATATGTAATGTCATGTATTGTATGTAATGTATGTAATGTATTATATGTATGTATTGTATTGTGTTTATCTGTCTTTCCTTTTCAGGTGTGTAATTTTTTTATTTTCTGTAGTGGGGGGTGGGGTTGTAATGTATTTTTTTGTTTTCTGTAGTGGGGGGTGGGGTTGTAATTGTTTTTTTTTCTGGACTGTAGGTTTTTTTGTTTTTTGTACTGTAGGTTTTTTGTTTTCTGTGCTGTAGGTTTTTTGTTTTTTGTAATTAGAGTGTTGGGGAGGTTTATTAGGGGGTAGGTAGTGTAGGTAGGTAGTGTAAGTGTTAATAGATTAGTGTAGAGGGGGGTTAGTTTAGATTAAATGGTTTATTGGGGGTTATAGTGTAGTGTTTGTAGTTAGTGTCATGATGGTCCTTGAGGACCATCATGGCACTTATGTGGTTAATGTTGGGTTGTAACAGGCCCATAATGGTAATAATATACCCTTATGGGACTGATGGGGTTAAATAGAGCCTTATGGTGGTCTGTATTGACCACCATGAGTTAATGGGTTAATTAGAGCCTTATGGTGGTCTGTATTGACCACCATGAGTTAATGGGTTAATTTAGGCCTTATGGTGGTCTGGATTGACCATCATAAGTTAATGGGTTAATTTAGGCCTTATGGTGGTCTGGATTGACCATCATGAGTTAATGGGTTAATTTAGGCCTTATGGTGGCCTGTATTGACCATCATGAGTTAATGGGTTAATTTAGGCCTTATGGTGGTCTGGATTGACCATCATGAGTTAATGGGTTAATTTAGGCCTTATGGTGGTCTGTATTGACCATCATGAGTTAATGGGTTAATTTAGGCCTTATGGTGGTCTGGATTGACCATCATGAGTTAATGGGTTAATTTAGGCCTTATGGTGGTCTGGATTGACCATCATGAGTTAATGGGTTAATTTAGGCCTTATGGTGGTCTGGATTGACCATCATGAGTTAATGGGTTAATTTAGGCCTTATGGTGGTCTGGATTGACCATCATGAGTTAATGGGGTAATTATAGTTGCCTGGGGTTAATATTTTTAGTGCGAGTCCTTTCAGGACCTTTACGGTCCTTTGAGGACCCGCGAGGCGGGAAATTTAAAATTGAATTGCAGCAGGGTCACGATCGGTGCCGATCGGGGCCCCCCGCTGCAGGGGGTTTATATGGGGACACTCGGGGGTCCCGATGGGGACCCCCAGCATATAGGGGGGTTAATTTTAAGTCCCGCGGCCGGGATTGGGTAATAGTGTGCCGCGGTCCCTTTAAGGAGCCGCGGCGGGGAATTTAAAAGTTTTAAATGCAGCGGGGGGCCTGATCTATGCAGATCGGGGCCCCCCCCTGCAATGGGTTTATGTGGGGACACTTCGGGGGTCCCGATGGGGACCCCCAGCATAGAGGGGGGTTAATTTTAGGTGCTGGGGGGGGGGGTATTCGGAGTACCCCCACGGCAGGGCTTATGTGGGGGACTGCCGCGGAGGTCCCTTTTAGGACCCCCGCAGCAATTGATGAGGAGTGGGAGCCTGCGATATCATCTCGCAGGCTGTCACTCCTCATGTACATTTACGCAGTGTAGATACGTACGTCCCTGCTGCGTAGCTCATACGTTGCTCGCAGCAGGGCTAACTTAATAGCATTGTAAGTTAGAGAAACTTTGCAGTACGTAGGGCTTAAGTAGAAGCCTCTTATTTACGAGGCTGGAATTTAATAGGGCCCTTAGTTCATTATTTTTTCCCCATTAACCTTGCTAGGTAATATTTTATTTTGACGTTGAAGTTTCTCTAGATCAATATAAAGTTGTCTTAATGGTTTGCCCCTTTGTTTATGTATTTCTGCCATACAAGATATCATTAAACCGCAAACAAAGGCTTTGTGAGCACAACACAATAATGTTGCTGACTCAACCAAATCTTTATTAACTTTAAAAAAGTATTGTATTTCTTTTCTTAGAGAGTTAACAGAGTATACATTTTTAAATAACATTGGATCTACTCTCCAATTTTTTCTTTTATGCACTTCAATTATATCGTCTACTGTTACACTGAGCATAGAATGATCTGACCATGGGGTTAAATGAATTCCTGTTTCTTTAACCATTCTCAAAGTATGTAGATCCACCAGCACATAATCCATTTGGAATAAGATCCAAAGCGATTGGAGAAAAATGTAAAATCTTTTTAATAAGGGTGTAAAAGTCTCCAAGTATCTAATAAGTCTGAGCTATTCAGTTCTCTTACAAAATCATTAGATATTTTAGCTATTTGAGTATCTGAATTTATTTTTAAGCGGCGTAATCTATCTATTAATGAATCTAAGACCATATTGAGAAACCTAATTTCATTTTTATTGGGGAGATACAAATGAACTAAGGTTATACTACTCCCGTTTATAAAACCTATCCACATAATGTATCTCCCTTGGGCGTTCATGTTAATGTATTCTTCTTGTATAATCTTTTGTTGAAAAAAAATGAAACTCCCCTTGATTTGTTATTAAATGTTGCATCTAGCCTTATATTAAAGTTCCTGTTGTTCATGTAATGAAGCACTTCCCTTCTTAGATGTGTCTCTTGTAGGCAGAGTATATCTGATTTACATTTAATATACCGGTATACCCCGCTTAAAGCTACCCCGTTTAGAGCTGATTCGCTATTGAGCTGTTTATCCTGCCAGACCCATCTTAACGCTAAACCCTGCTATAGCGCTGGTTTTTCCTGCCGGACCCCTTTTAACACTCTGATTTTCTATAGCATTGTCTCACTATAACGCTGTTTTTGCCAGCCGGACCCCTTTCAATGCTCTGATTCGCTATAAAACAGTTTTATTTTCTCCAAAGAAAATAGAATCCAGGATGACCCAGAAGCTTCAACATCAATAATTTAAAGTTTATATTTCTGCCAATGTTCAGTTTGTGTTAGTGCTGTTTGTTTGAAGTTCATATCAGACCAAAAAAGTTAAAATTTCTAGTGAAATTGTGTGTTTTTTTCATGAGTTCCCCTATCCCTATCTTCCCCATGTTACACTGCCCCGTTTAGAGCTGTTTCGCTTAACACTCCTATTGCCTGGAACCTATCTACACCGTTAAATGAGGTATAGCTGTAATTTGTATAAGCTATCTTTCTTTTGGTCTGAGAATTTAGTCCATTGACATTATGAGAAATCATTTTAATCCCCATGGTGAATTACCATTGATATCTATCTGGTACCTTTATGTATCTCCAGAAATATTTCTCCTCCACCCATGTATTTTTCCCTAGACTGTCATCTACCATAGCTATACAAATTCTTCACTTTCTCTTTTCCTAATTTTAACAAGTTTTGCAAAAGAATCTCTTCCATTCTCTCCTCATCGAAACACACACTTATAGTCCAGAAAGGACGTATTTCTAAGTCCTTTCTTGGTTTAACTGAGCTAATAAGCCAATCTAAAGAAATGTCAGGTGACTGATTTCACAATCTTGGTTGGGAGGTCGGTGATGTGGTAATATTATCCTTTTTTATTTAACAGGCAGAAAGTCAGAAAATTCTTAACACTATTATTATTATTAGCGTTTATTTGGAACTCGCCATATTCCGTAGCGCTATACATAAGTTAAGTTAAAGGCAATGACAAGTTCAAGATTCATACATTGCAATGAATGGAGGGCCCTGTCTTTGAGCTTGGAATCTGGTGTCCATAGCGCTTTCCCTAAAGCACCTTGCAGGATTGAAACTCGCAGACTTACAATCTAAAGGTTTAAGTGTCTATGTGGTACAGTAGGGAGAGAGTAGTGCTCAGCATGTTAGGGAGGAAGGTTATAGGCTTCTTTAAAGAGGTGCGTTTTTATTGATATTTTGAAGGATTTAAGGCAGGAGGATAGTCTGGTGAAGCGAGGCAAGGAGTTCCAGAGAATAGGGACAGCGTGAGAAAAGTCCTGGAGACGGGAGTGAGAGGAGGTGACAAGAGTGGTAGAAAGAAGAACGTCGTTAGCAGAATGAAGAGGTCATGTGGGGGAGTATTTGGAGATGAGAGCAGAGATGTATGGGGGTGCGCTGTTGTTGAGGGCTTTATAAGTTAGGGTCAAGATTTTAAACTTTATTCTGGAGGCTAAGGGAAGCCAGTGAAGTGATTGACAAAAAGGAGCTGCCGACACTGAACGATGTGTACTGAAGATGAGTCTGGCGGAGGCGAGTGATGGGCAGGCCAACAAGGAGCGAGTTGCAATAGTCAAGACGAGAAATGTATTAGAATCTTAGTAGTGTCTTGTGTAAGGTAATGGCGTATTTTGGATATGTTTTTTTAGATGGAAAAGACAGGATTTGGTTAGAGACTGTATGTGTGGGATGAAAGAGAGGGCAGGGTCCAGTAGAACCCAGAGACAGCGGGCTTGGGAGGTGGGAGTGATGATGGCATTGTTGACAGAGAGAAAGATGTGAGGAATTGAAGCTGTAGTAGAGAGTCGAAAGATTAAGAGTACAGTCTTAGACATGTTGAGTTTCAGATTGTGGTCGGACATCCAAGAGGAGATACTAGAGAGGCAGTCGGAGACGTGTGCTAGAAGAGAGGGGGATAGATCTGGTGCTGAGAGGTAGATTTGGGTGTCATCTGCATAGAGATGGTACTGGAACCCAAAAGAGTTTATTAGGATGCCGAGTGAGGATGTGTAGATGGAGAAGAGGAGCGGGCGTAGGACTGATCCTTGGGGTACGCCAATAGACAGAGAGTGAGGAGAAGAAGATGTGCCGGAGAAGGAGATGCTAAATGATCGTTCTTGGAGGTATGATGAGAACCACAAGAGAGCAGTGGCTCGAATGCAGAGGGAGGAGAGAATATGGAGTAGAAGCGGATGGTCAACTGTGTCAAAGGCGGCAGAGAGATCCAGACGAAGCAAATAAATATTGACGTTTAAATTTAACTCGCTATCTTCAAATTAAATTTCTAGTGCTATTAACCCTCTCTTCTCATCAATCTCTTTCCCATCTCTACTAATTACTACTTACTATAGGTGCAGTATCATTTATCTGTATTACTGACTAATTTACAGCGTTACAGATATCTATATTATCTTCGTCAAAATACGCCAGCTTTTATTTACTTTTTCTACTAATCTCAGTGTTTTCTTGTGTCTAACATCTTGAACTACTATCAGCTCTTATATGTGATTCTTACTATTGTTTGTGTCGAGCTGTTCTTTAATAATTAATTCTAAATAAAAATGATATGAATTATTAAGCATGAAAAAAAAAGTCAAACTAAAAAAAAGGATTTTCCCATATCTTTATTTCTCTGAGATTTTGCTTGTCTATTTAGTCTTTATTAATCCACCACACTAGTGATTCGTTTTACTTTTTGCCATTACGGTGATTTGAGTACAAGTTCTAATTTTCTATCAATGCCAGCTGTTTTCCCAATATTTAAATTCCAGCTCTTCATCAGAGACGCACCATTCTGTACCGTATTGACTTTGTGCCAAATTGAATCTTTCAATATCGTGAGGCCACTTGTATATTTCCATTTATATTTAATTTCTTCATGCCTCAAGATTTGCGTTATAGTGGCAAATTCTTTTCTCATTGCTAATGTATATGAAGATAGGTCTGCGAAAATTAAATTTGTTCATAAGGAACATCTAACATTTTTCTTAATTTAACTAGCCTTAACAATTGACTCCTTGAAAGGTAAGAAGTGAAGTCTCATGATAACGTCTCTTGGTACAGATTTATCAATGCTATTTGGAAGTGGTATCCTATATAAAGAGTCCATTTTAAAGTCCTCTTTAGGAAAATCAGGAACTAGTTTATAAAACATGTCCCCTACAAATTTACTCAAATACCTTTCTACTATATTTTCATATATCCCTCTAATACAGAGGTTATACTTTCTGGAACAATCTTCTAAATTACATATTTTTTTATTCAACTCCTCAATTTTAGTTTCTAAAGAGGAAGCATATTTTAGTAGTTAATTATTGTCAATGATTAGTTTATCAAATTTGACCTCCACGTCTTCTATTTTTGAATTGACTTCTTTAATATTTTTTGACCATAAACTGTTTTTTTAGTTCCAATGTAAGATTCATTTGAAAATCAAGCAATTGTTCTTTAATCTTTGAACATGTTAGCAATTCGTTAGTAATTCCTCTTGGGGATTTATATCCCTCACAATAGAAGACTGAGATAACTTTCCCGGTGACTAATTAGATGTTTGATCTAGAATTAGAGACTCCCCGTGGGATACATTTAGTACGTCAGCTTTATTTTTTGGAGAAAATAAATTTTATGTTTTTGAGGCCCCATTTTTCTTATCTTTCCCTTTTGATTTTGTTGTCATGGTTGCCTTTATTGGACATCTAGATGGACCAAAACTATGTAGATGGTATCTTTGCTTCATCAGTCTATGTGAATTGATCCCACATCTCCTTTTATATTAATAGTCCAGGTACAAAATGTAACCTACAGTTCCAAATCTTTGAAGAGCACTTTCTTTATGTCCACACTTTAACCTTCTCTACTCCTTCTCTCCTTCCCCTTTTTATTGTCCTTTATTTTCAACTCTTTTAACTCTTTTTATACACAGATATAATATATTAATTATATACATAAGAAGGTACTTATCTTTATGGCGTATTGATGGTGTCTCTCTGCCTTCAGATCTTATTTCTCTGGCCTTTGTCTGGTGTAGGAGGGTCTTCTGGGGGATATATTTTAAAGCAAGTGTCTGGCTCTGCTTAATTTTGAATTTAATAGAAAAAAATAACAAAAAGACACCTTTCTTATAGCAATATACTCCACTTAAAATAATTACATTAAAAACTTAAGAAAAAATATAAACATCTTCATTTTATTAAAGCTTTGTTAAAAATAGAAAACACGACTAAAATTTATATATAAAATATAAAACATTTTACATCCACCTCTTTTAATTTCACAATTTACAATTATATTACCTCTATTGTACAAAATATTTTTAGATAATTATTTTTAGAATGTAAATACAATATTTTTTACGAATCCCTTTGGATAACTTAGGAATATATACTCATAATGGACAACATTTGCACATACATTTTGAAAGAACTGTCATATATAGTTATATCCAAAAACTGTTTTATTGCCTTTGTAAACTGCACATAATTAATATATAGGGGTTAATATGTAGATGTGAATTAATTTAATGACAATATACAGAGTGTATTTCTGAAAAACTAAGAAAATAGGGCTATATATAGCTTTGAAAGTGCTGAGTGCTATGTTCAAAATACAAAAAAGTGCTATGTGCTATAGTTAAATTCTAAATAAAGTGCTAAACAAGTCAGTCCCTGAACTGTCTGTTGTGACAGAACTAGGGATCCTCCACTTATCCCCTTGCTGTAGGTTAAACTAAATATACTCGTCTAAAAAAGAAAAGAAAAGAAAAAAGAAAAAACCCTAAATTTATGTGAGGGCCTATCACTTACCACTTAAACTAACATAGATGTGAATTAAATTTAAATTAAATTTACTACTCTGTGTAATATTGGTTTCTGACTCACCTATATTTACAAATTAGCTATAGCTTAGAAATATTTGGAATATGACAGGTTAACTATTAGACATTTTTATAACCAACAAGTATCATTTAAATACATAAATGTGCATAATAAGTCTTAGCTTTTAATCTGTATATCCTCCCTATTGGAGCACCAAATTCCTGTGGTTTGTATGTCAACTGCTGCCGCGCTTATTGGTGACGTCATCAGAGGTGGACACTGTGAGGATGGTGGCTGAAGCTCGCATTTCGCGGCTGCTTCTTCACTGGCCAGGACTTTCCGAATGGCAGGTAAGTCTTCATATAGTGTAATATTCATCTTGTATTAACCCTTTCCTGTTTTTTCTTTATTAGATGTATTCAGATAGCAGAGGATATTCCAAAGACATTGACCACAAGGCAAAAGAAGAAGAAAATATTTCCATATATTAATATAGACCACAATATATAATTAATCAGGATTGCATGTTTAACTATATATGATCACATATACTAACACAAATCAGTGATTGTGAGGAAAATATCATACATTTTGTTATTACTGTTGTTTAATTGTCAATGTAGGTTTAGTAATATTCAACTTAATTCCATATTAATTTTTGGGTGTTGCAAAATAAATATATATATATATATTTTTTTTTTATTATTTACAAAAATAGAGACAAAATACATTACAAAATTAAACAAACAACGAAATAAGAGAAATAAAAAACAAATTGAAGGTACAGGTTACACATCTGCTATTAACCATTTAACCACTAGAAATACTTGAATAATAAAGGCCTTTTCTTCTAGTTTAAAACCATAATCGATAATATGTAACATATCAATTTTGCACGAGGGGTCAATGGTTTTATCACAACATTTAGCGATAAAATAAAAAACAGAGTTCCATAAATTCCTAACGGGCTCACAGTCCCACCAAATATGTTTATGGGAACCCTGTTGGTTGCAGAATCTCCAAAATACCCCTAAGTCTGGGTCTTTATTGATCATTGCTAATTTAAGTGGAACAAAATGCCATCTTTGTACTACTTTTAAATAGATTTCTCTCAGAGCTCGGTCTGCTTTCTTGGCTGCTGCCCCTAGCTGTATGCAGATTCCCCTGATCACCGCTTTATGTGCTGCCCATACTCCTGCTTCGTCTACTTCTCCCTCCGTGTTTAATTTGAAGTACTCAATAATTGCTTTGTTTATTTTTTTGTTCATTTCTACGTCATTGAAGAGGTGAGGATTAAGGGACCATTTGGGAGACCGACCTTTTGGTGCTATGCCCGAAAGGGCAATTTTAACCAGCTGGTGGTCTGACCAGGAGATAGAGTGAATGGAGGCTATCGTTAGGCTGTTTGTCATATGTTGTTGAATTAGGAGGTAATCTATGCGTGAGTGAGATTGGTGTCTTGCGGAGTAGAAGGTATATTCCCTGTCTAGCGGGTTCATTATTCTCCATGAGTCTACCATGCAGTTAGAACTTAAGATCGATTTAAATGCCTTGGTTGCAGTGGGGGTGGAATATGGCGCAGGGGAGGTGATCTATCTTTACTCGGATCTAGGACGGCATTCATATCCCCTCCTATTATCCAGATTAAGTTTTCCCAGCTTGTAATGAGATTAGATATCTTATGGAAACATTTTGCTTGGTCAGTGTTTGGGGCATACAGATTGAGGAAAGAAACTGTGTTCCTGGATAGTGCCGTGGACTGCTAGGTATCTCCCTTCAGCGTCTTTTTGTGTGCGAGTATGGCGGAAGTTAAGTTTATTGTGAAATAGGATTGACACCCCTATTTTCTTTTCACTCGCTGTCGAGTGAAAGGTTTGTTTAAATGCCTTCCCCCAGTACTTTGGGACCACTGCTTTCTTAAAGTGTGTTTCCTGCAGCATTATTACGTCCACCCCCAGTCTTGTGTAGTCTTTCAGGGCTATACCTCTCTTAACTGGTTCGTTTAAGCCTTGAGTGTTGTGTGTAATGATGTTAATGCTCATGACTCACCGTAGCCTCAGGCTCAGGCACCGCCCAGGTGTGGGGTTAGATGCTGAACTTTCCTTGTGAGCTTCCTTAGGACTGTGGACCTCCTGCTGGGACCACACCGGAGCCTCGCTAGATCCAAATGGACCTACCTCCTACGGGGATTGGAGCACAGTGAAAAATGGTACATTAGATAGTAAGAGCTGGCGTTAGCTATCCTAACTTAAAGCTTGCTGATCTCTAGTCCTATACAGAAAAGATTTTACTTGTACGGTCTGGCTAGTAGCTGATACGTTGTTGATCTTATCTCTTAAGAGTCTTTAAGTTATCGTTAGAACATTATCTTAAAAGGGGAGGACCAAGGGAAAGAGAGGAATAAGTAAAAATGGGAAAAATAAATAAGAAAGGAAAAGGAAGGAACTTCTAGCTCTCTAAGTAAATCTAGACTAATGTTCGGACAGTCTAGACTCACCTATGCTAGGTAAAAGTGAATATCAGCTGTTGTAAATTAACAGCACTTAACTAAGTAACTTTGGTGGTAGGGAAAAAAAAACTACCTACAGGAGAGCAACTTCTGGCTTCCTTAACCACTTGGTGAATCCAGTAGTGTTACAAGGGAACACTGAGTGGATTCGCCCTTCGTGTAAACTTAACAAAGGTGAAAAGCCCATAAGGGACACTATGAGTCACATAAATCTTTTTATAAGAGTGTGACGACTCTTGTCTGTAGCTAGCATTAACTAGGACATTCTAAGCAGTTGTCTTAAGTGTAAAACAGAGTACCAAAAAAGGTGTTAGACAAGATAATATATACTGTACAATGAAGAAACAAAATGGTCTTGAGGTTTGAGGCCTCTCTGTGTCTGTTGGTCCCTTTGTCTGGAGGTCTGCCGGTCAGAAGGTTCGGGGTTCTCTGTCGGAACTTGGAGTCTCGGCTTCTTTCTCGTACTGGGCGGGTGCCTGATGGGTCTTTGGCGGCCTCTGGCAGCTGAATGTCCCATGAGGATAGCAGGTTGATTCCTTCCTCCAGGGATTTTATGTGGAAAAATTTGCCATCTCTTGCAATGGACAGTCAAAACGGGAAGCCCCAAGAGTATTTCCACCCATGTGAGAGAACACTGTCCAGGACGGGTCTCATCTTCCTCCTTTTGGCTAGCGTAAGTTGAGAAATATCCGAGAATATGCTGGGCTGCTGCCCGTCAATAGTCGGGATTCCTGCTCTAGAGGCTCTCATAAAAAGGTCTTTTGTTGTATAATAGTGGAAACGGGCAATAATGTCTCTGGGACGATCTGGCATCGTGGACCGGCCACCCAGTGCTCTGTGCACCCAGTCTAGACGGTATTGTTCAGAGTTCATGTCTGGTAGGAGGAGTTCACACAGCTCCAGCAAATATAGATGGAGATCAGTCACCGACTCCGGGACATTACGCAGTCTGACGTTCTGCCTCCTTAAGCGATTCTCTAGGTCCTCTTGAACAGACTGCTGAGATAGTTGTTCCTCTCTCAGGGCCGTGATATCAGCCTCCAGCTTGCTGTGTGCCTCTTTGAGGTCATTATATTTTCCCTCTAGTGTAACAGTCTTGAAGTCCACTTTTATTATTTCGGCTGATAGGTCAGCTGCCACCTTTTGGATCTCAGCTTTGACTTCTTCGTGGAATGATAATATCAGGTCTTTCAGATCCTGAATATCGCTCTTGGTGCTTGGGGCTGAGTGTTCCATGGCTGTTGGGGTGGGAGGAGTTTTTACTGACCCTTGGTCTTTTTGCTTAGAAGGTGGAGAGACCTTTGGAGCGTAATAAGATTGTATACTCTTAGTGCTCTTGCGAGTGGCCACTCCAGCCATATCCTATGGCGTATGTTGTCGTCACTTTTCCTTATGCCAGTGTCCCTTTGAGGTGGGCTTTTAGGAACTCTTACATCTCAGATTATGGTGATTCTGTTTTGTAAAGAGGGGGTCTTGGTGATGAGTATAGACGGTCTGTTGTGTTGCTACACCTCCCCTCAGGCTTGTAGTCATACACTGTCAGACCTATACACTTCTGTGGGTCAATGTGTAGTTTCTCTATTGTCCACCTGGGGTCAGTGTCTGCTTGCTGAGAGTTCAGAGTCAGGGATCTGCTTCTGAGCACAAAAGCCTCTGAGACAAACTTTTGCTTTGTTTGAAATTCTCTTTGGGGACAATTATATGTTTTATAGTGAGGTTATAGACAGTTCTCTCATCAAGGCTGGTGTTATAGCAGTTGCAATCTTTTCTGAAAGAGGTGGGCACACTTCTTCTAGGCCTGCAGGTTTATTGAACTGAATCCCTTTGGTGCTGTTTGTGGGAAAGTAGCAAAAAGTCCTGCATAAGCATTAGCTGGTAGGTTGTAGTTATCAAATAATTGTTGCAAATGGAGGGGATTCTTGCCAAAAAGTTAGAGTTCCTGCAGTTATATTCTGTGTGCAGCTGGGACTATATGGAAATGGTGTTATATTATGTTGTGTCCAAGTGAGTATTTGCATGGGCTTATGTGCCTTTTTCAGTGGAGTATGGAAAATGGCTGCCACCCAGACTCCAGACTCCTTCTCCGCCAGCCCCTCTGTACTCACATTTTCCCTGGGGGTTGTTGCCAGGTTAGCTTCTGTCAGGGTTCCTCTGGGTTTCTCACTGTCCCCAGATGAAAGCCCCTGGTTGCAGGCTTATGAGGCAGTTGCAGGTCACCAGGATTTTTCAAGCTTTTTAATCCTTGTTTATAGGAGCTGAGCTCCTGTATGAATATTCTTGATACGCTGCTTCCACTACAGTGGATAAATGATGCCCTGAAGGGATAAGGTACATTTGGGGAGTGGAGGAGAGGGTAAATCTGGACTCACCAGCAGTTTATGACCTCACAGCCATCCTAACACCAGCTTCACGTGATGGATGATGCATTTCCGGTTCTGCCCCCTATTAAACCCCACTTGTCTCAACATTTTCAAGTAAAGATCCTCTGTATCAATTTTATCAACATCATTTTCTCTTTTGCCTCTTGGGGCCATTTGAATTGGGTATACTCTCTTTATGAAAAGTGTCTCTGGGCCTTTAGAATTATGGTACATCTGATTTTTCTCTTTTCTCTTACCTTAGTATCCCTCCATTCATTCAAACAACAAGCCATATATTGATCCCACTGTGGATCAGGATTCACATTCACAGTATATTTCAACAACTTTTTAGATTTTTCAAAGGCTTTTGTTACAGTGCCACATAAGAGACTATTGTGCAAAATAAGGGATACAGGAATTGCAGTAAATATATACACATGGATTTCGAGCTGGCTAAAAGACAGGAAGAAAAGGGTTATTGTAAATGGAACATACTCAGATTGGACTAATGTGGTAAGTGGGGTTCCTCAGGGCTCAGTATTAGATCCTCTCCTTTTTAACATACTTATTAATGACTTAGAAGTAGGACTGGAAAGTATTGTCTCCATTTTTGTTGATGACACGAGGTTGTGCAAGGTAATTTAATCAGAAAATGATGTACTTTCCCTTTAAAGGGATTTGAATAAATTAAAGAAATGGACAATTAAATGGCAAATGAGATTTAATACTAATAAAATGTAAGGTTATGCATCTGGGAAGGAAAAATAACAATGCAATTTATAAACTTAATGAAGCAAATCTAGGGGTATCAAATACTGAAAGGGATTTGGGACTGCTTGTGGACAACTACCTAGGTAACAGTGCTCAAAGCCAAGCAGCAGCTGCAAAGGCAAGTAAAATATTAGCATGTATTAAGAAGGGTATAGAAGCAAAGGAAGAAAATATATTTCTACCACTATACAAATCCCTAGTACACCCTCATTTGGAATATGGAGTACAGTTTTGGTCATTACTTCATAAAAAGGACATTTTAGAACTGGAAAAGGAGAGAAGGCCAACAAAACTAATAAGGCAAATGGAGGGGCTAAGTTATGAAGACTAACCAAATTAAACTTATTTTCTCTAGAAAAAAAGGTGTCTAAGAGGAGATATGATTACCTTATATAAATACATCCAGGGTCAGTATAAAAATTTATCAAGTGAACTTTTTGTGCCAAGAGGTTTTCAAAGGACAAGAGGACATCCTTTGAGGTTAGAAGTAAAAAGATTCCACTTTAAAGAAGAAAAGGGTTCTTCACAGTAAGGGCGTTTAATCTGTAAAATTCTCTATGAAGGGAGGTGATGACAGCGGATTCGTTAGATAACTTTAAAAAGGGATTGGCTATATTTTTTAATAAAAAATGGCATTCAGGGTTATCCTGGTTATTTAGAGAGCGTATTGATCTAGGGAGGAATCCGATCGCCAGTAACTGTGGTCAGGAAGGAATTAATTTTTTCCCCTTTTGAGGCAACTGGCAAAGTTTCACTTGGGTTTTTTTTCTGTTTGCCTTCCTCTGGATCAATAAACAATTAATCCACATATTGCAGATCAGAGGAGATCTTAAAAGGTTGAACTTCTGTCTTCCGAAATACCTTCTATAGGATATTTACCTTGTGTCCATTTCTGTATTACATACACAAATGTCCACAAGCATCAGACACCCTCTGACTCACTTAACTTTACAATTGTCTCTGTTTTTCATCACACATTTCAATTCCTTTTTAGACTGGTTTAGTATATACGGACAGTGGCGTAGCTAGAGCTTTTGTCACCCGGGGCTGCCCCGGAGTTTGACTCCCCCCTCCCCGGCAAACTCCGGGGCAGCACCGGGCAGCAAAAACGCACACACAGACACACCCACTCACAGACTTAAACACACTCACAGACACATACAGACTTACACTCACAGACACACACACGCACTCACAGAAAGATACTCACTCACAGACACACACACATACTCACAGACAAACACAGATCCACACTCACTCACACAGACACACACTCATTCACACACTTACTCAGGGGCAGCCCCCCTCCGTCATACTCAGGGGCATATAATAATGCTATGACATGGAACATGAGCAAAAGAGCAGTACAGAGTAACAGCAATGGAGAAACAGAGTAGCAGAAATAATAGCAGAATTCAAGACTTATAAAGTTCGGATGCTCAGTTTGAATAGCAAACTGTTCTGAAACATCAACAAACCTACTAATATCCGCAGACATCTATTAGACCAGAGCTAGTAACTAACAGCCACATTAAATTTGGGCTACGTGTTAAAACATAGCCAGTAACGTAGATATTAGGGCTTTTTGCTATTAAATTAGCCCCGTAACGCAGGTTGCAGACGACTTGCGGGTTAAGACGCAGGAAGGATGAAAAAAGGCTACATGGTGAGCAACTTTGAACTTCGCAGCTGTAAATCCTTTGATCCGTCAAGCCTGTAAACGCTACATTTTCAATTTAGCTATTAAATTACAACAAAGTCACTCGCGAGCAAGCACGTAACACGCAAATGGAGCCCCGCAAGTGGGTAAAGTCCAATACGTAGCACTTTTAATGCAAATAAAAACACACTACTGTACTAATATGAAAAGGTAAAGTGATTTTAGGTCTTAGAATTAATAGCACAACATTCTCAAGCCCGCAAATCGTCTCAGAAAAATACTTTATTTCATGAATATTTTTTGTGTTATATCGATCCCGGCAATCAATGTGTTAATACATATACTGTAACTCACATGTGATAGAATATCATATTTGCAGATTTATTAATACTGCATTTTGACTGGAATGCGGGTTCGCTCGTAGCTTGTAATTGAACCCCGTAAGAGTTTGAAACCCATCCTCCATTTTCTTGTGATGCAATGCTGATGATCTCTGTTTCCATTGGCTCCATCTAAACACGTAACTAGGGCTTGGTTAATGGATTACGTTCTAGCCTGCAAATCCAACAGCAGACAAATGGTCTACAGTTTTGCGTCTCCAGCTCGTCGCTCGCAGCCTTTCTAATTTAATAGCACCGTACCTCTGCCAAATTTCAAGCCAGCAGCCATTATGAGCTTCACGTTGGAGTTACTGGCTTGGAATTTAATGTGCCTCTAAGGCCCCTATTCAATTGAGCACATTGTAGTTACGGGAGCCCTTAATGGAGCCCGTAAACAAAAACATTCATCAAAACAAAATATAATCCAGACCGAACAAAAAGTTTTCTTGTAGTCGTACTCACCTCGATCATCTAATATTTGGAGCTTGCTCACAGCACCAACTTTTAGGTAGGATATACAATAATTAAGAAGCAAGTCTGGTCCAATAAAGCAGAAATATGATTTATTACACTGTGTATATTGGAACTTCTCACAGCAAATGTAGCTTACAGAGATGTTTGGATACAGCAGATTATATTTCCAAAATTATGTGTTATGTGCTAAATATCCCGTGAGCGAGCTGTGTGATCTCAAACTTTAAAGCAGTCAAAATAACACTACAAAGAAAAGCCAATCAAAAATAAATTTACATGTCCTGGCAATAATCACTTAGGTTTCAGACAAGAAAATACCTTACTGCAAAGAAAAATAATCAGTTCAACATAAGTATCACGGTTGATGAAAGTATTACAATGGTGTTTAGGTTTACAAAATGAAGGATAATATATAAAATGACGGTAAGCATAGAAAATGTCATTTTCTCTGGAGTGGTGGATTGGGAGGCAGGCTGTCTTTGGAATTGTTCTAACATGGCTACCATGAGGTGGTTGGCAGCAATTAGGAACCAATGGTTCTCCCAATAGGCGCTGTCAGGTGGATCTTGGTGGCAGAGTGGCATGCTAGCACCCCAGTAGACCACAGGAATTGATCCTCCTACGGTGGCTGCTCCTGCGGTGCAGGCTGTGCTATACACGAAGAATAACATATATTTATCTTCTAATTCTCATATGCATAAGTTTGTATATATAGTTTTCAATTGTGGGTTGCATAGGCAAGGATTAAGAGATAAGGTCTTGGGATTTACATAATGTATGTTGCTGATGTATCCATTGTTTGGCATTAGATTTATGGGAAAGCAAATGCTTTTCTCATTATACACAAACGGTCTTGTATATTATTAGTATCAATATGACATTATGTTTGTGTATTTCAGGGCAAAAATTGTAGTCATGCATGTATATGTGAAATTTATATTGCAGCTGAGTTACTGAGCCACTGCTGTATGATGTAGGCCATATCAGTGAGTACAAATCTATGTTTTATGAACATAATTGATAATAGTTGGTATAACTGATGGTGCACATAACTCAACTTGCAGGGTCTCGGGCCAGTGCATGTACAGTAAGCCAGGTATTCCCATAATGGTGGCTCTGACATTCTGCCCCTCAGGTTCCAACAGCATTTCATTAAGTGACTTTTGTGGCTTTTGCAATGGCAGCTTCCTGAGCCATCTCAGATTATGGTCTAGCAGTCATCATAACTCCTCACATCCCTTATGTGAACTCCCAAAGAGTAGATCTTTGCTGCCACCTCTCTCCACATTCTTGTCCTCTGCCGATCGTGGGTGGCATTTAGGAGGACAATATATTTCTCCTAGGTGTAACTGGGTAGCATGTGTTTCTTGTCCGCCTCGCAAACCCTCGAACCGTGCCTGGGGATACTGATCTCATTTGTCTGGCCTTGAAGCCTAACCCTCTCCTCTGCCTACTAAACCCTCAGGCCTCACCCACTTGTCATTCTTCTGGTGTGTCTGCACTAGAGGCAACTCCAGTTCCCTCCCCATCTCCTCATCCCCTTTCCATACCTCTTCTCCTGTCCTCACCTCTCTGTCATGACTATATTATTTAGTGACAGTAATATTATCATTAATTATGGATATGGCCAAGGGTGCATTACATTGTTGCATTGTAATTACTTAATATTGTTGTTTTGTTATATGTTGCCTGTACATTGTTATCTTGTATCCTAGTTATAATAAGTTATAGAGGGAAAATGTGATATAGAACAGGAGAATATATGAGGATTAGCGACTTGCCCGTCAAAAATTACGGCAATAAAATTTGAAGCCATGGCAATGCTGTTTGCCACACAATGTACGTCTTTTGCTCCTCTGAGGACCTTTGGCCCTCATTGCGAGACTGTTATTGTGTTTGTGTCCTGAATTGGGCAATGGTCTTGACAGAGGCCATTAGTAACCTGTAACCAGTACTCTCTGTCTGTACCTTTGGGCGTTGCCTCTTCAGAAGCCATCTTTTGTGCCACAGAAAACAAGAACCACACTATTCTGCTGGGGTAGATTTGAACTAGGTTCATATCAAGCCCCTTGAAGAAGCAGATTATGACACTCTCTCCCTATCCTCTCTTATTAATATGGGAATATACAGACTGTGAATAATTTACGGGTAAAATGATATGTAAAAGATAACATAGCAACAATAAATGGGCCTCCTCACTAATCTAAGATCCTACTTTTTTACTTAAAATAAACATATCCTATGCTCCTGGGACCTATGGGTTAGCATATGCAGAACTGCACATTCACCATTTGAGCAGTAAACATGTAGCTTTATAGACTTTATGTTGCAATATTTACTGAGGTTGTTTAACTTGAGCGGTGTTACTACATCCCCTAACTGATTATGAAACACATAAGAACTATTACGGGTGCTCCAAAGCTAATCTCCCTTATGTGACAAACCCCCTGGCTGTGAGCATATAAGCTCCTACATGATTTATCCTGCAGACACAATACAATATCATAGTAGGTTCGTTCTTAGGAACTCCTGTGCGACCGAGGCAGCCTTACAGGAATTTCTATGGTAGCCATGTAATTGTGGCCTAAGAAGGGATGAGAATGATCTTAACAACTCTCAGCACTGGTCTAAGTCATAATCATCAGTGTTTCATAGGTTTTTAAATCAGATGCCAACACATGAGACCTTTGGGTTTCCATGGCTGTGCTGTATGGATTTTTGTTGCAAGCATTGGATGATGGTATTGTTGCATGAGGCAGGGCATGAATCATAAAACCCAAGAACATGTCAGTTTTTCAAAATCTATACAAGTAGATCAGTTAATAACAAGTACTTTATCAAAAATCTAAAAATTGCAATTTTACTGGGCATACTTACACCCCAGGGAGAAACTAAACTAATTAGAATTATATAAACTACTCCCTTGGATGCCCAGTATTTTGTTTTTCATGTCTAATGTTGAATTACAACAGTATATTTTTAATGTAGGAAAAAGCATTTTTAGTAATATTCAATTGATCAAGTAATTGATTTTGGCCTTTCAAAAAGGTTTTATTATGCACTCAGATCGATACTAAAATGTAACTTTTATTATGATCTTTTAAAAGAAGATAGAAAGAGAAAAATAGAAAATTTGTTTATAAAAATGGAAAAAGAAGGATTAGTATTGTAAAATCCTTTTGGTTATTTAATCTATTCTAATTTCTATGCATTCATTAATGATTTATTAAAATAAAGGCACTCCAAGCCAGTGTCTCAAGTGTATATGTGTAAACACTTCATCTTTCCTTGGATCCCTCCCTGGTACAATGTATGAAGCGGCTGCAATTACGCTCTGTTACTATGTGTATGCATAAATAATTACTTTCCAAAGTACAGTACTTTATTTTCCTAAATCTTTATAGTGTCACTTTGACACTACCTACAAATATTCAAGTTATTGTAAAACTAAGGTCAATGGATAATGTTCATGTGCATTATTTCTGTCCAGGAGTTATCAAGCTATTATATACACGTATGCCCTACACTAAAACTAAAGTGTGCCGGGTTTGGTTTCAGGGTCACAATAGCCTCAGTGCATTAGACTAATTGTTAATAAAGTACTTGACTTTATCTATAGCTTTAAATTGTACCATATTTGGAGCCTTCACTGAGTCAACTTTAATGTCCCATTGATTGAATTGACCTTGTGCAATGCATTTGATTATACACAAGGGGGCTCTTGTCACTGTGACTATTTGATTCTGTCTTACTCCATATATGTGTAGAAATATTCCCCATCCTCAAGGTGCGTGAGTAGAACGCTCTGCCTCATCTAAAACCTGATACTCTTACCATTCCAGAACCTGATGACACCTTCTCCTTATTCTGAAGCCTTGCTGTCCCCTGTATTCTGACATTTTGAAGTCTGGCCAATAGCGTAGCTAGAGCTTTTACCACCCAGGGCTACCCTGGAATTTGACGCCCCCCCCCCCCCCCATCAAACTCAAGGGCAACCCCGGGTAGCAGAAGCTCACACACAGACACACACACACTCACAGACTTACACACACTCACACAGGCTCACTCACTCACACAGACACGCACACACTCATGTACACACTTACTCATATACACTCACTAACAGAAACACACTCACGCAGACACACTCACTCACAGACACACTCACAGACTTACACGCACTCACAGACACAAGAACTCACACAGACACGCACTCACACAGTCACATGCGGGGGCAGCATCAGCAGCAACTGACAGCGTTCTCGCTGCAGTTGGTCCCGCCCCCAAGGAGATTGCACCCTGGGTGGTCTGCCCCCGCACCCCTCCCTTCCTACGCCAGTGGGTTTGGCTCTAATGTTCTAGAAAAGGGGTAGTCAAGTCAGTCTTTATACATTTCAAGGTACAGATATTGAAAGGGATTTGGGAGTGCTTGTCGACAACCACCTAGGTAACAGTGCTCAATGCCAAGCAGCAGCTGCAAAGGCAAGTAATATATTAGCATGTACTAAGAAGGGTATAGAAGCAAGGGAAGCAAATATAATTCTGCCACTATACAAATCTCTAGTACGCCCTCATTTGGAATATGGAGAACAATTTTGGGCACTACTTCATAAAAAGGCCATTTTAGAGCTGGAAAAAGTAAAGAGAAGGGCAACAAAACTAATAAGGGGAATGGAGGGGCTAAGTTATGAAGAAAGACTAACAAAATTAAACTTATTTTCGCTAGAAAAAAGTAATCTATGAGGGGATATGATTACCTTATATAAATACATCCAGGGTCAGTATAAGGCTTTGTCAAGGGAGCTTTTTGTAGCAAGAGATTTTCAACTGACAAGAGGACATCCCTTGAGGTTAGAGGAAAAAAGATTTTACCTTAAACAAAGAAAAGGGTTCTTCACAGTTAGGGGAATTCTCTACCAAAGGAGGTGGTGACAGCAAATTCGATAGATAACTTCAAAAAGGGGTTAGATATATTTTTGAATAAAGAGGGTATTCAAGGTTATCCTAGATAACTAGCAAAGGAATATTGATCCAGGGAGAAATTTGATTGCCAGTTTCTGGGGTCAGGAAGGAATTTTGCTTTTTTTTCCCCTTATGAGAGAATTGGCAAAGTTTCAATGTTTTTTTTTCTTTCTGTTTGCCTTCCCTTGGATCAATTAACCATTAATAACAAATAGTCCACTTATTAAAAAGATCAAGAGACATCTAAAAAGGTTAAACTTGATAGACTAACAGTCTTTATTCAACCTCAAATACTACACTATTAATAATTAATTAATTAACAACTAATTAATTAATAACTAATCCGCATATTGCAGATCAGAGGAGATCTTAAAAGGTTGAACTTGATGGACTGAAAGTCTTTTTTCAACCTTAATTACTATGGGCCTCATTCTATTATCGGCCGCAGCCGCTGCGGGGCCGCAAGGCTTGCGGCCAGTGCCTTGCTATCTCTTGCGGCCGCTCGCGCCGGAGGAAATCCTTTGATCTAAAACGGGCGCAAGGAAATCGGCCGTAAGAAAATCCTATTTGCAATTCAATTGCTCCGGGAACCCTCTCTGCAAGGCTAAAAGCGAGCCGCAGCTTACTTGCAGGAAAGAGGTCCCGCTAGCACCAATTAAGCACGAAATATAGCCCAAATAAAGCCATCCTGCACTTTGAGAAGACTATAAAGTGATTTTCGGTGTTAGCAAAAATAGCACAAAATTCCCCTATACTCAAATCCGTAAAATATATTTTTTTTAATATACGTCAAATATCCATGTAAAAAGTCCAGAGTGCTTGGAGCACCTCAGACCCGCCCACGCCGCAGCCGGAAAATAAACAGTTAATTTGAACTCGGGTTTGGGCTGATGTGCAAGCTTGAGAGTGGGTTACTTTTAATCCTCATGTCCCTCAATATGATCCCTAGCATTTACAGAGCTGTACAGTGCAGGATTTATTTTTGACTTTCTAGATTTCTGAGCTTACGGCCGGTTCCAAGATATGCGGCCGGCCGTAAGAGGAGATCCTTGCGGGGCCGTATAATTGAATTGCGAGTTAACAGAACCCCCGCAAGGAATCGCAGCCTTACGGACGATTTACGGCCGATAATAGAATGAGGCCCTATGTAACTATGTAAATATATTTGGAGAAAATGAAGTCAAGGTCCGAGTCCATCATTTTTTAATAATATACATACAAATATTTTAATATAGTGGCACTGAAAACGGCTCAGGATTTTCTAGCACAGGGAATGGCACATAGAGAAAGGTTACCATTTAACTAAAGGCTTCAGGAGGAATGCAAATAAAATATAATAATGATGTAATAATGATGTGGAGATCTAAAACAAATTGCCTCTAATATGTGGGATTCCTGTGGTATCCTATGTCTTTAATATTGTATTTCATTATAGGAATTTTAGGGAAATATTTGTATTGAAAATCGGCATACCTTTTAAGACTGGGTTACATACTGTTTATTTGCTATCTGTTACATTGTGTATCTAGTGTTTCATAATTTAGCTGTGGCCCACTGGAGAAGGAACTGGCAACCCACTCCAGTATATCTGGCATGAAAACCAAGTGGATCAGCATGGTGTGTTGTCCATGAGGTCACGGACAGTCGGACACAACTGAGCCACACCATTTACATTTACATATAGGCACATACACCACAAGCTTTAAACTTTTGTAGATGTATCATGTTCATATGGTGACCATTTTATGAACCGGCCAATATTATGTATATACGGTACATCTTTTTTGACATTTAACTATGAGATTTAGCTGGAAATTCTGTCACAATATATTTTTTTGCCAACTAGATTTGCCTATTGTGGTTATCAATTGTTATGTGCTTTGTGGGAAACATTGTCACTACAGGCAAGATAAATTGTTATTTGCTATGTGATTTATTATATTTTGTCATTTGTGGTATAATACTACAGTGCCTTGCAAAAGTATTCACTCCCCTTGGCATTTTTCATGTTTTGTTGCCTCACAACCTGGAATTAACATGGATTGTTTGCATCATTTAATTTACAGAACATGCCCACAACTTTGAAGATGTTTTTTTTAATTGTGAAGCAAACAACAAATAGGACAAAATAACAGAAAAAGTCAATGTGCATAACTATTCGTCCCCCTAAAGTCAATGATTTGTAGCTTCAAGTCGCTTTGGATAAGTCTCTATGAGCTTGCCACATCTTACCACTGGGATTTTTGCCCATTTCTCCTTGCCAAACTGCTCCAGCTCCTTCAAGTTGCATGGTTTGCGCTTGTGAGCAGCAATCTTTAAGTCTGACCATAGATTTTCTATTGGATTGAGGTCTGGGCTTTGACTAGGCCATCCCAACACATTTACATGTTTCCCCTTAAACCACTCAAGTGTTGCTTTAGCAGTGTGTTTGGGGTCATTGTCCTGCTGGAAGGTGAACCTCCATCCTAGCCTCAAATCATGCACAGAGTGGTACAGGTTTTGCTCAAGAATATCCCTGTATTAAGTAATGGCTTTCTTCTGGCCACTCTGCCATAAAGCCCAACTCTATGGATCGTACGGCTTATTGTCGTCCTATGTACAGATACTCCAGTCTCTGCTGTGGAATTCTGCAGCTCCTCCAGGGTTACCTTAGGTCTCTGTGCTGCCTCTCTGATTAATGCCCTCCTTGCCCGGTCCGTGAGTTTTGGTGGGCGGCCATCTCTTGGCAGGTTTGCTGTTGTGCCATGTTCTTTCCATTTGGTTACGATAAATTTGATGGTGCTCCTTGGGATTATCAAAGATTTGGATATTTTTTTATAACCCTTTTACTTCTCAACAACATTGTCCCTTACTTGTTTGTGGATTCCTTGGTCTTCATGGCAGTGTTTGGTTAGTGGTGCCTCTTGCTTAGGTGTTGAAGCCTCTGGGGCCTTTCAAAAAAGGTGTGTATATGTAATGACAGATCATGTGACACTTACATTGCACACAGGTGGACATCATTTCACTAATTATGTGACTTCTGAAGGTAATTAGTTAATTGGTTGCACCAGAGCTTTCTATGGTCTTCATAACATAGGGGGTTTTCTATTTCTAAAAAATAGTTTTATGTATATATTTTTCTCATTTCACTTCACCAACTTAGACTATTGTGTTCTGATCCATCACATACAATTCAGATTAATAAAACATTGAATTTAAGGCTGTAATATAACAAAATAGGTAAAAAGTCAAGGGGGTAAATACTTTTGAAAGGCACTGTAGGTTCTAATCAATACAACAGTTTGTCACACTATTATGGTAATTCTATGAGTAAGTTGCTCACATAAGAAATAAACAATCCCTTTAGTGTTATCACTAAATATATACATTTCTTGCAATCATTCAGAATATTTCTTCTCATCTGGAATCTAAGTTTTTTAAAGGCTCATAATCTTTACTAGATTTGGTTTTGGCATATTTAGTGTGAGGTGATTACCTTACTATTTTTTTATCTGTGCATGAAATTGAATGCCAGTGGTATTTTGTGGAATACATTATTATAGTTTTATATACATATATAGTTGTTTTCTACAACGTATGACTAAAGGTACTGAGATTCTCTACTTCATATTATTTATACGATATAATGAGTGCAGTTATACTCCAATGATGAGGCCCATAGAGGCCGAAACGCGTCTGTTGTTTGCGGTTTTTCCTGTTCAGGATAGAATTGCCTGGTATTTCGGGGCTTAGTCACTCTTTTGAGTGACACCAGACTGCTATACTACAGGATACTTCTCCTTGTGAAGGGCACAAGTGAGGTAAAAGAGGCTGCTCTCAGAGTGGGTAACCAGACCTATAGGAAAAACCTACTTAGGTGTTGCTCATTCTCAGAATGAACACCTCTGACTTTAATTTTATACATTATTCCAGTCCATATAATTAGTTGTTTTCTACAATGTATGACTAAAGGTATTGAGATTCTCTACTGCATATTATTTACATGATCTATATTCATTATGCATTATATTAACAGCCCCACTAAATTTTAAGATTATAAGGACAACGTGAGACCCGCAACGGTTGCAGGCTTGAGTTACAGAGCTATTAAATTAGAACATGCTGCGAGCTACGGGCCGGAGACGCAAACCCGTAAAACTTTCTTGAGCACGTTGCTTGTACGGCCTGAACAGGATCAATTAGCCAAACCCGTAGTTACGGGTTTAGAGGGAGCCAATGGTAAAACAGATCATCAGCATGACATCACTGAAAAATGTAGGTTGGATTTCAAAGTGTTACGGGATTTAATTACGTGTTGCCATCGGACCCGCATTCCAGAGATGATGCACAATTAATAAATATGATATTCTAGTCCATGCGAGTTCCATTATATGTATTAACACATTGTTTGCCAGGATCGATATAACACATAAATTAAAGATGAAAAAAAAGTATTTTATATTGCATCTTTGCGAGGTTGAGAACATTGTGCTATTATTTCTAATACCTAACATCACTTTCATGTTCATATTAAGTACAGTAGTGTGTTTATATAAGCATTTACAGTGTTATGTATAGGACTTTAACCGCCTTGCGGGTCCTCTTTAGTACCCGTTTGCTTTTAGGCTCCATTTGTGGGATATGGGTTTAAACGCCAGTGAATTTGCTGCAATTTAATAGCGAAATTGGAACGTAAAAGTTAAGTGCTTGACAGATAAAAGGTTTGCGGACGCGCAGTTCAAATTTTCACATCCCGTAGAGTTTTCTCATTCATAACCCGCAGATCACTAGCGAGTCCACAATAATAATGAAACAGGAAAATACTGAAAACAAGTAATACATTAAACAGCTAAAGGTCTGTCAAACACATTTTGTGAACCAGTAGGTTGCAGAAACCCAAAAATTTTTCAGTTGATCCTATCAGTATGTAACCAAATACTATTTTACTTGCATCACTTTGTCAAAGAGTGCCCTAAAAATGTAAACTATGTAACAGGATTCTAAGCTACTTAAAAATTCTTCAAATTATTTTTACATCTCTTTTAGGTAATTTAAATAATTTTTATTTCAGGATTTGGATATAATATATAAAATCTTAAAAGCATTATATTAACAAAGATGAGGTTTACTTTTAACGATGAGTACCATTTGAATATTTTAATGAATAAATTGCAAATTCATTTTACTTATAGGGATATGGAACGTATTAATACTGCTCTATATCATCACATAGAGCACTGCAAATCAAGTGAATACAATTATTTAGATTTTTTTTTTTTATAAAGGATGTATATTTCACCCTTTTATAAAAGAGTTTTATATAACCTAGTTATTAATTCAAATGCCTGCCTCTCTGCAGACAGTGTGCCTTCAGGTTCTGCAAGGTCCAAAAATCACAAGCACCTTGCAAATCGCAATACAACTCTCATTGCTGCAACCCTAAAACGTTAGCCTATTCCTTTGGATTCCATAGACTTTCTAATCTCAAAGGGAACAAATAAGATCATTTAGAGCAGTGGTAGTCAACCTGGTCCCTACCGCCCACTAGTGGGTGGTAGGTGTTAAAAGGTCAATGACCCCTGATATAGAGGGAGCTTGTAACTTATAGTCCATTCAGGAAATGAAGCAATGTGCCTAAAAACTCTATATATCTGGGAGTGCAGAGCAGTTTTAATAACTCCAGTAGCCCTTTCATCAAATATCAGGCTCTGTAGTGTGAGAAGATGTGTAACCGTAATTATGTTTTTATTTAAAAAAAACGGACTACCTTTCTTTTTGGAGTAATAATCTCTATTTTTAGATATTTTTTCTATATTAAAAATTGGATATTTAATATCTTACATTTCCTTAGAACTCTTTATCTATAATGATATAACAACAATTAATTGTATAGTGCTTTCCCCCCCCCCCCAAAGAATACATGTTGTGATTATTTTTTTATTAAGACAAACAAAGTGACAATTATTTTTCAAATGTTCATATTATTGTTTAGTCTGTTGTGCCCCTTTACCAGAAGAAAGTAATTAAGATTTGTCTGTTTCTGTGCTATTTGTCGGAGGAGGGTCTGTGAGCTGCTGAGGCTCTGTTTTTTTCTTGTTTTCACGTAGTTCTTTTTCAGACCATGGTCTCAGGACACAAACTGCTGCCCTTCCATCTTTGATAAGCTTTGGTTTGAACACACATGTCGCTTGTTCCATCATAGATTCAACTATTTGGTTTAAAATGTCCTTGAAAAAAAAAAAATAGGAGTAGATTAGAATTTAAAAAAATATTTATATTCATTTTGAAAAAAAATTGACTTTTTATTGGATATTAATCTATAAATAAATATACAATGGATATTTGGACTATAAAACAAAGGATTTTTATTGGCCCTTTTTCCATAAGTGAGCTTTATATTCCAGTGTGAGAGAGAGAAAGTCACGTATATTTCTGAAGAGCTATGGGTGCATATATTGATGAAAGCTTCCTGCTTTTGGACCTATAAAAAGGGAAAGTGTTGTGGTGTCAGGTGTCTGCAGGGGAAATTCACTGAGGAAGTATCACCTGGGATGTAGATAAAACAATTAGTGATTTAAGGGACACAGATCTTGTTCTGGGTATTACAGAAATATAAAGAAAGGAAAGCTGCAGCACAATCCCCAGGCCGAAAAGATACAATGTATTCCTTATGCTAATTTTCCCTGGGAATTTCAAGGGGTGTCAACATTGATAGAAAACAGTTTGCAAATGCAAGAAATTCAGCAAATTTTAGGGTAACTTTAACTGTTTATTTTGGTATTTTTTTTAATGCAAACAATTTTTTCAGACGCTATAATTGTCCTCTATTAGATGCATTAATAACCCAGCTGACTTGCATATAACTTTAACTCCATTACTGGAAACAAGAGTATATTAGAAAAAAATGTGTAAAGAATATATTTAAAGATGTTAATATAAAAAATAGTGGTATGAATTGCAAGACAAGCCATTTCCTATCTCCATCTGCTCTTCTTAAGAAATAAAATCATATGAGCATGTACAGATGTCTAGCTTTTGCTGGTCACTGCATGATGTACTGCAATAATCATGTTACACACAGGAAGCAGTAAATCACAGCACAATGTCTGAGCATTATGTTACTGCCAAAGAAAAGCGGATGACAGATTTCTCTTAGAAGAAAATCAGATGACATACATGGGTTTATGAGAAAAAAATAATATCACTGTCCCTCTCTCTATCCACTCCTTACCTTGTCTGCCCCTGTCTCTCCACTCCTGCTCTGCCGCTCTCGCTCTCTCTCTCCACGCTCCTGCTCTGCCGCTCTCCCTCTCCGATCCTGCTCTGCCCCCCTCGCCGCTCCTGCTCTGCCCCTCGCTCTCCTGCTCTGCCCCCCTCGCCGCTCCTGCTCTGCCCCTCGCTCTCCTGCTCTGCCCCTCGCTCTCCTGCTCTGCCCCTCGCTCTCCTGCTCTGCCCCTCGCTCTCGCTCTCCTGCTGTGCCCCTCGCTCTCGCTCTCCTGCTCTGCCCCTCGCTCTCGCGCTCTGCCCCTCGCTCTCGCGCTCTGCCCCTCGCTCTCGCGCTCTGCCCCTCGCTCTCGCGCTCTGCCCCTCGCTCTCGCGCTCTGCCCCTCGCTCTCGCGCTCTGCCCCTCGCTCTCGCTCTCCTGCTCTGCCCCTCGCTCTCGCTCTCCTGCTCTGCCCCTCGCTCTCGCTCTGCCCCTCGCTCTCGCTCTCGCTCTGCCCCTCGCTCTCGCTCTCCTGCTCTGCCCCTCGCTCTCCCGACGCTCCTGCTCTGCCCCGCTCTCCTGCTCTGCCCCTCTCCCGACGCTCCTGCTCTGCCCCTCTCCCGACGCTCCTGCTCTGCCCCTCTCCCGACGCTCCTGCTCTGCCCCTCTCCCGACGCTCCTGCTCTGCCCCTCTCCCGACGCTCCTGCTCTGCCCCTCTCCCGACGCTCCTGCTCTGCCCCTCTCCCGACGCTCCTGCTCTGCCCCTCTCCCGACGCTCCTGCTCTGCCCCTCTCCCGACGCTCCTGCTCTGCCCCTCTCCCGACGCTCCTGCTCTGCCCCTCTCTCCTGACCTGCTTGGACCGTCTCTCCCGACCTGCTATGACCGTTTTATCTCTCCTCCATTCTCTGTTCTCCTCTCTCTTACCCTACCTCTGCTCTGTCTATATCTCCCTACTTAATGTCCCTCTCTCTACTCCTGCTCTGACTTTCTCATCTGTCTCTCTCCCCATTCCTTGTTCTCTCTCTCCTATCCCACCGCTGCTTTGCCTACTCTGTCCCTCCCATCAGTCTCTCTCTCCCCCATCTTTGTGTAAATTTAGTGTCACCTAATCACACATACCATTTGCCAAATATATTATTCTCATTTTAGTTTTTACACTACATATCTCCTTGCATATGCCAATGTCACTTTTGTCCACTCTGAACATAATGCATTTGCCCTTAGTCAGTCACCTTGTCACTTACCAGTTTGTCATTTCCCTCTGCAGATCTACCCTTTTGAACTGTAATTCTCACATGATGCTTTTTTTCAATCCAGTGCAGCACCTGCTTCTTTTTTGTATCTAAATCATGTTTTGCAATAAGTGCAGAAAAGGCCAATTCCTTTATTTGGACAGGACCTATATATGGGGAAAAGAAGAAGAATTTTACTTTTATGCTTATGAAATGTGTTGCATATAAACTATGGTTCAAAATAATTAGAATTACAGTCTATATAAGCATGTTTCCCACATTTTTAGACATGAGTCGTGTCTCAACGACTGGAACAAAACAGGAATGTATATAAGGAACCAATGTGGTCCTATATTTAAAAAAATGAACTATTTGAAAAACAGGCACTTTTTAGACTGTAAAAAAATATAAATAAAAGAAAGCAGCCTGTATTTTTTACCTTTTATATGCAATTATGCAGCTGTGGAATCTACCAATTTGGTTTCTGCTGATCAACTTCCTGAGGTGGAAAGAAACTGAATGAAGCAGAAGCTTCTATCTGCGCAATTGGAATATGAAAGTCAAAACTGCCAGGCATGCAGCGGGACTAATAAAAAATTATTTTGCTTGCAAGGACACAACTTCTGAGAAAGCAGCAGAATCAGATGCAGAAAATTAAAAGCCACAGTAAAGCATAATTGCATATAAAAGTTTCAAATGTAAAGGTTGTGTTGTTTTACTTTCTAAAAAACTTTTGCACATTATCACGTTTAAAGGACCAGTGTGTTGCATTTTCAAGTAATGCACATATGTTTGTTTGCTGGGTATAGACTATTAAAAACAATATGCAGTTTAAAATAAATAAGTTGACATTTTTCTTAGCTTTTAAGCTTGCCTGTGTTCTCCTCAAGCAGAACGGTGTATCTCCTCCTGCCTGTGTCTATCAGGGGAGTGGCCAGCTCTGCCTGTGCTGGACTATTGAGCTTGAAAGCAGGCCTGCTCCATGACATCATTAGCTCCATCCCCACTGTCTACATGTAAAATACTACAAGTACTAAACAGCAAGGGCTTTTTCAAACACTTATTAGAGCAGCAACAGACAAAACTGTTATTTCTGAGTAATATTGATTCCGGGACTCAAGGGGTTAATACATATCATGAAATCCACATGGACTAGATAAGATAATCTAATGCATGTTATAGAGTGCAGATTACGTCTAACTTCCATGTTTTACTGACGCCATGACGACGGACGCTTTTACTATTCGCTGTGTCTAAGAAGTAAACTATGTGCTTGATTAAATATTTTCACGCCCCCTGAAATCCTACTTAAAAAGGCAGGGTTTTCAAGTTTAGGTTTAACGAAGTCAATTTGCGAGCTGGAGTCAATAGGATACATCTAAACACTTGGAGAAAGAAAACATCTGCATCCACAATTACACGTTTGAGGCCTTTGCCGGCTTCTAATAGAATAGGGCTCTATATTGGCATGTTATAAATAAACGACACCGCCATCACCACAACTACTAATAATAATACATAGCTCTGGTTGAAAGGAAAAAAGAAAAAAGTGTAAGAAATAATATTAACTTGTAACTTGTAAATGCACTGCAGTGGGCCTATAAGTATTAAAAAGTCCATTCAAAAAAATGATCAGAGTTGTCCTTGAACTATAAATAAAATGTTATTAATATAATATGATTTTTGCATTATTATATGCAATGTTTGTATATATATATATATTTATGGTAGAGGACTCCATAATTAGGAAGGTAAACAAGGTGAGTTGCTGTCTCCTGTTTGCTCAGGTTCAGCATATTGTCGATCAAGTCAATCAATTGTTAGTAGTGGCTGGAAATGACTTGGCAGTCTTGGTACATATTGGCACCAATGACAATGTTAGTGAAAGATCCAGTGTCCTAAAATGGATTTTATAGAAGTATGAAACAAGCTTAGGTCAAGGACCTTCGTGGTAGTATTCTCCAAGATACTACCAGTACCACACGCTAGCTCAGGGTAACGGCGCTGAGGGAGATTAATGAGTGGCTAAAAAAGTGGTCCAGGAAGAAGAGTCTGGGGATTTTGAGAGCACTGTGCTGGAGGGGAGGATGATAGAGAGGCTGGGTGAGTTTTTAAAATTGGTAGGAGGGCGTAGATAGAAGATAAATGGCAGAAAGTGTAGAGATAGTAAGGGATGAATTAACTATTCATGTAAAAGGCAAAGGGGGGGGGGGTGTATAATCAACAGGCAGTTCATGGTAAGAAATTCAAATACAATTACAAGTACTTCAAACAAACTTGCTATAGAAAATGGGAGAGCTGGAATTATTAACAGCAATAGAAATATGATCTGATAGGAATTAACGAAACATGACTGCACAGTTAATTTCAAAGGTTATAACCTAATTAGGAGAGGTAGGGGCAATAGTAGAAGTGGAGAAGGAGTACATCTTTATGTTAAAGCTGGTTTAGAGCTTATAGTCTGAGAAGATATTTATGGTGGATCTAGTGATCATGTTGAAACCTTGATGGTAGAAATAAATATGGGAGGAACAAATCCTTAAAAGAATATTAGTAGGAAACATACCATAAACCCTCAAATATAAAGTTAGGAATAACAATTATTGTTACAGATTGGAAATGCAGCTGAGCATAGGCAAGTTCTAATAATAGGAGATTTAGCTACCCTGAAATAAACTGGATAAATGAGACCAGCAGTTCAGCTAAGGGGAGCAGGTTCTTGATTACACTCAGGGATCATTATCTGGCCCAAGAGCCTACTAGAAATGAGGCTATCTTGGATTTAGTCATCATGATTAATACTAGTGACTTGCCCCGTCATAAAATTATAAGGCAGGTAATGCTGTTTGCCACAGACAGTAAGTGTTTTGGTCGTCTGAGATCCTTCGGCGCTCATTGCGAGCCTCGCGCCTTTGATTTATGTGATACGCGGGTGTGGATGATTTGGCATCCTTGCTAATAGTGTATGTTGTACCTCGTACAGGTTTTTGTAAAAGTCGTATGTGTTTGGCGGTGTTTTGGGCTTTAGGGGTTGTGTAGCCTCGCTTTCTTCGGCTGACTTTTTTTTTTCTCTCGCTTAGGCGATTTTCGAGTGTCTAAACTCAGTAAATTGGACTTAAATTGAGGTGTAAGCGTACTTCCAGATGTCTTGGGTGTCCCCCCTTGCTGTGGGTAAGGTTTTTTTTTTTTTTTGTGTGTATTTAGTGTTTTTTTAAAGTTTTACACTGTGCGTGGTTCAGCCGTTAAGGTTGTAATTTTGCGAGTTCAGAATCTTTTTTTCTAAGTCCCGTGGCTTGTATTTTTTTTTGTAAGTCCGTATTTTTTTTTTTTTAAGTCCTGCGGCTCGTATTTTTTTGTGTAAGTCTGTATTTAGTCATTGCGTGTTAGAGGGTCCACATTTGCGACCTGCAATGAGCCTGCGGCTCTTGCAGCCGACATTGGAGCCTCCACTTTCCGCAAATGCGGCCCCTCATTTCGTTTCGTAGTTTGACAATATGCGATTGGTATAATATCAAATGCTTTAGCAGGGGAACAGTGATCATAACACTGTATCATTTGAAGTTATAAGGGGCCATCAAAAACTCTTAAAATGGCAAATTTGTATTATCTAAATCTAAGGGCAACAAAACTGTGTATTGTTGTTGTTCAGTCCTTCAGTCATGTTTAACTTAGTGACCATATAGACGCAGTACTTCAGGCACATCTGTCTGTTTCTGGTTGAGCTTATCCAAATGGTTTTCTTAGCAAAGATACTGGAGTGGGTTGCCAGTTTCTTCTCCAGTGTCCCACAATTTGTCTGACCTCTCTGCTATGACCTGCCCATCTTGGGTGACCCTACATGGTTTCACTCATAGCTTCACAGAGGTAGAGAGCACATTCACCACTACAAGTTGTGATCCAGAAGGGGAACACAGCATATAGGCTGGTATTACTATTAATAACATATTCCGTAGCGCTATACATGGATTATGTACAAAGCAAAACAATATTAAACACATTGCAAGAAACGGAGGGCCCTTTCTTTGAGCTTAGAATCCAGTGTCCAAAAAGAATTCCCAAAAGCATTCTTGCAAGATTGAAAACTTGCAGACTTACAATCAAAAGGGTTTGGGTGTGGTACAGGATGGTGAAAGATGCATTGTGCATGTAAAGGAGGAAGGTGGGGTTTTGAAGGATTTAAGGCAGGGGTATAGTCTATTGGAGCAAGGCAAAGAATTCCCGATAATAGGGGCAACATGAGAAAAGTCCTGAAGGCGGGAGTGAGAGGAGGTGATGAGAGAGGAAGAAAGAAGAAGGTGGTTAGCATGGCGCGTGGGCGAATATTTGAAGATGAGAGCAGTGATATATGGGTGTGCGCTGCAGTTGAATTGGCAGGTAAAAATACAGAAAATAAAATGGACAACATATAAAGCTTTACTTAATATACATACATATACCATGTGTATAATAACAATCACAACCCACGTACTAAACAGTGATTTAAAGATCAAGATAATTAATCAAAAGCAGGCATTTAAATTATACAAGAGGGAATAATGGCACTTTTAAAGTATGTAAAATGATTCTTACAAAAAAAGTGATTAGAAAAATAAAATAGATAATGAAAAGCAAAATAATACTAACCCTAAAAAGGTTTTATAAATATATTAATGGAAAGAAGGCACGGAAAGAAAAATACATCCAAGGGTACCAAGGGAATTGGGTTCTGTAACAGAACTCACTCTCCACAAGCTCAGTAACAGAAGACTGGAAAAAAGCAGAGGTGATAACTTTATTCAAGAAGGAAGCATAAGCAAGTCCAGGGAACTACAGATCTCTTTGCTACACCTCTGTAGTGGGAAGCTCTTAGAAGGGTTAATAATGGATAGTATATAGGAACATATCCATGTGAAAAAGATTATAAGTATGAGTCAACATGAGGGATAGGTCATGTCAAAAAAATCTAATTAGCTTCTATGATGAGGTAAGTGGATGTAGTTCTTTTGTATACGGCAAAGGCTTTTGATACAGTGCCACATGGAAGACTATTGTGCAAACTAAGCGATACAGAAATTGCAGTAAATACATGCTCATGAATTGAGAACATATTTATTAATGATTCAGAAATAGAAAGAAAAAGTGTAAGTCAGAGGTGCTCATCAGAGAACGAACTAACCTTAATAGATTAGTTCTATGGATATGATAAGCCACTCGGAGAGTAACCTCTTTTAGCTCACTTGTGCCCTTCACAGGGAGAAATATCCTGTAGTATATCAGTCTGGCCCCACTCAAAAGAGTGACCCAGTCCCCAAATACCAGTCAATCCTACCCTGAACAGGAGAAACGGCAAACAGCAGACGCCTCGTCAGTGAGGTGCAGCTGAACTCCCTAAGGGACAGTGAGAAAGGGGTCCACGTCTGTAGTCCCCTATCACCCTTAGGGAGACTAAGAAATAGATTCAGAAAGGACTGCAAACTAATGTCTCCATATCTGATGATGACACTAAGTAGGGCAAGGTAATTTAATTGGAAAATAATGCAAAGGGACTTTAAATAAATGAAAATTAAATTAGAGAAATGGTCAACTAAATGACAGATGAGATTTAATACAAATAAATGAAAAGTTATGCATTTAGGAAGGAAAATAAGCATGCAATGTATAATCTAGATGGATTAAATCTAGGGGTATCAGAGATAGAAATTGATTTGGGATTACATGTGGATAACCCTTATGTAACAGTGCTCAACGTCAAGCAGTAACAGAAAAGACAAGTAAAATACTGGAATGTATTAAGAAGGGATTAGAAGCAAGGTAAGCAAATATAATGATGTCACTATGTAGGTCCCTCAATTGGAATATGAAGTACAATTTTGGACACAACTTTAAAGAATTGACATTTTCGAGCTGGAAAATGCACAGCGAAGGGCAACAAAACTAATAAATGGTGGTGAGGGAAGATATGATGCAAGTCTCACCAAATTAAACCTATTTTCTCTAAAGATGAAGATGCTTTAGAGGGGATATGATTACTTTATGTAAATACATCCAGAGTCAATATATGGCTTTGTCAAGGGACTATTTTGTGCAAGAGGTCATTGCTTGAGGTCAGAAGAAAATAAATATTTCGACTTAAGGAAAGAAAAGGGTTCTTCACAGTAAGGGCAGTCAGACTGTGTAACCCCAAAAGGAGGTTGTTACAGTAAATTCACTAGATAATTTCAAACCATTAAATTTTATATATATATATATATATATATATATATATATATATATATATATATATATATATATATATATATATATAGTGGATATAAAAAGTCTACACACCCCTGTTAAAATGTCAGGTTTCTGTGCTGTAAAAAAATGACAAAGATAAATAATTTCAGAACTTTTTCCACCTTTAATGTGACCTATAAACTGTACAACTCATTTGAAAAACAAACTGAAATCTTTTAGGTGGAGGGAAGAAAAAAAAAAGAAGAAAAATAATGTGGTTGCGTAAGTCTGCACACCCACACCCTCTTATAACTAGGGATGTAGCTGTGTTCAGAATTAAGCAATCACATTCCAAATCATGTTAAATAGGAGTCAGCATACACCTACCATCATTTAAAGTGCATCCTATTAACCCCAAATAAAGTTCAGCTGCTCTAGTTGGTCTTTCCTGAAATTTTCTTAGTCGCATCCCACAGCAAAAGCCATGGTCCACAGAAAGCTTCCAAAGCATCAAAGGGATCTCATAGTTAAAATGTATCAGTCAGGAGAAGGGTACAAAAGAATTTCCAAGGCATTAGATATACCATGGAACACAGTGAAGACAGTCATCATCAAGTGGAGAAAATATGGCACAACAGTGACATTACCAAGAACTGGAGCTTCCTCCAAAATTGATGAAAAGACGAGAAGAAAACTGGCCTGGGAGGCTACCAAGAGGCCTACAGCAACATTAAAGTACCCGCTGGAATATCTGGCAAGTACTGGCTGTGTGGTACATGTGACAACAATTTCCTGTATTCTTCATATGTCTGGGCTATGGGGTAGAGTGGCAAGATGAAAGACTTTTCTTACGAAGAAAAACATCCAAGCCAGGCTACATTTTGCAAAAGCACATCTGTAATCTCCCAAAAGTATGTGGGAAAAGGTGTTATGGTCTGATGAAACCAAGGTGGAACTTTTTGACCATAATTCCAAAAGATAGGTTTGGCGCAAAAACAACACTGCACATCACCATAAGAACATCATACCCACAGTGAAGCATGGTGGTGGCAGCATCATGCTTTGGGGTTGTTTTTCTTCAGCTGGAACTGGGGCCTTAGTTAAGATAGAGGGAATTATGAACAGTTCCAAATACCAGTCAATATTGGCACAAAGCCTTCAGGCTTCTGCTAGAAAGCTGAACATGAAGAGGAACTTCATCTTTCAGCATGACAACGACCCAAAGCATACATCCAAATCAACAAAGGAATGGCTTCACCAGAAGAAGATTAAAGTTTTGGAATGGCCCAGCCAGAGCCCAGACTTGAATCCGATTGAAAATCTGTGGGGTGATCTGAAGAGGGCTGTGCACAGGAGATGCCCTCGGAATCTGACAGATTTGGAGTGTTTTTACAAAGAAGAGTGGGCAAATCTTGCCAAGTCAAAATGTGCCATGCTGATAGACTCATACCCAAAAAGACTGAGTGCTGTAATAAAATCAGAAGTTGCTTCAACAAAGTATTAGTCTAAGGGTGTGCATACTTATGCAACAATATTATTTTTTTTTTTTATTTTTTCTTCCCTCTACCTAAAAGATTTCAGTTTATTTTTCAATTGAGTTGTACAGTTTATAGGTCACATTAAAGGTGGAAAAATTTCTGAAATGATTTATCTTTGTCTCATTTTTTTACAGCACAGAAACCTGACATTTTAACAGGGGTGGGTAGACTTTTTATATCCACTGTATGTATGCGTATATGTGTGTTATATATATATATATATATATATATATAGCATAAGAAAGAGAACTAGAGAAGGAGGGCTATTGATCCACGGAGTAATCCGAATGCCAGAATTCCCTCTGGAAAGCAACTGGCAATGTTTCAAAAGCTATTTTGGTCTTCTTCTGGATCAATTATCAATTCAATTTAAAAGGTTGGCAATAATGAAGTGAAACTCCCTTTTTAACCTCTATATAAATGGTCATATGTGGGAGAAAGTTATTCCAATGAAATTGCACCAATAGTTGAAGTCATAAACTTTCAAGCTTCCCAACTTTCATTTTTTTGCTTGGAAAAAAGTTTAAATACCAAATCATAGAGCAAATGGAAATCTATTCCTAATAGGGTTATCATCCTAATAGAACAATGACTACATTGAAAATGAATATTGCAGTGCTGAGCATGCTACTATATGTTGCAAATAAATTCACCCACACTGCTAAATGTAGGCACCAGCTGTTATTTTTAAGTAGCCATGGTGATTTGACTTTATGGAAGTCTGAGCTTTCAAAAGAAATCTACAATGCATTTCTCATCCATATAATAAACAAAAGCATACTAAAATGCTCTTAAAGGTATATGGAAGTTTCCCTCTTTTTAATATTAAAATAAACTACCTAAGTGTTTGTTTGCATATCTAAAGGTCATTTTATTAACAAGTACCTAAAAGCTCTGTTTGCAGGGACTGCTTTGAAGGTTTCAGTAAGTGAAAAGGTCTGCCCCCAAAGCTCATACATACAATGTTTCTGTTGGTACTAGGTGTACTAGCCACTTTCACATTGTCTCTCAGCAGCATTTAAAAACAATGCTGTTGAGAAAGTCTGTAAGTGGCTAATAGATATCTTACCAAAATAAACACTGTATGCATGAGCTGTGGGGCAGACCTTTGCAGAGACTGCTTGGAAGATTTAAGTAAGTGGAAACAGAGCTTTTAAGCACTTGTTAACAAAATGATGTTTAGATATGCAAACAGAGGTATTAAATGAATCATAACAAAGTTAATCAAGGAAGCCATGTCCAATTGTTTTCTCCACCCCCTGTTAGATATTTTTAAAGTAAATTCTCAGCAAATTACAAATGGTCTTCAAGAAGCAAAACATTCTGGAACACAACCTGTGAGTGGCTGAGAACTGATGGATGGATTAAATATCTGGACTATCTTGTTAAACAGCTTCACAATTAATTTGTGATTTTATATTTTAAGTGCACTAGTTGCTTTAAATTTCAGAATGCTTTTGCTTATTGCATAGAAAAAAAAACTATATATATCTACATAAATATATAGGAGAGGGGAGGGGGAACAGAGACACAAGGGGGGGATGGGGAAAGAGGAGACACAAAGGAGGGAGAGGAGGTGGAAAAGGAGACACAAGGGAGGGAGATGAGGGAGAAAAGGAGACACAAGGGATGGAGAGGAGGGGGAAAAGGAGACACAAGGGATGGAGAGGAGGGGGAAAAGGAGACACAAGGGATGGAGAGGAGGGGGAAAAGGAGACACAAGGGATGGAGAGGAGGGGGAAAAGGAGACACAAGGTGGTACACAGCATAGCCAGCCTTAAAATGTTATTCCCGTCATTTTTGACGTGCAATTTCCTAGTATATAATAATAATAATAATAATAATAATAAAAATAATAAAAAAACAGTAAAGGAACCCATGATGCTCTGGTATAGTTTGGGTGTGTTTGGAAGGTTACATCACAGCAAAAGCAGAGGTTGCACTTATACTTGCAGTCTGTCTACTACTGAGCTAGTGATATAACAAATCCCCCTCTCTCTCCTCCCTGCTCATCTCTCCAGTCTTCATTAAGCATATGCCCTCTGGATCCAGACTACCATTAAGTACTTAAGTCAGACAATATGGAAACCTCCTATGCATAAACAGCGATTTTCTGTATAAAACTGGTTTTAATTCATAAATAACACAGGTGTTGATGTTGTTAGATTTTACTAAAACATTGTATCCCTTTAAAATATCTGGCAAATTGCTCCTTGGAAATACATTAAGTATACTGAGGACAGTTAAATAATGCTGGTGCTGAGATTACGACTGCTGATATATTACATGTGTAACATTCAAGTGCTGTTTATTTCGGTATGTTGGTTACCATGACTGGAGGAAAGTTTCTGTTTCTCTCGGAGCTTCATCTGCTCTTCATGAATCTGTTTCCCAGTTAGTAGTTTGTAGACTGGCGGATCTGCATTTTCTCTGACAGGAACTAATTTTAGGCCTTGCTCTTCCATTATACGAATCACATCAGCTCTGTGCATGTTCCCCAAGTCTTCTCCATTTTCATTCAAGACATGAATATAACGATAAGGGATCTTCCTGCCAACACTTGCAATGGTTTTTCTTGCATTTGGATCCACCTTTTTCTTTGTGCTTGGCTTATCATCAGGCTCGTCTTCCTGTTCCGTAGTGGTATATGATTTTACATGAATAACCGCAGGTCCATTTCTTGTCCATGTTATGGAATTTGTTGGAAAAAGAGGTGTTACCTTAAACCACTTGGCAGGAAGCCCAAAGTGTCTTCCCAAATAACATCTCCCATTATTTGCTGCTTGGCAAATTATTTTCCTGAGGTGAAAACCAGACATTCTGCAAAATATATAAAAAAAAAAAACACATGTGAATACCCTCCACTCAAAAATATACATAATTATGTCAAATCTGTTTTTTTCAGTAACAGCTAATGTAACAGATTTACAGGTGAGAAAAAATGGCTAGTACAATATATTTTTTTTTAAAGAATAACTTAAAGGGCATGGAAAGATTTTTTTTCTTTGTTGAATCTGAAATAGAGTATTTGGTAATGTGTCACAGTGTATCACATATAATAGTTGCTCATCGCTTGCGTGCCTTGCGAAGCGAGGCGAGTCGAGCCGTTAACATGTAGCACTTGGGCGATGAGCACCAAAGGCGCTCAACGCCTGCAAGCCTAGCATAGTGAGGCGAGCCGTTAAGCCACTACAACGCACTACAACTATCAGCACAAACACAAAGAGGCAATGAAACTTAGCCGAAAAACACTTCCTAAACGCGGGATCGCCTTCGCGTGCAAGCGGTTGACAAACGCAGTACTTAGGGAAAAAAAAAATACGAGACGCAAAAAATTACGAGATTAACAACCGAATGACGAAAATGAAAAAACAAGAAAAACACACTAAATACACCCCAAAAAAAAATAATACAAAAACATCACAGACAGCACAGGGCAACAGCCAGGACGTCTGGGAGTGAGGTGGAACGAGAATTTAATTGCCTAAGCGAGGAAAAAAATGGCAGCTGAAAAAAATTAAAACAAGGCTACACGACCACGGACAGCGCAAAACACTGCCAAACGCATAGCACTTTACACATCACACTACGACCTACAAAATACACTATTACAAAAGTCGGAAAATACTCACGAGACGCGTAACACATTGCGAATATGCCGCTTTACACAATAAACCAACGGCTTTACCTCGCGCACGCAGCCTGTTTAGAATGCACACTTGGAACATTCATTACACTTTATAAGCAGGGCACTAACACTTAAAACGTATATTCTATGCTGTCGGAAAATACAAACAGATTGTTAGCTCTTCAGCCTATTGCTCGCTGCATATATGAATTATAAATAATGAAAGTATATTAATTTATTGAATAATTAATTTATTACTTAACTACATATACATAGAAATATAGATCTTTCTTTATCATGACTCATGAAGGTGCTCAGAGGACCAAAAGTACACGACAGGAGAGACTCGCAATGAGCGCCAAAGGCGCTCATTGCGAGGCATGCGCTGAGCACCAAAGGCGCTCAGCGCAAGCCTCGCAATGAGTGCCGAAGGTCCTCACAGTACAAAATGGTTTACATTCTGTGTCAAACAGCATTCCAATGGCTTTCAATTTTCTTGCCCTGTCATTTTTGACGGGCAAGTCGCAAGTTTTCTTTTATTTTCCATAAAACTTAATCAGAAGTTTAACTGCTCTTGGAGGCTATCCCTCTAGCAGTCAATGAGATCAAAATACTAAAGTGTTTTCTGCATTTCCTGTTAATTTCAATGCAATTTAAACTGTTTTAATTAACTTGTTCTCATGCAAAAACACAACTTTTGTAATGTTTAAAATGTGTTAAAAAATAATGTCCTGCAAATGCAAAAAAACAAGACATAGGTTTATGCCAATATAAATATAGAGGTAATATAGAAACATGATTTTTTATGTGTGAGGTAGCCATGAGTGTCCAGTAATTGTAGATTGTAAGAGCCCGTCAGAGCAATCGTAAGTTACTGGAGCCTGTAAGTGAGGTAGTAAGTTAATTTGCTATTCAATTGGCGTCTTTTTGCAGGCTCCAAACGGATTACGGATTTGAAAACTTTGCGGTGGTTAAACCCGGAATTTACAGCCTTCTGATGCCTTCCATCTTTCCCGTCTACAAGTGTTACGAATGCTAAAATCGCAAATCGATATTCAATTGCTACAATTCCCCAAGGCCGCAAATGGTTTCACACCCGTAAACTGCAAATGTAGGAGAAAATCCTATGAGTGATAGAAGCGGTTTTAACCCCTGTAAATGCAAATACAAAATCAATACTGCACTGTAAATAACGGGGAAAGCGATGAAAGACAATAGAATTAATTACACAACAGTCTCAAGCTTGCAATTAGGCAATAAAAAAAAAATCATATTTTTTTATGTGTAATTTTGGGGTTATATCGATCTCGGGAATCAATTAGTAAATACATATCAGGCCACCCATATGGACTAGAACAGTATTGATATTCATTTTTATTATTTTGTATTTTGAGGGTTTGTCATTCTGATCGCATATCAGATCCCCAAACCTAATTCATTGACATGTATCCTCCATGTTTTACTGCCGTAATGATGGCGGTCTCATTTTCTATTGTCGTCGAAATGGGTGGTAACAGTCTTGTTAATTGATCATATTCCCGCCCTAAACTGCTCCGAATCAGTGCATGGTTTACAGTTTTGTTGTTCGGCCCATAACTTGCGGGCTTGTTCAATTTAATAGCACCGGAATTGGAGACGGACGGGCGCCCGCAGACATACTGCCTGTATCCTGCAAGATGCGGGCTTGCAACTGAATCAGGCTCTAAGTTTTCAATCTTGCAAGGTGCTTTGAGAAAGCACTTTGGACACTGGATTCCAAGCTCAAAGCCAGGACCCTCCATCCTTTGTGTTAATAATGCTTTGTTTTGCCTTGATCACAACCCATGTATAGCGCTACAGAATATGACTGCGCATTACAAATAAACTATAATAATAATCTAGAGTATTGCAGTATCTAGTGATACCTTTTTTTTAATTGGACAAACAAAAGTCAGAATGACAACCCTTTCGCAGCAGTACCCCTCTTTATCAAGTCAGAAGCAATACTGAATAAAACAAGCAACACCTTTGTTTTACACACACACACACATATATATATATATATATATATATATATATATATATATATATATATATATATATATATATATATATATATATATATATATATATCCCCTTCTGGATCGCTACCTTGTTGTGGTGAAGGGGCTTCAATTAAGCTGTGAGCTATAACATATTGGGTCACTCAAGTTGGGCAGGTCATAACAGAGATGTCAGACAGATCGTGGACCACTGGAGAAAGAACTGGCCACATAATCCAATATCTTTGCCAAAAAAAAGAAAAAAACATATAGAGAAGCACAACGAGGCATAACCACAGATGTGCCTGTTGTGCAGCGGTCCATAAGGTCACAGAGAGTCAGGAACAACTGAACGACACCCACACTAATATATATATATATATATATATATATATATATATATATATATATATATATATATACAGGGACCCTACCTGAGAGGTCTATGTAACTTGTAACTAACAATGGCTATAAGGGAAAGGTCAGACTAGTCTCACAGCCGGATCCATACCTGACATTTGTACAAATGTGATTTGCTTTTAGCTCCTATTTTATGTCACACTAGCACTAAACATGTCACCTACTCAGCCTATGGTGGGAGATAATGTGAGTTACACAGAAACAGCACAGTATTTACCATTTTTATGTCTACTATGTTTGATAAATGTGTGTTTGTAACCTACATTCACATCTTCCAAGTACAAATCAGTCCCATCTAATTAGCTTATTATTATTATTGTTATTCTAAACTGAGCCTATGAAATAGTCGATAATATACAACTCTCGGCCAGACCTGTCAGAAGGCCGCAGCTCATCCCCGGTGTTTCCTGCCTGTCAGCGCCGGGCCGGGATCCAGAGTCCGAGACCAGGAGAGTCAGCTCCCACCGGTCACGGCTCAAGAAGCCACTTGGTCTCTTTCAGGGCTGTGACTTACTGAGCTGCCGCCCGCAGCGCTCCTGACACCGGGAACTAGAGCCCGAGCGCGCTCCCGAGACCCCGAGCTGCCTGATGGGCCCTAACGTACCGCCCAGACCGTACCGTTTAGACCAGGCCCAAGGTCAATATCATTAGATATATACATAGTGCCACCCTAATGTATGTCTGGCATACACCAGCAAACTACAATAAATATCTTCGTATTCATTTGGATTTAATCCTCTCTCTGTTATATATTATTATTCATATTTATACACCTAGTAGCAGCCCAAGTATAGGTATAGTGCCTCATTGTGGTGAACATTATCAGATTTTATTCCTAAAATATCTTAAGCAACTAAAGAAAGGCATATCTGAAAAATACTATATATATATACTATATATGTGTATATTCTATATGTAACTTCAGTGTGTGGTGATACCCAGTCTCATATTATAAATACACTTAGCAATTTGCTGCTAGTGAAAGCTGACTAAGGTGACAAGCTCAATAGCCATAGGCTGAGATAATTTATTTATTAAATTAAAATTGTATTTATTGGTATATTTTGTTATTATTATCTTTTATTTGTAATTAGCTACTTGCCCATCAAAAATGACGGCAATAACATTTTAATCCTGGCAATGCTGTTTGCCACCCAAGGCGAGGCTCTGCCCCCTCTGAGCACCTTAGTTGCTCATCATGAGCACTTTCTGCGCTCATCGCGTGGCTCGCAATAAGCACCTTCCGCGCTCATTGCGAGCCTCTCCTCCCATCTACTTTCCGGGCCTCGCGATGAGCGCCTTTGCCGCTCATTGCCGGGCTTGGTAACCCGCAACTTTCGTGCTTTGCTATAATTACCTTCGGCGTTCATTACGAGCCTCTCCCCCCCATTGCAGACATTGTACAACCAGCCACTTTCGTGCCTCGCGTTGAGCGCCTTCTGCGCTCATTGTGAACCTCTCCGCACTCTCTGACCCTTGTCTCTGTTTTCCCCCTCTCCCATCCATGTGTCTTGTTTCCCCCTCTCTCCCTGCCCCGTGTTTTGTTTTTCCTTATTTGTTATTCCTCCCCTGTGTCTCTTTTCCTTCTCTCAGCCCTGTGTTTCTTTGCACCCTATCCCCCCTCTCCTTCCCCTGTGTCTTTCTCCTCTGTGTCTCTGCTGTGTCTTTCTCCTCTGTGTCTCTGCTGAAGTGTCTCTGTTCGTTGTTCGTCTGTGTTACTGGCTTCTGCGTTGTGTATTTTCTAAGTCCCACGTGCCTGGCGTTGTAGGGTAAGTGTTACTGGCTTCGGCCTCCTGTTGATCCTGTTTAATAAAATTTATGTTTTTTCGGTCGCCGTTTTTTTCCTTGCCTAGCCGATTTTCGATCTCCGAAAAATGCCAATTAAGCCCAAAATTAGCTTGCAACCTCACTCACAGGGTCCCTGGCTATCCTCCTGTGCTGTGTGTGAGTGTTATAGTTAAAGCTGCAAGCAAGTCCATAACTGTGGTTGTTAAGTCATTCAATCGTGCCCAATGCTCTGTGACCCTATGGACCGCAGCATGCCAGGCACATCTGATCGTTATGTCTCTTGTTGTGTTAATCCATAAGTTTTTCTTGACAAAGATACTGGAGTGTGTTACCGGTTCCTTCACCAGAGGACAGCGATTTGTCTGTCCTATGATCTGCACATGGTATAGCTCACAGCTTCAGTAAAGTACACAATCCCCTTCACATTGACAAGGTAGTGATCCAGAAGGAGAAATCCATAATACAATACAAAAAATATTTTTATATACTTTTATTAGCCTTATATATTAAACTAATCATTGTTGTATATTGAATATTCATATTTTTGCAACTGTTTTCGCTTAACAATATAGGAGGAAGTGAGAGAGTTACAACTTGGGGCATTAAAAGAGTACAAAAGAGTGGCCCCCCATTTTCCCCCCACAGGCCCTGTAGCCCTCTGCGGACCACTTGTGACCCCTCACTGATCTCTGCGGCCTACCTCAGCCTTCTGTGGCCCCTCACAGACCTCTGTGGGCTCCCTCAGCCCCTGTGGCCCCCACAGCCCACTGTGGCCACCCTTGGCCCCTTGTGGCCCCCTCGGTCCTTGCTGGCCCCTGCGGCCCCCTCGGACCTCTGTGACTACTCTCTGGCCTGCAGTGGACCCTTCTCACCCCAGGAAGTGGAGTCCAGCACCGGGCAGGTAAGAAAGTATTTATAGTTCTATAATATAAATTATTGTATCAGTCTGTCAAATTATGTATTGTCATAACCATATTTTAATGTACCCCAGCGCTACAGAATCTGTGGGTGCTATATAAAGACAGATAATAATAATATTAATAACAGTAGCAATTTCAGACTGCAAATTATGCCTCACTAAGGTGACACTTTCCTCTTTTCCCAGCAAGGTCACTAAATCAATGAAATACCTTACAGAGCTGTATAATTGCTCAGATAAATCCAACTTGACTTATGTGTAGAGGAGGATTTATGTCTGAGTGTGTAAAAGTATGGTGTAGTAACCTTCATTGCAAAGTGAGTGTAAAAGCATTAACCAAACCACAATGGAATCCCTCTTTGCTCCTGAAACATCAAAACAAGAATAGTCGTAACTAAATATGTACATTCTACACATTCGAGTCACATTATTATGACCAGCGTATGTACAGCACGGACAGCAGCTAGTTGGTGTGGTAGTGAGTCAATAAGATGCTGGAAGGTTTGCAAGGTATCTGGAGCCATGCAGACTGCAGTGCATCCGACAGCTGATGAAGAGTCCATGGTGGAGGATCCATACAGCTAAAATGCAGATCAAATTGGTCCCAATAGATGTTCTATGGAGTTCAAGTCTGGGTAATTTGGAGGCCAGGGAAGTACATGGAAGTCTTTGCCGTGCTCCTCCAACCACTCCAGGACAATTCTGGCCATGTGACATGTTAAATTGTCCTGCTGGAAGATCCCATCTGCTCCAGGGAAGACATAGATGGATAGATAACCCAGTTGGTTGCAAGTACCTTCCAGAGGTGTGAGTGGACCCAGAGGATGCCAAGAAAACTTTCCCCAGACCCTGCAGCCACCAGCTTGTTTTCTTCCAACAATGGTTGCAGAGTGTTTGTTCATGGAGGTTTCACGCCTGACACTCTAATGTCCGTCCAGTCCATGGAGCAGAAAACGTGACTCATCAAAGAAGGCAACCCATTGCAAATCAGAAGAGGTCCAATTTCGATACTGTCGTTCAAATTGAAGCCATTTCTGACTGAAACCTCATCAGCATGGGTGCAGTGACCAGCCGTTTGCTTCGGAGACCCATATACAACAGGGTTCACTTTATTGTCATTTTAGATAGACATCTGGTAGCCTCCTGTTTTGGATGGAGAGTTGCTCAGCTGTAGCCTGTTGGTTGGCCATCACACACTTTCACAGCCGATGTTTACCTCTGACATCAATGGCACGTGGTGCTACGTAGTTTCCACTCCATTTATTTGCAATGGTGCTGTTTCTCCAGTCACTGTACACTTTAACCACAGCAGCACGCAAACAATTTACAAACTGCAGTTTCAGAAATATTGTCACTTTTGGCCCGAAAGCCAATGATCATCCCCTTTTCAAGGTCAGATAAATTGCATTATTTACCAATGACATTGATGGTTGATATGTTTGCAGAATGTCTACATGTCACCTTATATACTCACCAAGCCAGCTTACAATATGTGCCGTATGTCAGGGGCTACTCACTGCTGACGTCACAAGTAGGTGGTGGTCAAAATAATGCGACTCGACACTGTATGTTGTGTACTTTATACCACAGTCCAAATATGCATACACAGTGCTTTATTGTACTTGTATGCAACTGTAATAGTGTATTAAATCACTAATTCTATTATAATTCAGATCACGGATTTAATTTTCTGTTAAATCATTAAAAAAAAGTGTTAGGCAGATCTTAGATGCTGGGAAACTTATAAATCATCCATCTATCCTCCTGCCACTTCATTACAATGAGACAGTCTATCTGAATATATCAAGCCTTGCTGCACCTTTGTGAATATAGGCAGTAATCTGTCTATTCCAAAATTGGCATTTGGCCTTTGTATGTCTGGGATCAGCTTCAAAAGATCTTCTCCTTCTTGGAGATATTCCATACCCTCTTCTTGATCCTGGGAATGAAAATGCTATTAATGGCACCACTTTCTTAGCCCTGATGAGATCTATCCCACAGTATACCACACATAGTTTTTTCCTCTGCTGGGTTTTGTTGCTCTTGGCTTAGTTGGGCCCTGACATATGTAAACAATTATTTATAATGTTATGTTTACTTTCTCAGATCACTTATAGTTTTAATAATATTAGTACATTAACATGCAGTGTTCTTCTCAGGAATCTTCAGCTGCTGGATGGCATAAAGGAGCTGGCGGGCGACACTACAGAGCAGGGGGGCACACATGACAACAATGCGTGACTGCCTGCAATCTTCCCCTAAAGTCTGGTGGAGCTCCAAACTCGGATGGCAGGAGGAGCACATGCCCAGAACGGCCTGAGGAGAACACTGATCTTCATATAAAGCAGGACCAGCATGAAGTGGAGCCAGCCTTTCACCCAAATTCAGGGTTACAATGTTTCCTTTTTTGTGTGCAATGGAGACAAAGGCATTATAAAATCCCTTAAAGGTATATGGAAGTTTCCTTTTTTAAAATTAAAAAGAACTACATAAGTGTTTGCTTATTTAAACATAATTTTATTGATAAGTTCTTAAAAGCTCTGTTTTCACTAGCTCAAATCTTCCAAGCAGCCCCTGCAAAGTCTGCCAAAGCTTATTTGGATTAAACAACTTTAGATTGACATCAGCTAGCTTTGATGTGACACCATCCCTTTAAAAGAGACCTGAGGTTCAAAAGATTGTAGTATAGGAAAGTGCCTATATAAAAGTGGATATTTTCAATAGGAAGCTATTTAAAAATGTTGTCTAAAAATAAAAATTCAGCTTTAAATTTACAGACTTTTGGCTGTCACTCAGCTCAAGAGATCCTCCCGTAAAAACTCTCCTTTTTATGAATTCCTTATGACCATCATAATCGATAAATGCCTCTCTGATAATTTACTTTTGTGGGTGATTTGTCAGGTGTCAGTCAGAGAACAGCCAGCCAAAATAATTACAATAGAAGTTGGCTGCAAAAGAAATCAATTAATCCACTAATGAGAGTAATCAGATAATGAAAACAAGACCACTTTAGTTGTGGGATTTCTTGAACTGACTCACAGAAAAACAGCATTAAACTTACAAAATTCTGGCTATTACTAAATAAAAACATTAAAATACCTTCTAGTTGCAAATATTTATATTCAGACTAGCGAATTGCCCGTCAAAAAATGACGGCAATGAAATTGTAAGGTAGCTAATGCTGTTTGGTGTGTACTACTGAAATATCTAATACATTACTAAATTAATATACGTTACCTATTTTGAAGCATTCTGTTGAAGAGCTGGCAATCTGTTTTGAGGTTGCTGCAGCATTAGTGGTGTGGAGCTGCTGTGTAAGCGTGCTGAATGTGTGCAGTGTAAGAGTGTGCGTGCGCGAGACCAAACCGTTAGCGTAGTTGTGTACTTCCGCATTAGCGTAAAATGGCGGGTAATGTGTGGTATGCATCTTAGCGGAATATCCGTAGGTCATTTGTGGTGTTTTAAGAGTTTCTTGTGGTGTTTTGCGTGTTTAGAGTGCTGTAGCCTCGTTTTCGTTTTGTTCGGCGGACATTTTTTCTCTCGCTTAGCGATTTTTTTAGTGTCTAAACTCTTTCATTTTTAGTTAACTGAAGGTGTAAGTTTGGCGCTCCATGCCAGCAACTGAGGCTCTCGCTACGCAACTATATATGTGATACTCTACTACCATAACTGGGAGTTCTGCTGTAGCCATTTAAGGGATATTAACACTTTATATGATAACAACAACTAGACCACTCTGGTTGGGAGATCACTAGAACTGACTTGAAAATGTTGTAAATTCAAAGCTGCTTTTCTATTACTAATCTGTATTACTAGATTTTTTCATTAACTTCCTTTGCAAATATTTTTATTGATACTACATTGCCATAACTGGGACCTTTGCAGTGGCCATTAACATGGATGTTAACACTTTATATGTCATATTTAACAAAGTCCTCAACCAATGCATATAGAGCCTCATTCAATTGAGTCATCATAAGATACTTAATGTTGGACTTAAGTTGGCAGGCCTGCTGCAGGCCCAAGTTAAGTTGCTATTCAATTGTCCAGGCCTGCAAGTTAGGGGTTGATTCCGAAAATCGAAAAACATTGCCATCGGAAGTAGCATTTGCGGGCTTGGGAGCAAGCCCATTACTCCCAATGCAGAAACAGCCAATGGAAACAGAGATCGTCATCATGAACACCCTTGAGCCCGTATTTTGTAAGTGAAGGCTGTAGGACTTTGACATCGAACCTCCATTTTTAAAGTCCTATGGGCTTCAATCTCCAAGCCTGTAGGACTTTGAAGAAAATGTAGGTTGGATTTCAAAGTCCTACAGGCTTGGAGGTTGAAGCCCGTAGGACTTAACATTGATTGCTGTGCTCAATATAACACGAAAATTAAACATGAAATAAGGTATTGGAGAATGTTGTGCTATTAATTCTAACATCACTTTCACTCTTCATAAAAGTGCAGTTTTGCTTTTTTATTTGGTTTTTTTGAAGTGCTCCAATTTGTCGTTAAGCCCTTTGCGAGACCTTCTTGGTACCAGTAACTTGTGGTTAGATGTTTGCCATTTGCGGGCTTGAAGGAGCGGTTAGCAAGGGGGAATCAGACCAATTGAAGGGCATTAACTTGTGATTTTACAAATCGTAATGGATCGCAGCTCGCAGCACGTAACTCGATCAGAGCCCGCAAACGGAAGTCAATTGAATAGCAAAATAACTTGCGACCTCCACTTGCGAGCCCGGATCTTAAAATCGCAGCAATTGAATGAGGATCATAGAGCACGAGAACTCGATCGGAGTAGGACGCATGTCTGCAGGCCTCACAGCCGCCGTAATTTATGGTGCTATTCAATTAGCTGGGCCCGCACATATCGCAAACCATGCTATCGAAAGTAGCATTTGCGGGCTTGAACATGATCGCTGATGCAAGGCCGTTTGAAACAGCCAATGGAATGTGGGTCCGATCGTGACTCGTGGTTCAAACCCGTATGAATTTGAAATCCAACCTCCATTTTTCATTGAAGTCCTACAGGCTTTAACCATGAGTCATGATCGGACCCACATTAAATCGGCTATTTCTAACCGTGCGTTACGGCCTTGCATCAACGATCATGTTCAAGCCCGTAAGACTTCAATGAAAAATGGAGATTGGATTTCAAAGTCCTACAGGCTTGAATTATGAGTTACGATTGGACCCACATTCCATATATAGTGCAATATTGATAAAGCCGTAAATATGATATTCTATTACATGCGAGTTCCATTATATTTATCAACACATTGATTGCCAGGATCAATATAAAACGGAAATTAAACATGAAATCAAGTATTTTGTTGGGCCGATTTGAGAGCTTGAGAATGTTGTGCTATTAATTCTAAGACCTAACATCACTTTCACTTTTAATAAAAATACAGTATTGATTTTTTATTTGCTTTTAAAGTGCTCCGGACATGTCATTAAGCCCTTTGCGAGACCTCCTTGGTACCCTTAACTTGTGGTTCGACTTTTCCCATTTGCCGGCTTTTACGGCGTGGTTAACGAGGGCGAATCGTAGCAATTGACTTGCGATTTGCGATTTTAGCATTCGGAAGTCTTGCGAAAGTGAAAGATCAAAGGCTTGGAGGAGCATTAACTTGCAAATTTGAAAATTGCTATGGATCGCAGCCCAAAGCTTGTAACTCGTTCGGAGCCCGCAAAACAATGCCAATTGAATAGCAAGATAACTTGCAGGCTCCATTTCCGAGCCCTGATCTCCCGAAAGCCTCAATTGAATGAGGCTCATAGTATTCAATCAAGCAGTTCATTATGTCCTGAGGGGTATGGCAAGTGTACCTGCTGGAGGACAAAGTGTACAAATAAAGAATGAAGTAACATCTGATTGCATTGAAGATGTGATTCATACAGCCAATTTAAACTTCGGTACTTAAAATAAACAATGGCAGAGATGAGCTGTAAATTGGCAATGATTTCACAAGTGTTCAGAATTCTAAGCATCTACAATGAGCTCGAGATGAATCTGGGCAAGCTACAAGCGGCTAACAGTCATTCTCAGAATGTTAAAACAATTTGTGTCACTTAGTTTGTATGTATATATGAATGTGTTTACAACTAATGTTTTTTTCACTGCTTTTTTCATTCAGATTACACAGAGTTTGTTCTAGATTACTGTTGATTCACTGTGTATAAGACATGCCAACATGGTGGATGATGTTGTAGCAGCAAAGACGTGTTTTCAAAGAACATAAATACATATTTGTCCTGCAATAAATAGAATAAGCGTATTTGTTTTGTTGTGTAATTGTTCTGTTGTGTCGATTCTCTGTGGACCATGCCAGGCACATCTACAGTTGGTAATGCTTATACATAAGGTTATCTTGACACAGATACTGGAGTGAGTTGCTAGTTTCTTCATCAGAAGACCTCTCTTTTATGACCTGCCCATCTTGAGTAACCCTACATGGTATAGCTCACAGCTTCATCAGAGTAAACAATACCCTTCACCACGAGAAGGTAGCAATTTAGAATGGGAAGTGTTTATGTTAGAAGATAACAAGTTAACCTTTCGGCCGTTTTCTGAGCCAAGACTGAGAGTATCTTAGAATCAAAATAAACAAAGGTCTTAGAGTCACAGTTTAAAGTTATCCCAGATCGATTAAAATAACTATAGTAATAACCCTTCCAAAGGAAATGAGGAAATGTGAAAAAATGGATACTGGAAGGGGAAACTTGTTCCCATTCATTTTTCAGGTCCTACTTAAGCAAGAATACATTTTAAATCACACAGCATGTCATATAAATGTGTATGTTGCTTAAAGGTCAAATGCCAGTTGAGATTAAAAATAATGAAAGCCCATCCTTGGGTTTTCAATACTGAACTGTTGGCCATTACAGGAGCTAGAACAGACTAGTAATCCACTATGGATGCTATTAGTTCCCATATTAGGTTAGCCAGCATGAATCCAGGACAGGTCTTGTGTACAGTCATAGAAAGCATGAAAAGTTACACTTCATTAAGCCCATTTGGTGCCACCATGTCTGGAACTGTATCCATCCAGTTTCTTCTTGTAATAAAATGTTGTATTTGCCCCCCTTGTTTATGTTTTGGAACATGTTCAGTGATCATATATTTCAAAGCAGCCACAGAATAATTCTGTTGTAAGAAGTGCTTGGCTACTGGTTTATCGCTCTTGCCATGTTTAAATGATGCACTAACAGAAGTATGATGGTTTGTCATCCTCTCTTTGAACGATTTACTAATTTTTCCAAATCACATTAGTTCACAGGGGCATTGAATAATATAGATCACAAAAGAACCATTACAGGAGATGGTGTTTGATGGAAATTATAGTCCAAATGGGGGTGGTAGAAATAGGGTCTTTGTTGCCATTCCCTTGCAAGAGATGCAGACTGGGCATTTGAAATGTGCCATTTTTGGTTTAACCAGTCACATCTCTGAAAAAGGGGATGCGTTTCCAGTATTGGCCTGTTTAAACAAGTAAATTCCTTAAGCCGTTTTATTGGACCCCTGTAGTGTATTTACAAATAAACCTCATATGTTTGTTTTTTGGGCATAAACTATTAAAAACAGTGTGCAGTTAAAAATAAGGCAAAAGTTAGTTTTCCCTTCAAGCAGAGCTGCTTATATCCTTCTAGGTGTGCCTACCAAGAGGCGTGGCCATCTTCACCTGGCAGCTGGTTTAAAGAAAAAAACTGACCAGTCCAGAATTGACATGCACTGTAACTGGCAGGGCCTATGAGAGAGCTGCAAGTAGGTCACAATACAGCTGTTACCTTTGTGTATGTCATGGAGGCGGAGCTAATTGTGTCAAGTGGTGAAGCCAGTGACATCATAGCTTAGTCTGCTTCCAAGCTCTATGATGATTCAGCCCCCAGACAGAGCTGGCTACGTCCCCAGGGAGGTGGAGAAGGGCAGCTCTGCATGAGGAGATAATAGACAGTTTAAAAAGTAAGACAAATATTAACTTTTATTTATTTTACAGTGCATACTGTTTTAATAGTCTTTGCCCAACAAGCAAACATATTCATTGTAAATGTACTACAGTGGTTCTTTAAAAGCTAGTTAGTAGCATGCTATAGACAAAAAGATATCCAAAACTGTGCTCCATTACTTTGCTCCAAGAGATCTCTTTGAGTATGGTTGAAAACAGTGTTAAAAGACTGGTCCAGATCCTGTATTTATATTTAATTTATTTATTAACTGGTGAGAATTTTAGATTACAAGTAGGGACAATTTAAAAAGATTCAAATTCTGTTTTTTATATTACATTTTTTTATTAACTGATGAGAAAATTTAGATTACAAGAGTACAGATAATTCAAAAAGATTGACATTACATTCTTCAAGAAATATCTATACAAACCTAGCATTTGGAGTAAAAATGAGCAAAAATGACCAAATGCACACTCGTATAGTATAAAAAAAAGGCTCATATGAATATAATATGAACTTTTATATTTTCCATACAAAACTGAAAAAGAAAATAGAAGAAATAAAAAAAAGTAAAATGAGCAATACATAACTTAATTACAACTAAACGTTTGGCTCTTGATTGTTCTGTAGACCATTGTTGTTCCAGTCTACCATAATGTATATCTAATTAATATCATCTGATAATACATTTTAAGAGTCATCCACAGATCCTTTTTGTATAACCTCCAGCTTCCAATCTGTTATATGTCAGTCTGTATGATAGCATTGTCTGATTATATATCATGCAAATAAACTGAGTAGTGAATGGCAGTGCCTAGGATGGTGGAAAGTGTCCACATGCAGTATAGTATTCCTAAGCATACTTTTATGGTATACTGTACTAGCCAACCTGTCATTCCTTCTGCACACAGTCACATCTAAGAAAATAAACTTGTAGTCTGTCATAAGTAGATATGAAGCATATTGGGGAGTTATATTTTTTCAGATAAGACACTAAATTATCAAATTAATCTATAGTACTAAAATGTATTATATTCATTTAATGTATTTTAAGTACACAGATCAATTTTTCGGTCCTATACGAACGGTCTTTTAGTCTGACTAAGAGCATAACTAGCATCAGTTTGATGCCTCTGCTTGTCCCTGGAGGCATCCGTTATTCTTTATTGAAGGTTGTATATGTGATGACCATTTATAATCCTGTAGGAACAAAGCTTACAATTATTGTTGCAAGATATCTGCTTCTGAACATGTCAGCGTGAGATCTTCTTAATAACAAATCCCTCTCCCTTCGTGGAATCATTTTAGGCTTCCCCCAGTGATAGCCTCTCACTATCAGCTGCTCTCACTTTTAAATATGACTGATCTATCCCTGGTCAACTTAGAATGTATTATTCTGGTTACAACCTATGGGGAATCTACCTCTAAACGTAACTAATCTGAAATTAAAGGTATTTTCCTTACAGCAGCTCGCTACAGGATGAACCCACCCATCATTGTAACTAGTGTTGATAGTACATCAATGGGGTCAATAAAAAAATCTAAATTATATGTAGATGATCCAAGTAAACCTAGGATGGATGGATCACCTTTTGTAATGATATAGAAATCACAAAGTTGTGGAGACCAGTAGCCAAGGTCAGCAATAATCCAGTTCCGCAAACTTGTAGGTGAAAACAGGAACAAGGTTTATTGAAGTGATCAGAAACCACACAATAATCTGGCAAGGATCAATAGACAGGAAGTGCCTTATATAGGCCAAGGACCAGACACAGCTGAAGAGACTTAGGTACTGATACAATTGCTAGCAGAGTCAAGCTTATAAGGTCTCAATGGAATTCACAACAGGCAGGCTGGCGCAGTGGTAGGGAAGAGGTATAGCAGCCTGGGGACCAGGGTTCAGAACCCAGCAGAGTCAATTCCTCACATTACCCCCGCCTCTATAGGTGCAGCCTCTGGATGCCCTATTACCTGGTTTAGCAGGGTACTGCACATGAAAAGACCGAAGGAGATCAGGAGCGTGAATATTGTCCACTGGTTCCCACGAACTCTCCTCCTCACCATAGCCTTTCCAGCGAACCAGATACTGAAGCTTGCCACGGAAGATCCTGGAGTCAAGAATTTTGTCCACTTCGTACTCATCCTCACCATCCACGAGGACTGGAGGTGGGGCAGGCAGGGCTCGGCCAGGGAAAGTGTTTTCATGAAAAGGTTTAAGCAGTGCAACGTGAAACACTGGATGTATTTTCATGGAATTCGGGAGTTGTAAACGGAAAGTGACAGCATTGATCTGAGCAATGATCTCAAAAGGTCCCATGAACCTTTGACCCAATTTATGAGAAGGAATCCGAAGCTTGAGATTCCTTGTTGACAGCCACACCTTGTCACCAACGTGATAGACTGGGGCCTCCTTTCTATGCCTATCAGCAGCTCTTTTGTAACATTCCTGAGCCTCCAAAAGAGTCTCTTTCAACAGTGCTTGGGAATCACGTAAGGCCGTTAGCCGGTCAGCGACAGCAGGAATGGAAGTAGTAATTGGGAGACTGACTAGAAAGGTCGGATGGTAACCATAGTTGGCAAAAAATGGGCTCAAAGAAGTGGAGCAGTGTTGGGCATTGTTATAGGCAAACTCCGCCGTGGGTAGAAAATCCAGCCAGTCATCCTGCAGGTAACTAATATAGCACCGCAAATATTGCTCCAAAGTCTGGTTGGTTCGCTCAGTCTGTCCATTACTCTGCGGATGAAAAGCTGACGACAGATTTACATTAATACCTAGATTAGAACAAAAATGTTTCCAAAAACGAGACGTAAACTGTACTCCCCTGTCAGAAACTACTTCATCAGGCACTCCATGCAAGCGAAATATTTCCTGAATAACCAGGTCAGCTGTCTGTTTAGCTGAAGGGAGACCACGAGCTGGTATGAAATGACCCATCTTAGTTAACCTGTCCACAACAACAAGAATGGTAGTGTGTTCCTTAGAGGGAGGTAGTTCCACAATAAAGTCCATGGATATAGATCCCCAGGGACGATGAGGAATCGGAAGAGGCTGAAGCAAGCCAACAGGGGATGAGCGAGGAGTCTTATGTCTGGCACACACATCACAAGAGAACACATACTTCTTAACATCCTCATGATACTTCGGCCACCAAAAGGATCGGGCAAGTAGCTCTTGTGTCTTTCGGATTCCTGGATGACCTGCTGGTTTTGAGTCATGGTAGAGACGTAAAAGGTCCAGTCGCACTGACTCCGGAGCAAACAGACGTTGTTGAAAAATCCAAAACCCATTACGCATCGTCATATGGAGGTCACGAGGAGGATCACGAAGAACTGGGTCTTCAGCGTAGCCCTTTTTAATGCGAGACATCAGATCAGAAGGAAATGTAACTCCTATAAATATATCCTCTGGCAAGATGGTGGTCTTGGTTACGGTAGTATGGAGGGGGTCAGCTATTCTAGACAAGGCATCTGCCTTACCATTCTTGGAGCCAGGACGGTATGTAACCGAAAAAATTAAACCTTGAGAAGAATAGGGACCAGCGTGCTTGTCTGGCTGACAGTCTCTTAGCTGATCGAATACATTCCAGATTTTTGTGATCTGTGAGGACAGTAATTGGATGGGTAGCTCCCTCCAAGAGATGTCTCCATTCGGTGAAGGCAGCTTTTATAGCCAATAGTTCTTTATTCCCTATGTCATAGTTTCTTTCTGCTGGAACCATCTGGCGGGAATAGAAAGCACACGGATGTAACAGCATCTTAGGTCCAGTCCTTTGAGACAGTATAGCACCAACAGCTGAATCAGAAGCATCAACTTCCACAATAAATGGTAATTCCGGCTGAGGATGTACCAGGACAGGGGCCGAGGTAAACAGAGTCTTCAATCAGGAAAATGCGGTATCCGCCTTATCGGACCACTGAAAAGGAGTCCCTTTACGTGTGAGTTCAGTGATCGGTGTAATAACGGCAGAGAAATTCTTAATGAAACGCCTGTAAAAATTGGCAAACCCCACAAATCTCTGAACATCTTTTACATTCTTGGGGATGGGCCAGTCCAGCACAGCTTTAATTTTACTTGCGTCCATACTTAAACCTTTGGGAGTTATTACATACCCCAGGAATTTAATTTCTGTTTGTTCAAACTCACATTTTTCTAGTTTAATGTATAGGCGGTGGGTACGAAGGCGCTCTAGAACTATACGGACCTGTTTTCTGTGGTTTTCAAGATTATCAGAGAATATTAGGATATCATCCAAATATGCCACAACAAACTGATCCAGGAGATCTCGTAGAACATCATTGATAAGATGCTGGAAAGTTGCAGGGGAATTACACAGCCCAAAAGGCATTACTAGATATTCGTAATGCCCTTACCTGGTTCTGAAATGCGAACCAGATTATATGCCCCCCGAAGATCAAGCTTCGTAAATATTTTAGCTGAGCTGAGTCTCTCCAAAAGTTCAGGAATCAGAGGCAAGGGGTAGCGTTTTTTAACAGTGATGTTATTAATGTCCCTGTAATCAACGCATGGCCGTAGGCTGCCATCTTTCTTTTCTACAAAGAAAATAGGAGCTCCTGCTGGAGAAGTAGATGGTCGAATAAAGCCTTTGGCAAGATTTTCTTGGAGGTATTCACGAAGAGCTTTCAATTCAGGCTCAGAAAGGGAATATATACAGCCAAATGGGATAGCAGCCCCAGGCAACAGCTCTATTGGGCAATCATAAGGCCTGTGTGGTGGAAGCTGATCAGCATTCTTCTTATCACAGACATCTGCAAACTCCCGATATTGTAGAGGAAGCTTAGTCAAGTTTGTAGCAACCATTTCATTAATTGTTGTGGCAACAGGTGTTACCTTAGAGGGTTGACAATTCATTAAGCAGTGTTCTGAAGGAAAGGACAAAGTTCTGATCTTCCAATCAATCTGTGGGTTATGCAGAGCAAGCCAAGGTACCCCCAAAATCACTGGAAACTGTGTTGAGGAAATTAGGTGGAAAGAGATAGCCTCATGGTGATTCACTTCCACAGTCAATTTTAAGGGCACAGTCTCATGTGTAACCGGTCCTGACGTAAGTGGAGAACCATCAACTGTCTCCATTAACACAGGTGAAGAATTAGGGATAGACTGAATTCTATTTCCTGCTGCAAATTCAATGTCCATAAAGTTTCCGCCTGCTCCAGAATCTATCATAGCGGTAGTTGAAGTTTTACGATCACCACATTGCAACGTGATAGGCACCACAAAATGAGGATGTTGAGTCAACATACCCTCTTCACCATGAGCCAGAGAAAACAAGGGTTGTGTGACAGAATTCAGTTGATCCGAAATCTGGGATTGGTGTCGAATCTGTGCACCCTCAGCCGCCATAGCTATTGTTCTTTTGGATTTGCTAGGGCAATTGATGGCATAGTGCCCTGCACTACCACAATACAGGCATAAATTGTGAGTGCGTCGCCGCTGTTTTTCTTCGTTGGATAATGGCCCTCTTATTAGATTTACCTGCATAGCCTCTGGCTCAGAGTCTGTAGGTGTTTGTGGGATCGGAGTAGAAGTTCTTGAATAGGAAATTGGAGTAGTACTTGGTCTAAAAGAGCCCTGTCTTTCCAATCTTCTTTCAGAAAGTCTCCGATCAATACGGATAGCCAAACGCACAAATGCATCAAAGTCAGCAGGAAGATCAACACGAGCTAGCTCATCTTTTATAGCTTCTGAGAGACCTTTTCTGAAGTGGAACCTCTGGGCTGATTGGTTCCAGGTAGTATCAGCAACCCACTGTCTGAATTCAGCAGTATATTCAGCCACTGAGCGCCTCCCTTGATGCAAATGAAGGAGAGTGGCTTCTGCTGTAGCACATCGATTGGGGTCATCAAAAACTAGGCACATGGCCTCAAGAAAGTCATTTAGATTACCCAAGACTGGATTGTCTTGTTCCAGAAGAGGGGAGCCCCAAGCCAGGGCTTCATCTTTGAATAAGGAAAAAATAAATTCCACCTTCTCTCTTTCAGATGGAAATTGGTGAGGTAACATCATGAAGTGCAAACGGCATTGATTTAGGAAACCCCTACATTTTTTGCGATCTCCTCCAAACTTTTCTGGCAGGGGCAAGCGGGCCTCTTGAGTAGGTGTAACATCTCGTGCCCTGTAGCTGGTATACTCACTGTGCATTGACTGAAATTTATTTTGCAGTTCAGCTACCTGGTCCTGCAGCACTTGGATGGTCTGTGCCTGGGTCTGCACAGTTCTTGCAGTAAAAGCAACCTGTTGGGCCTGCAGTTCAGCTACCTGGTCTTGCAGCACTTGGATGGTCTGTGCCTGGGTCTGCACAGTTCTTGCAGTAAAAGCAACCTGTTGGGCCTGCAGTTCAGCTACCTGGTCTTGCAGCACTTGGATGGTCTGTGCCTGGGTCTGCACAGTTCTTGCAAATAAAGCAACCTGCTGGGCCAATGCAGAATCTGTCCCGGCGGTCTCCATGAAAGGGCCATATTATTCTGTAATGATATAGAAATCACAAAGTTGTGGAGACCAGTAGCCAAGGTCAGCAATAATCCAGTTCTGCAAACTTGTAGGTGAAAACAGGAACAAGGTTTATTGAAGTGATCAGAAACCACACAATAATCTGGCAAGGATCAATAGACAGGAAGTGCATTATATATGGCCAAGGACCAGACACCTGACCAGACACAGCTGAAGAGACTTAGGTACTGTTACAATTGCTAGCAGAGTCAAGCTTATAAGGTCTCAATGGAATTCACAACAGGCAGGCTGGCGCAGTGGTAGGGAAGAGGTATAGCAGCCTGGGGACCAGGGTTCAAAACCCAGCAGAGTCAATTCCTCACACCTTTCTATAAAAATAATTATCTGTCCCGTCCCCTAGTAAATTAAGTTTCCATTTACTCCAGACCATTGCAAGTAGCAGAGGGCCCCTATCCTGTCATGTGGGCAGAACTAAACCCCACCAAGATACAGGGTACCATAATCACTGGCTGGGCCCTAGCTCCAATGTTAAATTGGAAACCTGTTTGTCATATTGGTTTGCGTACTGCTGATTAAAGTTGTCAGAACCCCAACCATAGAGCACTGACTAGAGGGTTGACACTTAATAATTATTAGTAATGTAGAATAGATAACCATAACTTTGCAGAAAAATTGCCGCTCCTATCGGGCTGCCAAGCTGTGAACATGAGTGATAAACCAGATAGTTATGGTGAAAAATATGTTTGTTTAAGGATGCTCTTGGCGGATGTCTTGAGTTGGGCAGAATGCTTTAAATTAAGAAAAATAAATGTTTGAAAATTGTCATTGTTCACTACTGCACAAATACACCTTGATTATTTTGGGAGAAACATCACCCTTTAACCTATCCAACACCCCACAGGCCTCAAAGACCTCAAAGACATGCAACAGATGAATGCAGTCCAATACATAGTAAACCGCCTGAACAATCATATATATGATTGTCGTACTACAAGTTGTCGTCACGCTTTGCTTGCCTTGCGAAGCGAGCAGTTAAGGCATGCAGGACTTAGGCTGCAAAGAGCGCCGAAGGCGCTCATTACACTGCAAGACGAAAAACGTAGCACTTTGCTGGCTAACCGCGAGGAACGCAGTTTGCTAATTTAATGGGGAGAGCCAGGAAGCGTGTTAGTGAAGTTGCAAGCGAATTTGAGCCATCTTTGCAGTTTTTGTTGAAAATTAGCTACGCGAGGAAAAAAATGGCGGACGAAAAACCTTAAAGATCAGAAACCGGATGAAAACAAGGCTGAGCAAAGCCATGCACGCAGGACTTAGAAAATATATGACGGCAAAGACCGTAACACTTACACCAACAACTCCAGGCACGCTGGACTTAAAATAAAACTAACGGCAGTCAGCGTGTAAGATTCAAACATTCTTTAGACACACAGAGGAGAAACACACAGGGAAGGGACAGCGGGGAGATGGTGGAAAGAGACACATGCCATTCCCAAGCACAAAACTTACAGGTTAACCACCCCGCAATGAGCGGCCCGTATAGTAGACGGGAAAGGCTTGCAAAAGCCTCACATTGTGTGGCAAACAGCATTGCTAGCCTTACAATTGTATTCCCGTCATTTTTGACGGGCAATTTCCTAGTCTGAAAATAAACATGAGGAATAGGTTTTAAAAAGTATGTATATAATTAAACCCTATCATATTGTAGTTAGTTCAAAAAGCACCACATAACCTTATCATGCATTGGAAACATGGAGACATTACCATTTTTGCAAGCAATGTAGCTTTAACTTTGTTTTTCTATCATAGATGTTCACGGTTAATTAATTACGGTACTCACTTTTGAGGAACAGCTTATTTTCTGTATATTTCATAATATCTTTTTTAATTTCCAACTATTTCAAGTTTATTCCTATAGGATTACATTAACTTTTATTTCAGCTAAGTTAAGGTAGGGTTAATAGATAATAGTTTTCATATAGCACATGGGACCAGTGTTTAATCATCTGCAGGGTGTTCTGCAGAAATTAAGTCTTAAATTCAGTTTCTCTCCCAATGGCTTCATGTAAATTTACAAAACAGGATTATATTATATGTAAGCTTAAAACCCAAGAAGCTATTGGCATAAACATTTCATTCAGCTTATTTATTCAATCCCAAAGTATAAATGCACTGCAAATAAAATCTACTATTAGATTCTCTAGGTGCTGTGCAAATAGGATAAGTACATTTGTTTTTAGGTCTCCTCATCTTCCCCCTTCCCAGTATATTTCCTTCTATCATCTCTCTCTTTTCTTCCTTCCTCTATTCCCATATAGGGAATAGACTTATTTCAGTCGAGACCTTGAATCATGGATCAAAAGGGACTTTGATGGCTATAGGAAATGTGGGAGGCAGGGAAGAGTGGGACGACGCAGTCCTCTAACAAGGCGCTATGTCTGTGAAGTATGGTTGGACAGACATGCTGTGGGGGTGTTACCAGTCTCTGGGAGCTAGATTGGAAAGGTGACACAATGATTGTCATGGGGAAGGAAAAAAACATCTACACTCCTAGGAACTGATGCATGTCCATGGGGAGACCAAGTGCTATCCTAGTACCAAAACAAGCATTAAAGTGGCTTGACTCTGACTCTTTATGTTTTGTTTTTCTCACCAGAAGGGAACTCCTTGCTCACTGTGCCTTAGGTAGGATGCTACACCTTACTTACAAGATCCAAGAGAGGCCAAAACGTGACTGGGGTTTGGTGATTCTCCTGTTTAAGGCTGGATCACTCCTTTAAGCAGAATATTTCTCCCTGTGAAGGGCACAAATGAGCTAAAAGAGGCTGCTCTTTGAGTAGATAAGAAGACATATGGAACTGACCTTCTTAGGTGTTGTTTGTTCTCAGATGAGAACTTCTGACTTTTTTTGTTTAGTTTATCTCACCTTATGGATGATAGGGGGCTCGAGACATGGGCTCCATGCTCACTGCCTTAGGGAGTAAGAGCTGCACCTCACTGACGAGGCACACAGAGAACGAAACAAACGTCTGGGGTTTGCTGTTTCTCCTGTTCATGGTAGAATTGCCTGGTATTTCGGGGCTGGATAACTCTATTGAGTGAGACCAGACTGATATACTACAGGAAATTTCTCTGTAGGGCACAAGTGAGCTAAAAGAGGTTGCTGAGTAGGTAACCAGACCTATAGAACAAACCTACTTATGTGTTGTTCGCTCTCAGGTGAGTGCCTCTAACTCTTTTTGTTTTGAATCAATATTAATTGTTATTGGGTTTTTTATGAGATTTCCCAGGACTGGTAATGCCATTGGGAGATGCCCAAATAAACAACCCTCTCAAAAAAAAATGGGAGCCAAGGCCCATATACTAGTGATTATAAATGACACTACCAAATGAAAAAGCAAACTGTAGGACCTTACCAAAAACCAAAATCAGAACATAGTTATCAGCTCATTTGGCCAATTAGGTTACTTGAGTGGCCTGAAGATTCTACAGTGCAATTACATGATCCATACCATGTCACAAATAGTTTAAATTCACAAATGAAAATAAAGTCAGGGTCCAGAATATGTATGTTTTGAAGTATTCACTCAAATATGTTATTAGAATTGCATTCAAACTAGCACAGGATGGAAGCTGAGAAGAAGATCCAAGAGGAAGAACAAGCCCACCTGTTAACTTCTTCTGATCTGAAGCTTAGATGGAGGTCCAGGGAAATGCTAAGTAATATGTGCACACTAGTCCAGAACCTAAGGTGAGGGATAAATAGAACAGATCATGACACAGGAGGACCATGCAAGTGGAGCAGATGTAACAGGAAGACTAGAATGACTAGAATGACATTTTCATATTTACCTGAAGTAAAATTGATGTTTCTAAATTATTCTAAACATAAATTATAACAAATGATAACATCTGCTTCCTTTTAATTTATCTCAACCACTTCCGACAATTCCTTCTAGTAAACTTTTGAGAATGAGACTCATGACCTTTCAATTTTGTTGTACAAGTCCAGTCCTCTAGGGCTAGAATCACATTTTTCTCAGGATATTTAATTTATGTATAACCAAGTCAATAATTATGTGAGTTTTATTTTATTAACCTGTGTATAGTTATGAATATCTGGGAAATCTAAACTGTATCCAAGCCTGGGGGCCTCATTCAATTGCGATTTGCCAAATTCAATAGGGCTCTATATAAGCACGGAGCATTTTTTTTTACAAACATTTTTAGTTAGTGAAGACCTTGCTTTTGGATAGGTCACAAACTAAAAACTTCTGTAACAAAAATATGCTATGTGCTTATATAGAGCCCTATTCAATTTGCCAAATCGCAATTTAATGAGGCCCTGGATAATTTGGGTTGAATTAGTCTATTAAAGGGCTTACATACTCGAAATCAGGTGTAGTCAATTAATTTAAAATAATCATTTGGCCCAAAAATATTTGTCAGGGTTTGGACTCTATATTATATTTATTAATATATATATATATATATATATATATATATATATATATATATATATATATATATATATATACAGATATATTTTAATAAGATGGCGCTGAAAAAGGGCACAGGAAGGGTGATTATACAAAGAATGATACCCAGAAAAAGGTTATCATTAATATATTAATAATGGGCAGAATTTTTGCCGTATATTATTGAATAATTATATACTATTGTCTAGTGTTACGGTAAAACACTAATGGTCGCAGTAGCAAGAAAAATGCGTCTGAATTTCAAACATATATACATTGTATGTACATACAGCTCAATCTATACATATATACTGCAAAAAAGATTTTTCTCCTGAAATTTTGGAATATTATGAGAAAGACATTTGGTGGGGTAGAAGGGACAGAGGGATTTCCTCTGTAAAAGAGGACTATTTCTTGTATTCAATAGCTGCTACTGTGGATGAATACAACCGCTGTATCTGAGCACTGTTCTATTTTGCCAAGTAGGAAGAAATAGATATTTAAAGCAAAGTTCCATATTTATGGGTAATTTTTTTTCAGACCCTGGATATAGCCCATTTTTTCCTGTTGGAGGACAGTGGTGGTCATCATTTTTGATATGGGATCAGCTGGTTACCTTTCAATGCTTTCGGTGACCACCTTTGAGATCCAGAACATGTTTTTCACACTGATAAAAGTTCAATTTTCATCTACATTTGCACAGATTTGAATAGAATACATTTTAACTGCAGAAAAGTTCCTAAATAATATTTCTGTAAGTGGTGATAGTGGTATGTTTAAAGTGTTAGGCTCTTCAGGTAATGTTTCAGGTGCTGGCACTGGTCCTACAGCTGGCTTTTGAGAACCACTGGCCCAGAAGAAACATTGAAGCCTTGAGAGTCAGTTCCACAAACAATATATATGTATGAGGCATTGTGTTCATATTAAAGGTGTACAGAAGGTTCTCTGTTTTTAATAGTAAAATAAACTACCTAACCTCTGATCTACTCACCTGACAGAAACTTTCCTAACAGTCCCTGCAAAAGTCAGTCTCCAGCAGCTCATGCACATTGTTTCTATTGGTGCTAGATGTACCATTCACAGACTGTTTCTAATTGCATGTTTTGAAATGCTGCTGAGAGATGAGCTGATTGGTTAGTACATCCATTACTACAGAGACACTGTGTGCATAAGCTGCAAGGGGCAGACCTTTCTATGGACTATTTGGAAGGTTTTGGTAAGTCAAAACAAAGCGCTTGTTAATAAAAATTATGTTTAGATCTGTAAACTACCAAACAGGAATACTAGTAACTTGCCCGTCAAAAATGACGGGATGATATTTGAAGTGTTTCTACCCCCATCGTCTCTTCATTCCTCTCTGCCTCCCATGTGTCTCTTCCCCCTCTCCCTCCTCTGTATCTTTCCCCCCTCCCATGTGTCTCTTCCCCCTCTCCCTCCTGTTTCTCTTTTCCTGGTGTCTCTTCTCCCCTCTCCCTTCCCTATATCTCCCCCCCCCCCCCCCCCCGGAATCTCTTCCCCCCTCCCATGTGTCTCTTTCCCCCCTCTCCCTTCCCTGTATCTCTCCACCCCCGCTGTGTCTCTTCCCCCCTCTCCCTTCCCTGTATCTCTCCACCCCCTGCTGTGCCTCTTACCCCCTCCCATGTGTCTCTTCCCCCCTCTCCCTTCCCTGTATCTCTCCCCCCAAAGTCTCTTCCCCCTCCCATGTGTCTCTTCCCCTCTCCCTTCCCTGTATCTCTCCACCCCCCGCTGTCTCTTCCCCCCTCCCATATGTCTCTTCCCCTCTCCCTTCCCTGTATCTCTCCACCCCACGCTGTGTCTCTTCCCCCCTTTCACCCATGTCTCTTCTCCCCCTCTCCCTTCCCTGTATCTCCACCCCCCCCCCCCCCCCGAGTCTCTTCCCCCCTCCCATGTGTCTCTTCCCCCCTCTCCCTTCCCGGTATCTCTCCACCCCCCGCTGTCTCTTCCCCCCTCCCATATGTCTCTTCCCCTCTCCCTTCCCTGTATCTCTCCACCCCCCGCTGTGTCTCTTCCCCCCTTTCACCCATGTCTCTTCTCCCCCTCTCCCTTCCCTGTACCCCCCCCCCCCCCCATTCCCTGTGTCACTATTCACTATTATATGGGATTAAAAACATGGAAACTTCCATATGCCTGTAATGACAGTAACACTGTGTAACAGTACATACCCTTTCCCTCCCCATTTGACAGACAAACCACATACATAGGTGGATGACACTGCTCAGTGCAGTATTCATGGTCATTAATAAATAAAAGTTTCTATTTTTCATCGTCCTAAAATATTTTGCCTAATGTTAGACCTAATTCCTCAGACGATCATGCTAGTAATAAAGAACATCATAAATACAAACGACTATAACCAACTTGATGACATCATCACATACTAATACTCCCACCACGTAGAACCATCTTATTAAGACCCCAAATAGGTGTCTACTTCACAGCCTGAAATATTTATAATTCTGTTTTTATTTTATTTCCACATAATTTTAGTTCAGTGCCAGTCGTCACCCTACATTATTTACGAGTTATTAATGAGCTTGTTACTCTAGTTTCTCTATTTCCTTTCAGGCAGTGGGTTAGACGGATCGTGAGGCTTCATGTAAGGGGAGGCGGAGCTTCCACTCTCTCTTTCCGCCGGACCCGCCATCTTGCAGGTAGCCGCATGAGAGCTGGGCTCCGACAAATTGGTGAAAATGTGGGATTTTCTGGCTGTCCCCCGTCATATAACGCGCTGGTGTATCAGAGGGGACGGTAGTGGATATGCATGGGAGGCGAGGGGTGCTGGGGATGGAGGGAGCCTGGTGTTACTGGGGAGCTAGCTCGGTCTGGGCTGGTGTGTGGCAGGGCCTGCCCAGGGAGCTCGTGTCTGGGCTGGGAGGCTGTGCCCACTGACACATTAGTGATGTGTGTTAGTGTGAGGAACCTTCCATATATAATAATAATGCCAGACTGCAGGGTTTAGGGTTTGTGTTAATGGGCAGCATCCCATGCTTACAATATGGCACTGACATGTTAGAACCTGAGGCCACTCTGTTAGTCTTATATATATTTTATATAGTATTAAAGTACTGAATGACTGCGAATATATGGGATTACAAGGCGATCTGTCCCACGTCACAGCGAATCTACTAGGGTGATGTCTAATGAATGTTTAGTGGTAAAGGCTAATAACGTGATGCCATCTCACTAGTAATAAGGTTTATATTATGATACATTGATGGAAGTCCCATACAGTACTATACACACAAGTGCCATAATATTCACTCTTTAAGGTGGAAGTGCTGGACCTCCATACTAGTGAGCTGTCACCACTGCAGAGTAACCGTGATTAAAGCTAATCTAATGTATGCAGCAAATGGAAGATACTACTTTGTAATCTGATGCTTTTTTCTTGTAAATTGTCACATAATGGATTTTTATGGGTAGTAAAAGTACTTTATTTTGTAGCAATAGTATAGGTTCTGATACTAGGCTCTAAAGTAGGGGTGTCCTGGTGGGCTGCACGCAGGCCTGTATTTGAGGATATCTATACTTTAGTTTTTCTGACTAACTCACCAGGGGAACAGAAAGGAAACCCTAAAGTCCAGGCCCACCGTGATCGGACTTGAACACTCCTGCTCTAAAGCTTTTAAGCCTTGTATGCTTGTAAGGTTGGACATGTGGTGAGCGCTGGTGGTCATTCAGTTTGTCTGAATTGGATATATAACAATCTGAGTCGGTGAATATTAAGTCTTAAGTACTGTCTATGCACATGTCATTTGAATAATTCTGTGCCTATTTCTTACAAACTTATTTGCTCCTCATTTTGAGATAGGGCTTTAAAAATGAGACGCTTGTTGTGGTCTCACTGGAGAAACTGTGATATTTGGACCTAACCATTTAGGCCTTGTATAATAAGACTACTGGTTTGTCTACACACTTATTCATGTTTACATTTTTATTGTGTTCACTCCAAAACCTAACGTTTTTTTTTTTTTTGCCAAACAGTAAATCGCAAAAATGACGAACACAAGAGGAAAAAGGCGCGGAACCCGTTATATGTTCGCTAGACCCTTCCGCAAGCATGGTAAGTAATTCATATTCACTTTTAAAGATTTTAAGTGTTTGACGATAAAACTTCCTGTAAAGTCCCACAAAAGCCCTAGGTTTTCATCAGTTGAATCACTGGAACTTATAATGGGCCAAATCTTTTTAGATATTTTTAAAATAAAATTGGCCTTTACTCTTCTATATGCCCTGGTTGTGTTTTTTTCTTTTTTTTTTCTATGAAAATTCTCTAATTACGGTTTACCTAGTTTTAGAAATTTGCATAACTAGACATATTGTCCATTGTATTGCACCTGTCTGTCAAACTTTAATTTCCACACCTTATAATCTTGTATAGTTTGAGTCTGCTATACTATTGGTATAAAACCTGTACTACCTTCTCTTATGTTTTAATCCAAGTTAGTTTAGCCTTCTGAATCACACACTTGAGTTATGCCACCTGTACATCTTCAACCATTCTTTAATGTCACCATTTTTAATTACTGATCTACCTGCTACTTTCTCAAGCTCATTCTTCTGTTCCTTTGCTACCTCCCCACACCTGTAATTTGCAGTCATAACCATTCAGATGAGACAGAGCTTTTTTTTTAATCTTTCAGTAAAGAACTCAGGAGTAGCATTATGTTTAGTGATACAGGTGGACTTGGAAGGAACAGTTTTAAAAGCTAAACTGATTCGTTGGACAATATTGATTTTCACTTGACTGATCTCAATGTTCAATAAAAAACACTATATACTGCAATACTCTTTTAAAAGGTGTTCATGATTTCTAAATTTAATTTTTCTTTTCTAAAACTTTTACTAGAAGATCCTAATTAATTAGGAATCAGACTAAAATTGGCATTAAGTAACATAAAATACTGGTTTGTGGAGTTGACACTTTTTTTTCTTATGTGTATTCATGTTCACCATGTTTTGATATCTTTTCCCCGTCAGATGTTTTAGACCGATGCTCAATGATGATCTTTCTCCAAACTATTTGCTTTATAAGTAAAAATGAGTAAATATTTCACCGGTTCTGAGAGCATATAATTTCTAAACTGCTTATCCCTACCAATTTACCCATATAAGTTGTTTTTTCTGATGGTCTGTTGCATATGCTTCACTTTCTCCAGGATGTTTTTAGCTTCTACATTTTGCAAAATCCAGAAAGTGGTCACAATTGGGCCATCATTTAACAGTAGGCTCTTTGCAAGAGCTCAGTAGAAAAGATGATGTAGAAAATAGTCTTTAGGGACCACTGATTCACCATATATACTCAGTACCTTCATCTAAAGTGGGAAAATCCATGTGAACAAGTTGCATACATTTTTTCAATTGACTAAGGACTGCTTGGATCAGGGTGCACAAGCTCCCTCCTGGAGGGCCAAGCACAGGTCTGGATTTGAGGATTTCCTTTTTGCGCACTGGTAAGTCAATCAGGATAACGTGATTGACTCGTCGGTGCGCAGATCCAAATCCAGGCCTATGTGTGGCCTAAGGATCGAACTTGTGCGCCCCAGGATACGATAATGTCTTTCTGTCGCCAAAGATAAGAATCTGCTTAGTTAAACTTGAAGGCTGTAATGGTTATATAATCTATTCTAGCTGTATTAACATTTATACTAGTTTCTAAGGCATAATATGACAGTGTAGAGTTAAATGTGCTTTCAAAGATTTTTTTTTTTATTCATTGGCATAAATGAATCTTTCAAATTCCATGCCTTCCACTTTTTAACAAATTTAAATTGTGACTTTTTTAAATCGTGAAGTCTATACATACTTCTTCCTTCTGATAAGCGATCACTGTAATGCTCTAAATTGTATAGCCAATCTTTTTGTAAAATTTTATATATGGAACTATGCTTCCAGAAACTCTGAAACAAGCTTTATACTGTGCAGTTAGCAGATACGAGGTACAATCCTACAATTTAGAAAAAAATCTTTGGTCCATTAGAGTTGTTTATTACCATACATTGCAGCATAATTTTAAGTATCGGAGCAATATTGTAATCCCTCCAATTTTATAAATCAAAATTCCTTAAGCTACTTGTGAATTCATTACAACTTTCTTTAGGGCATCATAAAGTCTGTAAATTTCAAATTGAACCAAATTCTTACTTTACAGCAGTTTAAAACAATTTGCATTTGTTTTACAGGCGTTGTTCCTCTGTCAACTTACATGCGCACCTACAAGAAGGGTGACATTGTGGACATCAAGGTAACTGTTTATACATCAGATGGATAGGCTATTTTCAAAAAGCATTGCTGTTTATAAAGAGGACAAAAAGTTGTTAGTGGCTGGGATAAACACATTTTATATAGCTCCTTAGAGCTGACACTTAACAAATAGACTAACAATGTAACTAACAATGCAAACAACTTTATTATCTGATGAGGTCATTTTAAGTAAAATTATTTCTACCAAACCTTTCATCCAGTGTCTATTCTGGTTGAATAAAATGTTTGTTTTAATTAAATATACTGCTCAGTTTACATAGATGTGCAACCATATGCTCTGTGATGATCTTTCTCCGTACTATTTACTTTATAAGTAAAAATGAGTTGATTATTTCACCGGTTCTGAGAGCATTGAAATTCATTGACCCCCTTGTTGCTCTGTTATAATTAAGTATCCTGACTGCTTTTAACAGAAAACTTACTCTTATATTTGTTGTATATAGTTTAAGATAACAGTAAAAAAACGCCACTTTGCTATACAGATTCTTACAATTTTCTAATGACATTCAATTTCTCCAGGGTATGGGTACAATTCAAAAAGGCATGCCCCACAAATGTTACCATGGCAAGACTGGGAGAATTTACAACGTCACTCAGCATGCTGTTGGTATTATTGTGAACAAGCAGATCAAGTAAGTGTTGTCTTATTTTGGTAGTAAATTGTAATTTTGAAAGCCCCTTCACTTTACCATTTAGACATGTTTGTGTCTATTTTGGTCATTCAAGAGGGCTATAATAAATAACCTCCTAAAACCCAAGCAAATACTGTATTTGACTTGTGTCCTGTCAGCGGTAACAGTTTTCCAGAAACGAGTTGATTAAAAAATTCCATATTTATAGTTGGTTCCAAAATTGAAATGTGATATCGCAGCCGGTACGAGTAAGACCTATACATTTTGATATACAATAAATGTGATTGCATAGTATGCCTAGTTTTAAAACTGCTTGTCCTTCATGAGAAGGTAAAGCCCTGCACAGAGCTTTTTAAGAGCTTAGGAAATAGTCCTCTTTCTATTTTCCCTTGCAACCAAATTTAAGCCATTGACTAATGAATGAACCTTTTTTTATGCTTTCTAACAAACTGCTGCAAAATAGCTGAAGCACATGTTTCAGGGTACCCTAAATCGGTTCACGAACATAGAAGCAATTGATGTCTAAATATGAACACCTTTTTTTATTTTTAGAGGCAAGATTCTTGCCAAGAGAATCAATGTCCGGGTTGAACATATCCGCCACTCAAAGAGCAGAGACAGCTTTCTGCAGCGTGTAAAGGAGAACGAAAAGAAGAAAAAGGAGGCAAAAGAGAAGGGAACTTGGATTGAGCTGAAACGTCAGGTAAATTGCTGCTTATTTCTCAAACAAGTGACTATTGTAAGGTTTAAGTTTTTTGCTCAATGATGCTATTTCTCCTTACTATTTACTTTAGAAGTAAGCATGAGTCCACTATTTCACCGGTTCTGAGAGCAGACAGTTGCTTAGAAAAGCTTACTGGAATTTATAGTTGCTGAATTCCCTGAACAAAACAATTTATTTTTTCCTCTTTCTTACAGCCTGCCCAACCCCGCGAGGCACATTTTGTTCCAACAAACGGCAAAGAACCAGAACTGCTGGAGCCAATCCCATACGAGTTCATGGCATAAAACTTAAACAATTAAAGACCTTTTTTTGAAAACGGATAATTGCTTGTCTCATTTTGTCAGGGGTCAATATAGTTCATCTCTTCTTCTTACTTTATTCATGCTATAATATGAAGTATAATTGTAATTTTTGCATATCAGCAATATTTTTCAAGCCAGACTAATGGGATTTTCCATATGCCAAGAAAAACAATTAAAGAATATCAACAATCTAATGGTAACTCTTCTAAACCAAGTTTTTATAAGCTGTAATTGCTCCAGGCAAAGCATGTGATGAAGCTGTGTACATGTTCACAATGGGTGTTGAGCATTGAAGGATTAATTTTGAGTGGGGGAAAAAAGGTGCGTGAAAGCACTGTTTTGGAGGGTGTAAGCCTAAATTAGATTTAGTAATATTTTGGTAAATGTTACCATTGATGGAGATGGTTTGTGTTGATGGGATATCAATTAGGGGGAAGTCTTTGTTCATTATAACATTGGCAATAAAAGCAAAGCTTTTTATCGGGTGTTGGTCTTGTATGTTTCACATGTACAGTAAAATGTACATGCCAAGTTGCAAGTGTTCCATTTCTATATATCTAGCTTTGCTTGCCATAAGATCAAATTGTGGTGAGTAATGATTTATGCAAATAGAGTAGAGGTGCTAATCTGAGAACTATAGAAAGAGGTAATTTTCAGTCTGGTTACCTACTCAGAGCAGCCTCTTTTAGCTCACAAGGGCACAAGTGAGCTAAAAGAGGCTGCTCTCTCACAGACCAGGCCGAAATGTGTCTGGGGTTTGCTGTTTCTCCTGTTCAGGGAGAATTGCCTGGTATTTCGGGACTGGACCACTCTTCTGAGTGAGACCAGACTGATATACTACAGGATATTTCTCTCTGAAGGGCATAAGTGGCTAAAAGATGCTGCTCTTAGAGTAGGTAACCAGACCTATAGAAAGAGGTATTTTTCGTTCTCAGATGAGCACCTCTACTTTATTTGCATGAGTGAGTAATGATGTAAAGAATATCAGTAGTATGAACACATGACAAAGTCCCTGTTTCTACAGAAACTAAAAGTACACATTTCATGGTGATCAAAAAGTGGGAGTGCCTTAAACCTGAATTGTGTTGTGTTTGACAAACTCCAGTTGCTGACCACAGCATTTGAAGAGACCTGGTGCATAATACCGTTCAAATGCATTTAAGAACATGTTTTGTTAAATTATATAGGCATCCGGGGAGCAATATTAACCCATTATTTACCTGCTTTTGCTAGCTCAGCCAATCTCCTTGCAGCTTGTCAGTGATACACTACATTTCCCAGCCTCCTTTGCTACATATCCCATGCTGCTTTGCACCACAACCAATATTAGAGCCGTGTTGTCAGCTTCCCAGTCACTGCTGGTATAACTCATTCCCTACTTCCTGTCTATGCTGTGGGCTGTTGCCATAGCAACTAATAGTGCTATGTTATATTTTCATTTAACTGGATTGGCCAAAACAACTTGGAGGAGGTGTTGACCTTAATACTATACTGTCAGAAATTACAATAGATTTTGCTAACTTCAAGGCAAATGTTTAAATGTTTTTAGTATTTTTTTCATGCACTTCTGATTCTCCTCCATCAGATGCATTTATTATCCAGGAAACTTAGAAATCCTTTTAAGTATCTGAGATCAAATTGTTTCAGGATCCTGTAGACGCCAAATAAATGGTTCAAAAACTTAGATTATGCTAAATGTCATAAACCATTAGACCTTTAATCCAAACTTAAAGAATTAAACCATGCAAAGCTTTCCAAAAATTAAAGCACAATCCAATCAAAACCAAACTCCTATACAAAAAAAATCAGCAATTTCTAAATGATGTATGTCAATTGAATAATAAACGCCCACATTTAAATGGCTTAATGTCCCCCTGAGTAATTGATGGTTCTGTATGTTCAGCCTATTGTTAGAGAAGATATTTATGCTGGAACTAGCGATAAAGTTGAATGTTTGTGGATAGAGTTAAATAGCGGAGGAGCAAATTCTAATAGAATATTAGTGGAAGTATGCTATAAACCCCCAAATATATTTGAAAGTGAGGAAATGCACCTATTAGATTGGAAATGCAGCTGAGCACGGGCAAGTTCTAATGATGAGAGATTTTAACTACCCTGAAATAAACTGGATAAATGAGACCAGCAGTTCAGCTAAGGGGAGCAGGTTCTTGAGTACTCAGCCTCATTTCTAGTAGGTTCTTGTATAACCTGGGCCAGATAATGATGCCTATCTTCAATTTATTCATCACAAATAATATTGATATAGTATCAAATGTTGAAATGTGATCACTGTTTCCCAACGGTTGCCCTAACAGTCTCATTTGAGATTGAATAAAAAAAAAAAGGGCCTAACAAAACTCTTAATTTCAAAAGGGCAGATTTTAACGGTCTAAGGGCAGCAATACAAAGTATAGACTGGGACAGAGAACTGATAGGTAAAAACACTGACCTTAAATGGACAACGTTCAAATCCTTACTAAATATACATACACATCGGCATATACCGTGTGGGAATAAAAGTAGTAAATCACATCCAATGTGGCTTAATAATGACAAAGATGAGGAGTACAAAACAAGCGTTTAAATTATTCAAACAAGACTGGACAGAGACTGCTTTCGTAAGTACAAGGAAATCAACAAGGCTTGCAAAAGGGCTATTAGACTGGCTAAATAGAAAATGACATGTTAGTTGCAAAGGAGAGTAAGACTAACCCTAAATTATTTTTTTTACATATATTAACAGGAAGAAGGCCAGGAAGGAAGCTATTGGAACATTACAATGTCACACAGGCCGTCAAACAATTGGTGACCAGGAAAAGGCAGATGAGTTAAATAGGTTATTTTCTTCTGTATGTACTACGGAGGTCCTCTTTAACAAAACAGGGCTACACTACTTTCACCAAATAATTGGTTAACACAGGAAGAAATCCAAAAGATGTTGGGAAAAAATACATGTTAATAAAGCCCCGGGTCCTGATGGAATACATCCACGTGTAATAAGGGAACTGGGGCTCTGTAACACAGGGTCTCTACCAGATGAAGGGAGCAAGAGCCAATCCTGGGAATTATAGATATGTAAGCCTCAGTTCTGTAGTGCGAAGCTGTTAGAAGGGTTAATAAGGGATAGCATGGATTTATGAGGGATAGGTCATATCAAACAAACCTAATTAGTTTCTATGAGGAGGTTAGTAGGAACTTGGATCAAGACAACTCGGTGGATCTAGTATTTTTGGATTTTCCAAAGGCTTTTGATAGAGTGCCACATAGATTATTGAGCAGACTAAGGGGTGCAGGAATTGCAGTAAATATCTGCTCATGGATTGAGAGCTGGTTAAAAGACAGGAAGCCAAGGGTTGTGGTAAATGGAACATACTCGGACTAATGTGGTAAGTGGGGTTCTTCAGGGTTCAGTATTAGGTCCTCTCCTTTTTAACATATTTATTAATGACTTTGAAGTAGGATTGGAAAGTATTGTCTCAATTTTTGCTGATGACACGAATTTGTGCAAGGTAATTAAAACAGATAAAGATGTACTTTCCCTCCAAATGTATTTGCATAAATTAAAGAAATGGGCATCTAAATGGCAGATGAGATTTAATACGAATAAATGTAAAGTTATGCATCTGGGAAGGAAAAATAGCCATGCAATTTATAATCTTAATGGAGAAAATCTAGGGGTATCAGATATTGAAAGGGGTTTGGGAGTGCTTGTGGACAACCACCTAGGTAACAGTGCTCAAAGCCAAGCAGCAGCTGCAAAGGCAAATAAAATATTAGCATGTATTAAGAAGGGTATAGAAGCAAGGGAAGCAAATATAATTCTGCCACTATACAAATCTCTAGTATGCCCTCATTTGGAATATGGAGTGTAATTTTGGGCACCACTACTTAAAAAGGAAATTTTAGAGCTGGAAAAAGTAAAGAGAATGGCAACAAAACTAATAAGGGGAATGGAGGGGCTAAGTTATGAAGAAAGACTAAATTAAACTTATTTTCTCTCGAAAAAAGGCGTCCGAGGGGATATGATTATCTTATATAAATATATCCAGGGTCAATACAAGGCTTTGTCAAGTAAGCTCTTTGTGACAAGAGGTTTTCAACTGACAAGAGGACATTCTTTGAGATTAGAAGTAAAAAGATTTCACCTTAAAGAAAGAAAAGGGTTCTTCACAGTAAGGGTGGTTAATCTGTGGAATTCTCTACCAAGGGAGGTGGTGACAGCGTATTTGATAGATAACTTTAAAAAGGGATTGGATATATTTTTAAATAAAAAGGGCATTCAGGGCTATCCTGGAAAACTAGAGAGGGTGTATTGATCCAGGGAAGAATTTGATCGCCAGTATCTGGGGTCAGAAAGGAATTTTAGATTTTTTTCTCCCTTTTGAGACAATTGGCAAAGTTTTACTTGGGTTTTTCTCTGTTTGCCTTCCTCTGGATCAATTAACAATAAATCGACATATTGCAGATCAGAGGAGTTCTAAAAAGGTTGAACCTGATGGACTATGATTGACAATCGCAAGTTGGGTAAATTACAACTCCCCCACACCCCAATGGGATGACAACCCAAAAATATAATGTAAATGACAAATAACTTTACCCCATATCTTTGATGGATGGAGAAAAATACCAAAGGACATGTGAAGACATTACATTGCCAAAATCGGACAGATCCCTTATGTCAAAAACTACAGACCTAGGGCCTCATTCTATTACGGCCGCAGCCGCTGCGGGGCCGTAAGGACCGGCCGCAAGCTTTACGGCTATTCTATTCCCCTCCGGCCGGGGACTCCGGCAGGCTTGCGGCCGGCGCCTTGCTATCCCTTGCAGCCGATCGCGCCGGAGGAAAGCCTTTGATCTAAAACGGCCGCAAGGAAATCGGCCGTAAGAAAAGCCTGGTTGCGATTCTATTGCTCCGGGAACCCTGTCTGCAAGGCTAAAAACCAGCCGCAGCTTACCTGCAGCAAACAGGTCCCGCTAGCACCAATTAAGCACATAAAATAGCTCAAATAAAGCCATCCTGCACCTTGAGAAGACTATAAAGTGATATTCGGTGTTAGAAAAAATAGCACATAATTATCCTATACTCAAATCCGTAAAATATTTTATTTTTAATATCCGTAAAATATCCATGTAAAAAGTCCAGAGTGCTTGGAGCACCTCAGACACGCCCACGCCGCAGCCGGAAAATAAACAGTTAATTGGAACTCGGGTTTGGGCAGATGTGCAAGCTTGAGAGTGGGTTACTTTTAATCCTCATGTCCCCCAATATGATCCCTAGCATTTACAGAGCTGTACAGTGCAGGCTTGAATTTAGTTTTTAAATTTCAGATCTTACGGCCGGTTTCAAAATATGCGGCCGGCTGTAAGAGGAGATCCTTGCGGGGCCGTATAATAGAATCGCGAGTTAACAGAACCCCCGCAAGGAATCGCAGCCTTACGGCCGATAATAGAATGAGGCCCCTATTTTGCCAATGAATGTCGGTCTCAACATTTTCATCAAAATTTCCAGTCCAATCCATTTTGGGTTCATTCTGGGGAGGCAAGCCTCCAGAGGAGAAAAAAAGACCTTCTTTACAGCCAGCAAAATGCACCAGAATCTGCCTCTCTATATAAACTCAATAGGCAATGGGAACAGGATTTGGACACAACCATAAATAACAGGCAGTGGTCTAGGACAGTGGGTCCCAAACCTTTCCTCAAAACCCCCAGGCCCACCATGATTTAGGTCTATTACTGTGTGAATATACAGTCAGTTGAATACCAGTTGTCTCACCTTTGAGCTAAAACATTGCCAATTGGTGGGTCTGGGAAACACTGGTCTAGGAGCTAACCATTTTAAGCAATACCTGTAGAAACCACACAATTTTGGAAACCAACGTTAAGGTGACACACTGAATGTGCATGGTTCCTAAAAAACTACAGAATTTTATTTCCTAACTACTGTTTTTTGAAGTATCTATTCTAATGGTCATGTTTACATATATGGTGGTCATGTTTAATTATACAGAGAATTTGCAGAAAAATGGAATGATAGATTAAAGGTATATGCAAGTCAGCTGGGTTATGAATCTGATAGAGGGGAATTAGTAGTTTATGAAAAAAAAATGGTTTGCGTGAAAAAATATCAAAATAAGCATTTAAACAGTTACCCTAAAGTTGCTGAATTTCTAGCTGTTTTTCTATCATTGTTGACACCCTCTGAAAATCCAAGCTGAAATTTGCGTACATAACATTTTATCGTTTCGGTCTGTGAATTGAGCTTCAGCTTTCCTTTAGATTTCTGTAATACTCAGAACAAGGTCTGGGTCCCTTCATTTACTGATTGTTTTATCTCTATAACATCCAGGTAATACTTCCCCCCAGCCCCAGTGATTTGTCCATGTAACCCCCCAGCCCAAGTGATTTACCCCATCACTTCCCCCACCTCCAGTGAATTGCCCCTGTGATCTCCCCCAGCCCCAGTAAATTGCATGCACTCACTCACACAGACACATGCACCCAGACCACAAACGCAATCTCTCTTCCTTTACAGGTCATTGCAGGACCATAAATCAAGCATAAATGCTCATTTGCTTAAAAGACAAATTAGAATGAATATCTTACCTAAATTACTATACTTATTTAGATCCCTTCCTATCCCTCTCTCCCTTAAAGACCTAGATAAATTCCAGAATAGCATTTCCCTGTTCATATGGGACGATAAACGCCCTCGCATCCCCAGGCAGGTGATGTTTTGCTCCAAGAATAGAGGTGGCCTCGCGACTCCGAATTTAAGACTTTATCTTAAAGCCGCACACTTGGCCCCTTTGCCTAGAGCTCACTCTACGAAACACCATCCATCTTGGTTTTTTATGGAAAATTATCAAATGTCTCCACATAGTTGGGATAAGTTGGTTTGGATTCCTGAGGACTCTGCCCCTTTCATAACTCATCAAAACCCCATGATCTCCTTAACGCTTCAGGCCTGGAGATGGGCTAATTCTAGGCATTGACTTAGCACGGAATTATCACCTCTTCTGTCAGTTATGTCCTTTCCACAAATTCTAGCAGACTCAAGTTCTATGTCTAAATTCTGGTGGACCTCCAGACGCCTGGATTGCATAGGGAACTGGTTCGCCAATGACAAACTACTGACCTATGACCAATTTTGCACGACTCACGACTTGCCAACTACGGAACGCTACAATTATTTAAAAATTAGAAGTCGGGTTACCAAGATGGTTAAGGATTCTGGGCCCCCCAGAGCCTCCTGGCTATCAGTTATCTGTAAAAATCTCCCACTTGCCAAAGGTAATCTGAGTTCTCTGTATAACACCTTTCTGGGCACTACGGGGGGCCAGAAACCCAAGTTTATGCTGCATTGGGAAAAGGACCTGGGGGTAGAGTGGGACTGGGACAAATGGACTGAATCTTGCTCCAATCTTTCAAAAGGATCACTTAATTCGGCTTTATTAGAAACATTAATCAAAGTTTTTCACAGGGCCTATTGTACTCCCGATAAAATGCATAAGTTTAGGCCGCAGGAGAGTAACAAATGCTTTAGGGGATGCCAGGATGTGGGGGATCATATTCATGTATGGTGGGCCTGTCCACGTGCCCAGAATCTCTGGGAACGATTGACCCGTTTAGCCTCCACACTCTTTCATAAAGAAGTAGCTCCTTCGATAGAATCCTGTTTACTGGGGGTCCATATTAAAAACTTGTCGCATCCCCAGAACAAGTTGTTTCAAATAATGGCATTAGCTTCAAAGATTCACATAGCCAGTAGATGGAAGGACATGAATCTAAACTTTCAAGAGGTAATTAGGAAGATCAACTATTTACTTATTAACGAGAGGCTAACCCATATTGTTTTAGATAGGATGCCCCAATTCCAGATAGTTTGGGACCCTTGGATAACATCCTCCTTTAGCGTTCCCCTAGTATAATGCCTGTAATTGTCTGAAGCGATTCTGAGGAGTGGATTGGAGTAGGGGAGCTCTGGAGACCTTTCAGTGGTACTAGATGGCAAGGAGGATCTGAGGTAAGAGGGAGAAATCAGCCGGGATTGCTTCGTGGCCGCCCAGAGGGGCCAATGATTATTATTTATTTTTTGTGATATGGTATATGATAGTTTAGTTAAAATAGATAGGTAATACATTTTATATTGTATACTCCTATCAACTGTGTACTCTAGAATTTAATTGGCTCATTTTGCCTTGTATTCTCTATATGGTTGGAAAAACCAGTTTAGACACTAGACAATTTTCTCACTAAAAATTAAAAAAACAAGAAGGTTTAGTCAGTTAAATGCTGCAAAATGATAATTTTATGTTTAGCTGACTTGATCAAACTGACATTTATGACTGTTAAGAATGTTTTATTTATGTATGGACTTTGCATACCTTCTAATAAAAGAATATTTATTCAAAAGACAAATTAGAAGAGGAAGACGAAGCTGAAATATCAGATTTCAGTACAATAATAATTTGTCAGAATTTATCAAGGAGATGGTGTATGTCTAAAGAACAACCGTGTAACCACTCAAGCATTTTTACTTGAATATCGATTTATGGTCCTTTAAGGTGTAGTAGTCATATATGCTGGTTGCATACATCATTGCGGATTGGCTGCATATCTAAGCATGCTCACATGGACTGGGTACACTTTTAGAAAATCATACCCTGAGAAGCCTAATCCTCAATCCTGAGGGTGGAAACATCACCTGCAACCGTTTTTTTTTGTTTTTTTTCATGCAAACATTTTTGCCAGGTTGGTTATGATGCTCTTCTAAAGGATGCATTCATAACCCATCTCACTTTAAATTGCCTTTAACAACATTTACAGCAGACAATTATAATTTAACCCCAATTATACATACTGTGAATTTTCCCCAAGCAATAAGGGCTGCAGGTATAAAAAAAAACTTTTGTCAACTCTTATTGGTATTATCAGACTGCACATTACAAGTAACTGGAAAAGCCACGCTCATTCTTGGCAGCAAATTATTAACAAAATTGATGACGTGGCATATTTAAAAAGATTAACATACTCTCTATTTGCCACAATTTACCAAAAAATGGTCACCATGGATAAGCAATGAATAAAAAACATACCCAGGTGTAATATTGGTATGCATTACTCTTTTCTATATAAAGTTTTCTTATGCTTTGTTTAGCTTTCAAGGATAATAAATGTTTAAAAGAAAAACAAGAAATGAGAACAAAGAAAGGAGTAATCCAAAAAAATAAACTTTGTTACAATTAGGTTGTTTAAGCAAACAAGGTTTATATATGACTGCGCCAGTTTTATTATATTTGTTTTGGCATGCTATGTTCTGTATAATAATAATTTTGTCTATTAATAAAAATAAAACAAAAACATGCTTTAAAGATCACCATTTCCATAAAAGAAATATTAAGTAAACCTTAATTGAAATGGAACAGAAATGCGCAGAGCATATGTACGTTTGTAGATTTCATTGGCTACAAGTATGAGTCATACAGCTATATCACTGCTCACTGGCTGACAGTGGCAAGCCCTCAGATGATTTAAGCAATCAAAACCATTTTGTTTCTGCTTCGAGAGCATCATTTAAAAAAAAAAAAAGTGGTGCATTATCAAATACCCTCTTTTAAATGCAACAAAGAAAAAAATGGTCCCTAAAAAGGTCTGCCCCAGTAGCATGTGTACACAGTGTTTCTATTGGTTTAAGCACTTGATAATAAAATTATGTTTAGATATACGGATAAACACTTAAAATGTTAAACAGAAAATCTTCCATATCCCTTTAAGATCAGCAGTATGGGGTAGCAAGGAAGAGCATGTCAAGTTGGCATAAATGGTAATAGTAAACAATGAAACTAATGTTTAACGTCTTAAGCACCACTTTCTGGGTAAATTTGACCCAACACCTGGAAAAAATAGGTGATGAGAAGCGGCTCTAAACGTTTGCAAAACTAAAATGCTGTTTAAAAGCAAAAATATTTCTGTCATATATGGATTATATTGTTTTGTTACCAGTGATTAACTTCTCTGTCAATAACTACAAAAATGTCAACTATCCAGCTCCATTCTAACAAGGGCTAAAGTATTCCTTTAAATGTTCATTTACTGAACTATTCACCTTGGTTCAACTAGAAAAAAAACTATTATTTCCTGTATTTCTAACACACCAACATATTCCATACCGCTTAAGTTCAAGTTGAAACAATGTTAACACAATGCAAAAAGAAAAAAATGGAGGGTGGCCCTGTTTTTGAGCTTAAAATGAAACATACACAGATCTGTCACTAAAGCACATAGCAAGACTGAAAACTTGCAAAATTAAAATCTAAAGGGTAAGGGCCAATTTCTTTAAAATGTAAGTGATTTTTTAATTATTTTTTTTATTGAGGAAACAAGGCTAATATATTAACCCAAAAGCGTCAAAAGCAAAACATAAACAGTAAAGGTACATCACTTGGGAACATACTTTAATCTTGTTTGAGTCTTTTTTTTTCTTTCTTTTAGATATTACCATTTTGAATTACACATACAGTATATTGCATAGTCACGTATGTGTAAGAGCACCCGTATTCAAAGGAAAACAGAATATTAAGTAAAGAAAAGCAGAGACTAGAGAAAAAGGAGAAAAGGAAAAGAAAAAAAAAAGGGGGGGGGGTAGGATGGCGGTAGTATGTAGCAATGGCTGCCCTCAAAGATTACCCATCATTTATTATTTTAATCCTGAATCTTTACCATCCAACCTGAAGGGTCCAGGTGTCCCAGCATGAAACACATTTTCTATGTGTAGGATCTAGGTCAGCTGAGATAATGCTCATAGAATAGATAAAGTTGAGTTTTGCCAAAACTGTACTATATGTAGGGATCCTCGACTTCCAGGATTTGGGTAGTATAATTTGCACTGCCAAAAACACTTGATTTGATAACAGTTGAGCTCCTTTGCAAAGACCCTCTATAGGAAAGGCCTAATAGAGCTTCCTCTGGCCTTTGGGGAATCTTGCGATCCCACAATCTCTCCAAAGTATGATAGGTCTCCGACCACATGTGGGCAATATTTGGACTACCAGAGGATATGTTTAAGGGTGCCTAAGTCGTTACAACCTCTGAAGCAGTTGCCATCTAAAGCGGGGTTGGAAAGTGTCATTCTGGCAGGTGTCGATTACCAACCTCATGATAGTTTTGTGAACATTTTCCCACAGGATAGTGTTTAGTGAGGAGCCAGCAGCTTGCTTATGAATTTTGTTCCACTGCGCATCGGTCAAGGTAATGGCAAGTTCTGATTCCCAAGAGTGCTGGTGGAGTTTAGATGGTATGGACTGGTCTAATAGGAGATTGTATATATTGGATATATTACCATTACCAATAGGATTATCCATATAGCATTTTTTTAAGGGTGTGGACCTAGCTAGATTATTAAGTTTGACTATTTTAGTAACAGTGATATGTATCTGGGAAAGACTGAGCCCTTCCTTTAAAGGTAGGTGATGTTGGTTTATGAATATTGCGGGACCATTTCTGATTCCCCCTTAGGAGATCAGCAGTTATAGTTCAATCATTATCTAGCCACCATTTAAATTGTGATAGCCTATTAATCGGTGTAGTCTTCTGGTGTAACCATAGGGGGGTGAGCCTTGAATCTGGCACTACGAGTGGTATTCTTTTGTGAGTTTGAGACAAGATCGCTGATGACTGAACTACACAATTGGGGAGGGAAGAAGTGTTACGTTTATGATGTAAGCTAATCCATAATACCTGGTTAATACAAATGTCTCGTTCTCCAAGGACATTTTTGTCAATCTCCACCCACACTGGCAGTTGCCCATTGCTGAACCACTTGGTTATTTGGGCCAATCTAGCGGCTTTACAATATTTCAATAAATCTGGAAGGGCTAGTCCTCACCTGAGTTTGGGTGCCATCAAGGCCGTCTTATTAATTCTTGTTTTTTTGCGTTTCAAGAACCAAAATGTTGCAATAGTGCAGAAGAGATACAACAGCTTGGGTAATAAGTTCATTTTTATGACATGAATCCTACCAAGCCACAAGATTTTATAAGAGGACCATATGTTGATGTTATTTAGTAACTTGGGAAAATTTGCTGTTAGGTCAGATTTTTTGAAAATGAAAACCCCCAGATATTTATGGTGGTGTTGGACCCATTTGAAGGAAATGTTCCCTACTAGTTGATATTCTAATTGTTTTGGTAAGGAAACATTCAGTGCTTCACTTTTGTTTGGGTTAATTTTGAAACCAGAAATGCCGCAAAAAAGCTCAAGAGCATGAAATAAGTTAGGGAGACTAGTGAATGGTTCAGTAACAGTAAGCATGCCATCATCTGCAAAAAGGCTCAATTTGTGTTCTGTCTCTACTACCTGGATACCCTTTATGTTTTCTCTAATAGCAATAGCCAGGGGCTCAATACATAACGCAAAGAGAAGAGGGGACAAGGGACATCCCTTGCGAGTCCCCCTAGTTATCTTAAAAAATCAAGATTTGAATCCCTGATATGCAACATATGCTGTAGAAGTTGAGTATAGTGCTAAAATTCACTAATCTGTCACTCAGGCCAAATTTGTTTAAGGTCTCAGCCGTATAAATCCAATCAACTCTATTGAATGCTTTTTCTGCATCAAGGGAAAGAAGCACCTTTACCGATGCCACATCAAGAAAATGTAAAATATGCCTGGTATTGTCTGAAGCTTCTCGGGCCTGAATGAAGCCAACCGGATGTATTAAACTCGGTAACATTTCGGAAGGTCTATTCGCTATAATTTTAGAGTATAGTTTGACATCACAGTTGATCAGGGAAATAGGCCTATAGCTCTTACATTGGGACAGGTCCTTGCCTTCCTTATGTATCACAATCCCTTTCAACATAGTTTGTAAATGAGGGGATAACATATCAATACATTGTTTGTAGTAAAAATTGGTAAACCCGTCCAGACCAGGGGCTTTATGTGACTTAGTCTCTTTTATAGCGTTTTTAACTTTGTTTAGGTATATTGGGACACCTAATAACTCAGATCTTTCCATATCTAGTTTTGGGAGGCTAATGGAGGACAAAAAGTTATCAATTAGACTTACGTGATCCTTGGAGCCTGAACTAGGAGGTGCTGAGTATAGATTAGTGATGTTCTTTAATGCTTAAATGGACACTGAGGTCAGCATATCCAATCTACAACATCCAGCAAGTGGAAAATCAAATGGGAACATTTAAATTTACGTTTACATCATTTGAGTTGATATTATAAATTAGTTATTGCTTTTATAGCTCCTGAAGCCCTCCCACATGAAAGTGCATAGATAATTAGGGTTCAGGCTCACCGTGATTATATTTTTTGGTTTATGGATTTACATTATCATTGCTTATCACATGGTGTATGCAGTGGGTAAAAGCATCTTTTGAAACTGTAGATTGTTTGTATAGTTTTTATCTTCTCTTTTTACATTTAATATTTAATTTAGTTTATTTTAAAAGCATTACAGCTCCTGTATTTATGTGTGACAGGTAAATATATATTATATTTATCTATATATATATATATATATATATATATATATATTTATATATATATCTCAAAGCAGCGATTGTAACTGGAGCATAAAGTGTAAAAATGTACATTGGCAGAATAAAAGAAATATAAACACCGAGCCTTTGTACATTAAGGTAAGGGCTTTAATTATTCAGGGTAGTGGAGTGATCAATATAGAGGTTCTGTACATGAGAAATGTTGAGTAAGGTAGATGACATACACATATCTGGGATCAATTTTTAGGGATACTGTGTGTCAGCCGCACTGCCTCATAAGAAAGATAACTGCCTCTGGCGGGATACCATAACACCAAGGTGAGTTTCTTCGAATAGGGGAGGGGGCACATCTTGAGAGAAGCATCAGCTAATCCAACTCTCGAAATTTCTGTTGGTTGGAAAGGAGCTCTACATGCTGCTTTTTAACTGCAGCAGAGAATAACAGGACAGGAGCCGGTCATATTAACTACTAGATTACCTGTGTGCGATATCTGTTAGGCAAGGGTCTCTGCCACCTCTCCCTGGATCTCCTGTTTGGGACAACCAGCATCAATTATGCCACCTCCCTGAGTGGATGGGATCAAATCCGACAGAAATATATCCAACATCATATTGAATACTGAGCCTCTCTCCTTCAAAGATGAGGAACTGCTGCTATAGAGTGTGAGCACTCATCTCACATAACTTGAAACTGCTGCTGGGGGATACCATCAAATCCTGTGTAACTCTGATCACTGGGAAGAGTTACCACTTGGTGGAGTCTTGCTTAAGAATTGCCACTGGGTATTGTCAGCACTTAGCAGCGAACCTGCTGGGGAGAGCAAGCACTGGTGATGGCACAATCTTTACCCTGCTTAGACAGCTGGAAGATGGATGACTCAGGTGGGCTTCTACAGAAACTACTTGTGTTGTGATACTGAAAGCAGGAAACCCACTCCAGGAGACCCAGCACCTCACTATTTCTGCCTGCTAAATTTTATACCCAAAGCCTGGACTGTAGTAAATGGAACTCCAAATCAGCTCAGATTGAATGACTCTTTTGAAGTCCAGATGAAGTCTACAATCCTTATATCAGAATAGCAGAAATATCATGATCTAAGGGCCAAGATGATTGAGGGCATTATCATTATACCTATCTACGCATATACAATTCGTACACAGAAATATATGATAAGAAGGGAGGGGAAGAGAGAGCGCACCACCTCCTAGTGCAATATAAAACAATACAAATACATGTCAATAAACGTGAAGTTTGTCAACTCACATGTTGCAACCACAGATATATGAGGTATGTAGTTAGCTTCCCAAGGTGATCCCTGGTAATAAATGAACCGAATCCTCAGGCCCAAGCTGGATAGAATAATCCCCTGGATCTTCCTTATAGGGCGATTCTATAGTAGCTTATAAACTCACTATATCTTTATAAAAAAAATGACAATCCTTCTCTGTAGACCAGGACAAATATAGGGGATATATACACTCGTATAATAATACTCCAACTGGCCCAGGGATCTTAGAGTAAGATGAAGAGAGAATATATACAACACTCTATAAATTCCAAATACGTGAACTGTTGGTTTCTTAGGTAAGAACGGTGTCCTTAGAAGACGCAGCACACCTCCAGTCACCTTGAGAACAGTCTGATCATAATTCTTTATATGAACTGTACGCACCCCATAGAGGAGTGGTGTGTATAATTTTTTTACTAATATCTTTGTATATGTATTGCCCTGAGAATTTTGTCTAACGAGGACAAGCGCTTCAATTTATAACTCTACACTTAGGATTGTGTTGTGTTATTACATATATGATAGCCCACCCACACAATCAACTGTGGAAAGTAACGTGTCTCAGCCACTTGGATCTGCTACTGCGAGATTGAATTATGAGCCTCTCTCCTTCATAGACGAGGAACTGCTGCTGTGGAGCATTAGCATCAAACTCCTTATCTCATATAGCTGGGGACTGCTTCTGGGGGATAACATCAAATCATGTATAACTCTGGTCTCTGGGAAGAGATACCATCCAAATGCCACTCGGTAAAGACTTGCCTAACAATGGGCACTGGATATTGTCAGCACCTGTCATTAAAACTGCTGGGGAGAGCAAGCATTGGTAATGGCACAGTCTTAACCCTGCTGAGACAGCTGGAGGCTAGATGACTCCAGGTGAGCTTCTTCAGAGACTACTTGCATTGTGACACTGGAAGCAAGAAACCACTCAAGGGGACCCAGCACCTAACTATGTCTGATTTTACCCAAAATCTGAACTTAAAAGGGACTTCAAATCAGCTGTTTGTATAACTTATTCCAAGTCCAGAGGAAGTCTACAATCAGTAGATCAGAATAGCGAAATACCATGATCTAAGGGGCAGGATCCTTGAGGGCATTACACTTATCTACTCATATACATTACCTACGTATACATAAACACAGATACAAGACGATTAGTACCTGGGGTGTGGGAGGCTCACAACTGTCAATGCCTTAGGCAGCATACCCCTGGGTGTGGATACCAAATACAACAAAATTAGTTTTAATTATATAAATTTAGCTAATACTTTAATACTATAAACTCTAAGCTTTCATTTACATGTACACTTGTTTTACAGAGTACTCTATATATCAGTGAGGGCAAGCCATTTTACTTAAAGGGCCTCATATGTGGTCCCTAAAAATGGTCTCACCGTCCTTTAGGCATAATGATAAAATGGCTGTAGGAAAGGAATTAATTGATAAGAGATATAGATAATGAGAACTATTTTGGAGTGCAATTGGTATTATTTGCTAGATTTACAGAGGTATAATTGTCTGTGTATTGTTGTAGAGTTGGGGTGTGTTTCTGCATAGGCCAACAAGGCCAGGCCTAGGGCAACACATTTTCAGGGGGCAGCAGGCTGCCTGAAGATGCACTGCAGTACATTGAAATCTGTATATGCACAGAAATGTCTGTATGCAGTAATATTTCTGTCTGTACTTGTAGCTTTCTGGCACACCAGATATATATATACAGCTATACCTCATTTAACTCTGTAGATAGGTTCCAGGCAATAGGAGTGTTAAGCGAAACAGCTCTAAACGGGGCAGTGTAACATGGGGAAGATAGGGACAGGGGAAATCATGGCAAAAACACACAATTGCAATTGAAATTTTAACTTTTTTTTGTTTTATACAGGGAATTACGGGTCAAAACAGAGTTATGGCGAAACAGCGCTAAAAGGGGTAGTGTTAAGCAGGGCTTACCTGTATATAAATATATAATAACTTGGTAGATGTGTTCCTAGAAGACCAACAGCCCCATTAAATTGCAAGCGGCACCGGTACACCTGCAAATTCGCCGGAGTTACAGAGCTATTACATTCCACCATGCCGCGACCAACGGGCCGGAGACACAAGCTCGTAAATCATTCTTGCGCACATTGCATGTGGTCCCGTGAACATGATCAATTAGTCAAACCCGTAGTTACGGTTTAGACTGAGCCAATGGCAAAACAGATTGTCATCATTACGTCACTGAAAACTAAAGGTTAGATTTCAAAGCCTTACGGGTTTCAGTTATGAGTTTCGATCAGACCCGCCTTCCAGAAATAATGCAATATTAATAAATCAGTAATTATGCTATTCAAGTCCATGCGAGTTCCATTATATGTATTAACACATTGATTGCCGGGATCGATATAACACGGAAATTAAACAGAAAAAAAAGGTATTTTATATTGCAGATTTGTGAGCCTGAGAATGTTGTGCTATTAATTCTAATACCTAACATCACTTTCCCTTTACTTATAAGCACAGTAGTGTGTGTATATTTGCATTTACAGTGCTATAGATGGGACTTTAACCCCCTTGTGGGTCCTCTCTAGTACCCTTGGCTTTTTTGCTCCATTTGAGTGTTGCGGGGTTGAACGCCAGCGGATTCGTAGCACTTGAATAGAGATTTTCGAATGTAACAGTTACGGCTTGACAGATCAAAGGATTTGAGGCAACGGAGTTCAGATTTCAAAAGCCTGTAGGGTTTTTCCGCATGTAACGCGCCAATTTAATAGTCATAAGTCTTGCAGGCACCATTATGGGCTACGGTTTTACACGTTGAGGAAATTTAATAGGGCTGTAAGTGCTAAACAAAACAGTGTTAAATTGGTCAATTTTAAAATAGAATAAATCACAGACAAACTCGATTTTAAAATTCCTTACACGGCTCTTGATGTTTTGGAGTGATACACAAGCGTCAAATCAGTGTTACTCAGGGATGTGTCGGGCAAAAACTGTGTTATATGCAATGGGGGATGTGTCAGGAAAAAACGTTGCTAGTCTTTCTTCGAACTTATATGATTTTACAACTTCTGGATCATGACCTTGTTGTGGTAAAGGGGCTTGTGTACCTCAATGAAGCTGTGAGCTATACCATGTAGGGTCACCGAAGATGGGCAGGTCTTAACAGAGAGGTCAGACAAATCACAGCCCACTGGATAACGAAACTGGCAACCCACTTCAGTATCTTTACCAAGATAACCCTATGGATAAGAATGACCAAAGACATACAGATAGATGTTCCTGGTGTGCTGTGTACCATGTACCATAGGGTCACAGAAAGTCAGACACAACTGAACGACTAAACAACAATGATTTGATATAGAAAGAGGAAATAAGGAACTGTAGGTGGGGTGGGGAACATGTTTGGACAGATTAGTGCAGCAAAAAACCTAAATACACCCATGTTGAAGAAGGTGAAGCTCTTACATTCCACAGAGCAGACTGGGGCTGCAAGGAAATACCTGAGGACAGCATGTGGCTCCTGGGCCACCTGTGGTCCACAACTGCTTTAAGCAGCAAGCTGAAATATCCTTTTATATGTACGCACGGATTTGTGGAAGCGCTAGCTGTGTCTCTACGCCTGGTAAGTGGTTAGGGGTTTTCGGGTTAGGGTTACGCCCGGTAAGTGGTTAGGGGCTTATGGTTAGGAAGTGAGGTTTAGGGGGTTAGGGTTACGCCCGGAAAGAGGGTTAGGGGCTTAGGGTTAGGAAGTGAGGTTTAGGGTAAGAGGTTTAGGGGCTTAGGGTTAGGGGCTTAGGCAGTGAGGTTTAGAGGGTTAGGGTTAAGAAGTGAGGTTTAGGGGGTTAGGGGATTAGTGGGTTTTGGTGTACTACCTACTTTGGACATCTACAGCCTTATTAAATTGCGATTTGGCCAACTGAATACGGCTCTATTTAAGCACAGAGCATATTGTTTTTACAGAAGTTTTTAGTTAGTGAACTTCTATCCAAAATCAAGGTCTTCACTAACTAAACACTTCTGTAAAAAAATATGCTCTGTGCTTATATAGAGCCCTATTCAATTGGCCGAATCGCAATTTAATAAGGCTGATAGATCGGGACGCGGGATGCGGGACACGAGTGCGCTTCCACATATGTGTGCGTACCAATAACAGGATAGATCCCAGCACGCTTTATTAAATGCAAATGCTTCTTAATGTGTTCCCTTGTGACATTAAAAATATGACAGGCCATTTAACCTATTTTTATGAATAATGCTCTGCTGTGCCCTTTGTCATCTGAAATAACATAATACACTTAATACATGTGCTGTCCTCATAGCCCTCCATTAATACATTCCATCACTTCTGTACACACAGACAGAGGAAATACCCCCCCCCCCCCCCTCCATTTATTACACCCACTCCCACACTTCCTCCTCACTGATGTTATTATGATGTGCTCTCCCTCACAGGGTCACACCATTATGTGCAGCAGACCCCAGCTGGAGGGTTTTGTGTGTCCCAGTTGTGATGACGAGCACTGAGCAGCGTCACTGTGCGTATACTGCAGGGCAGCCTCAGTCATAGGCCCGCCCTCACCCGCCATTACCCCTCCTTCATCACCTTACATGGGGCTCCCAGGGAGGCAGCAGACTGGTCCCAGCAGGCAGTGTCTGAGCAGCATTTATAAGCAGCAGAGCCCAGAGGATGCTGTATAGTACTGACAGAGACCAGAGGATGCTGTATAGTACTGACAGAGCCCAGAGGATACTGTAGTACTGACAGAGCCATCAGCACATCCCTGGCACACACTGATGATGCCAGCTCTGGACTAATACCCAGCATCCCTGATCTGCAGACCTCTTATTCCTGAAGCTACAAGTCATCTGGAAACCTCCTACCTGTACCTTATCAGATCTCCACTTGCCCTGGACACACTGCACTTGCCCCCATCCCTGGGGTATTTTGCAGGAGCTGGACCACCTGTGCCCTCTTGGATCCCACCCATCCATTCTCATGCGTCTGCCGAACATGTCCAGTAACTTTCTCCTAGCACCCATCCCAGAGACTGCGGATTATTTCACCATCAGGGACATTAAAGTGGCTGTAATGGGGTCCAGCAGTGTTGGGAAGACTGGTAGGTATAATACTATGAATGGCATGCATATATGTTATTGGATGTCACTTGCAACTGGCAATGCAAGCAGTTAATATCCCCCTCTAATATACTGTATAGTATATGAGGTTTTAATAATTTAAATGACCAATAGTCCCCATGAATATAATTTAAATGTCTATATCATAATGAAAATATAATGTATAGGCAAAGCATGATGGAGAACTTGTCCTTCAGTTGATTGCTTTATTATATTTAAAATGTTTTGATATCCCTTAGCTGTCTTTTCTCAGCTTTTACCAGATAACATCCATAAAGTATTCTCTACGCCAGTGGTTCCCAAACCTCTCCTCAGGGCTCCCCAGACAGGTCAGGATTTCAATGTAACATTGAAATCCTGACCTGTCTGGAGAGCCCTGAGGAAAGGTTTGGGAATAACTGCTCTACACTCTCCTGCACCACATAAATCAAACCAATCATCTTGCTTTTTGTAATTGTTTTTGCCATAATGCATAAGATTTGTTTGAAAGAAGCTGTTGAAGATATTTGTGGTATTTTTTGTGTGCAACTGGATTTTATGGAGTCATATATACTTCTTTTTAGATGGGGTTGGATTTATATACATTCATTTTACAATTAACATTATTTAAGATCCAGATGTGAAGTTTAAGAGGCTATGGACCCCTCAAGTACAGTATATTGTACAAAAATCTGATTGTACAAAACAGAATACATAATGTATAACAGTGGGATTCTGCTTAATTGATAATATTTATTGAACAAAAAATGTTATTAGAGACAAAATACACAACATTTGAAGCCTCATAAACTTCAGCTCTCATGATTAAATTCCCTGAGAAGGAAAACATGTTCATAAAACTTGCTGCATATAATTACCCATATTCTATTGAATAACACCCTGTGGTATATGGTTTCATGATCAAATATAGTTATAGCTAATGCAGATATATTGAAATAACTGGCCATTCAATAAATACTTTTTATTTCACTTTGTTGTATGGAAAAATAAATTATGCACATTTTCCCAAACATTGACCTAAATAAATGTGCTGCTGGATACAATACAGCAATTTAATTCCTCTGATTTATACTGGTATGTATAATTGGCAGGATCCAATGAAGCCTCATAAAATATGCCCTATCTGCTCACTTCTAGAATTGTCTAGACTTTTATTATGCAACTTGTTCTAGCACTTCCCAAGCATTTCCATACAACGTCAAAGCATCCTATCATTAGCTACTCCATCATATAATATTTTGGCGTGTAGAATTTGATTTAATGGTCAATTCTGAAGTCCAGCACACAGTTAACGAATTAATTATCCACATCCAAAGCATTGCCTACATTTCCTTGGCAGAATTTGAGGATTTTTTGTATTTGTAGAGTACCGTAATTGATATTTTTTGGGCTTCCAGTGTATAGAGGACAAATGCTGGAGCAGGATATGTAGGAAGTACCGGTAATTCAAGTTTTCTACTGATGTGTCAACAACATTAAACAAATGTATACATTATAGAAATCAAATATCAAATTATTGCAACACCCCAGGAATATTTGACAGAGGCTCCCAATACATTTGTGTAAATAATATGTGTTTTTTTCTAACTTGCATTTTTTTTACTAAGATTCACTGGAGAGGTTAAGGGTTTCTCCCAAGCTATCATTGTTTTCTATTCACATTTCCATAGATAGATGACCATTGCCTAACTATTCAGTGTCTGATACTAGCCATATGAACTAAGAAATATCTTATTATAATATTAGAGAAAATCCAGTATTTTAGAGGCATTCCTCTGCTATGTGTTATCAGTATGACATCATAGCATCATCTAAAAGTGAATCATAGCAGAACACTGATGACGTTTCGAGTTGGCGTTATATATTGTTTATTGAAGATGACCAAAGAAATGACAGTCTAAACAAGACTTATTAAAGCATTTGACTGTGTTTTGTATTTGCTGGGATTCCCTGTGATTCATCAAGTACTTATCACTATTGTAAATATAATACAATACCAGCAATCCAGCAATTACCTTGACCCGGTGTCATGCAGAAATAGATGGAGCTCTGTCCTCAGGCAGTATTAGTGCTGAGAAGACCTAGAGCTGAGTTATAACTATATATTGTAAACATATCACTTCCATAGATTAATATACAGATAGAATGTGTATATACTGAAATTTATATGCTTTATTCAACATTTTTTGTTCCTTGCCCGAAATGCATAATATAACAAATTTAACAGATTGCAACTTATTTTTATGTTTTTCAGCAATGGTTGTCCGATTCCTTACAAAAAGATTCATTGGAGACTATGAAACCAATACTGGTAAGTTTACCATACAAATAAAGTTTTAAATAGAAAAAAAGATAAGAAAATATTAGAAATGGACTAATCTGTTCAGTCTGGCTTAAATAATTACCTTGATAGCTTACTGCCAGGCATGTTTGAATTACTGTGTTTGACCCCAACACGTCTAGTGGAAGCCATTTCACTTATCTACTACCCTTTTTGTACTTTCACGTATTAACCCTAAATCTACCACCCCTTCAATTCATGGCCTCTCATTCTGCAGATACTACCTTCTGAATTTTCTTAAGCCTTTTGATATATATAAAGGTTTTTTATCATGTCTCCCTTAAAAGAATACACTGGGGTATATTTGTCACCCATACATAACAATGACATTTAAAGCAATTAATATCTCCACCTTCTCTATTTTCTATGGAAATAATATTTAAAAAAGGGCAGCATTTTTACCCTGTTTAATAAATAGACGTAAATTATCTTGAATATCACAGAACCCACTTTTTAAAGTTTTATTACTATACAAAATATGTATAAACTGTGTGAAGCAGATATGTGTGTATAATTTGTTCTTACTTATTGATGATCAAATTCTGATTAAATGATGACTCTAGTCATATTTAAAAAAAAAAATGCATTTGAAATCTACACTTAAAAATAAAGAAAATGTTTTTTTTTATTGTAAATAATATAACCTCTAATTAATTTATTCTTTATATGCAAAAAATTGTTAGTTATCATATTGGTTTCTGCTGACTTTCTGAGGTAGGAGTAATCTTTAAATAAATTAAATAAATAAATAAATTCTGTAACGGTAATGTGGCAAGTAAACTGCTAGTGCTTTTAACAGGGCTGATTGAAAGCTAATTTGTGTACAAGGACGCACCCTCCTGAGAAAGCAGCAATCAGTATCAGCTCAGAAATGAAAGTAGAACCTGGAACAAATAATTGCAAATAAAAATCGTCCATTTAAAAATTGAGTTTATTTTAATTATATTGTGTGTGCTTTTAGAACATGTAGAAAAACACTAACCACAATGGTCTTTAAAAGACCCCAATTCAAATGATACCTGCTAGATAAGATATCAGCTCATTTGGTGCATTCTGTACTCAGTTGCTGAGTGGGGTAGGGATGTATTTATCCATTTATCTGCTACACGATAAAGGAGTGTGTTTTTAAATTATGAGATCCTATTTATGGATTTAAGTAAAATAACATATTCTTGTTTTATTTAACAGCTAATCTGTATTCCCGACTTGTGCAAATTGATGGAGAACAGACATATTTGCAGATTCAAGACACACCAGGCTGTATTAAGGTAAGCAATATCTCAACAGGCATACATTATACTGGGTTTATCTGTATACATTTACAGGTTTACTACCTAGCAAATCTGAATATATTAATGCTGTTCCTATCTGCAGCGGCTAATAGGATCACTTTAGTGTCATATTAATTCAATAATATGGATAATTTTGCCTGATAATGTTAACAACTATTACATTCAAATTTTCTTTAACTGGCACTGGACATTTTGGGAGGAAGTATGGAGTTAGATAATTTCTCTATACCGTTCAATTTAAAGACTGCTACTTAGAAATGCCACTTCAGAAGGGAACTTAATAGAGAGAAAGTGCTAGTAGGCTACAAGTAGACTAGCAATCCAAGATGAAAGCACCCAGAGACAAGTATAATCGGCTAAATTTAAGTTTTTTTGCTAAAAATGGTTTTATGCTCATGACTTACGTAGCTGCTAATGCTATTAGTTTGTTATAGATTTCACATATGTGATTTTTTTCCATTTAAGTCATTTGTTTGTTTTACATTTTCTTAACAGTTGTTTACATTTATTTTATTCAGGTTGAAGATGATATATCCCAAGTAGATTTTTCCAGATACGTGCAGTGGGCTGAAGGCTTCCTCCTTGTATATTCAGTGACTGATTACAGAAGCTATCAGTGTATCCGGCCACTTTATCAGCACATCAGAAAGATGCACTCAGACAGTAGGATCCCAGTCATTATAGCGGCCAATAAAGGAGACCTCCTCCATGTGCGGCAGGTCCCGTCTGAAGCAGGGATCCAGCTGGCAAATGAACTGGGATGCACTTTCGTAGAAATCTCAACCAGCGAAAACTGCCAGGATGTTTGTGAAGTGTTTCAGCATCTGTGTAAAGAGATCAGCAAAGTACAATCCACAGGCGCCGGAGAAAAGAGAAGGAGCTCTATCATCCCACGACCCAAGTCACCCAACATGCAAGATCTAAAGAGACGCTTCAAACAGGCCTTATCTCCAAAAGTCAAAGCTTCTTCTACAGTGGCGTAGAACCCATACACAGAAAGGACTGAATATTTGTAATTGTAAATATCAAAATAATAATTTATTTATTTTTTTACGGACATTTAACGCGTGTGCTTGTGTACACTCATTGCTGAACATTGTGACATATTTATAATATATTTTGAATAAACATAAAATTAATGTAAACCTGCGTTTTTGTGCTATACAATTGGTGTTTTGGATACTACTTGGGACTTCTGTGCAGGCGATGGAAACTGAAGTCATAATCAATCTTAGTTCCTTATCGATTCACTAAAGTCATTGAAAGTATTTTGCACCATCATATAGAATGGAGGTGGGCAAATTCAGTCCCAGAGGGCCACCACAAGCCTGGATTTGAGGATTTCCTTTCTGTGCACAGGTGAGTCAATCAGGATGACTGAAGAAGTGATTGCCTCACCTGTGCTCAGCAGGGGTATACTCACATAAGGCCTGCGTGTGGCGCTCCAGGGCCGACCTTGTCCACACCTGATGTAGACCAATAAAACACAAACAGAAAAACATGTTCATTTGAAGCTCTTTCACAGCTTTAGAATTGTTTTGAGTGGCAGCTTTTATAGCACTCAAATATTTTTTTTCATATTGAGTTGGTAGATGATGGGTTTTACCACACCACTTATTGAGCAGTACTGTATTACCCCTACATGAACAGTATTGATGAGTTTCATTTCCTTTTAATATGTATGAGCTTCACTTACTTATAGAACTTCTCTCCATGACATAATATACATAGACTAAGTTTTTCTTGGATGGATGACACTCTATCTGTAGACACATGGATTATATATATATATATATATATATATATATATATATATATATATGTTAATCATTAATCCAGTCCTGAGGGACAGATGGATACTGTATTGGATGAACATAGAATCAATTTTTCCATAGGAATTAACTAAAATTTGATATAAATACTGAGGAGCCATGATTATTTTTATTCTTTACTAGTAAGGCGTCCACAAATTCCACAGCGCTATACAGGGTTAAATACAAATCAAGACAGGTTTAATATATTGCAAAAGAATGGAGGGCCCTGTTATTGAGCTTAAAATCAAACATACACAGTGCTTTCCCCAAAGCACCTTACAAGATTAAAATCTTGCAAACCTACAATCTAAAGGGTGTGGAAGAGGAATAGAAGGATAAAAGATGTGATCTTTATATTAAGACTAAGGGTGAGAAGCTTCTTTAAACAGGTGAATTTTTAGTGAGTGTTTGAGGCATCTGAGGAAGGAGGATAGTCGAGGGAAGCGAGGCAAGGAGTTCCAAAGAATTGGGGCAACGCAAAAAAGTCCTCAAGGTGAAAATGAGAGGAGGTGATAAGAGAACAGAAAACGAGTAAATAAATAATTGTTTAGAAGGAGAGTCACCTTCCATTAAAACATCAGGTAATTCCCATTCTGGTGACCAATGTCTTTGTTGTACCTTTTCTGATGATTCACTAGCACTCAATTTAACAAAGAACTTGGGAAATGTTGTCTGTTTCTGTCTTTTTTTTTTATTATTTTGCGACTACTATTGGATTTTTGGATGGATATATGAGTATTATTTTGCCTAAATAAGTGACTATTATTGGATTTGGGAAATATAGGGGCTGATGAACATGGGGATATTGTGTATGTATATATATATATATATATATATATATTTATATACTAACAAAGGTTAGAATAATATATTTTTTATTAGAAGATTATAGGGGTGTGTCATTGTCTTTGCAGGTGAAATAAGTCCTTAATTGCACATTACGACACTGAGTTCCATTCAGGTTACATACCCATGATAATAAACACCTAAACTAGAATATTTAATACTTTTGGCTGGCCTTCTTCCGATGGAATGTTCATTTCTCTACTGAGTACAATACCCTAGAACTCCTTCATTTAATTGTACTTTGCTGGAATTTTATGACACTTTATTATTGGAATGTGTCTTCATGCAGAAACATAACCCAGATGCAAAAACACTGGCACACATCTAATGTTATATGTGTGCAAGTTCCGACAGCCAGACAAAACACAGATGTAAAAGCAATTGCTACTTTTCTTACCTTCTGCATGTTTTTTGTGCCAGGTTTCAAAACAGCTTTGTGGGTGTCTTGTATTTCATAAAGGTTGTACCTATTTATTTATTTTTATAATTATACTGCCATATCTCTATTCAGATAATCCTTAATATAATATTTTTAATTAAAGGGCTACTGTAATTTAGGAAAAAAACTCACGCTTGTAAAGTATGTAACAAACTAAAACATTACCAGCCATATAAAACACTAAGTTAAAGCCAAGTTTTAATTTTTAAAGATGTTTGCATATAATATTTTCCAATCTTGTTTGACTTGGGCACTTTCTGATAGCTTAAACCTGAGGGAATTTTTTCGTCCACTGGATAGTGGAAGATAGTGGCATTTGTTAAATCATTGAACCATGACATCTACATACTTCCCCTGCACATGCTCAGAAATAAATGCCCCTTTCACACATGGAACTTTCACTAAAGTGCCATGGATGTCTCCAGGGCTCAGAAAAGGCATCACCATTTTTTATATAATTTAAACAGATTACATTCTTAAATAGAACTATATCTAGGACCAGCATTTTCTGTGTGCCTGCATTCTAGAACTACTGTGTTGGCCCAGACGTCTACCTCATATCAGATTGTATAATAAGATCCCAGTATGAAGTACTTTAAGACACCTACCGGGGGTTCCGCAAGTGAAAGAAGACTTGGCTGTGATTATTGCCTCGATTTATTGGATTCCATAAGATCCCAAAACAGAATGTAATGGGTCTCATGCCGTTGGCCACATTTTCAAAATCACTCTCACGTATCATAGAATGATGTAACAGAGAGAATGTGTGAAGATCGAACGAGGAGGGAGAAAAGACAAAAAGGAAAGGAGGGCATAAATGGAAGAGTGGAGAAGAGGTCAAGTGGAAAGGGTGAGCAGAAAGTGCTACGCAGTAAGCGATAGAAATAAGAAAAAAAGGGCCAAAGAGGGAACCAAAAGGAAAAAATGGACAAAGTGAAGAAAAAATAAAGAATTTGATCTGGCAAAGAACAGAGGTGTGAAGGTAGATTGTCAAAATAGTTAAATAATATGGAAGAAAGCATCAGAAGAAGGTGAGGTGAAAGGATGTATCACTGTTGCTACTCACACTTGATTTTCAGAAATGCTAAGCATGGCCCTACTGACCTTTTTAGAAGACCACCTGAGGAACTGCCTCGTTGTGGTACTGCACAAAGTGTCGGCCTAGGGGCATGTAGGGGTAAAAAAAAACAATATATATGTTCAGATGGTCAGATGTCCCTTAGAGAGATCAGATAACCTTTCTATAAAATATAATTGTGCTCGGGTCCCTCTCTCGTCCTGCCTCTTCCACTGGTGGGGCCCTCAGCTGCTTCATACACGGTCAGTCCCTCTCTAGCCCCGCCTCTTCCTTAGGCGGGGCTCTCTGCAGCTTTATAAGTGTTTCCTGTTTGTACCTCAGCTCATTTGGCCCTGTTTCATGCAGGGTACTGTTGCTCCTGTCTGCTGCTCCTTTCGTGTTTTGGCCTTTTCAGATACTCACTTGAGCTGTTTGCACCTCTGCTCATTCTGACTCTATGTTCTGCAGTTTGCTTCTCAGCTCTGTCATCTACTTATGCCTGTTCATTGTTTATTTGCTTCTCTCCGTCATTTTCAGCTCTCTCATTTCAGTATCTGTGCATATCTCCTCATAACTTCTTTGCCTTGCAGCTTTCTATATTTCCTGCCCTCAGCATCTGTGCCTATCTCCCCGTAATTACTTTGCTTGCCCAAAAGGGTACTTTCATTGCTAGAGAGCTATGGTTCCTTTCGAGGTAAGTTATCCTGACTTCCTTACGCTTTCCTACTATAGATCTGGGCCTGAACCTACTTGTCTATGCCCTTGTCCAGTTCCAAGGTAGCACTTCGGCTTCCTTATTCATGTGGTTTCTTGCCCAGATCTACTAAACATCTACCCTCCTTACACTCTCTACTTGGCCCTCTCTGGGCACCACTTCCGATACCTTCATAAATCCTATACTCTCCTTTGCTAGGCACCGCCTCAATCACGCTTTCATAGTGACATTCACTAGGCTCAGCCACACTTGCAAGCCACATCAGCCTTGGCTAGGTACCACCGCACCGCTCCTACTCCTACGTCCTACACTAGCCCTCTCGTCTATTGCCGCTAATGTCTTTTCATGTATCGCCTAATATCCTTTCCCTCCAGTAGCCTCCTCCTCAGTCGCTGCTGATCCTGGGGTTACCAGCCGTTCGTCACTCCTCTCTGAGACCCACTTTCACCTCACTAGCGACTTCATCCGCTATCATGGCTGTTCCCAGGAGTTTCGGCAGTCCTTACTTTCACGCAAGGACCATCTGGTATATGTTCTCCTAAGTAATTTTTAGACACCTTCTCCATAATGCACCTTCTGGGTTGCTGTGCACAGCTTGTGTGGACAGCGAGAGTAAGTCTGCAAGTTTCCAATCTTGCATGGTGCTTTAGGAAAGAACTATGCACAATAAATTCTAAGCTCAAAGACAGGGCCCTCCATTCTTTACAACGTCTTAATACTGTTTTGCCTGGAACTTAACCCATGTATAGAGCTACGGAATATGGTGCTGCATTACAAAAAAAACAATAATAATACTAGTAAGCAAATCAGCATACTAAATACTCAGCAGTGCACATAGAGAACAAAAATTTGATGTAGGAGTCACACGCGGGAGTTAAAACCTTTCCCACTTCTTAATTTATTTCCCTCCCTGTAACCTTAATACACCCTCTTATCTATTATCTGTCCACAAATCTCAACCCTTCTGTATAAATATTTATGTATACACTGCTGTTACCGGATTAGCTGGAGCATGTCTTGGGAACATGACAGTGTAACCCACTGGTTTCTAAATGCTCTGTTTGCATCTATGAATAGCCGATATGTTGTAATAGAGGGAACAAAGGCCCACAGAAAATAGAACTTTAATCATCAAAGTACATTTGACACACAATTCACATTTTGGCTCAAATCTGTATATGAAGACAGTTTGCTTCAAAAGAGGAATTTATAAACTGAAGAATAATACATTCACAAATAATTAAAAAAACATGTTGCAATATAATTAGAGGGCATTAATAGAATAGATAAACAAAGCTGTTCAGTTTGCCTTTTAATTTGCTGCCTGCTGTGCGGAGCGTTTCGGCTTGTGGTAAAACAGTCTTATAAATAACAGCACTTCCTTAAACATAAACTCTTTCTTAAATACAATGTGTGCTCATTCTTAATATGAACCTGTTATTTCTATTTTAGTTGCACAGACCACTGTAGATCAGCTTCGTGTTTGTACTATGTAACATTAGCATCTATGTAATCGATCAGCATAAAAAAACATTTCTAAAGAAAATCTTAATTTTTGAAGATTCTGTGTAGAAAAATGTTCAGTCTTGTCTACTTCCATGGAGTCTGAGGTGTTGTGGTTATCTTATCTATCTGTGAGGAAGGATGGAAGACAGGGAGGGGAAAGCAATATGTTATATGATTGGAGCTTTTAGAATTTGACACCAGCCACATTCCCTACACATATTCAGAAGCAGGCAGCTTGCAAGTATAACTGCAAGCCATAGTCAAGCAAAAAAATGTAAACTCCCCTCTCACACGCAACCTTCACCAAAGTATAATGAATGCTTCCAAGGACCAGCAGACGCAGTAACTTTTTTAAGTCATTTGTCCATTTTCAAGTCTAGTTAATTACTTAAAAGCTATGTAAACTAAAATAAATATAGCTTTTAAGTCATTAACTATCGTACACAATAAAAAAGTGTATTGTACATAATTGTACATAATTATACTAGTCCTATTAGTCCTATATATTTCAATATTTCATACTATAACTTGCATAATATAAAAATATAAATTCTTATTTATGTTTTATCTTTTTCTGAATAATTATTTATATTTTTTATTTTTCTGAGAACATCCTCCCCAATATCAAATTTAATTTCTTCAAAATAGCATATTAGAAATATGAATTTATGTTGTATGTCAATCATAACTGTCAGCTTTTTTAGCCAGCTTATGAATTTACATTGGAGGGCAAGTTCCACCTAACTGTGTACACCTTGAGAACATAGAAGCATAGATACGACAGTAGATAAAGGTGCATCTGGTCTATCCATATCTTCTTAAAATCTTGTCTTATCTAAGTCTCAGCATAGTCTTGTGCTTACCTAATTACGTTTACATTTCCCCTGGAAGGCTGCTCTACTTTTATACTGCTCTTCTGCAAAAGTTTAACTATTTTTAGCACTGACACCCAAACTTATCCTTATGGTCCTCCATACAGGCCATGATTTAACATTGTGTGAATACAAGAGAAGCAATACAAGAGGATCCACAGCCTGTTACTATTTGTGTCAAACTATGTTCGCACACAGTGTTAAACCTAAGTCATGACCTGCATGGAGTCCTTGAGAAGAGGGTTGGCAAACAAAAATCTTTGAAAAAAATAAGGCAATTCCGTAGTTTGTCAATAAGTGCTCCATGTTTTAGGACAGCAGGAGCATTATGTACAATTTCTGTCATTGACACGTCTGAGTTTTGTGATCTGATTAATTCAAAGGGTCAAGAGCTAGTTCAACAGCCAATCAAACCACAGACGTTAAGCTGCTGCAGTGACCTTTGTTAGCAACTAATGTCACTTAACATATAGAGAGGTCTATTACCAATAACTTGCAAGTGCTAGGTGAAACATCCCTTTTAACTCAGTTTAACTTATTTTTTTCTTATCCTGGCAGTTTCCTGAATCCATGTATTTACTTAACATTAAAAATAGCATTCTAGAACATAAACTAGGTCCATTATACATCAGAGGATTGGAAATTCTATTGATCCACTTCACAAGCAAATGAGCTGGGGCTAAAGCACAGCTTGTGCTCTCTTCATAGCAAACACATTAGACCGAGCTCCCCAGCGCAGGATCCTTTTTTGCAAGCATTCCTCTTAGTACAAATTTGATGGATAACCTCCAGAGCACAATGTGGTGGAAAACAGAGCAAAAACAGCATCCTTTTCCAAATCAGCTAGCAATAAATTAAAAGCTGCCTCCACTTTAGTGTGTCTCCTAGCATTCAGTGTTTTGCTAACGTTGTTGAAAACGGAAAATTATGCAACTTGGACATAATGTGATGGAGAAAACATCTGTACATAAGGATAACAGATACTGAACACATGTATGCACTAGGAGTTACTTCTATATATCTTTTAGATAGGGGTGTGTTTCTGAATAGGCCGGCATGTTTTAAGGGCAAGCAGGTACCTGAAGATTCTAGTTCAGTACATTGAAATACGTTTATATATGCAAAGAAATAGTTGTCCCTCCCATGCCCCCCCTGTGGCCCCCACAGCCTTCTGCTGGCCCCTGCTGCACCCCTCTGACTTCTGTCAGCCCCTGTGGCCTTCTCTATGCCCTCTGCCAGCCCCTGCATCCCCCCTCAGACCACCCGCAGCCCCCGAAGCCCTCTGCTGGACACCCTGTGGCCCCCTAAGCCCCTTGTGGACCACTCAACCACCTTTAGCAAGTGTGTGTGTGTGTGTGTGTGTGGGGGGGGGGGGGGGGTGCAGCGCAGAAAACCTAAATATGTCCATGCTTTTAGAGTCACACAGCAAAGGTCTCAGCTGTCTCTCACACACACACACAAATTGACCACAGGGATCCTTTAAAAATATATGCAAAAAATTATTAAGAGTAATTAATAAATGCAATACTATATTTGTGCACAGTGAGAAAAAGATACCAGACAACATATCATTTAGCAATTTTCATTATCTGCAAGTTGAACTTCTATTGTTGCCTTGTGAAAATATCAAATGTATGTTTTATATTTACTATGTTCCACTCATTCAAACTCTCTCTTTGGTTGGTCAAACTAAAGTCACGTATATGTTGTTAATGATAATTTTTCCAGTTTTTAGTTTTCCTATCTCAAACTTGTGTCATCATGTTGAACTTTCCCCTTTGATTACTTATTTTCCATTATTTTACTTTATTTCCATGTCAAACAAGTGAATTCTATTTTTTCATGTGAATATGAAAGGCATCAAACACTCATGAGTTGTATTCTGGGCATGATTAACCCTAACTGTACCCAATAAACCCTAACTGTACCCAATAAACCCTAACTGTACCTAATTACCCCTAACTGTACCCAATAAACCCTCATGTTTATTTTATTGCCATATAAGACTCTTATGTATTCTCAGTTTGTTACAATGAGTCCAGTTATCACCATACTACACTCTCATCATTTAAAGGTAAGGTTTTCTACTTTCACCATATCCGACTCAAATGCCATAGTTTACAGTAGGTAGTTCTACTTGCACTATATAAAACTCCCATAACTAATCATTCTACTATATAAAGTTTTATTTTAAGTATCTAAGACACTGATGAGTCCGCACATTACTCCAGGGAGGTCTATATTCTTCATGTTAAACTCTTGTGTGTTCTGATTCCCAGAGGACATTGGCCAGTTTCCAAAATAACCTTCACGGTTTACCCTGACTAGATTCATTCACCAGTTACTCATCCCAACCATTTCTAACTGATTTCTGTCTTCTAGGACCCCCCAACGGGGGTGTAGGAGCCAGAATAATTCTGGCTAATACAGCTCATTGTATACACAGGACGTTAAATTGCTTATTTATACATACATACATACAAATGTAGAAAAATCTGGGGAGGGGGGACTTGCTCCCCCCATCCCCCCAGTTCCTACACTCATACAACAACACTTTCTGGCAAAATGGTTGCACAACATGTGTCTTAAATTATTAAATTATTAAAATAGTGTATACATAAGAGTGAGTCAAACCAGCTCTCTCTCTCTCAAAAAAAATATTTTTTCCCAGTACAGCTGTTGTCATGATGTTGATGTGCACATTTGTGTTTAGGCATGGATGCTTTTCCAATGACATTTATGTACGACTTTGAACTCTTTTGAAACACATTCCAGCACACACAGTTTTAGGAATAAAATGACTATTGGCAACATACAGAGATAGTCCATCAAGGCTTGAAGTATCTGAGCAACTCTTGGTATATTAAGACTAAACACATAATATAAGAGGAACAGTAAGGCACAAAAAAAGTACTTTATCAAAATATGTTATTCTTTTTGTCTTCTTTATTGTGAAGCTTATGTGTCAAGAGAATACATATAGACAAGTGTGTATGTATGTATATATATATATATATATATATATATATACTGGTGTGTATATATATATATATATATATATATATATATATATAAATTGCCCGTAGCTTTCTATCTCTAACGTGTTCTGACAGACTGTTCACTGAGATTCAGAGTCTTATCTAGGGCTGAAGAGTGAGGACCAGAGCTTGTCACTAGATAGTAATCAGGTTGGCCGGTAATTATATTTGTGCCCATACAAGTGTAGTTGTAGAGACTCTTTTTATTTTATGTTTTAAATCTCTATCTGTAAATATCTTTTTATTTTTGGATATGCTTTTTGGATTTTCTGTAACTATTTTTTATTTATTTGATTATTTTTAAGCAGGTAGTGTTAGGTACTATGGGGCTTTTGTTGACCAACATGGAAGGATAGGGTCCATTGGGGTCCATAAGGATACCCATGGTAAAAGTTAAGATGCCATGAGGGTCCATAGGGACCCCATGGTTACAGTATAGTGTTCAATGGGGATCTGTAGGGAACCCTACAGTATAGGGGTTAATTTGTGCCATGAGCGTCCATAAGCATCCCATGGTTATAATACAGTATACCAGGGCACTCTAGGGACCCCCATGGCTTAGGGATTAATATTAGTTTCCAATTGAAGTTCTCAATGACCCCTATGGGTATCATCGGCAAGCTTGAATTTCGTTACAGGTGAAATGTGATAGCAATTTAGAAAATAGATATAGGACAGGCACTCAGGACTTACTACATTATTGACAATACGAGAATTCGGCTTGCATTTCTCATAGGTTAGATTTACATGTGTGATGTGATAGCTTAGTAGAATCAAGAAGTATAAGTGAACTTACGGGGAGTCATGGAATAGAGCCCTAAGTGAACTGGTAAGGCACCTGGTATGACTGCAGCTAACTAAATGTCCTACTAAATCTTTTTTGCTATTATCAATACATTTCAAACTTAATATTACAAACTTTTTGTAGATTTTTCCCCCATTGCCCGTAACTAGGGGTTGCTCATCTCTCAGAGGGGGTTAGCAGCTAGCTTTAAATACCCATTTTGCAGTGTCTAGATCAGGAGTCATCACCATGTGACTGCCTGGGCCAATGGGAAGCCTCTGGTTGTGCTGTGTACACTATAAGCTAAAATATGGAGATTCACTGCTTGCTGACTGTCAAACATACTCTGATGGATGGGAGGCTAAAATGGCAACCCTCTAGAGGTCAGTCAATAAAAAAAATATTCACAACTACACCTCATTTGACTAATAGTGCTCTCAATATACTGGAAACAATTTTTAACAGAGTCCCAAATTGTTAAATTATAGTTTTGTAAACTGTTCTATCAGAGGGCTTGTAAAATGTAATTAAGCAGTGAGTGGGTAATAACCATACCTGGGTGTAACATGATAAATACATCCCATTTCACTACCAGTGATATTTTGTTTGTATCCATTCAACCATAACTGATTTAAAATGAACACCACTGAAGGTCCTTAATTAAGTTTTTTTTTTTTATCACACAAAATACAGCCATATATTATTTTTTCATTTATTCAGAGACTGAATGGAATAAGCAATAATGAGAAAGGCATTTGTTCACCTTAGAATTGGTGTATGATAAAAAAAAGGGCCTGCTATAAATAAAAAAATATTAAACTCTGGATAAAGAATCCAGTTGAAAAAAAAGAAACACCTTTGAGAATAAATTGTACACATAAACTGTACACATAAGATACAACTTAAACTTTTAGTAAATACTTTAAAATACAAGCATCAATCTTTGTGAGCCCAGTGTTTTGTGAGTCCCGTTTGCAGATATTCTTATAACTGTTAAGTATGGATGGCATCTCTTTTTCTCCTTCTTAATCTCTCAAACAATGAAATCATGCACTTTCCTTCCTGCACTTCCAACTCTACCGTCCACCTTTCCACTTTTATATCTTACATCAGTGCTGTCCAACTTCTTTAGCGTGGGGGCCAGATTATATTATTGGTCAAGGAGATGATGAGCCAGATTTTTATTGGATTTATATTTGCTAGTGAGTTTTAAAATAATAATTAAAAAAATATATATTATATGCATTATACAGTATATATTTTGTATGAAATTACTAAACATTTTTGGAATTAATATATGATATCCCAAGTGTATAAACCTCCCCAAATATTTTATATAATTAATATTAGGATGACAAAATGTTTTTCCCTAGCTGTCAGTGGGCTACAGAAATCAGCTAGTGGGTCACATCTGGCCTGAAGGCATAGGCGTACACCATCCCGTTCAGGGTGAAACTTTGGCTTATCAACATGATAAATATGAGATTTCAGTGATCTGAAAGGGCTATAGAGTTTTTTTACTTAATGGGGGAAAAATATAAAAAAGCATATATGGTATACTAAAAAAATATTTTGCACCATACAGAAATGCTGGCAACTGGATGTAAAAAATATATAAATAAAAAAAAAACATAACTGCTACAAATTAACTATTTTGTATACATTAATAACTGAATTATAGAGGTTGAAGTAAGCCCTAACATGCATCACAAATGCATTTGTAAAATGTGAAAGTAAGGTGATATCATGCAAACGTATAAATACACCACGGGTATGCTTCATAGGTCTTCTGGTGCTGAATACAGGCTAGGATTTCAAGATATCACAATATCATTCACCGACCAGGTAGTTCTTATTGACTTACTGTTCAAAGTAGTGAAATCCTGATTGAACTTGAGTACCAAAACTGCTTTCCCCTGAATAAATTAATAGAAAGGCATAGCGAGGCAAGCCGTTAACACATAGCACCTAGCATAGCGAAGCGAGCTGTTAAGCCACTACAAAGCGCAGGACTTAGCAGAAAACACTTCCTAAACGCGGGATCGCCTTGGCGTGCAAACGGTTAACAACTGCGGGACTTAAAAAAAACAAACAATACGAGACGTGGGACTTAGAAAAAAAACAATACGAGACGCGGGACTTCGGAAAAAAAATACAAGACGCAAAAAATTACGAGATTAGCGGCCGAATTTTTTGGCCACCAGCATCAAAAATTGTAGGCATTTATTTAGATTTTTAGTGATGTTGGGGTTAGGTATACCTAAAAGGCAAAGGTCTATTGGGGGCTTGATTGTGGTGTTTAGGGTTTTGGATGCTACTTTGGTGATATTAGACCACATGCTTTGAGCTAACCGGCAATACCACCAAATATGGCGGAAGGTATTTTTCTTTGCAGTTTCTAAAGCATTTAGGGGAGAATTGTGGGTTGAGTTTATGCAGTTTGTCTGGGGTAAACATGCTCTATGTAGGACTTTAGTTGCTGTTTCTAAATAGCTAAAGTAAACTGATAAAGTTGAAGAATTCTTTCAGGGGCAATTTAAATTTGTTTTTTAATTGGTCTATTGAGAGAAGTTGTTCATCTAGGAGCCAAGCATTTAGTCTATCTAGTTTATTAATACGCCACCATGCTTTGGATTCTTCTCCCATACTTTTAAGTATTTGTCGTGAAGTGAGAGTGGGGGCAGAGGTGAAATTTTGTGTCTTAGTTAAGTTCTCAAGTTGGCCCAAGCCCAGTTTTTTAAGGAAAACGTAATCATGGGGTTAGTAAGTCTAGAGCACATGGTAGTAATTGTGGGGGTCCATATTAATGAATCCAAATGAAATGGTGTAATTTAGAGATTTTCAATAAAGACCCATAATGGCTGAATGTGCCTGAGGGATAAAGGAAATTTGTGCGGCTCTAAAATATAACTTAAAGTTGGGACAGTATAACCCTCTGATTTTTTTATGTCTATGCATAAGAGTTTACAGCATCTGTAAGTATACATTATATGTCGTCAGCAAACAGACAACATTTGAATTAATATACAGTGCCTTGCAAAAGTATTCACCCAGCTTGGCATTTTTTGTGTTTTGTTGCCTCACAACCTGGAATAAACATGGATTGTTTGAGGATTTGCATCATTTAATTTACAAAACATGCCCACAACTTTAAAGATGTTTTTTTATTTTTTTATTGTGGAGCTAACAACAAATAGGACAAAATAACAGAAAAAGTCAATGTGCATAACTATTCAACCCCCTAAAGTCAATACTTTGTAGAGTCACCTTTTGCGGCCATCACAGCTCCAAGTTGCTTTGGATAAGTCTCTATGAGCTTGCCACATCTTACCACTGGGATTTTTGCCCATTCCTCCTTGCAAAACTGCTCCAGCTCCTTTTGTGAACAGCAATCTTTAAGTCTGACCACAGATTTTCTATTGGATTGAGGTCTGGGCTTTGATTAGGCCATTCCAACACATTTACATGTTTCACCTTAAATCACTCAAGTGTTGCTTTAGCAGTGTGTTTGGGGTCATTGTCCTGCTGGAAGGGGAACCTCCGTCCTAGCCTCAAATCACGCACAGAGTGGCACAGGTTTTGCTCAAGAATATCCCTGTATTTAGCACCATCCATCTTTCCCTCAACTCTGACCAGTTTCCCAGTCCCGGCTGCTGAAAAACATCCCGACAGCATGATGCTGTCACCACCATGTTTCTGTGGGGATGGTGTTCTTTGGGTGATGTGTTGGGTTTGCGCCAGGCATAGCGTTTTAGTTTCATCAGACCAGATCACCTTCCTCCATACATTTTGGGAGTCTTCCACATGCTTTTTGCAAACTCAAAACATGCCATTTTGTTTTTTGCTGAAAGTAATGGTTTTCTTCTGGCCACTTTGCCATAAAGCCCAACTCTATGGAGCGTACGGCTTATTGTCGTCCTATGTACAGATACTCCAGTCTCTGCCGTGGAACTCTGCAGCGCCTCCATGTTTACCTTAGGTCTCTGTGCTGCCTCTCTGATTAATGCCCTCCTTGCCCAGTCAGGGAGTTTTGGTGGGCGGCCGTCTCTTAGCAGGTTTCCTGTTGTGCCATGTTCTTTCCATCTGATTATGATAGATTTGATGGTGCTCCTGGGGATCATCAAAGATTTGGATACTTTGTTTATAACCTAACCCTGACTTGTACTTCGTAACAACATTGTCCCTTACTTGTTTGGAGAGTTCCTTGGTCTTCATGGCAGTGTTTGGTTAGTGGTGCCTCTTGCTTAGATGTTGCAGCCTCTGGGGCCTTTAAAAAAATGTGTGTATAATGACAGATCATGTGACACTTAGATGGAGGACATCATTGCACATTATGTGACTTCTGAAGGTAACTGGTTGCACCAGAGCTTTTTATGGGCTTCATAACAAAGGGGGTGAATACATATGCACATGCCAATTTTCTTTTTTCTTTTTCTAAAAAATAGTTTTATGTATATATTTTTCCCATTTCACTTCACCAACTTAGACTATAGTGTTCTGATCCATCACATAAAATTCAGATTAACAAAACATTGAACTTAAGGCTGTAACAAAATAGGTGAAAAATCAAGGGGGTGAATACTTTTGCAAGGCACTGTAGGCCTGTTGTAAAACCTTTTATTTTAGATTCGGTCCACATAGCTTGGGCTAAGCGTTCTATAACTAAGGTGAATAATAAAGGAGCTAGGGGCACCCCTTTCTTGTCCCTCTTTAAATTTGAATGTGATCAGTAGATTTGCCTGATAATTTGAGGTATGCTATCGGATCCCGATAATATATCATAATAAGATTAATGAAATTTCCCTTGATTCCTAATTTAGTTAATACCGCATGAAGATAGGGCCACTCAATGGAATCAAAGGCTTTTTCCAGGTCGAGGGCTATAGTGCATAGTGGAGAATTAGTAGATTTAGCTAGATTGAATATATTTAGTATTCTCTGAATATTGTCTCTCGCTTGTCTAAATAGTATAAAGCCCATTTGATCATTATGGATCAGTCTGGGAAGAAATTTAGCCACCCTTATTGACATTATTTTCGCTAGTATTGTTATATCTCCATTTTATAGAGATATTGGGTGAAATTCTTGAATGGATCTCGTCCTGTTTTAGGAAAAAATATTAAATTGGCTTGATTTAGTTCTGGAGGCATTATTTTGCCTTGCAGTATAGTGCTAAATAGTCTAGTCAAGTAAGGAATAAGAATTTCAGAATTTTGTGATTTTAGTGATTTCCCTAATTTAAGATTGTTAATGTTTACTTTAATTTCTCTATCGATAACTTCTGCATTTAGTAGGTTAAGTTCCTGAGTAATTGTCATACTATTTTAAAGGGGCAGCCAGGATTAATTTTAAGTTTCTTTGAATACACTATGGGAAATTACAAGTGCATGTATAATGTATGGTAACTGACAATTTTGCCACTTATTGCACTTATAAACCTCTATTTTACAGTGTGCAAGGTGATATGGATGCAAGCAATACAGAAGAAATGACAAACTTAAACTGATTTAAATTCTGCAATGTAATTTGGTTAAAAAGATCAAGTAGTAGAAATATTCAAGTTTGGCACCTGTCTCAACAACCAGTCAAGGAACCATTTATGGTTCCTGAATCTTTATCAGCTGGCCCTCCAGGACTAGGAGGAATAAAGAGAGCCTAGCAATTTAAACAGCGTTATAGGTAGATTATTCAGGAACTTGATTGGAATCACTACAATAGACTCTCAGTTAACCAGAACTCAAGCAACCAGAACTTTCAAGCAACCAGAAAAAAAAGAATACTGTACTTTAAATAAAAAAATAAATTTACAGGGCTCAACAAATGCCAGGAGCCAGGTTGTCATGCCACAAATTGCTTACAGGCACTTAGATTTCATTGACATCTCTGCAATTCAATGTTAACTGGAAGCAGATTGCATGAGAGATTGAGCCAGGGCAGTGTTGGTCAGCACCGCAACTTTGGCCCGAATGTACCTGTGTGTAAGTGAGGAGTGAAAGCTGCTGCTGCTAGAAAAGCCCTCACTGACAAATATACTTATCACAGCATCCTATGTGCAGCTAATCGAGACCTCTTTTAATAGTGACTCACAAGCAACCAGAAACCGCATAACTGAGAGTCCACTGTAAATAAACATTTAGTGTTGCATGTATAAAATGTCCTGGACTTGAATGGCCTGTGATCATTGGAAGACAACCCATTGGTCCTCAAATCAAAAAGGCTGAGAGCCACTGGTCTAGTAGGTAAAAAGCCACTCCTTGTTCTGGGCTCCTGAGATTTGCTCCATATAGTTTGCATTAAGCATTGACAAAATAGCCATATATTTATTTGTATTAAGTCACACTAGCTGACCAAGATGTAACAATATCTGGTTCTTACTAGTACAAACTGGTTCTTAGCGTAACATACATAAAAGGCTTCCAGAAATATAAATATTAAAACAAATAATAATTATAAGCCATCAGAACAACATTAAAGCATAGTGAGATCTACGTCAGGGTTTAAAGCTAGACATCAGAAGAATGAGAGTATATGGCCCTGGGCATTATGTGCAAGAATAGCACCATTGTTATACTGCAAATTTCCCTGACATTAATTACACAGCTATTCTAACAAACAAACACCCTGGGTTCCAAGAATCTGGGAATACTTTTGAGAATATTGCTAAGTTCTCTGCACTTAGCTGGAAATGGCCTACAGGTTAGATACATAAGCATTATGACAGATGAATAAAATTCAAGCTATGGTACATTACTGCATTTTACAAAGTGAAATCTTTCTGTTATCCAAAATATCAATATAAATCTAACAGTGATACCTTTAATGGCAAATATTCACCAGAGGCGTGTTTTAAGGAACACTGCAAGATGAAAACACATACGGTATATGTTTGAAGAATCTGACTTTAGGGCAGAAAAATGTCATAAAGCTAGTTTGATGCCTCAACTGGACCCTGGAGCCACCCATGATACTTTGGTGAAGGTCATATGTATGAGACAGAAGTTCTCTCCTCTCCACCCCATCCCTTCGGTGTCTAGTAGTAAAAAATTGCCCTTGGGCTCAAATTACTAGGAAGTACATAAGATGAAGATATTTTATATATAAACAGAATCATATGTATGAGAAAGAAGTTTACATTTTTGCAGGGCTTTGGAAGCTACCTGGTTCTGAACATATGTGGCAGACCAGGGTAGATGTCAAGTTCTAAAAGCTCAAATGATTTAAGAAAACCAAATCCCTCTTCCTCTTCTCTCCTCCCCACCCCATCCCTTCGGTGTCTAGTAGATAAAAATTGCCCTCGGGCTCAAACTACCAGGAAGTACATAAGATGAAGATATTTTATATACAAACAGACTCACCCAAATTTCAGAATTTCTCTAAAAACATTTTTTGTGTCCATGACTTACACAGCTGCTAATGATGGTAGTTTGTTATATACTTAACAAAAGTGTTTGTTCCCTTAAATACAGTGGTCCCTTAGGTTCCAAGCTCTCTTCCTTGCATATTTTACATATATTACTGCTATTACTTCTCCTTTTCTCCAGCATTCTTTAGTCTCCAATGTTTTCCTTTACTGGCACTATACTTTTCTACTGTACCTTTAATTTGCTTTCTGTGCCAGGCTGTTTTATGGAAGACTACTGCAGTCCCATATTTACAATGTGCTCTTTTTTCCAGTCATTTTTTATTAGGAGTAGAGACCTAACATGGTATACATATCTAGATTATGTTATTCAAGTTCAATTCTTAGAAATGTTACAGTACAATTATATAATATAAACGTCACAAACATTTTAACGTTGCATTTCATAAGCTAAAGTGTGGAAAAACTTTGTACATGCAGAGCTGTACAACAAAGGGCCAGCCCAGATCAGATAACATGTTACTGGGTACACACTAGTTTCTTCTTTAATGATCACATATATAGTTGTGGTAATTACAAGTTTGTGTGTAACGCTCGCAAAGTTACAGGCCTGCGCATGCCCAAAGCTGCTCATTGCGGGGCCCGCAATGGACAAAGAAGGTAGAGGAGGGCAAAGGCGCTCATTGCGAGGCTCGCACAAGCAGAGTCTTTTTAGGGCAAGAGACATCGGGTGGGGTGGGAGAGACACAGGGGAGGGAGAGGGAGGAATGAGACACAAGGGAGGGAGGAGGGAAAGAGACACGGGGGGGAGAGGGGGGAAAGAGACATAGGGGAGGGAAGAGCGAAAGAGACAGGTGGGGGAGAGGGGGAAAGAGATACAGAGAAGGGAGTGGGGGAAGAGACACAGGGGAGGGAGAGGAAGGGAAGAGACACATGGGAGGGGAGAGCCACAAAGGAGGGAGTGGGGGAAGAGACACGGGGGGGGGGGAGTAAAGTCAAATATTGCGTCATTTGTGACGGGAGGTCTGCAGTGGGCGCCAAGGGTGCTTATTGCAAGGCCTGCAATGGGTGCCGAAGGCGCTCATTGGGAGGCTCGCAGAGAGGAAAGAGAAGCAGAGAAGATGGAGAGGACACAGAAGGAGGGAAGGAGAGAGAGAAGCCATGAATATTGTGGCAAAAAACAGCATTGCGGGGCTTGCAAATATTATGCCGTCATTTTTGAAGGGCTAGTGGCTAATCACTAAAATAGTATGTAAAGCGGAGTAACGCTCCAGTGGGAGTGCATTTGCACTTCAGAAACTATTTGTACGGATTTCCATACATGCTGCAGTGTGCAGCAGAATCTGAACTGCACAAGGAACAGAGAGGTGGAAAGGACAGAGAGTGGGAAAGGGCAACAGAGACAGAGGGGGGATTAAGTGGAAAGAGACAGAAGGGGAAAGGGGAAAGAGACACAGGGGAGGGAGGAGGCGGAAAGAGACATAGGGGAAAGAGACAGAGGAGGGAAAAGGGAAGAGACACAGGAGAGGGAGGGGGGGGGAAGAGACACAGGGGATAGAGAGGGTGGGAAGAGACACAGGGGAGGGAGGGGGGAAAGAGACACAGGGGAGGGAGTGGGGGGAAAGAGACACAGGGGAGGGAGAGGGGGGAAAGACACAGGGGAGGAAGAGGGGGGTAGAGACACATGTAATATTATACCGTCATTTATGAGGGATAAACGACTAGTAATATATTAAGCTACAAACATCAACAAGGCTATAATGTGGGTTAAAATTTGGGCTTTGGTTGTTCATATGAACATGTGTCTCCTTGCTCTGTATGGGTGGCAGTAGACTGGATGCATTGGCTCCTGTGCAGATCACTGGCTACACCTTCAGTAGATCCACCCCATCCAAATTTAAGGGCAGAAATCCTGTTTTCCAGCAATGCCCATATCCTACTTTCTGCTGTTTCTTTCTTTCAAAGTCTAAACAAAAACAGGTAAGTCAGAGGCGCTCATCAGAGAACAAACCAACCTTAATAGATTAGTTCTATGACCATGATAAGCCACTCTGAGAGCAACCTCTTTTAGCTCACTTGTGCCCTTCACAGGAAGAAATATCCTGTAGTATATCAGTCTGGTCCCACTCTGAAGAGTGACCCAGCCCCGATATTCCAGGCAATTCTATCTTGAACAGGTTTAACAGCAAACCCCAGACACGTTTCGACCTTTATGGGCCTCGTCAGTGAGGTGCAGCTGAACTCCCTAAGGCACAGTGAGCAAGGGGTCCACGTCTGGAGTCTTTCAAAGTCTAGCAGAAAGATAGACATTTAGAGTTTCAGGCTTACACAATATGGGCCATATTCAATTCCAGCCTGGTAAGTCCAACGTGTAGCACGTAAGGGCTGCGGACTTGAAATTCCCCAGTGTTACGATGGCATTAAATTGGAAGGGGCTGTGAGCTACGGCCCGAGAACAGGATCAATTAGTCTAACCCATGGTAATGGGTTAGACGTAGCCAATGGCAATCATCAGCCCTTGCTGCGGGGGACCCCTGCTGCAGTTAAACATTAAGCCCCTGCAGCGGGGGTACTCTAAGTACCCCCCCGGCACATAAAATGAACCCCCCAATGCTGGGGTCCCCATCAGGACCCCCACAGAGCCCCACCATAAACCCTTGCAGAGGGGGTCCCGACTGGGACCACAGCTGCATTTCAAATTAAAAATTTTCCTTAAAGGGCCAGCGGCATACAAATAGTGAACCCCAGTTGCGGGGGTACTTTCAGCACCCCTGTGGCACCTAACATTAACACCCCCCCCTAATGCTGGGGATCCCCATTAGGACTTCCTGCAGTGTTCACATATTACCCCTTGCCACCTTGCGGGTCCTTAAAGGACCCTCGCTAACCAAAAAATGAACCCCTGCCACGGGGGTTCTATAAGTACCCTCCGGCAACCTAAAACTAACCCCATCACTCATGGGGGTCTATATAGATAGTTATTCCTATCTAGTCCTAATTAACCCTAACTGTACCAATTTAACCCTAACTGGGTCTATTTAACCCTAACTGGGCCTATTTAACCCCAAATGTACCCAGTAAACCACTATCCTTTAAACCCCGTCCTACCCCACCCTATTAACCCCTACACCACCTACCAAACCCCTTAATAAAATCCTTAATAATAATGATAATTAATAATTACAAAAAATAAAAAAACACCTAATTACAGAAAAGAAACAAAGCATTACATAAAATACAAAACCCTACATTACAGAAAATAAAAAAAGCAATTACAGAAAACAAAAAACTGGATCTAGATAGGGTTAAGTGGTTAGTGATAGGGTTAATTAGGTATGGTGAGGGTTAAATAGGATTAATTAGTTAAAGGGGGGTTAATTGGTTAGAGGGGGAGTTAATTGGTTAGGGAGGGTTAATAGAATGGTATAAAGTAGGATAGTTAATAATGTTAAGGTAGGGACCCCCGCTGCAAGGGGTAATATGGGGACACTGCAGGGTCCAGATGGGGACCCCCAGGATAGGGGCATTCATTTTTAAGTGATGCTGAGTTAATAACGGGAGCCTGCAGCATGGGGATTAGTTTAGGGAGCAGTGGGGAGCTTTAGGGGCCAGAGAGAGGTGTGGGGGTCTGTTCTGCTGCTCACGCAGCAAACGTAAGGACTTTTAAAGCCTTTGAGGGTCCTCTCAAGCACACATTGGGCTTTGGGCTCCATTTGCATGTTAAAAGCTAGCTCAAGGGGGACTTTGTAGCAATTTAATAGCAAAATTGGAACGTAGCAGGTACAGGCTTGACAGATCAAAGGGTTGCGTGCCGCGATGTTACACGTTCCACAAAACATAGACATTTTTCGGCCGCCCTGCAATCTTACACGCAAGTTGGCAACGTAGAGGTTTACGGGGCTAATTTAATAGCCTTTAGTCCTACTTTTTTTAGATATGGGATATGTTTTAGCCCCAGTTTAATAAGGATGTATATGTCTGTGTGGATTAATGTGCCCATATCAAGTGCATCAAAAACTTAGTTTACATATCATACATAATTTTAGTAACAATACCTAACAATGCATACTTTTTCAAGAACATAAGTGTCTCTTTTTTAATATTTGATATTTTGAGGAGGTATAAAACTTAGGAACGGGTTTTGCTGTTTAGGTTTATTTTTATATTTCACTTTTCACATATTGTACTGCCAATATTTTGTCTCCCCAAACTCCATAACTCTCTGAGAAACTTGAACCGCACATTTCAAGCATGTATCACATGAGTCATTGAAGTGTTGTCTTTGCTCTATGCTATTACTGTCTTGCAAAGCAAATAACTGCTCACAGTGGGACCTGTCAGTTTTATTCCAACTCTGCATGAATTGTATCATGAATATCACACATGCTAATAGTCCTCGCACTGAGTCACCAAACACTATTATTTTTCTGTAATAGTTTTTTGCTACTCTTACTGCTATAAGAATAATAATTTTCTGACATTTTATAGTCCATCCCACATTGTCCATTTTAAGGGCCTCATTCTATTTGTGGCCGTAAAACGGCCGCAAGGCTGCGATTCCTTGCGGGGGTCCCGTTACCTTGCAATTCAATTATACGGCCCCGCAAGGATCTCCTCTTACGGCCGACCGTAAATCTTGCTACCGGCCGTAAGCTCAGAAATCTTAAAAGTCAAAAATAAATTGAAGAAAGCTCTGTAAAGCTCTGTAAATGCTAGGGATCATATTGGGGGACATGAGGATTAAAAGTAACCCTCTCAAGCTTGCACATCAGCCCAAATCCGAGTTTACATTAACTGTTTATTTTCCGGCCGCAGCGTGGCCGGGTCTGAGATGCTCCAAGCCCTCTGGACTTTTTACATGGATATTTGACATATATTAAAAAATAATTTATTTACGGATTTGAGTATAGGGGAATGTTGTGCTATTTTTGCTAACACCTAAAATCACTTTATAGTCTTCTCAAAGTGCAGGATGGCTTTATTTGGGCTATATTTTGTGCTTAATTGGTGCTAGCGGGACCTTTTTCCTGCAAGTAAGCTGCGGCTCGTTTTTAGCCTTGCAGAGAGGGTTCCCGGAGCAATTGAATTGCAAATAGGATTTTCTTGCGGCCGATTCTCTTGCGGCCGTTTTAGATCAAAGGCTTTCCTCCGGCGCGAGCGGCTGCAAGAGATAGCAAGGCGCCGGCCGCAAGTCTGCCGGAATCCCCGGCCGGAGGGGAATAGAATAGCAGAATAGCTTGCGGCCGAATAGCTTGCGGCCCCGCAGCTCCTACGGCCGCTAATAGAATGAGGGCCTAAGTGTTTAATTTCCTAAAAATATGTTGAGTAAAGTAAAAAAATTTGTTGGTATTTTAACTTTTTACTTTATGTCATTGTATAGTATCATTGTACATGTGGGCATTTTCCAATAAAATAATGATTTTTCCTATAAATTTAATTTACAATATGTTCTTTTTTTATTCACAGATATCTGTTGCATCTGGTTGATAATGTAATGTCTTTTTCTCAACTTTCATACAGTATTTTCAAATTAATGTTTTTTTTTCATCTCATTATTTTTTTATATATTGTGTAATTTTTGTGATGTATGATTTATTTTTAGAATGATTTCCTATTTTATGTGCAATCAAACTTGTAAAGTGGTGACTGACCATAAATTGCTTTAGTTCTTTATTCTAATACCTTTTTGCCCACTAGATTGAGCATGTGCGCATTTAAGGTGCCTGAAGGAATACATATTAGCTGCTTATGCAGTTAGCCTTATTTGTAGATACTTTTGAAAATATAAGGGTGGAGAGGCCTAAATTGTTATCTTGGTAAACTACATGCATTAGTTAAAGACAGAATACTGATTTGAATATGGATAGTCATAAGAGTAGAGTCAAGGGGCCAGATTCAATTGCACAATTCGTACATTTATACACACTTAAAATTACTCTTAATATTGCTACATATTCTGCAAATATTACTTATTAGCATTAATTATTTTTTAAGTCAATAGAATGCATATAACCAATTTAGAAAAAACAGCCAAAGCCAAATTTATGAGTTCAAGGCATTTCCAATAAGCTAATTGAATAAGGCTAAATGTTAATAGGTTGAGTAATGTAGATTAGAGACACATTACCATAGAATAATTCTTCATATTATCCTGTAGAAGGGCAGATAAAGCAGTATTCTCAACTGCACCCCTCTGACTTTTTATAGTTTCTGAAGAAATGCAGAATGCAAATTGTAGAACTTTAGATACATATTTATTTTTGTATGCATTTACATTTTTCTCTTCCCACGATGACTGTGTATGAGATCTCTTTTGGGATATCAATCATGATTAGACACCATAATGTGGTATATAGAGGGTTACAGAAATAAATGACTGCTTCTCCAAGTAGACTAATATCTGATTGATTCACAGATGCCCATATACAAACACAGACTGGGACTCAGCAGTGCCAAGAATTTAGGAAACCTCTTTGACCCAGGAGTATAAATTTGGAACATTTTGCAATGCATCTGTTCAGGCACGATTCCTGTGAGAAACAATTTACGTACAGAAAACTGTATAATATATTTTTCCAGTCCAAGTTTAGCTTTCCATTTTGTCTTTGTATTTTGTTATGTATTATATACAGTAGCTAAAATGCCACAGGATACTTATTTATCTTATACAAATTGTATAGTAGTATACTGTATGCATTTCTAATGAACACACAGATGAGGAATTGGTCATATATCCGATAGCCTCAAATCTAGACTTCAAATGTATTCAGTGTAAAATATAAATGATTTGTACATATTATTTTAGAAATACACATCACTGTGTTATTGCAAGAGTTTTTTTTTATGTTACAAAAATAATGATTTTTCCTATAAATTTAATTTACAATATGTTCTTTTTTTATTCACAGATATCTGTTGCATCTGGTTGATAATGTAATGTCTTTTTCTCAACTTTCATACAGTATTTTCAAATTAATGTTTTTTTTTCATCTCATTATTTTTTTATATATTGTGTAATTTTTGTGATGTATGATTTATTTTTAGAATGATTTCCTATTTTATGTGCAATCAAACTTGTAAAGTGGTGACTGACCATAAATTGCTTTAGTTCTTTATTCTAATACCTTTTTGCCCACTAGATTGAGCATGTGCGCATTTAAGGTGCCTGAAGGAATACATATTAGCTGCTTATGCAGTTAGCCTTATTTGTAGATACTTTTGAAAATATAAGGGTGGAGAGGCCTAAATTGTTATCTTGGTAAACTACATGCATTAGTTAAAGACAGAATACTGATTTGAATATGGATAGTCATAAGAGTAGATTCAAGGGGCCAGATTCAATTGCACAATTCGTACATTTATACACACTTAAAATTACTCTTAATATTGCTACATATTCTGCAAATATTACTTATTAGCATTAATTATTTTTTAAGTCAATAGAATGCATATAACCAATTTAGAAAAAACAGCCAAAGCCAAATTTATGAGTTCAAGGCATTTCCAATAAGCTAATTGAATAAGGCTAAATGTTAATAGGTTGAGTAATGTAGATTAGAGACACATTACCATAGAATAATTCTTCATATTATCCTGTAGAAGGGCAGCTAAAGCAGTATTCTCAACTGCACCCCTCTGACTTTTTATAGTTTCTGAAGAAATGCAGAATGCAAATTGTAGAACTTTAGATACATATTTATTTTTGTATGCATTTACATTTTTAGTATGTAAGTATTATTAGTTGTGGACTAAATAAATATAATTCCATGAAATATATTTAAGAAAAACAATGCTAAATAATTATTTTAATGTAATTGAAAAGCAGTGTTCTAGCTTAGTAACATTTTTATTTACCACATTTAATTGTTTTATTTAATTTTAAATATTTATTTGCAAAATATAGTTAATATTTGTGTTATATTATAAGTTGTTCCCTGTATTTGAAAGCCTAATAATAATAATATAATACATATACAAATGTTAGGCCTCAGGTTCTGATCCGGTACCCCGGATCCCCAAGGAGCATGGTCTGTGAGTATTCAGGCCTAATAAGAATAAGAATCATGTAGTTGTGCTAGAAGTAAGCCCTAGGATATGCTAATATTATATAAAAGTTACTTGTGGAATAAAGGGCTAAGTTTTTCTACAAAAATGTATATGGTCCCTCAGAGACGGCAAGGCATACACTCTCTCTGGCCTCAGAGATTCTTAAAAGTTGATAAGCCCACAGATAGAAAACCTCTACCATTCCTTACAGCAGAGCAAAACCATGGGGGTTTAGCTTTATCACCAGGGGGGAAATTATTCATTTAGTGATTTCTGTAAACATCATGTAAGAATTAGCGATTCTAATAACCAAAGGGTGGGGGAATATGGCCTAATGACGGGGTAAAAAGGTCACAGTAGGAAGAACAGACCTCTGAAACAGGGAAGGAAGGTGTTGGTAACCGTAGTAATGGGGGGGGGGGGGGGGGGTGGCTATAGAACTGGGGCATAGTGTTTTATGATATACTGTATGTAAAATGTGTCTGAAGCAATAATAAATAGTCTGCTTGTACTAAGCAAGGGCACAGGTGTTGTTATTATGTCCTAACCATTGCTGGGGTTGCTGAGAACTTGAACACCAAAAGACACGGCCTAGAGGGAGAAAATTGAGGTGCACGTGGTTCCCTCAAATCTAGGGTCATAACAGCAGCTATCCAACCTCCATATAAAAGTTGTGTCAGATCACACTGAATTTAAGTGGGAGGAACCATTAAGAAATCACATTACTATAGTGCAACTGGTTCAGAAAATAGGTTTGAGATCACTCAACAAGACTTCCTCTGACATCTTGTTCAGAATACAATATATTATATTCAGTTGATTTATGATAATTATTGTTTGCTATCTGGATAACATTTTAATATAAAATAATTATTGAAAAATACTTATATACAGGTCTCTACACACTAAGGATTTCAAAACACTCCTGAGTACAGTGATGGCATATATGTATAGGTCAAATAGCCTTATGATTATAGTAGGTTTTTAATTGCTATGAGAGTGCAAGGATTCCTCATTCAAAATGTTTATCACATAAAACAAAACACACCCTCCATAATTTAGATATCACAAATTTGTTAATTTGATGATAGCCATGTAAAATAATACATTTATAAATAGACCAAACTAGAAAACAGCAATATGATTGATTTCTTTCTCGTTTTCTTCATTCTTATCAAGAATGAATTGTGCTCAGCTCCCAAATACATATTTTATCAAGAATATGGTACATTCACAAAATCATTTTCACAGTTCTCTGCTACTATAATTAATAACTATTTTGTCAATAAATTCAGTGAAAAATATTAATTATCATAATGACCAATAACAAACATGGCAGAATCAAGGATGGCTACTTTTCATTCTGCAGAGACAATTGGGTTGAAAAAAAGGATAATCATTTTTTTATTTTTTATTTAAATCTGTGTGGGAAAAAAGAAAGTATCCAGGAGATCCAAACCGCCAACATTAAATTTAAATACTTGAAATAGCATCATAAAGTGTCTATTGCAGGATACAATATTTAACATACTTTGTGCTCTTAATGCTCACTTTTTGAGGAGCAGCTACCGTAATTAATTCTGAAGACTCAATAATATTTAATATAGTTCTCTAAAATAAACTTTTTTTCAGCTTGACTTTTTACGCTAGTGCTCAGACTAAAATAACACATTGTCTCCAAAGCATATGTATGCACACCATGCAGAAACGGCTGTTTTTCATTTTCAAGGATCAATCAGAATGTCTCACACTTCACTCATGTCCTTCTTAAACTACTTTAATTTCTTTATACATAATATCATTGATAAATACATGATTTGTATATCTTATTTTCACATTGCCAGTCACGTCTTGTGTTTCTTCAAAATTCTGTGGGGTATTATTGTGGGATCTAGCGAAAGGAATGGCACACTTCGTTAAGCTTGGAGTGCCACTTGATGATCGCTGAAGCACCCTCATGTACTACGGAAAGCTTTGCTGAAAATTATTGTGCTCTGTAAAGGGATGTGTAGCAGGCCAGCAAACAGAACATTCATTGTAATTTGATATTTCCTGGTATTAGTATGCGGACACATTTTCAATTCAATATTACATCTAGGCTTCGAAATGTAGCCCGTAACTTAATTTTGCTATTCAATTGGCGTTTTTTGCGGGTCCGCTCAAGTTATGGGAGATTAATTGCGATTCATTGCGATTTTTAACATCGCAAGTTAATGACCCTCCAAGCCCTTGATCTTTCACGGCCCCAAGACTTCTGAATGCAAAAATCGCAAATCCCTATTCAATTGCTCAGAGTCCCCCTCGCCAACCACTCTGTCAAGCCCGCAAATGGCAAAAGTCTGTCCACAAGTTAAGGGTTCCAAGGAGGACTCGCAAAGGGCTTAATGACATGTCCGTAGCACTTTAAATGCACATATACACAAACTACTCTACTTTTATTAAAAGGGGTGATGTTAGGTCTTAGAATTAATAGCACAAAATTCTCAAGCTCGCAAATCAGCCCAACAAAATACTTGAGTTCATGTTTATTTTCTGAGTTATATTGATTGCGGTAATCAATGTGTTAATGCATATAATGGAACTCGCATGTAATAGAATATCATATTTACGGTTTTAGCGATATTATAATATTTCAGGAATGTGGGTCCGATCGTAACTTGCAATTCATGCCAAACTCAATTTTTCAAAGCCGTAATGATGACGATCTCTATTTCCCTTGACTGTTTCTATCTCCGGAGTTACGGTCTTGGTTGATTGATCTGTTCAAGCTCGCAAATGCTACATCGGATGGATGACTTGCGGTCTTTCCGAATTGAATAGTACCGTAACTTGCGAGCTCTTCAGGCCCACAGCAGCCACGCAGACATATGGCCTACTACGATCAAGTTGCGGCCTTGCAGTCGAATAAGGCACAAAGAGTTTAAAGCATTAAAGGCACTTTTTTGGGCATTTTTTTTATATAAATGTTTTAACTAGGTGACTTAATTTTAATTTTATTCTCCTCAGTGTAATGGTCATATAAAATTTACACTTCACTCACGTCTAAAAAGCACCCAGAGTAACATATATCACATTTTCTTTAATAATTAAAAACTACATTAAAGGATCACTGCATTTCAAGATTTTTTTTTTAATATTCTGCAACAAGTGCAGACATGTATTTACTGTTTATTAAATAACTTCCTGAGAGATGGATCGTGAGGGTGTTTTTCTTTATCTAACAGTGGAGGGAGAGGTGTTATTAGGAGGCAATAGGCAGATGTCAGTAGATAATGGGATTACATTGAAATTTAAACCACACCCCTCACAGGCCTATAAGCAGGAATTTAATACATTTTACGAAAGTTAATTAAACCAATGAATGACAAAAAACTGCTTAACACTAAATTATCATGGATACCTATAGTCTTCGACAGAGGCATCAAACTTTTCCTCAGTGTGGGTGACTCTGTGAGGTGGGCAGGAAAACAAGTTGTAAATTTCCATCCTAATGGTCCATGTGGTCATGTTTTGCTTACACATGCACTAGCACTAAAAGCATTACAACATAACCCTTTGAACCAAGGGGTTTATGCATTAGAAGATGCAATATGTAGAGTCACAGCTTGTTCCTTGCTCATTTCAAATAAATAACATACTTTTAGAGATGGGATAATTGAGAGAGAGGACAACATGGCAGACCCTTGGACCATAGCAGAGGGAAATTAGTAATAATTATAACATTATATAATATGCCTAATAGGGCTTTCATGATGCTAGATATTTTAAAAGGGCCAAGGCCTGTCTTAGTGCAACAGTGTCCCAGTGTTCAGTGTCATCACAGAGACAGATTTATTATTTTTACACTCTAAGGAGAGAAATCTGAGAGCAGCCAATAGGTGCTGTCATGGACTGTACTTTGGCCTGTTTGGGATTCCTCAAAATAATTTTAAAAGGAGCTTAAATTATTGTATTTATCTTACATGTGTGTCAAAAAAAACTACCCAAGAGAGAACAATTTTCCTTGGGGGCTTTAATAATGTGTATTAGTGTATTTGTGTAGCCATTTGTCACTGTCCTGGATTTCAAAGGATCAAAACTATTTTATATTTGCTAACAGCAAATTGTAACACTTTGAATGGGATAGAAACTGGAAGAGCTTATGGAATACTATAAGAGCCACATTCAATTCCAAGCCCGCACCTTGATCGCTGTAGGCCATATGTCAGCTGGTGTGTTGCGGGCTCCTATTGGTCTCCGATTGCGATGCTAGTCAATTGCTCAAGCCCGCAAGTTACTGTCCCAAAGCCGAAACCGTAAACCATGCACTGGTTCGTAGCAGTTCAGGGAGGGAACATGATCAATTAAGTAAGCCCGTAACCTCGCATTTTGAATTAGTCAATAGAAAATGAGACATTATTATGGCAGTAAAACATGGAGGTTACATGTCAATCAATTAGGTTCGCTGGTCCGATATGCGATCAGATTCGCAAAACCTGCAAAATAAAGAATTATGAAAATGAATGTCCATATGGGAGGCCTGATATGTATTAACTGATACCCGAGATCGATATGGCCCCGAAATGAAACATAAAAATAAATGTAATTTCCTGCCGATTCGCGAGCTTGAGACTGTTGTGCAATTAATTCTAATGTCTTCCATCGCTTTCTCAGTTATTTACAGAGCAGTATTGATTTTTTATTTGCATTTACAGTGCTACGGACAGGGGTTAAACCCCCTCGCGGGTCCTCTCTAGCACTCGTAGAATCTTTTCCTTCATTTGCCATTTACGAGTGTGAAAACATTTGCGAGCTTGGGGAAATTGAGCAATTGAATAGCGATTTGAGATTTTTAGCCATTGTAACTCTTGCGAAAGTGAAAGATCAAAGGCTTAGGGAGGCTGTAAGCTCCGGGTTTAACCATCACAATTTTTTCAAGGCTGTAACTCGTAACCAGTTTGGAACCTGCAAAAAGACGCCAATTGAATAGCAAATTAACTTGCAAACCCACTTACGGGCTACCGGATCGCCCAAAACCTCAATTGAATGGGGGCCAATGTTCTTTGGGTTTGGTGAAGCTCTAGCACATGCATGTAAGGGACTCTATGGAACCAGCAAAGTTTGGGACTTCCTTTGGACTAAGTCTGCAAAACTAGTGCTACATGGGACTACATGAGGCCTCCTGAATGGCTGAGTAGGGTAGGGGAATGTTTTTTAAAATGTTTTAACTACATTGCAAGTATGTATAATTCAATAAAGAAGAATGGTTGGGAAGATATGTACCTGGGCTGTACTCCTTGCCCTCTATGGCAGTGGTTTCCAATCTGGTCCTCAAGGCACCCCAGACAGGCCAGATTTTAAATGTAACTGTGTGAACACAGGTAAGAAAATTTGAGCCCCCTGTTGTACACTAATTGCCTCAACTGTGTTCAAACTGTTAAATAGAATCCCTTACCTGTCTGGAGTCCCTTGAGGACCAGTTTGGAAACAACTGCTCTAGGGATTATTTACCAAATGTATCAGCACCGCTACCAAAGGCATGTAATCCCTGAATCCTGAAGTACTGGGTTTTGCAGACATCTCCAGCTGACTGGTGTAAGAGAGGAACCCATGTGGCAGTTCAGAGTCTAACTAGCAGCTTTCCAGCGATAGAGTGTTTTCTGTTCTTTCACAGGTGTAATTACCAGTTCGGAGAAAACTGGAAGCTGTACTGTGATCTTTGGAAATATTTGCATGCTGAAATCCTGCTGCTTCTCTTGGATCTGCCAATTTTCCTTCAGCTGAAAAAACAAAGAAAGACAATCCTTGTTACCAAAGCTGTAACCTCTATAAAACAACGCTGATATTTTTATTCTGATTTACTGACATGCTTTGAAGAAAAAATAATCTTAATTTTTACATTTTAGACAACAGATAGCAAGCAGTCTGTGCTTCTTGTGATTGCATCTCTAGATGCACTACAGCCCACACCCAAGTAGTTTAAGCTGCGGCGTTGATTAAAGTACTTAGGAATGTGCTGTGGTGTATCTAAAGCTTGCTGCTGCGTAGTGTATATGCTAATCTTCCCTGTAATTGTAATAACCCGTATGAGCAAAAAGTTCTGCAAATTTTTTCCTTGTGGCAAAAACACGTACTCACGTAATTGAGTAAAAAACAATCCTGACAAATGTGGCAAAACAAGGAGAATAGATGGTGACAAGAAACGGAGGAGCAAATAGGTGAATAGGAGAAAATTAAATAGTAATACAGTGTAATAACTTTAGTTTATTGACATAGATTATATACAAAATAGGGAAAAATGAATTCAGTAGGTATGCAGGGTAGGGAGGATGAGTAGGGAGTGTGTAGCCCAAAGAGGTGCCATGTTAGTGACATTAGTGGAATTGTCCTGTGGAACCAAATGGAAAATGAATTGCAAAAGGTAAGTACTGAACATTAATACATTCTGGAATGGATAAAACATTATCTTTAAAACATATGATAGATTGGAACTACAGTGTCTCTTTAATAAATATTATCAGTGTCACGGTTTTCCCCCTGTCCTGCAACAAATGTACCTGCTGGCAACATTGCTGCAGTCTCCTGCAGGCTTCTGCTTCAGCATTGGATGCAGCAGCATTACTGGAGTATCCTGTGGAAACTCTGAATTCTGCCTTACACACATAAGGTGTACGACTGAATTTTAAAGGGCCTAATTATGAGGCAATCTGTACCTGATTCCCTGGTTAATGTGCTTGGACGATTTAAATCCTATTTGTCTACCAAGACGCTGATCAGCTATTTTGTTAGCTCTGCTTTGCAGCATTATTCCTAATTATATTTATAATTGATCTCCTGTTGCTGACCTTGGCTTTGTTCTTTCATGTTGACCTCTGGCTCTCTGACCCCTCTTGGTTTGCATTTCGATAATGCTGGATATTCTTTTTTCCTTAGGCTCCCCGGACATCATCACTGCCACTGGCCTCTAGCCTTGTCCTAGCTTCCAGTGTTCTCACAATCAGTTTTCCATTGTGTGAATATTATCATATCCTTACCTGCTTATTGTGGACATTTGGAAATTATAACTTTCCACTTCTTTTCCAGGCTTATTATGAAATAAGCCTCATATAAGTGGTATATGCACTCCCTTGGAGAATTTGCAGATTAAAGGTCAACTGGAAAAGATTTTCCGATAGTCTTCAAATATTTAAATGTTCTCTGAATACCCACCTGTTCAGAGAAGCTTAACACCACCTCCATCTTCCACATCTTTATATAAGACTAGCGAATTGCCCGTCAAAAAATGACGGCAATGAAATTGTAAGGTAGCTAATGCTGTTTGGTGTATAATAAATATGTAATACATTACTAAATGAATATACTGTACCTATTTTGAAGCATTGTGATGAAGAGCTGGCAATGTGTGTTGATGTTGCTGCAGCATTAGTGGTGTGGAGCTGCTGTGTAAGCATGCTGAATGTGTGCACTGTGTGGTATGAATATCCGTATGTCGTTTGTGGCGTTTTGCGAGTTTCTTGTGGTGTTTTGCGAGTTTAGAGTGCTGTAGCCTCGTTTTCGTTTTGTTCGGCGGCCATTTTTTCTCTCGCTTAGATTTTTTTTTAGTCTCTAAACTCTTTTATTTCGAGTAAAATCGAGGTCTAAGTTGCATTTTTGAGGTCCTGGGTGCTCCCTCTTGGTGTAGGTAATGTTTTTATGTATGTGCTGTGTGTATGTATTGTGTTTTACATTTTGTAATGTTCGCGAGTTGCGTCCGAGTGTTGCGAGGCCGTAATGTGTGTGAACGTGTGTCGTATGTTGTTTGCGAGTGTCGTAATGTGTGTGTCGTGCTGTTTGGGTTGCGACGTGAAGTTTGCGAGGGTCGCAGTTGCTGGCATGGAGCGCCTTCGGCGCTCCATGCCAGCAACTGCGGCTCTCGCTTTGCGAGGTCCTCAGGTGCTGGCATGGAGCGCCTACGGCGCTCCATGCCAGCAACTGAGACCCTCGGGCAGTGCCCTCGCTTCGCGAGGGCCGCTGGCTCGCTACGCGAGCCCGCAGCGTTAGCAACAACTCGTACGCTCACAACTATATATGTGATTACCTTTCCTGGTTTACATACCTCTTCCTTATCACGTTTGAACAGTAATCCTCCACTTACCTCAGGTTCCTGTAAGGCCTCCCATGAGCAGGGCCCTTATCTCCTCATGTAACATTGTGTATGTACATATGTGTTGCCTTATCTGCCTTCAAATGTATGTAAATGTCTCACCATTATTTCTGAATCCCCGGCGCTACAGAATCTGCTGGTGCTCTACAAATAAAATATAATAATAATTATATAACCGAATGACAAAAAAACAAGCATGTGCTTGAAAATTTTTACTAAGCTCATAACCAGACAATGTAACAAAGCTGTTTATAAATTAAAAAATGTTCTGCTGGTCTATGCATGATATTTTAGGAGCAGGAATAGTAGCTACCTTTCTGACTGCTTGTTTCTAGGTATATGAAAGGATAGAAGTTAAAAACAAAAAGCTCAAATTAATTAACAAAGTCACCCTCACCTCTTTTTTCCCTCTCTTCTTCAATAGTAGACAAGCAAAATTCTCAGACTCATGCATTATCTATACACAGTGTTAAACAATTATGATTTCTATATAAAATGCTTTCATGCATACGTCTTACACAATAGCTTTTTACTAGACTACAGTGATCAAACTGAATAGCGACAACTATAAAGTATAAAAAGAATGGATACAATAATATAATGTTAAAGGACTTCTATAATGCAATAGCATGAAAAGCTCATTATAATTATGCATTGATCAGTAATACAATTCATATCTAATAATTTATAGTAGATATATTTAATAAATTAATTTTCAAAGATGAAATCCTCTAGTTGAGTGTTTGCCTCAGACCTAATAAAGTCATTAAGGGAAGAGAGTAGAGTGGGAGGATGGCTGAAGACAGGAGTAAAGGGTTTTAAGAACACTCAGATATGATAGGAGAATATACAGAAAAAGCTCATTGCCAAAAGAAACCATTGTAAACATGTCTCTAATCATTGGAGTTCATTGTATTAATACTTTATAGACTTGTGCTTGAAAATATGTCAATGTCTGCTAGACAAAGCCCCCTCCTCCTTTACCTTACAGGGGGTGTAGACCAGCAGGAGCTGGGTTTCAACTTTAAAAGTAAGTTTAAAATTGAATAATATTTTTTTAAATTATTGAATCTTAACCTTTTTTATATCAATTCCTAGTTAAAACACCTAGCTCAGTTGTCCTTTAAGATTTGTGAGAGGAGACCAAGGCACGTGAGGTTTAAGAATGTGCTTCAAAAGCACAGCATGCCTAGAGCATACAGACATACAGACTGAACTCAGACTAAATGAAAATATACAGTAATTTCCCATTGCTTTAGATCATCCCATGGCAGGTTATTCAATGTGGTTATAACCCACAGAAAGGACACATTTATTCTGGATTTACAAAAATTCTACTGTTACACCGAGACATACCAGTGAGTATTAATACATGAGATATCCATATCAGTGTACCTTTCCTGGAAACTAGCCTCAAATGAAAAACATATGGTAAAATCTGATGATTTGGCTCTTTTATGTTAGTAGAACAATTTATTCTGATCTGAACTCAAATAGAACCTCATGAAAAAGGCATTTTTCTTAATTAAAAAACTGCTGTATTTTAGGGAAATCCTCACATATTTATGAACATATTTATTTAACAAATGAACAACATTAGAAGCTGTGTAAACCATCATCATAAAACCAGTTAAAATAAAATCTTATTTTTTAAGATTTTAATTGTGAATAGAACATTTTCATCTTCTCTTACGAAGGGTGCATAATTTTTCTACTGAACCCTGCACATGTTCAGAAGCAGGTTTACAAGTATAACTGCAAGCCTGCTCCTGTAGAAATTTAAACATGGTCTCGCAGGGGCTCCTCCACTTAATTGCCTAGAGGAGCAAAAAAGGTAAATCCAGCACTGTTTATATGTTAGGGTGAAGATTTAAAAATGTGTTTTGGATGCTATGGGAAGTCAGTGGAGCCACTGATAGAGAGGTGCTGCAGATTGACAGAGTTGAGTGTAGGGCTGGATAATTCACTAGCAGCCCTATTAAATAACCTCGTAGCCCGTAAGACTTACACCTATTTAATTAGTCCTGTAAAGCAACCCGTCAACCACTTGCGGGGTAATGGCGAGAAATGCTACGGGACATAGAAATTTGAACTGCGTGGCTGGAAATCCTTTGATCTCTCAAGCCTGTAACTGTTACTTTTACAATCATGCTATTAAATTGCAACAAATTCACTGTCATTCAAGCCCTTAACCAGCAAATGGAGCCAAGAAGCCAACGGGTACTACAGAGGACCCGTTAGAGGGGTAAAGTCCAATCTGTAGCACTGTAAATGCAAATATACACACAATACTGTACTTATATTAAAAGTGAAAGTGATGTTAGGTCTTAGAATTAATAGCACAACATTCTCAAGCTCGCAAATCGGCCAAAAATAATACTTTATTTCATGTTTGATTTCCGTGTTATATCGATCATGGCAGACAATGTGTTAATACATATAATTGAACTCGAATGGACTAGTATATCATATTTACGGCTTTATCAATACTGCACTATGTCTGGAATGTGGGGCAGATCGTAGCTCGTAATTGAACCCCGTAAGACTTTCAAATCCAACCTCCATTTTTCTGTGACGCAATGATGACGATCTCTGTTTCCATTGGCTCCATCTAAACCTGTAACTACGGGTTTGACTAATTGTTCATGTTCAAGGCCGCACATCCAACATTCGAAAAATGTTGCAGATGCCGCTACAGGCTTCTAATTTAATAGGGCTGTAGGTGTTACAGGCACTCGCTTACAGGCGGGTCTATGAAATGGGCGCCTCATTTTCACTTCCTGGAACTAAATACAGCAGGCACAGGAAGTTAGTAGGGGACATTTTGCACATAGTGCCCAAGCGTGCATCAGAAAAATGTGTCCCCTGTGTTGTAGAGCCGAAGATTTTAACCAGCTCTCTCATTTCCTCCAGCAGGGCTGCTACTGCCAAAGAAGAGCAGGAGCTTCAGGAGCCTAATCTTGGGAGTCCATGACACAGGTAGACTTTATATTCTGCCTAGCTGCCCTCTAGTAAACTAAATAAATGTAAATGGTGTGTGGAATGTGTGTGTCTGTAATGTGTGTCTGTGTGATGTATGTGTGTGTCTGTGATGTGTGTATGCGTGTCATGTATGTGTGTGTCTGTGATGTGTGTATGCGTGTCATGTATGTGTGTGTCTGTGACGTGTGTGTATGTGTGTGTCTGTGTGATGTGTGTGATGTATGTGTGTGTCTGAGATGTGTGTGATGTAGGTTTATGTCTGTGAGGTGTGTCTGTGTGATATGTGTGATGTATGTGTGTGTCTGTGATGTGTGTCATGTATGTGTGTGTCTGTGATGTGTGTCCGTGTGATGTGTGTGATGTATGTGTGTATCTGTGATGTGTGTCATGTATGTGTGTGTCTGTGATTTGTGTGTGTATGTGTGGAATGTTTCTGCAATGTGTATATGTGTGTGTGTGTCTGTGTATCTGTGATGTTTGTGTGTATGATGTGTATGTGTTTATGTGTTCACTGTGTTTAAAGTTCACTGCCTAGGCGTCCAAAACATGTAAATCCTGCCCTGGTTGAGTGTGCATGATGAGTCTAGCTGAGTCAGTCATTACGGTGGTTAAACTATAGCCTTTCGTTTTTAGTACCATATTACATTTTACTTTAACGGTGACAGTTATTTGCCTTTGTTCCTTAGATAGCTAGAATGAATGAGATAAACATTGGGAACAGATAAAATCTCTATTCATTTCTTATGAGAGACAGCCTCTATAACATTTCATTAGGATAAGCCACCTTCTATGGCTCCCAGTAAACTAGCAGTCCACGTTGAAAGACCACTAGCCATAGCAAACAGAGCTAATTGGTTTGTGATCACTCAACAAGACTTCCTTTGGTACTTGTTTCATTAAACAAGCAAGGTTAGAAAAGGATCAGTTTCCTCTTTAAATGATCACTATAGTTTGAAAGAAATATAACACTTGTGAAGAATATAACAATATATTAATATTAAGATATATATATATAATCCAGGACCATAACAGCGTTTTAGAGAACATCTTTTATTTATCTGATTTTGCAATCTGTCAGTAATCTACCGTAATCACAATTTTGGGGATAAAGGTACAATATTTCCTTTAGATGGAAACCTGAAAGTAGTTGAGTACAACGTTTGGTCATTCGTGCAAGCAAAAGAGGATTGTTTCCTCTTCCAGTGAGACCCAGATGCATCTGTGGACAAGGTTGGATGAGCTTATATCTTGTGGAAAGGTTCACGTGGACACCACAAGGGCCTCCTTCATGCAAGACCTTGTGATATTCACCAGACATCAAAAGGGGGAAATAATAATTTCCATATGCTAAATCCAAATAACAGGAAGAAATCAAATAAACCAGTTTAAATAAAATCTTATTTTTTAAGTTTTTAATTGTGAATAGAACGTTTTCATCTTCTCTTACGAAGGGTGCATCATTTTTCTACTGAACCCTGCACATGTTCAGAAGCAGGTTTACAAGTATAACTGCAAGCCTGCTCCTGTAGAAATTCAAACATGGTCTCGCAGGGGCTCCTCCACTTAATTGTCTAGGGGAGCAAAAAAGGTAAATCCAGCACTGTTTATATGTTAGGGTGAATATTTAAAAATGTATTTTGGAGGCTATGGGAAGTCAGTGGAGCAACTGATAGAGAGGTGCTGCAGATTGAGTTGAGTGCAGGGCCGGATAATTCACTAGCAGCCCTATTAAATAACCTTGTAGCCCGTAAGACTTACACCTATTTAATTAGTCTTGTAAAGCAACCCGTCAACCACTTGCGGGGTAATGGCGAGAAATGCTACGGGACATAGAAATTTGAACTGCATGGCTGCAAATCCTTTGATCGCTCAAGCCCGTAACTGTTACATTTACAATCGTGCTATTAAATTGCAACAAATTCACTGTCATTCAAGCCCTTAACCCGCAAATGGAGCCAAGAAGCCAGCGGGTACTAGAGAGGACCCGTTAGAGGGGTAAAGTCCAATCTGTAGCACTGTAAATGCAAATATACACACAATACTGTACTTATATTAAAAGTGAAAGTGGTGTTAGGTCTTAGAATTAATAGCACAACATTCTCAAGCTCGCAAATCGGCCAAAAATAATACTTTATTTCATGTTTGATTTCCGTGTTATATCGATCCCGGCAGACAATGTGTTAATACATATAATTGAACATGCATGGACTAGTATATCATATTTACGGCTTTATCAATACTGCACTATGTCTGGAATGTGGGGCAGATCGTAGCTCGTAATTGAACCCCGTAAGACTTTCAAATCCAACCTCCATTTTTCTGTGACGCAATGATGACGATCTCTGTTTCCATTGGCTCCATCTAAACCTGTAACTACGGGTTTGACTAATTGTTCATGTTCAAGGCCTCACATCCAACATTCGAAAAATGTTGCCGATGCCGCTACAGGCTTCTAATATAATAGGGCTGTAGGTGTTACAGGCACTCGCTTACAGACGGGTCTATGAAATGGGCGCCTCATTTTCACTTCCTGGAACTAAATACAGCAGGCACAGGAAGTTAGTAGGGGACATTTTGCACATAGTGCCCAAGCGTGCATCAGAAAAATGTGTCCCCTGTGTTGTAGAGCCGAAGATTTTAACCAGCTCTCTCATTTCCTCCAGCAGGGCTGCTACTGCCAAAGAAGAGCAGGAGCTTCAGGAGCCTAATCTTGGGAGTCCATGACACAGGTTTATATTCTGCCTAGCTGCCCTCTAGTAAACTAAATAAATGTAAATGGTGTGTGGAATGTGTGTGTCTGTAATGTGTGTCTGTGTGATGTATGTGTGTGTCTGTGATGTGTGTGTGATGTGTCATGTATGTGTGTGTCTGTGATGTGTGTATGCGTGTCATGTATGTGTGTGTCTGTGACGTGTGTGTATGTGTGTGTCTGTGTGATGTGTGTGATGTATGTGTGTGTCTGAGATGTGTGTGATGTAGGTTTATGTCTGTGAGGTGTGTCTGTGTGATATGTGTGATGTATGTGTGTGTCTGTGATGTGTGTCATGTATGTGTGTGTCTGTGATGTGTGTCCGTGTGTCCGTGTGATGTATGTGTGTATCTGTGATGTGTGTCATGTATGTGTGTGTCTGTGATTTGTGTATGTATGTGTGGAATGTTTCTGCAATGTGTATATGTGTGTGTGTCTGTATGTGTATCTGTGATGTTTGTGTGTATGATGTGTATGTGTTTATGTGTGTGTGATGTGTGTGATGTATGTAAGCATTCACTAAGCAAAAAAAACAAATACAACGTTAGTGCACACTACAAGTGCACAGGGGCACCTTAAAGTTCACTGCCTAGGCGTCCAAAACATGTAAATCCTGCCCTGGTTGAGTGTGCATGATGAGTCTAGCTGAGTCAGTCATTACGGTGGTTAAACTATAGCCTTTCGTTTTTAGTATCATATTACATTTTACTTTAACGGTGACAGTTATTTGCCTTTGTTCCTTAGATAGCTAGAATGAATGAGATGAACATTGGGAACAGATAAAATATCTATTCATGCCTAATGAGTATAACATTTCATTAGGATAAGCCACCTTCTATGGCTCCCAGTAAACTAGCAGTCCACGTTGAAAGACCACTAGCCATAGCAAACAGAGCTAATTGGTTTGTGATCACTCAACAAGACTTCCTTTGGTACTTGTTTCATTAAACAAGCAAGGTTAGAAAAGGATCAGTTTCCTCTTTAAATGATCACTATAGTTTGAAAGAAATATAACACTTGTGAAGAATATAACAATATATTAATATTAAGATAAATATATATAATACAGGACCATAACAGCGTTTTAGAGAACATCTTTTATTTATCTGATTTTGCAATCTGTCAGTAATCTACCGTAATCACAATTTTGGGGATAAAGGTACAATATTTCCTTTAGATGGAAACCTGAAAGTAGTTGAGTACAACGTTTGGTCATTCGTGCAAGCAAAAGAGGATTGTTTCCTCTTCCAGTGAGACCCAGATGCATCTGTGGACAAGGTTGGATGAGCTTATATCTTGTGGAAAGGTTCACGTGGACACCACAAGGGCCTCCTTCATGCAAGACCTTGTGATATTCACCAGACATCAAAAGGGGGAAATAATAATTTCCATATGCTAAATCCAAATAACAGGAAGAAATCAACAAAGAAAACATTCTTAGCATTCTTTTACTGGAAGCCTACATTTCTGTTTGTCTCAAATGTCCTGAAGTTTGATATTTTGATCTCTTATAATGCCAACACATATCTTGGACCAGAAATATTCAGTAACAATTCCTATATAATCAGATTTTTGGCAAAAATATAATAATTTCATCTTGAGCCTCACCTTGTGTAGGAGTAATAAAGTGTAAGCCAAAAAAGATTAGTATTATGAGTACAGGCCACATCTGGTGAACCAAAATAATAAACTCTGAATATTACTACCAAATGGCTGATATAAATATAGGATGTTATATTGCATTTGGCTGAGCCATTGGGCTTTATACTGATGTTTGTAGAAGGCTCATTAAATAAAGAGGTTTTCCTTTTCAACGTGTGTATTAATGCCCCAGGATAAAGTCTAGTACACCTACAAAGAACAGATAAGTGTTTTACTGTATTTTTACTAACTCTGTGTTATAAGTCTATCCTCAGGTGAAAATACAAAACAAAAGAGACATAATAGAACTCACTAGGAACGGGTGAAGGAAGAGATGCATATCAGACATAGATGTTGCATGGAGTGTTTGGGCTTTCAATTGAAGTGTAATGTAGGGCGAAGAAGAAAGCTTCTACTATTGTGTTAGAGAATTAACTCTTACAGGAAATGTTGAGGATGTCTGTTAATGGAAAGCTGTTGGGGTAAACTTCTTATAAGTGAAGATTGAACCAAGGCCACCATACTTTCATATCTAACTACTTCAAGTATGAGAAGATCAATGTAAAGTTTAGTTTGTAGGATATTAACTAGCAGATCACAAGTGAATAATTATATTGCTATTGATCATCATGCTTGTCCGCTGGTTTGAGAATCTGTAGTTGAAGGTATACATGGTATTCATTTTAAGTACTAATATGCAATAATAAAATGTCTTAGAGCATAATTAATCAGGAAAAAATAAGAAATACATTTTGATACCTCTGCAGGACCCTGAGTGGATCAATAATACATTAATCAAATCTGTTTGTATGAGTGGAATGCTATAGTTGCATTGAAAGATACTGGGTGTCTGATTCTGGGCCAGCGACGGGTAAGGATTGTGGTGTCAATTTCCATCTTATCCTATTATCAAACAAAGCCTTTGGACTTCTGTATGCGCCCCCCTCCCCCTCCATCCATCCACTGATAACTACAAATACACCCCACCATCATTCCGTTCCCTTGATGTTGTTTTGGAGAAAACTAAAATAGTTCTCGGAGATATCTGTCCCTGGCCAAATTACCAATATACATATAGTGTGCACACCTTAGAGAAATAATACACCAACACAGAGTTCTCGTATAAAGCTTTCTCTCGCCTACTGTTTATTGAATCAGCTGCTATATATAACATTTAACAATCAGATAAATGTTGCAACTAAGCAAAACATCAGGTTTATTCGGTAATTCATTGGTTCTGAGGTGTCCGCTTTTACAGAATATTAGCAAGGCATTGGGTTAATGCATTAAGGTGTCTCTAGGTGTCATCCCACAATGGGATGAGTCTTTCTCTAATTGGTCAGAAGGTTAGGACAAAGGGAAGATAGCGTTCTCCTTCTTGTGTCCAAGGTGTGGTCGTCATTGTCATCCTTAACAGACCGGAAGTAGTGCTGCCGACATCTTGTATGCGGAAGTGGCAAATCCTCCATCTTAGAGTCTCCAATAATCAACACTGTTAATAAGATTACGTAATACTGAAAAGAGAAAATGTATGAGTAGGGCAAACATAAAATGCATTTTCTTGTAGATCCTGATCCATAACAATGTGATGTAACAAACACAAAATGTATTCCTGTATAATTAAAACATTTCGATTCTCCCAAAAATATTGAGTCATTCAATGTGATTATGATAATTTTTTTATTATGAGCACACAAAATGTATGAAGTCCTTATCTGAAATTGGAGCATCTTTTAAGAGAATGGTGTTATGGCCCTCACCTTTCTTCCATCTTATTGCGCATCCGCTCTAGTTTCTCTATAAAATAACCCAAATTACCCAAATAACTTGTGGCTCAACTTTTACCATTTGCGGGCTTGACGGAGTGGTTAGCAAGGGGGAATCAGAGCAATTGAATAGCGATTTGCTATTTTAGCGTTCGCAACTCTTGCGGCCATGAAAGATCAAAGGCTTGGAGGGGCATTAACTTGCGATTTGACCGGAGCCCGCAAAAAGACGCCAATTGAATAGCAAAGTAACTTGCAGGCTCCAGTTCCGAGCCCGGATCTCCCGAAAGCCTCAATTGAATGAGGCTCTTTATTTATTACACCTCAAGAACAAAGAGGGATGAGGAGAGCCTAACACTATAAACTATAGTAATAGAGAGATTAGTAAACTAGATGGAAAGTTAGTGTACATTGTTAAAAAAATCCCCATCAGCACTGGAAGTTAACAAGTTGGTCCCCAGACCAAAAAGTTTGAGAGCCACTGTGTTAGAGTATTAACATTAATAAGTTGCTATAGAGTTGATGCTTTGTATTTCTAGACAATGTCTTCATACATAAAGGTATAGAGATGCCCATCATCTTGACTGTCAGCATTATTCTGAAATTTAAGTACATTTCTGATATTGTTATACTGACTAAAGCAGAATAATTACAAGTGTTATTTGAATAATATGCAGAATCACCATTTTAAAGAAGTAACATTGACACTCACTTGGTTTAATGATCTAAATCTGGTTTTAAAAGCTTTACTTTCATCCTGGATTAGCTCCTCCAAATGTTGCATATTTGCACAATTATTTCAGGAATGCTTTCAGATGAGAGAGCTGATTCTATTTTGGGAGTGAAATCCACTGGAGACCTATCGGGAAAATTCTTTATTTTTGATCAAAGTAACATATGCTAAATCCATTGTAATTTATGATTTGACTCTGGCATATGTTCTTGGAAATACATCAATAGCCTAAGTTGTATCGGCAAACTTTATGACCAAAATTCGTTAAGTTGTGTTGGAGCAGTGAAATGGTTGGCTGAGACTTTGATGGCAATTTTACCATAGTACTGCATAGGGACTACAATGCATAGTGAATTTTGGTCTATGTCTAGGGAGGTTTTGAAGTATACAAATGATTTGCAAAGTCCTATTGCTTAATGGAACTCTACACTATTCTAATTATTGGAATATACACTTCACCATTATAATGATGGGATTGTATAACGGCTACACCACGCTCTACCAAGGCTTGTCATGGTAGAGTGGGCTGTTACATGTAAGGTAAAGGCAATGGCTCATGAAAGATATTGGTGAATATAGTTTTAGAGAATACTTTTAAGGCTTCCATTCTTATAAAAACAGGCACCAAAACAGGAAAAGAAGAAATGCCCCTTATACTTTCTACTCTTGTGTAATAAAAATATAGATGATAAGATTAACTTATCAAAATAGTATCAATATAAAATATAACTTTTATTGCACTTTTTAAAATTAAATCAATTTTAAAACAGACAAAAGATCAATGAGGGCTATGTACAGTATTATAGTTCTATACAAGTTCCATTTTATTTGAATACCTTATTTTTAATTAATATCATTTAAGTTGCTTAATAAAAGTTATATTTTAATTATAGTATCCAAAGAGATTGTCTCAGCTACACTAACTTTTTATTGCTTAAAATTTGTCTACTACTGGGGGTGTTTTTATTCCTCTTGTTTTGCTGTATTGTTCAATTCCCTGTTGAGTACCTGGTCACTTATCTGTGTAGTTAGTTTTTACAATTTAAAAGTAGGTACTTTACAGTGACCACAAATCTTGGTAAATATAGTCCATTGTGAAAAAGAGTAGTTTTATATGAAAACATATAAAAAATGCTTTTACATTGAAAGAAAATAACTTGCTTATATTAACTAACAATGGGTACAATTCCAAGAGACAATTCAGAAAGAAACAGTAAGAGGATCAGATTCTGCTAAATAGTTTTTGCTACAGATGGATCTAATTATTATTATTTGAATAAAATAATGTGGTTGTTTCTCTAGGGCTCTATGTCAAACCACAAACCAGTGTGCATTCTTGGCAAGTGCTAAATAAAGTGCATGTCTCATACAGCCAAGCTCAGCCATGGCATGCTTTTTTGTGATTTTTATAGTTTCCCATATTAGGTTTTGTAGGACAGCCTGGCCAGGGCCCAGAGCACATTGCCACAGCATAGTCACACTTGCTAACATTATTATTTACTTGTTTAAAAGTTACATTTGATCTCTTGGGGGTCCTGCGGCTATTTCCTGTAAAACAGTAATTTAGATGCTACACTGCATTTTAGATCTGCATATCAGAACCAGCAAATACAATTAATTACAGATATCTGTCAGAGGAACACATGTTTTTTTGCACTTAAAGGAACACTGTGAGCAAACATTTATTATTTTAAATAACTAAACTTGATAACTAACAAAAAATTTTTTTTCATCTTTTAACTAGTTAAATTATTATTTACTGCAGGCGTCCATTTCATTCTCAGCTGATTCTGTTTTTTACTTTCTCCTTGTAAACAAATTAGCTTTTTATTATTATTACTTAAAGCTCTTTTTATTATTATTACTTAAAGCTCTGGCAGTTGTAGATGCCAAATTGTATATAGGACCTTCCTGTGCAATCAAAAAATCCTCCCACTTCAGGAAGGTCATCATCAAAAACCAAAATGGTATATCCCATAGTAGCATATGGCATATAAAGGTAATGTAAAATAATACAACCTATACTATTATACATTTGAAAAACATTTACAATATTTTCAAGTGTTGTTCTTCAAAATAGCATATATATATTTTAAAAATATGTCCACATTGATCCTTTAAAGGTTTACTGTAATGGTCCAGCTTTCATCATTTTAAGTATTACAGGGTTACTTTTTAATTTATTGAATAATAATAATATAGCTAGAACAAAGTCTATAAAAAGTCTTCAAAATAAAGATCTTCTCTAAAAATGATTTTATTCACATAGCTTACGCATCTGCTAATGTTGAGTCCTATTAAATACGGGGCTACTTGTTAAAACGTAGCCCGCAACATAGATCTTAGGGCTTTTTGCTATTAAATTACCCAAGTAACGCAGGCCACAGACGACTTGCGGGTTAAGACGCAGAAAGGCCGAAAAAAGGCTACGGGATGAGCAACGTTGAACTTCGCGGCTGTATATCCTTTGATGCATCAACCCTGTAACCACTAGGTTTTCAATTTAGCTATTAAATTGCAACAAAGTCACTCGCGAGCAAGCCCGTAACACGCAAATGGGGCCCAAAGGCCAACATGTGCTCAAGAGGACCCACAAGGTGGGTAAAGTCCAATACGTAGCACTTGTAAAGCTGATAAAAACACACTACTGTACTAATAGGAAAAGGGAAAGTGTAACTTGCATGTGATAGAATATCATATTTGCGACTTTATTAATATTGCATTATATCTAGAATGTGGGTTTGATCGTAATTCGTAATTGAACCCCGTAAGACTTTGAAATCCAACCCCCATTTTGCTGTGACGCAATGAAGGCAATCTCTGTTTCCATTGGCTCCATCTAAATCTGTAACTACAGGTTTGCTTAATTGATTACGTTCTAGCCCGCAAATCTAAAGGCCGACAAATGGTTTACGGTTTTCCGTCTCCAGCTCGTAGCTCGCTGCCTTTCTAATTTAATAGCATCGTATCTCTGCCAGATTTCAAGCCTGCAGCCATTGTGAGATTCACGTTGGAGTTACTGGCTTGGAATTTAATAGGGCCCAATATTAGCAGTTATGTAAGCCATGGACAAAAACATTTTATTTTTTGTGGAAAATCTGAATTTTTGAAGAGTTTACGAGTGCAGGAATTAATTTTGTGTTTGTTACATCACATCTTCAGAGCTGGATTATGAGAGTGTGTATTATGGCTATCATTGGAGAGGGGTGCATAATAAGGGAACAGAGAGATTTTGTAAAGATAATTGCATAAGACTGAAATTGACACTGTACACCTTCCCCATCATTGACCCAGAAGCAGAAGGCTGCATCAATAGATGCAACCACAGCTCTCCAGAAATGTAAACACCACACAGAGGCGTCATTTTTTTAAATGAAAAACTAGATGTATAACTTTTTTCCTGTTAAGTCAGCTCTTAGGTAGACTCAAAGGTTTCAAACATATATTTAAGAATAAATATTTCATTGTACATTGGTACTTTAATACTTTATAAATATGTCAAGTTTTTCCTGAACTACTCTTCTCCCTTAATATTGCTTATATATGAATAGCTCAGGCTCTTCATACAACCTAACAAACAGCTTCTAAAAGCCACTTGTACAATCAAGTTTCTTTTATATAGATTTTAGTCATATCGCATATAGAGTACTGTAAGGGAGGATATTTCTGTAGCTAGTGAGTACTGCGTGGGACATTTTTATAATCCTAATACAGCTTCAATAGGAGATTATGGTAAAAATAACTTAAATGGCTGTTTTAAAGAGTAAGAACATATGATTAGCAGTACATGATACAGATATGGTCTGTTTTATAGAAATTATAAGTCAGAGAGATTGGAAGTCAAACAAAAAGATAGTTCTTTCCCTGGTAAATTCTAAGATAACAGAAACCACATTAAAAATACATATTAATCTTTATTCACTACATATGTCCAAACTTTGAGCCTCATTCAATTGCAAGCCTGCAAGTCTCGGGATGTAGGACTTAAGTCTGTGGGCCTGCTGCGGCTTACTTACGGTGCTATTCAATTGGCCAAGCCTACAATTCCCGCCCCGATAGCGCACATCGTAAACCATGCTATCGTTTGTAGCATTTTCGAGCTTGAACATGATCAATTAAGCAAGACATTAACTCCCGATGCTGAAACAGTCAATAGAAAAGGAGCCCGTCATCATGAAGGTCGTACAACATTGAGTTGACATGTCAATCAACTCGCGATTCTGGGTCTGATGTGCGATCGGACTTGCAAACCTGCAATGTACAAAATAATACAACGGAATGGGTGGCCTGATATGTATTAACTCAATAATACCCAAGATCGATATAACCCCAAATTGAAACATAAAATGAGATGATTTTTGATTGCTGATTTGCTGGCTTGAGACTGTTGTGCAATTAATGATTGTGTCTTTCATCGCTTTTCCCATCATTTACAGTGCAGTATTGATATAATATTTGCATTTACAGTGCTACGACATGTCATTAAGCCCTTTGCGAGTCCTCCTTGGAACCCCGGTAATTTATGGTTCGACTTTTGCCATTTGCGGCCTTGACGGCTTGCTTAGCGAGGGGGAATCGGAGCAATTGAATATCGATTTGCGATTTTAGCGTTCGGAACTCTTGCGGCCGTGAAAGATCAAAGGCTTGGAGAGGCATTACCTGAATCGGAGGCTGGAGCCTGTAACCCAATTGAATAGCAAAATAACTTACTCCATTTCCGCTGCCCGTATATCCCGATGCATCAGTTGAATGAGGCTCTTTGTTTCCACCTGGAACCAAAAAATGTTTTTTTAAACTAAACTTAATTTTGTTCTTTGAAGGACAAATTAAAATATCGGTAAAAATACCCCTTTTTTAATTAAAAAATAGTTTGGTGTGTTTAAAACTCACATGTATTATAATATTTTATTATTTTTCTTCTTGTCACAGCTCCTCCCCACCTGTCTTATTTATCCATGTTAACTGCTTATGGGTGGGATCCAACGTCAATTCCTGCTACCTAATATGAGCCCCCGGGATAATCACTTCCTTACAGCTATTTTATAAGAACCCGGGGATCACCTTTTTATGTGCAATTTCATAATCACCCCAACATATCAAATCTGCTGTCTCAGTCTCACAATTGGCTTTGAGCTCTACTTCAACCCCCATATCTCATCATCACAAAATCATGCATTCTCTGCCTTTGGAACATGTCCAAAATGTGTCCATTCCTACAGCACAATACTACAAAGACCCTAAACCATGATCTTATCATCTCCTGATTTGGCTGTGACAACTCCATTTTAATTGTCTTTCCCCATACCAATCTCTCATATCATGTAGTTTCTGCCAGGCTTATCCAATACACCAATCACTCATTATCTGGTGCTCCCCTCTTCCAGCCCCTATACTGGCTCCCTATAATATCAGGGATAAAATAAAAAATCCTAATCCTAATTTTCAAAGCCCTGAACTGCACTTCATCTCCTTACACCTCTACTGTTATCTCCAAATATATCCCAACTCACCCTCTCTGCTCTGCATATAAGTTTTTCTAATTAAACCCCCACCGTTACCTCCTTCTACTCAAGAGCAGCGATCACTCTTTGGAACTCTGTACCTAACTCTATTAGACTATCCTCTAATCTTCAGATATTCAAATGCTCTCTGAAAACCCACCTGTTCAGAGAAGCATATCATTTACCTCCTTAACTCCATTATAAACTTGTAACAAGACTATCTATTGTGGCACTTACACCTTTCCTCTTTAAATACATCTCTACAACCTCTATTTTCTTAAATATTAAGCTCTCACAAGCTCTCACAAGAGCAGGACTCTCATGTGCTCCTGTACCAATGTATCTGTACAAAGTGCTATCTTGCCTTAATGTTTTTCAAATGTATGTCAAGTTTTATCCATGTGTTTATTGTACCCTTAGTGCTACACCAGTTTTTACTGGTTAAATATATTATTATTATTATTATTAATAATATGTGAGGAGTTAAATGATATAGAGGGTTAAAAACTGTTTGGTGCAGTTGAATGTGGAATGTATTTGTTTACTAGAGGGTTGTGTGTGCAGAACTACAGATTGTAATCTTGTTTACAAGAAGTAAAGTTTGGCCTCCGATTATAACTCAAGGATGCCACATTATCTTTTATGAATACCAGGTGTTCTAATACATGTGCAGTTTCACACATACACCAAAATGATGTAATGAGTGGGTGGGATTATGGTCTATATAATGCAATAAAGGAGACATTTTAATTCTACCTTCAGTTGTGGTCACTATCTCCTGAGTTATTGGGATCTGGACGAGAGAGATGTTGTAAGGAAGAGTGGTTCGAAAGGTCCCCCAGGAGTCCTGCTTATCCCTGGTATCCCTGGCAGTGTGTTTCTTGCCCTAACATATTATTATTATTATTATTATTATTATTATTAATAATAATAATAATAATAATAATATAGATAGAACATTCTATTCAGAGTCTTTAAAAAATAAAGATCTTTTCTAAAAAAAAAAATAATTCACATTACTTACACAGCTACTAATGTTAGTTTGTTAAAGGATCACTGTAGTCTAAGAAAAAATGCACTTGTTTGTAAAGTATGTACCAAACTAACAATGGGCCACATTCAATTGCAAGGCCACAACTTGATCGGAGTAGGCCATATGTCTGCAGGCCTGCTGCGAGCCTGCAGAGGCCGCATCTTATGGTGCTATTCAATTCGCCGGGCTCACAAGTCCCGGCCCCATAGCCCACATTGCAAACCATGCTATCGAAAGTAGTATTTGCGGGCTTGAACATGATTGCTGACGCAAGGCCATAACTGGCAGTTAGAAACAGCCAATGTAATCTGGGTCAGATCGTGACTCGTGGTTCAAGCCTGTATGACTTTGAAATCCAACCTCCATTTTTCATTGAAGTCCTAAGGGCTTGACCCATGAGTTCCAGATATTCCAGATATAATGCAAAATGAATAAATCCGTAAATATGATATTCTATTACATGTGAGTTCGATTATATGTATTAACACATTGATTGCCAGTATCGATATAACACGGAAATTAAACATGACAATAAAGTATTTTGTTGGGCCGATTTGTGAGCTTGAGAATATTGTGCTAGTAATTCTAAGACCTAACATCACTTTCACTTTTAATAAAAGTACAGTATTGATTTGTTATTTTTCTTTTAAAGTGCTCCGAACATGTCATGAAGCCTTTTGCGAGACCTCCTTAGTAAAACATTTTTTTGGAATATCAGAATTTTTCAAGACTCCGAACAGGATTCCATTTTGTGTTTGTTACATCACATCCTCAGAGTTGGAGAGGTGTGCATAATGAGGGAACAGATTTTGTTAAGAAAATTGGATAAGATTAAAATTGACACCATACACTTCCCCCCTCACTGACCCAGAAGCAGAAACCACAGCTCTTCAGAAATGTAAACATCACACCCACAAGTTCCTCCTACGTATCAGGGATTCCTCCATATTCCAGCAGAGGCATTTTAATTAAAAACTAACTGTATAATTTATTTTCCTGTTTAACAATGTTCTTAATTAGACTTGAAGGTTTCAAACATATTTTTTTCATTGTACATTGGTCCTTTAATACTTTATAAACATGTCAAGTTTTTCCGGAACTACATTGCTTCCTTAATAATGTTTATATCTGAATAGTTCAAGCTCTTGATACAACCTAACAATCAGCTTCTAAAAGCCATGTGTACAATCATGTTTCTTTTATATTGGTTTATACAGATTTTAGTCATATCGCATATAGAGTACTGTAAGGGAGGATATTTCGGTAGCTAGTGAGTACTGCGTGGGACATTTTTAGAATCTTAATACAGCTTAAATATTAGATTGTGGTAAAAATAATTTAAATGGCTGTTTTAAAGAGTAAGAACATATGATAAGCAGTAAATGATACAGATATGGTCTGTTTTATAGAAATTCCAAGTAAGTAAGATTAGAAGTCAGACAAAAAGATAATCCTTTCCCTGGTAAAGCTTAATATAACAGAAACCACATTACAAATACATATTAATCTTTATTAACTGCAGATGCATAAACTTTGTTTAATCTGGAATAAAAATGTTTTTTATCTAACCTTAATTTGTTTTTTTAGAGGACAATTAAAATATAGGTAAAAATACACCTTATCAAAAAAATTGTTTGGTGTCCTAAAACTCACATATGATATATATTTTTTATTTTACTCACTGCTCATCCCACACCTGTGTTATTTATCCATGTTAACTGGTCACAATCCGTAGGCGGGATCCTACCTCAACATACTACCTACTATGGGCCTCATTCTATTAGCGGCCGCAGCCGTTGCGGGGCCGCAAGGACCGGCCGCAAGCTATTCGGCTATTCTATTCCCTTACGGCCGGAGGCTCCGGCAGGCTTGCGGCCGGCGCCTTGCTATCTCTTGCGGCTGCTCGCGCCAGAGGAAAGCCTTTGATCTAAAACGGCCGCAAGAGTTTTGCAATTCAATTCCTCCGGGAAACCTCTCTGCAAGGCTAAAAGCGAGCCGCAGCTTACTTGCAGGAAAGAGGTCTCGCTAGCACCAATTAAGCACATAAAATAGCTCAAATAAAGCCATCCTGCACTTTGTGAAGACTATAAAGGGATTTTAGGTGTTAGAAAAAATAGCACATAATTATCCTGTACTCAAATCCGTAAAATATTTTATTTTTAATATCCGTAAAATATCCATGTAAAAAGTCCAGAGTGCTTGGAGCACCTCAGACACACCCACGCCGCAGCCGGAAAATAAACAGTTAATTTGAACTCGGGTTTGGGCAGATGTGCAAGCTTGAGAGTGGGTTCCTTTTAATCCTCATGTCCCCCAATATGATCCCTAGCATTTACAGAGCTGTACAGTGCAGGCTTGAATTTATTTTTCAGTTTTTATATTTCAGAGCTTACGGCCGGTTCCAAGATATGCGGCCGGCCGTAAAAGGAGATCCTTGCGGGCCGTATAATAGAATCGCGAGTTAACTGAACCCCCGCAAGGAATCGCAGCCTTACGGCCGATTTACGGCCGCTAATAGAATGATGCCCTATGAGTGCAGGGATCCCCCTAGGGGCTCCTCAATGGACACCCATGGCAGCTAACATTAACCCTATATCATGGGGGTATCCACAGAACCCCATGGTATAGTTAACTATAGACTGCAATGGTACCTCACATTAACCTCTATAACATGGGGGTCCTTCATACCACCACAGAGTTTCATATTGGCCCCCCACGGACCCTAAACACCCCATTCAAAAAATATAAAAGTATTACAAAAATAAAGAAATAATTACACCTGTATCCTTTATCATCAAAGCCCTCACGATCACTCTTCGGTGCTGGTTAAGTGTGCACATTTATGCTGATGGAAGAATCAGGTCCTCTTCTGCCTTGATTCAAGTCATCAGTACTCATCTTTGGTCAGGGGAAAGGGGTCTCTGCCTAAAAAAATCCACAGCTCTAAAAAAAAATACTACTTCATCTTATTAACTCATTTTGAGGATTCTGGTTGGCTGCAATATGTTTTAATGATATTTCAGCCAATCAGAATTGAGTATTTGAATTACTCCTGCACCATATGTGATTGGTTAAAAGTCTAACCAATCATAATTAACACATTTCAGCCAATCGGAATCGGCATAAAGTTATAGTTTTTTTTATAGCGTTTTTGAGGCGGAGGTATCTACTAGTTGTCTGAAAGCATTTTAAAAGATTTTTTTTTAAACTAAGCCACTGTTTGCATTTGTTTTTTAAATATAAATGTGTAGGCTGCACTGCATTTATATCACGTTCAGCATCTGAAATTACTTACAGATATCTAGGTCATAAGCACAGATTGTTTATAGTATTTTGCAGTGCTCCAGCCAGCTCACAGAGCCTTACAATCAGGCTTTCAATGCCAAGTGAGATGACTGTCAGACATTGTCAGAATAAAAATCCCTTTGATTTGAATAGGAAATGTAGGCCAAAAATAGCACAAAATGACTGCTTCAAAGGGCAAGTACCTGGGATCAAAAGTGGCTAGTAATAATGCCATCTAATTTAAATAGACTGAGAATAAACAAGAAAGGCATAACTATTTGGCATAGAAATGCATAGGGATAAAAAGCATAGGCCTTCACAATAAACCCATCTGGGTTCAAATAGATGTGTATCTCTATTTCTAGTAGATATTTGTTCATGAAGTTTAATCAGAGAGAGAGAGGGAGAGAGATAAGAAGGGATAGAGAGAGAGAGAAGGAGAGAGAGAAAGAGAGGAGGGAGAGAGAGATAGAAAGAGGGAGAGAGAGAGAGGAAGTGAGAGAGAGAAGGATGGAGAGAGAAGGAGGGAGACAGAGAGGCAGAGAAGAATGGAGAGAGATAAGGAGGGAGAGAGAGAGGAGATAGATAGAGACAGAGAGAGAAGGAGGAAGAGAGAGAGAGAGAGAGAAGAAGAGAGAGAGAGAGAGCATGCACAGAGAGAGAGAGAGCATAAAGAGAGGGAGAGGGCGCACAGAGAGAGAGAGAGACAGAGTGCACAGTGAGAGGGCGCACAAAAATAGACAGAACGCACAATTTTTTATATAATATTATGCCGTCATTTATGACGGGCAAGTCACTAGTATATATATATATATATATATATATATATATATATATATATATATAAATATTTGCGTGTGCATGCTTCCCAAAGAGGCTGATGATTGGTCCTCCATGTAGGGCCTTAGCAATGTTTATAGTACCGCATCTTAGCTAACAGAAAGTGAGAATCTGTCCTTAATTCTAAGCTACAGTGAATATGTCTTGCTACAGTGAAACTGAATGGAATATGATAGTCAAAAGTTAAAGGCTGCATTTATATATTTTTTAAAACCTTCTAAAAACATTTTGCACGGGTAAAAATCAAAAGACCACATCACTGGAACTTTAATACCAAAGATACAGAACTGAACATGGATCTGGGATTCAAACTTCAATGAGATCATGTTTTATACTGTGATATTAATAAAAATAAAAAAAAACAAAAAAAAAAACATATATATATATATATATATATATATATATATATATATATATATACTGTATACATACATTGTTGTGTATATTAAAATTACATGGGTATGTATATTAGAAATGCTAGTATGATAGCATATTTGGTCACATAGTAACACCCTACCAAATTCAGTTATCTATAGGCTTGTATTCTAATAGTACACTGTAGCAACATTAGTGACTTGTTATTTTGCAGAGTATTAAATGTTTAATCTGGTCTAAATGTGAATCTATGCCCTATGGGGCTCTAGATTTGATAGGAAAGACTTTTGTACCAAAGATATATATGGCACTATGTTATTAATGTTCTGAAAAAAGAGACTTTGCATTTTTTGCAATTTGGCATTGTTTAATACATCATTTGGGCACTTAGGAAATGTACAAAGGAGTCTCAGTTTCATCTTTTTATGTATACTTGTTTTTATAAGTTATTGAATAATAAAAGCTACATTTTAATTAGATGTCAAAGTGCTCACATTATATAAATAAAGAGTATTTTTATTGAAAAAGGTTACTCTTTAAGCAGCTGAAATATTTGGGTGTCTCAATATCTTGAATTATTTCCAATTATTCTCAGTATTAAGGCATTTTGAATTTTCCAAGAATAAACCTAGGGCAACATTTTTTGGTAAATGTCCTGCTCAACTATAGTCTGCTGATCCATTGCCAAACAATGATGTATTGTCTATCTTTTCCTGACTGTTTATAGACTGGAGTCTCTACAATAGAATGTATTGTAGCTATAATAAGTGTGAGGGCCAAGTCTTATTAAATTTATAACACAAGAAACATACTATGATATACACAGAGTTACGCATACTGTAGAAGCTAACACATTGACATAAATTCATTTCTTGCATTGTTGGCAAGACAAGGCAACCTTTTAGAAAAATGTGTCAAGTCTTCACTTATTATAACACATTCCATGGCTCCTGTAAGACTCGCAGCGGCAGGAGTTTTGAAAAGCAAATTTACGCAGTTATCCTATGGCTCCTGCAAAAAAGAATCCTGTAAACCTTACTGACTCGCATCCAGGGGAGTTTTGTTGGAAGCTCTCTAGCTCTAATAACGGTACATTTTAAAACTATTGCTAATAACAATAAAACAAAAATAGATCTAGTACCTCCTCGTGTATCCCAGATCTTATCAGAGCGCCTCACCTTACCAGGAATTTACAACTCTTGTATTGAAAATGAAAATGCAAACACTTATAGTGAGAAGGCTTAAATATTGTTGTGTATGGAAATGTAATACACACTGATGACTATTCAAGTGTGTTAACTGACTATAAATATTATCTACCATGTATCTGAGTCCAATCCCCAAATATTCAGATGATATCTCCACAAAATGGAGTAAAAAGTACTTAAGTGAGTCCAAAGATATCGCCATAGATGGATAGGGGTATCAGGTCCTTGTTTTCTCCAATCCTCTCCTGTCGTGAGGTAAAATGCTTCTTAAAGTCAGTCTTGTTCACGAGTAGGGCCGCTTTCTCAAACAGCAACAGAGCAAAATGAAATAATGCAAAAGAAAAGAAAAAAGAGAGAGCGTACGCCTCTTCCTAGTGCAATTCAATAAAATCTTTTAATAAAAAACCCTTGGGTAAAATAAATGCACACACATTTAATACCCTCTAGACAAGAGATATTTCACATGCATATATGTGTATAAAAGACGCATTTCACCCGTCTCTTGGGCTTTCTCAATGGCATCTTTGCACTTATTAACAATCCAATCTGACCCGCAGCCAATCAATCTCTTAATAGTGCAGTTTATCATAGTAGGTAATAATATCAGTAATAGCATGTATTTTATCAATTTAATGCTATTAAAAACATGTATTTTCCTAAAGTACATTTTTGTCCCTCGGTCAGCCTTTCTGATCAACACAAAGAGGCTAAAAAATTGTTTTAAGGACAGATCTTTACCATTCATTACGGTTTAGCCTGCCAGTCGCTGGGTACATTGGGGCTCATCCAATTGCGATTTGGCCAATAGAATAGGGCTCTATATAAGCAAAGAGCATATCTTTTTTACAGAAGTTTTTAGTTAGTGAAGACATGTTAATTATAAATTTAAAGGACCACCCGCACAATGAAAAAAACTTTAATTTTAAAGTCTGACTCAGAGAATAATTACGAGTTACAGGTAACGGGTTCCGGTCTTAAAATCCTTGCTGCTGTTAAACCCAGAACTGACAGCCTCCCGAAGCCTTTGATCTTTCCCGTCCCCGAGTTGTGATCGCTAAATCGCAAATCGATATTCAATTGCTACAATTCTCCAAGCCCGCAAATGGTTTCACACCCGTAAATGGCAAATGTAGGAGAAAATCCTATGAGTACTACAGATGACCCGCAAGGGAATTTAACCCCTGTCCGCAGCACTGTAAATGCAAATAAAAAAATCAACGCTGCACTGTAAATGGTGGGGAATGTGATGAAAGACATTATAACTAATTGCACAACAGTCTCAATCTCGCAAAGCGGAAATAAAAAAATCATATTCTTTTATGTATTATTTTGGGGTTATATTGATCTTGGGACTAGAACAGTATTGGCATTAATTTTTATTATTATGTATTTTGAGGGTTTGCGTGTCAGATCGCATATTGGACCCCCAAACCTAATTGATTGACATGTAACCTCCATGATTTACTGCCGTAATGATAGCTCTCTCATTTTCTATTGGCTGTTTCGAAATGGGTGGTTACGGCCTTGCTTAATTGATCATTTTCCCGACCCTGAACTGCCTCTCTCCTGTTTCTCCTGTGTCTCTTCCCCCCTCCCCACCTGTGTCTCCCCCCCTCCCATGTCTCTTTCCCCCTCTCTCCCTCTCCTGTGTCTCTCCCCACTCCCTCCCCTGTGTCTCTTTCCCCCCTTTCCCTCCCCTCTGTCTCCCCCCCCTCTCCCCCTGTGCTCCTTTTGCCATTTAAGGGTGTGAAAACATTTGTGGGCTTGGGGAAATTGATCAGTTTCCCCAAGCCAGCAAAGGGCTTCAGAGTTACGGACTTGAAAATATTGCGACCGTTAAACCCGCAGATCAAAGCCTTCTGGAGGCCATAAGTTACGGTTTTAATGGTCGCAATATTTTCAAGCCCTTTGCGGGTCTCTCCCGCCCATTACGGGACTCTCCCCCCTCTATCTTGTGGGCCTATTGCGGGCCAAACAAACATGGACAAGTGGCACAACAGGGTTTATGAACAGAGACAACCTATCAGGCAGAAATTAGGATTACCCCTTACATCAGTTGTGTAACCCGCTGTCAAATTTATTTAGTTTAATCATGGTTTCTTTGTAGAAAGAGAAATAAGAAAAATCTCTGAAACAATAAAAAGAGTTTCTATACAGTCATATAGAAAAACTTGATATTCAACTCTCATATCAGCACTTTCTATTTAATCACCACATATTATATGTTGAAAAAAAGTCAGTCATCAAACTTTGGTTTTTAATCTGTATTTTTACTTTTAAAAATGTAGTATTTAAATAAAGATCCATATAAATATTCCTCATTTTAATAAAACATTTTTGTTGGACAAATTGAGTGTAATGCAATTAGGTTTTAAATTTTTTACTAATTCTACTGTTGTACAATTAATTCTAATGTCTTTCATTGCTTGTCCAGTATTTTAAAGTACAGTAGTGTGTGTTTATTTGCTTTCGCAGTGCTTACGAACAGGTGTTTAACCCACTTGGGAGTCCTATCTAGTACTCGTAGGATTTTTTTATACATTTGCCATTTACGGGTTTGAAGGCAATTGTGGGCTTTTTGAATTGTTGCAATTAAATATGGATTTTGCATCTTTAGGACTGGTAACATTTGCAACCTTGAAACATCAAAGGCGGAGATAGGACGGACTTTTGACAATGGTAGTGATTTTGAGCCTGTAACTTGCAAATAGAGTGCGAGTTGCAGAATGAAGCCAATTAAATATCTGTTATAACTTTTAAGGGCCCCATTACAGGCTCCAGTAATTGCGATTTGGACAATTAAATAGGGGCCTAAGTATGCGGCAACATCTGTCTGCTCCTGTGCATAATAACTCTACCTCCTAGACACTGGTAGGTGCTGAGGCTCAGTCAATCAATTACAAGTGAGAATTTAAGATTTGGCTGAGCTCACAGGAAAGTGATAGTTGTAAGACTCAGTATTGCAGTCCTGTTCTGTTCAGTTGCGAGTCTGCATTCTGCTGGTTTCACTACTGCTGTAGTTGTCTGACAGCTAATACCTGCACCAACTAATCTTCTTAGATCCGATATTTACCACTACATGTATACTGTTCCTGCTTTCTGTTCCCTGTCTGCTTCTGAGCACCTGCTTGTAGTGTCTTTTGCTGCAATAGTGTTCTGCTGCATTGTCGGTCTGAGTCTAAGACTGCCTGTCACGTAGCTGTTTGTTATAGTGAGTGCCTGTACTTGTTTCAGCACATGGACTGGTTCTGGCACTGGACTTATTATTTAAAGCTATTTATACCATATAGTATCATGTTTTTGTTATTATTAAATAAATCCTTGCCCCTGAAGTGTGCAAATTTCAGCTCCAATCATATGCATTCTGCAAAAATAAAGGGACTCACATCAAACTGTTCTTTACATTATTCTTGAAGAGCATAATGTATCACAATGTTTTTTTCTGCAGTTAGATCTTCTCCTTGATACATATCGAACACTACTAACTTCTGTGAGAACAAAAGTAAGAAAAATACAAAGAGATACATTACCAGATACCCTATTTCAGATGCAACCAAGAAAAAAAATGCTTTCAATGTCCCTTTAAGGTAACTAAACAGTTTGAATCCATTAAAAGCTAACACACACAGCATTTAAAAATAATGATTAAACAGGGAAAATACATTGTTTAGAGTGCATTATACCTTTCAAGTATTTATAGTCTAATTGTTCTACTTCCAAATTGATTTGCAAATATTTCTATCACAGAAAAATAAAAGTTGTATCCTATACATCCCATGAGTAAGCCCTATTGAAGGGTGAAACGGGCCGTCGGGACCACGGGGGGAGTGGAGGAGGACTTTATACAGCAGTGGGACAGTCAGTCAGTGTGGCAGTTTGGCTCTAAAGAAATCTCAAGTATTTGTGCTTGATGAATGATATACAGACCAGCAGAGGTCTGTCTTTATTTTTATGCCATAAGACTGCGTTTATTATGCCCTGTCAGACCTTTATCATTCATATTGATGCTACATATATCAATTTGTTATAACTATTTGTCCTTGCCCTTCCTCCACCTCTAGGTTCTTTTTTTTTTTAATTTCACTTCCCTTTTTATTCTACATGTTAATGCTATAGTTACATACTTAAACCTATGATTAGCAGTTTCTGCCATATATGAGGGTTATTTATGCCTACATGACACTTAGACTGGTGCTCAGTTTTTCATAGTCTCCATTCATATTGGCCATTTTCACTGGATAGTGGATTTCACCATCCATACTTTTAGTCACTTTCATCTTAGAATATCTTTATATGGGCCATTTTGGAGAGACATTATTATCCTCATATAGTTTACCCCTTTATAAATATTGTTACACTATATAGCTATATAGTGTAACCCGTATTATTGTTTTGAACGTATTCATTTTCATGTACCCTATTTTTTAAACAGTACCATATGCAGCGTTTTTTTGTTTTTTTAAAAATTAATTTCCCCCTCAAAAAATGTATATCTTTTTGTATCCTGTAAACCCCTAAGCGAATTTTCTTGTTCTTCTTTAGTGGAAGCGCATTTTTTATCAGAATCCGTAATTTCCTCCCCAATTATATGAAATGTTCAGGGTGGTCTATTTCTACAGCAGAGCTATTTGTGGGCTTGCAGCTGATCACTGTTGTCCAGCTCATAATCTAAATTAAATAATTAAAGTAAAGTATAACAGCACTGGGATCCCCAGAGAAGAGCCCCAGTGCATTGCACCAGGTACACTGGTGGTAGTTCCTCCCCTGCTGATAAGCTAGTGACTGCCAATTTATATTTTTTAACAAAGCAAGTTTCAAGCCAATGAGGAGCACCCACTCCTGTCTAGACTCAAGCTTGTGTCTGAACATTTCTGCCTCTTATCTAAAGCTGCTCTCATCCTCTTAATGATATCACAGGGGTGGAAACAGTCAGCTAAATTGGATGATTAGTAACTGGAAATATTTTTAGTATCAAATATTGCTTTTTATTCAAATCCTGGAATATAATTTTTTTAATGATTAATGTCTAATTAAAACATATAGGGCATTATTAAATTCCAAGCCCGCAGTTGCCTTCATACATCCCGAAGTTGCCTTCATACAGCTTGAAATTTGCAGCAGTTACAGAGTGATTAAATTGAACAAGCCCGCAACTATATGGTTGAAATTCAAAACCGTAAACCATGCTTCCTTCCATATGTAGCATTTTAGGGCATGATCATTGTCACAATCTGCTACTTCAATTAGACTTGGTAACAACCTGGTTCAAACCTATCCAGCAGAATTGTGCGGCCCTTTTACACATCTGATAACAGAAGATGGACCAAACCCAAGTACCACACCCAGGAGCTTGCTTCAACACACCAGGATATCAGGAACACAATAGCCACTGACTGTGACTTCTCCATCTCTGGATACACCATACAATCACATATATAGTTGTCAGTTCAAGGACGTTGGTCACGCTGCGGCCCATAGGGCCGCAACTGTGAGCCTTGCGAAGTGAGGCGAGCCATTGCAGCCTGTAACCACGAGGGGACTTTGTACCTGGTTCCTGCCAGTGGAGGACTCCGGCCCTCATCGCGAAGCCCCCTACCATGCATCACGCCAGTACCTGGTTCCTGCCAGTGGGGGCTTGAGATGAGCGCCAGAGGCGCTCATCGTGAAGCCCCCCGGACTCGCAATACCCTATCCCAACCATGTACCTGAAATGAGGGGGGGGGGATAGACACAGGGAAGGGGGGAAGGACACACAGGGGAGGGAGAGGTGGGCAACATGTATTCCCGTCATTTTTGCTGGGCAAGGTGTGGCAAACAGCATTGCCTGCCTTACAATTTTAAACCCATCAATTTTGACGGGCAAGTTACTAGTACCTTAGAATATTAGGATTAATTCACAGAATGACACTTACACCTATATTATGTAAGTCAATAAAACTGCCACAGCTTTACTTAGACTGTCACATCTATACAGTTTTATAGCCACAGGCTGGCCAATCACAACAAACTCCCACTCCTTAGGTATACAGAAGAGAGACCAATGAGCAATAGCCTGCCGCTGATTCACTGGGAGACCCTGTACATCTAGTAATGTCAGATTCTCTCTGCAGTTGATAACTGCCCAAGGGCCCTTATCTGGAAATTAACCTAGGATCTTCATTTCTCCTTGATGTAGGGCCCATCTGGCTCTGTGCCTGTGTGATCTAACTTAGATCCTGTTTTGTCACAGTTTCCTTTGTAATAGCCTAGTCATGTCTATGTGTACAAGTATCTTCTGAAGATTACCCTAGCTCTCAAGGACCCACCAGACAATAGCAGTTGATGGCAGTTAAGTCCCCCTGATCTTTGTATTTGTTCAGATGTGAGTCAGCACAACGCTAACAGCAGTGTATGACCTCCCTGTTACTGTCCATGTAAGTTGTTATGGTACCCGATAGCTCTCTTGTCCCTGAGAAACCCATATTCAAACTGTAACGCAATCATAATACACACAATACAAATGTAATTTTAAAATCATAAGCAACATACAATGCATAACTATAGTAATAAACAGGGTAACTCTTGCCAGCCCAGGCCCAGGCCACATTCCCCAACAGTCCAGTCAGGCCCTGGGCATTATTATTATTATTATTATCGTTTATTTGTAACGCGCCAACATATTCCGTAGCGCTATACATAAGTTACAGGCAATGACAAGTTCAAGATTCACACATTGCAAAGAGTGGATGGCCCTGTCTTTGAGCTTGGAATCTGGTGTCCATAGCACTTTCCCTAAAGCACCTTGCAGGATTGAAACTCGCAGACTTACAATCTAAAGATTGAAGTGTGTATGTGGTACAGTAGGGAGAGAGTAGTGCTGAGCATGTTAGGGAGGAAGGTTATAGGCTTCTTTAAGACGGTGCGTTTTTATTGATGTTTTGAAGGATTTAAGGCAGGAGTATAGTTTGGTGAAGCGAGGCAAGGAGTTCCAGAGAATAGGGGCAGTGCGAGAAAAGTCCTGGAGGCGGGAGTGAGAGGAGGTAACAAGAGTGGTAGAAAGAAGAAGGTCGTTAACAGAACGAAGAGGGCGTGTGGGGGAGTATTTGGAGATGAGAGCAGAGATGTATGGGGGTGCGCTGTTGTTGAGGGCTTTAGAAGTTAGGGTCAAGATTATAAACTTTATTCTGGAGGCTAAAGGAAGCCAGTGAAGTGATTGACAAAGATTAGCTGCCGACACTGAACGATGTGTATGGAAGATGAGTCTGGCGGAGGCATTCATTATGGATTAAAGTGGGAAGAGGCGAGTGATGGGCAGGCCAACAATGAGCGAGTTGCAATAGTCAAGACGAGAAATGATGAGAGAGTGTATTAGAATCTTAGTAGTGTCTTATGTATGGTAATGGCGTATTTTGGATATGTTTTTTAGATGGAAAAGACAGGATTTGGTTAGAGACTGTATGTGTGGGATGAAAGAGAGGGCAGGGTCCAGTAGAACCCCGAGACAACGGGCATGACAATCATGATAAATTAAGCAAGCCTGTAAATTACAATTTAGACACAGCCAATAGTAAATGAGACCGTCATCATGACGTCAGCAAAACATGACGTTTAAACAACAATCAATTGGTGTTTAGAAATCCGATTTGCCATCGGAATCCAGAAATAAATCTACTTTTCTAGTCCAATGATATGTATTTACCCATTGATTACCGGGACCGATCTAACACGGAAATTACACATAAAAAATATAATTTGTTATTGCAGATTTGCAAGCTTGCGACTGTTATGCAATTAATGCTAACATCTTTCATTGCGTTCCCCGTATTTTAAAGTAGAGTAGTGTGTTTATATTTGCTACAAACAGTTGTTTATCCCCCTTGCGAGTCCTCTCTGGTACTGGTAGGATTTTTGCCTTTTTAGCTACATTTGCCATTTATGGGAGTGAAAGCAATTGCGGGCTTGAGGAATTGTAGCAATTTAATAGTGATTTGTGGTTTTAGCGATTGTAACATTTGCAGGCTTGAAAGATCAAAGGCTTAGCTGGGTCAGAGTTACGATTTTGACAGCCTGTAGGGATTTTCAGCCTGTAACCCGCAGATTGATTGCGGGTAGTTAAAAGAGTCCAATTTAATAGCAATAACATTTGTGGGCTACATTACGGGCTACTGTAACTACAATTTAATGATGCCCATAGTTTCTGTTGTTAGGGTGTTAGAATTGTCAGTTAAAATACTATTAAATACAAGTGCTCAAAATTAAAATACAAGTTGATCAGTGTGGGCACGACTACAAAATGGTGCATGCCTCTTAAATGGCACACTTAGAACTGACACACACACATTATAAAACAAGACAACAGATAGTAATTCTGTATTCTCACATCATTTCTGTCTAGCTTTTCACCATGTGTATTAATTCATCTTTGTATAGTATGTATACTTTTAGCCAACACATGTTGTACCACCAAAGTTGAGTTACAGATTTGTTTGGAATCACGGAGTTCCCTGAGGGATTTAGTCCATATCCCTGTGGTTAAAGAGTATTGTAAAATGTGATCTCTGGAGTTGATGTCTGTCCCGGAGGTCTGAAAATCTGCTTCTCAGCTGGTTCTCAAACAACTGTACTCTGGTAATCGCCTGAACCTCACACTGTGCCAGTGATAAATGGAAAATGCAGTTAAACAGCAAATTTAGTTAAAGGTTGCTGTCTTAAAGGACCACTGACATGTAATATATAGAGCATGCCCTTACTAAGAATTTGATAAGGTGCAAAATCTTTTTGCAGTGTTTAAAATAAAGACCTCTATTCAGTTATTTTTTATTGAAAGCTGCCAACTTGACAATATTACTAACTAGAAGTGTATCCCCAGGAGGAGGATACCCTTCCTCATTAGGCTGGATTCAGGCAAGCAGTAATAGATGGAAGAGTCCATGACACAAAAAGTAGTCTACTTAAGAATTTCTCAAAAATGCTTTCATGCTCGTAGGTTACACATCTTCTAATGCTGTTAGTTGTGAGGCATTTCACCGGCTACATGTGTGGTCCTTTCAAAATTACAGTGGTCATTTAATAAAATTCATGCTAATTGTTTACCATAACACGCATTTACGTTTCCAATAGAGACTTACGTTCAAGGTCATGGTCACAACACAATCTAAAATTAGCTGACCTGTATGAAGTATTTTTTCTTTTAAAAGCAATGATGGCATGGATGACTGGTTCTTTGTGAGTTGTGCTAAAACTGCATTTGATTTTTTTCTAATATTCTAATTCATTCATATAATTGAGCCCAAAATGATTGTTACTTTAAAAGTGATAGCTACAGTTAAAGCTGTTGCATTCATTTTATTATATATTAATGTAGTAGTTAGTACGTAGAAATATTCCTGAGAAGGGTAGGAATCTTATTTTACAAATAATGCACTATATAGAAAATTCAGAGTAAGGAAATTGGCAATAAATTTGGTATGTATATTACTCTTTATATATAAAGTGCCAAAATTTCCTTTTTATGGATTACTACAGATTTAAGGATATACATTAATATAGAATAAGACACTTGTGGCTTTTTGTTTTGTTTTTACAAAGGTTAAAACATACCATAAATCACTGAGCTTCTTGAGAGTTTACAATCTTGAGGAGATTATTAGGAGCATTAGTGGATTTCTGCCTAGGCCCAGACCCAGAGCAGCAGATCCAGAACTGGGATATGGGGGTGCACAAACCTCAGTGGACATAGGGCAACATAAAACTAAATATGCCCAGTGTTGCAGGCTAAATCACCTGGAGGTGGTGCTTGGTTTCATTGGGTATAGACCAGCCGGTCATTTAATCTCAGTCAGTAGTATATTTTTGCTAACAATGTACAAGCACATTTTATTAGAAGGGACTTAAGTCATTTTTGGGCTTGTGGGTATGCTGAAAGTTAATCTTTGGCTAACTCAGACGCTCACATACATGTAAACAGAGCCTGCAAACAATCAGCTAATTTCCATAAACTACTTTAGATATATCAGTATGCTACAAGAACACGTTACCTGCTACACAAAACACTATCCATAGAGCACACCAAAGAAACAAGTTAATACATCAGGTAATTATTACATTACTAGTCGTTTGCCTGTCATAAATGATGGTATAATATATTATGTCTCTTCCCCCCTCTCCCTCCCCTGTGTCTATTTCCTCCTCATCCCTCCCCTGTGTCTCTCCCCCTCCCCTGTGTCTCTTTCCCCTCATTTATCTGGTTTATTTTTGGATTGCTAAAAAACTCCCATTATTAGTATTTGACCATTTGCAATCTGCATTTCCTCACTTTCACTTATATTTTGGGATTTATAGTATGTCCCTGGAAATATTGTGTTGGGATTTGTTCCTCTATTATTTATTTCTAGCCATAAGACTTCCACAAATGTCTGTAGCAACAACATATTCTGTAGTGCTGGGGTACAGTAAAATATGGGTATGACAATACATCATCACTACCAAATAAGTTGATGACCCTACCCTTGAGCTAACTCTTTCGCTTTTACATAAAGTAGTTTCAAGACTGAGAGACAATAAATATATTCCGTCATTGTAAGCTTTAAATATTCAGATAAACTCTCCCTCCTTTTTTACTATTACCCATACATTTTCAAAATAAGTTATAACCATCAATCTTCTTGTATACTGTATATACTCGAGTATAAGCCGACCCGAGTATTAGCCGAGGCACCTTTTTTAACACAAAATACTTGGAAAAATGAGTGACTCGAGTATAAGTCGAGGGTGGGTAATGTGCTGCCCCCTGTGTCCCTCTTGTGCACTCTGTATCCCCCCTCTTGTGTGCCCTTTTCTTGTGTCCCCCTCTCTCTCCCCTGTGTCTCTTCTCCCATCTCCCTTCCCTGTGTCTCTTCCCCCCTCCATTATCACCCTCCTCAACCTCCCTCCTCAACCTCAACCTCCCTCCTCAACCCCCTCATCCTCAACCCCCTCCTCAACCCCCCTCCTCAACCTCCCTCCTCAACCCCCATCCTCAACCCCCTCCTCAACCTCAACCCCCCTCCTCATCCTCAACCTCCTCTTCAACCTTCCACCTCAACCTCAACCCTCTCCTCAACGTCCCTCCTCATCCTCAACCTCCCTCCTCAACCCCTCATCCTCAACCTCCTCCTCAACCCCCCTCCTCAACCTCCCTCCTCAACACCCCTCCTCATCCTCAACCCCCATCCTCAACCCTCTCCTCAACCCCCTTCCTCGACCTCCCTCCTCAACCCCCATCCTCATCCTCAACCCCCCATCCTTAAACCCCCTCCTCAACCCCCTCCTCAACCCCCTCCTCAACCTCCCTCCTCATCCTCAACCTCCCTCCTCATCCTCATCCTCAACCCCCCCATCCTCAACCCCCTCCTCAACCTCCCTCCACAACCTCCGTCCTCAACCCCCTCCTCATCCTCAAACCCCCTCCTCATTCTAAACCCCCCTCCTCAATTTACCCCTCTAAATACCTCTCCCTCACACACAGAGTGGATCACGTCATTAGCATATACCGGGTGCCGACGCAGGAAGGAGAGGAGGCCGGAGGAGAAGCTGCAGATGAAAGTGAGGGGAAAGGGAGAGAGGGAGGAATTTAGAGGGGTAAAGTGAGGAGGGGGGGTTTAGAATGAGGAGGGGGGTTGAGGATGAGGAGGGGTGAGGGAAAGAGACACGGGGGGTTAGAGAGACATGGGGGGTTGAGAGACACGGGGGGTTAGAGAGACACGGGGGGGTTGAGAGACACGGGGGGGTTAGAGAGACACGGGGGGTTAGAGAGACACGGGGGGTTAGAGAGACACGGGGGGTGTTAGAGAGAGACACAGGGGGGTTAGGGAGACATGGCGGGTTAGAGAGACAAGCGGGGGAGAGTGACTCGAGTATAAGGGGGCCCTTTTTAGCCTTAAAAAAGGGCTGAAAAACTTGGCTTATACTCGAGTATATACGGTAAATAAGCACAACTTTAAGGTTATTACATCTCTTCTGGTTTGAAGTACTTGCTACTTGATTTGACTATATAATCCACTAAGAACAGTTAATTCATTATTTACACTTTCTATCCATTTATTTTATTTAATCCCTCTCCCTCAATACTAATTTAAAGCCCCCATCCCAGCTTTTTTGCAATCCTCTCCTGAGCACAAAAGCTGTTCTCCATTAAGGTGCTGGCCATCACTGCTATAGAAATTGCACCCAATAAAAAGTCAGTGCTCTAAAAATCCAAAATCCAGCGTCCTACACCACTTTTTAAGCCATCCATTAACAGCCCCAAGCTCCTTTTGATTTCTGGGACTAACAGGTGGCACTGGAAGTCTATCAGAAAATACTACCTAGGAATATTTTGCCCCATCTTGTTTATATAACCGTCCTTCCAGCTGTTGGAATAGTTCTATCTGGTACTGTCATTCATGAATGGATATCTCCAACAGTTTCATTGGCAAATTGGTTGGTGTTTGTCAACTCAGAACTGGTATACCTCATCATGTTCCCCTGGTTTCCTTTTGTAACTAGCTCCATCCTCCATGCCAGGCTTATCTAAACTGAGCTCAGTGAGTACCAACTCCCTTTCCAGTGTAGAAATCTTGTGAATTCTCCTCTCAAGTATATTGCAGCATACTCATATCTCTCACAGAGTTATGGACTCTAGAACAGCTGCTCCAAAAGTGCAAACATGTGGCAGGATGTATACTGGATGAGACTGTCAGTGGACTGACTCATGGTCATGGGCGTAGGAACCCCAAAAATCTAGGGGGGATAATTCCACTCTACCGCCGGTGCACCCAGTGGCTTTGCTGCAGTGGCCCTCCAAACCCTCAATGCCCCTGCCCTCCCAAAATAATAATAATAAAAAAAAAATATATATATATATATATATATATATCACATATAAAGTTGTGAGCAATACAGGTTGTTGCTAATGCTTGCCCGCGAAGCAAGGGCCACAGTTGCTGGTAAGGAAAGCAGAAGGCGCTCCTTGCGCTGGTGGAGATAAGCACCGTAGGCACTCATCCCTACGACCCCGCACAACTTAGGCAGGGAGCAACCCGCGGAACTAAATCTCAATTACACCATTCACAATGCTGGAACCCGTAGCAGTTTGAAAAAAAGCGGGCAAAAATGGTGGCCCGTAACACTTGCAAAAAGGAAAGCGGCACCTAACAAAAAAATAAATACGAGGTCAAAAAAGTTAACGTCTGATCCTCGCACATACAAAAACAACAATAACACTACCAAAATTAACAAAAATACAAAACAAACACCACTCACAGCACGGGGGGACAGGCACGACGTCTGGGAGTCAGGTTGCACGACAATTTAACCACAATTTGCCGACTCTCCACACACGAAAATCGCCTAAGCGAGAAAAAAAAATGGCAGACAAAAAAACGAAAATAAGGCTAAACGACGCCTAAACACGCAAAAGACATTTACACAGGCACGTATAAGGTATAAAATACACTATTAGGTACAACGGAATATGCTCCACACCCGCTTAACGCATAGACAATTGCCGCCATTTTACAACACTAACTTACAACTAATAACATTACCATTACAAAATGCCCAATTACACACGCAGCCTATTTACACTGCACACTTCACACATTGCTGACACTTACACCTCAGGTCAGCAACAGTGCAAATGTACATTGCATGCTGCAGGAAAATCAAAACAGATTGTTAGCTCTTCAGGATATTGATTGCTGGATATATTAATTACAAATAGGTAATGTATATTAATTTATTATTTCATGAATTAATTAATTAGCATAAAAAAAATGATATATAAAAAAATAAAAAAGGACCAGGGGAGAGGATTGCAATGAGCCACAAAGGCGTTCAGCGTGGGGCACACTTATACTAAAACTGCACCCGCCCCCCTTTTTTAAACTCCAACACATCATTATTGTTATTGTTACTGAGAATTTATAGTGCACCATCATTATATTGCTCTCTCCAGTTAGAAGTAGTTGAAATTATGCTTAGAGGCCAGCCAGGCAATATGGAAGGCTTATATTGTAACTGGACTTACACTAGACCTGCTCATTGTCTGCAAGCTCTCAAGCTCACTCCTCATCCAAGCCTTCTCTAGGGAGTCCAGTCTTCTCATGATATGTCCAAAATATTTGAGCTTCAGCCTTTCCAGTGAACAGTTAGTCTTGATCCCTGTAGTATTGATTGATTAGATCTTCTTGCAGTCCAAGTTTAAACAATTATATACATTCTTTTCAGGGGTGGAGAACAGCTCGCCGTCATCAGGGCGCCGAGAACTGCGCTTTGATAATGCTCTGCGCTCCAGCCTGCATCCCATCTGTCACAGAGGCTTCTCATGCGCGCTCCCCAATCTCATATTTCATGGACCTGCTTGCTGGAGGCTGCCAAGGCCAAGGTAAGGGGCTGACAGTGTGCCATGTGGGACTGGCAAGCTTTCGCTCGGAGCATATTGTATGTAATGTCACTGTCATTGTGTGCATGTGTCACTAGGAGCATGTTGCATTGCATGTTTATCACTACATGTCACTGTTAATTTTTACATGTGTGATAAACATGCAATAAAATATGCTCCTAGTGACACATGGAACAATGCCTGACCCATATGGCACACTGTCTGACCCTTACCTTGCCAAGCAGGTCCAGTAAATATGAGATGGGGGCGCGCATGAGGAGCCTCTGTGGCAGATGGGATGCAGGCTGGAGCGCAGAGCATCATCTGGGTGCAGTTCTCAGCGCCCTGATGACGGTGCGCTGTTCTGCAGTGATCAAAGGTTGGTGTGCCCTTTTCAGGACAATATATATTTAGCAACATTCTCCTATAACATTATCTACATGCAACAGTGATACTGGACACAAAGAAATCTAAGATAATGTTATTTAATCACTGCGTCTGTTTTTATCTTGTGTAGAAAGTCTGGAAAGGAAAGTATCATAAATCACAGTGTATTATTTTATAGCCAACAAAGAGAAACACCAGTTTATGAATTATCTGTCTGCCACTGGCTTTGCTGTGCACATCAGTCTTAGTGGAAGCTTGTTCCTTTTATGGACTGATAACTTGGCAGCTAAACACGGAGCAAGGATTTGTTGTTTATCAGAGATTACTGTACTATCTCTTACGTCAAACGCGAGTCATGAGTGTAGCACAATAGTGTGTGAGATTTCTCCTTTTGGCAATACATTTTCTGCATTGCAATGCGTTCAGCAGATTTCTACTGTTGCCGCAGATTGCCAAGTAATTGCTGCAAAACACTGTAAATTATCGAGGATGAGACAAGTGGCATTAACAAAAGATGCACTGTGGAGGCGTACAATAGAGAAAAATGACAGCCACTAAAACCTTGAGCTGCGTACTTCACTCGTCTGCTTCCTTTGTAAGTAAATTATAGCCTTACAGGGGTTAGGAAGTACCTTTCATTAGCACATGGTCTTGGGATTGCTTTAGACAATAACACAGAACTGTTGTCTCTATGCATGTGTCAAAAGTGGTTTAAAAAGACATATATAAGCATATATTTCGTAGCAATTCATAGGTCTGAAGAGATTTCATTCTTATTTAAAAGCACTTTTTGTTTCATATAAATATTTTAATTATTTTAATTAATTGTATCCTCCTCAACGTAATTGTCATATTAAACGTACAATTAATTTACTACTGAGAACCCCTAGAGTAATATATAGAGCATTATTATTATTATTATTATTATTTATTCTGTAGCGCTATACATACATTGTGACCAAAGCAAAACAAAATTAACACATTACAAAGGATGGAGGGCCTTGTCTTTGAGCTTAGAATCCAGTGTCCATAGTGCTTTTCCCAAAGCACATTGCAAGATTGAAAACTCGCATACTTGCAACTAAAGGAGCAATATATTCTCAGTTTCTGGAACTTCTCCTGTCTTCCTGTTCTCTCTCATGCAGGTACCATATTTCACACACCTGACCTATGGCCATGTTCACAGTGGAGACACTTTGAGCCTCATTCAATTTGAAGGCTGCATCTCGTGGTATATAGGCCATATGTCTGCAGGCGTGCTGCGGGCTTGCAGTCTGCTACAAATCCAGTGCTATTCAATTGATCAAACCCACAAGTTACGGGCCGAAAGTCAAATCCGTAAACTATACACTTGTATGTAGCAGTTCAGGTCGGGAACATGATCAATTAAGCAAGGCCGTAGCTACCTATTTAGAAACAGACAATAGAAAATGAGACCGTCATCATTACGTCAGTAATACATGGGGGTTACATGTCAATCAATTAGCGTTTAGAGATCCGATATGCATTCGGACACGCAACACCGCAAAATACAAAATAATAAAAATGAATGTCAGTACCGTTCTAGTCCATATGGGTGGCCTGATATGTATTAACTCATTGATTCCCAAGAGCGATATAATCCCGAATTGAAATATAAAAAAAATGATTTTTGATTGGCGTGCAATTAATTCTAATGTCTTTCATCGCTTTCTCCATATTTAAAAGTGCAGTATGGATTTTTTGCATTTACAATGCTACAGACATGTCTTAAATCCCTTTCTGAGTCCTATCTGGTAACCATAGGATTTTCCTCTACATTTGTTGTTTACGGGTGTGAAAACATTTGCGAGCTTGAGGGATTTTAGCAATTGAGATTTTAGCGATCATAACTAGTGCGTACGTGAAAGATCAAAGGCTTTGATGGGCTGTAGGTTCCGTTTTTAACAACCACAAGGATTTCAAGCCTCTAACACGTAGGCCGTTTGCGGCTCGCTAAAAAATGCCAATTGAATAGCAAATTTACTTACGGACTCCGTTAAGGGCTACAGTAACTTACAATTTCTTAATTGAATGAGAATAGAATCTCATGCTCCTGCAAGCAAATAATGAAATACTGTGTGTCTGAGAAGAATATGAGTGTGAAAACTCTCCTCTGTGAGCGTAGCTTGCACTTACACAAAATTCTGAAGTGTAACTCTGGTCACAGGTTTGATACATGGTACTCTACATGGGAGAGATCAGGAAGAAAGGGGAGGTTTTAGAATTTGAGAATCTGTTACTCTGGGGCCTCTTAGGGGTAAAAAAAATATAAATTATTATTATTCTTTACATGCCAACATAGCGTTATACAAGAGTTTAGTTCAAGGCAACAAAACAATAGCAATATTAACACATTGAAAAGGATGGAGGGCCCTGTCTTTGAGTTTAGAATCCTGTGTATATACTGCTTTCCCCAAAGCAAACGTGCAATATTGAAAACTTGCAACCTTAAAATCTAAAGGTTCAGGATGTGGTACGATAGGGTGAGAGAAGTGACGTGCATGTTAGGGAGGAAGGTGATAAGCTTCTTTAAACAGATGTGTTTTTAGTGAGGTTTTGAAGATTTTGAGGCAGGGAGATAATCTGGTGGAGCAAGGCAAGGAGTTCAAGAAAATAGGGGCAGCACAAGAAAATTCCTGAATGTGGGAATGAGAGGAGGTGACAAGAGTTGTGGAAAGATGAAGGTCATTGGCAGAACAAAGAGGGCGGGTGGGGGAGTATTTGGAGATGAGAGCACAGATATAAGGGGGTGCAATGTTGTTGAGGGCTTTATATGTTAGGGTCATGTTTTAAAATTTTATTCTGGAGGCTATGGGAAGCCAGTGGAGCTATTGACAGAGAGGTGCAGCAGACACTGAACATTGTGTATGGTAAATAAGTCTAGCAGAGGTATTCACTATGGATTGAAGTATAGATAAACGGGTGGTGGGCAAGCCAGCAAGTTGCAGTAGTCAAGACGAGAAATGATGAGAGAATGTATAGAGATGGTACTGAAGTCCAAAAGAGTTTATTAAGGTACCAAGTGAGGATGTATAGATGGAGAAAAGGAGGGGGCCTAGGACTGAACCGTGGGGTACGCCAACTGACAGAGGGTGAGGATAAGAAGAGGTGCCAGAGAAGGAGACACTAAATGTTCGATCTTGTAGATATGATGTGAACCACAAGACAGCAGTGTCTCGAATGCCGAGGGAGCAGATGATTTGAAGTAGGAAAGGGTGGTCAACTGTGTCAATGGCAGTAGAGAGATCCAGAAGAAGTAGAATAGAAAAGTGACCTTTTGACTTGGTGGTGACTTTTGTAAGAGCAGTCTCAGTGGAATGTTGCTGCTGGAAGCCGGATTGGAAGGTGTCAAGAAGGGAGTTAGAGGAAATAAAGCGGATAAGGAGGTTGTAGACAAGCTGCTCCAGTAGTTTAGAAGCCAGGGAAAGTAGAGAGATAGAGTTAGATGCAGAATCAGAATCATATGAGGGTTTCTTAAGAATGTGTGTAATGTATGGCGTGTTTTAGAGAGGATAGAAACTTGCCAGTATTGAGGGCAAGATTGAAGAGGTGTGTAGGAGCTGGGATTATTGAGGTAGAGAGGGGAGGGAATAGCTGTGATGGAATAGGATACAGAGGACAGGTAGTAAGTTGAGAGGATTTTGAAGATCCGGGCTTGCAAGTAGATGTTGCAAGTTACTTTGCTATTCAATTGGCTTCCGTTTGCGGGCTCCGATCAAGTTACTGGCTCCGAGCTGCGATTTATAGTGATTTGTCAAATCGCAAATTACTTCCCTCCAAGCCATTGATCTTTTACGGCAACAGGAGTCCTGAACACTAGAATCGCAAATCGCTATTTAATTGTTCTGATTCCCCCTCGCTAACCACTCCGTTGAGCCCGCAAATGGCAAATATCTCTCCACAATTTAATGGTACCAAGGAGGTCTCGCAAAGGGCTTACTGACAAATCGCAATACTGTACTTTTATGAAGAGTGAAAGTGATGTTAGGTTTTAGGATTAATAGCACAACATTTTCCAATTCTTTATTTCATGTTCAATTTTCATATTATATCGATCACGGCGAACAATGTGAAGGACTTTGAAATCCAACCTCCATTTTCCATTGTAGTCCTACGGGCTTGAACATGATCGCTGATGCAAGGCCCTAACTCGTTGTTCAAGACGTAGGACTTCAATGAAATATGGAGGTAAGATTTCAAAGTCATACAGGCTTGAACCACAAGCTACTGGCTTGCGTCTGCGATCATGTTCATGCCAGCAAATGCTACGGTCAATAGCATGGTTTCCAATTCTCGTGACTGGCCCCTAACTTGTGAGCCTTGCCAATTGAATAGCATCGCAAACGAAGCTCACAACTCAATCACAGGCATTTGGCTGCCTGCGATTGAGTTGCGAGCACCGAATTGGATGAGGCTCAATGTCTTCTGTTGCAGAGTCAAAGCAGTACATAGTGGCTGTGGGATTGGGGGAGGAAGAAGGCTGGGTGTTGTCAGTTAGTTGAGAGGAGGGAGTGTGTGAGCCATGGCGAGCAGAAAGTTGCAAATGTTGTCAATTTTATAAATAAAATTGCTGGCAAAGTCTTCAGCCATGAGACAGGAAGAGACAGGAGGTGGTATAATTAAAGGTATACATAAGTTTCACACATTACATGGAGTCATTCTATAGACACACAGATTTATTCTATTTAAAAATAAAACTTGTTTTCCAAACTCCCAGAGCTGCTTACAAATGCACAGTGTAGCTACCAATTGAAACACTTAATTTCGGCATGGTTTTTAACCTTTTACTAACTTTCAAGTCAGCAGCGGCTCAGTGCAAAGAACTACAGAGCAATGTCTGGCTCCTCCTGTTTCTTTGTGCAGGGGACTACACATCCCATAATTCCTTCCTGACCAAACTGCTATCACAGATTGATACAATGTATTAACTGTTTGTGATTCACCAAAATGAATTATGAATTTTTCAGGGGTGTTACCTAACAAAAGCAACTTCTTGCAAACTCAAAAGATTTAGCAAACATCAGGAGGAATTTGTTAATGTCTATTTTGGATTTTTTTTCATGCAAATTTTTTTTCATATACTACTGATTCTCCTCTATCAGATGCATTCATAATCCCGGAAATTTAGATATGGAGCATGGTTTGCAGCATGAAGGGCTATAGGTACAATTCCATAAACCCAGTATCATCAAATTGAGCATGCTCCAAGTTACCAAAACTGCCTAATTAATGTTCTCAGTTGAAATGTCTATTCTTCTTTTCAGGAGGACTCATGATAATAAGAAAGTTTGGCAGGGGTTCAGGAGTGGCCTTTAAAGAGGTAGAATGTGTTTTTAAATTACATTTTCTGGCTAAAGTTTTGCTTTGCTGCTGTTTGCACATGCATTTTTAACGTCAGTTAACAATGAACTAAAATACATTTAACGTGAAAAAAAAGTACTTACACTGGCGCTTTAATAGTAAATAATTTATGGGATGTTTGATTTTCATACGCCCATATATAGATATAGATGTGTATATTTCAACAAATGCTAAACAGCTTTAAAGTAGATAGGTGATGGATGCCATAGGCTTGTTGCCATATTAAATGCTATTGGAAAACAGCTGCCAAACTTATTAAGATAGCAAACGATTCTAAACTTGATGTAACGCCAAGAACATTTCTCCTAAACAAATTAGATTTACTCTTCACAAAAAATGTGAGCAAATTAATTACACATATTCTAGCCACTGAAAAGCAGCTGCTAACTGGGAAAATGTTACTTTATTATCAATTAAGACTATAATCAATAAAGTTTGCTACTTCTATAAAAGTGATGCACATTGATTTTAAACACATAAATACAATATAATAAAAAAAATGACATAATTATCATCAATTTTTGTTATTTGGATATATTTTAAAAATGAATTTAATGAATTTATGGTATGTTTATTTAAAAAGTCTTCATATTTTTTTCAAATCGAAAACATAAAAATCAGGCGTGCTAAATGTTTAGTTTTTCCATTCTTTTTTTCCACTTAGACGTACAATCTACATGCAGTTAATTTATTGCTTCCTACAATGGAAATAGTAGGCGTTTAAGACTAGATTTATTTTAAGAAAGTCTAAGCCCTAGATTTATTGGTCATTCATTTTATCTGATGTGAGGAAATATCAATGCCGAACAGTTATTCTTGTGGATTTCCTAAAGACATTCTGATAAATCCCTTCCATGGAGTTACTTAGCAAAACCATACCACTTACTCACTATCATGTTTTTATGCTATGTCTAAGGAGCTGCCTTGTCGTGGTGAAAGGGCTTGTGTACCTCAGTGAAGCTGTGAGCTATTCCATGTAGGGTTACCCAAGATGGGCAGGTCATAGCAGAAAGGTCAGACAAATGGTGGTCCACTGGAGAAGGAACTGGCAACCCACTTCAGAATCTTTACCAAGAAAAACTTATGCATGGACATGACCAGAGACATAGATATGGATGTGCCTGGCATGCTGTGGTCCATTGTGTCACAGAGAGTCAGACAAGACTGAACAGCTAATCAACAACAAGGAGCCAAACTTAAAACTGAAGTTTGAAGTGTAATGTTTTGGACTGTTTCTCGCCACCACCTTTAAAAAGAGTCTGTATCTGTTTTCTTGATAACATTGTTTATGTCTCCTTCCCTGTAGTGGCTATTGCAGGCAAACCAACACTGGTCAGAAAAGAAGTAGCTTACTGGGCAGATTCTGTTTCACAGTCCCCCCACCACACACACCCCCGGGACACTAACAGGGCGTGGAAAGAAACAGATATGCTGGAAGCGAACATGGTAAATTCAAGTTGTAAAAGCTATATTACACTTGTTTTGTTTAAATATTGAACTATTGCTAATCAGTTACTAAATAAGCAAATTGAACTTTATTGCATGATCATTGCAGCGGCCAATTATGGGGGGCAGCAAATTCTTGGAATAGCTCTAAATAAGAGGGCAGAGCCTTAACTACAGTAAACATCCTAAAGATTTATGGACATTTCCCTGTTTTTATCTTTTTCTAATCTAACACGTACTGCCGAAATCAGAAACATACATTACATTGCTTCATTCTATACACATATAGATTTGATTTATTTAAAAAAGAAATGGTTTCCACACCCCCAGAGCTACCAGACATCTGGTAACTTCTAATAGAAAAACTTAATTGAAGTATATTTTTTATAGTTATATTAAGAAAACACATGAAAAGAGTCTGCTAAAACTATGGTTTTGTCTAAAAGTAGTATTGATGTTTATACTTTACACAGCTTCTAATACATACTTCACAAACATCTGACATTTTTCTAAGCTGCAGTCAGGGGTGTAGGAACTGGGGTGGGGGACAAATCCCCCAAAGATTACATTAATAGGGGACACAAAGAAAAACAAAATTAAACTTAGTTATGAATTACCAGATTTGGCCACTAGATGGAGCAGTATGTCCTTCCATGTTTAAAATGGTTATGGGTTGAAGAGCAAAGCATTTGTGGGCACATTTGCATGTCCCTGCTCAACATCCCAGAATGCAGTGTAATAACTGTATTTCTCAGAATTCTGAGCAGGAAACAAGTTGTTATGGTAACTTGTTTTAGACATTCAAATTTGAACATAAATGTACTATGTATATGCTATCACATATAATAGTTGTCAAACTACGAATCGTCGTCGGGCAGTGCGAGGGATGCAGTTCGGGCCGCATTTGCGGAAGGTGGAGGCTCCAACGTTGGCTCACAAGCGGTTACAAACGCACACAGAAGCGGAACTGCGAAAAAATACACAAAACATGCAATGTAAATACGGACTTACACAACAAAATACGAGCCGCGGGACTTAGAAAAAACTCCATTACGAACTCGCAAAAATACGACCTTAACGGCTGAACCGCACGCAGCTGAAAACATAAAAAAAACAATAAATACAAAATGCAATGAGACCCGAAGGTCCTCAGGGTAAAAAACGGTTTCCATTATGTCTCAAGCAGCTACTCAAACTGGCTTACAATTTCATCCCTGTCATTTTTTGACGGGCAATTCGCTAGTATATATATATATATATATATATATATATATATATATATATATAGTAATTTTGTAATTATTAATCCATATATATATATATATACATAGATTAATAATGAGTATTGCAATATAATTTGATACCTAATGTATTGCTTGAGACTTGATAAAGGGAGGTTAAGCCTCTCGAAAGCTCGTCATTATAAATAAGACATTTGTCCAATACAAAAGGTATCAAAATATATTGCAATACTCATTATTAATCTATGTATATATATATATATATATATATGGATTAATAATTACTAAATTACTAAATTACTGGACATTCACGGCTGCTTCACTCTTCAAAAAATATATATATATATATATAACATTTTTTAATAATTTATTATATCGGGGACGCTGGGTGGCCCCAGTGAGTGCACCACTGGTAGATCCACCCCTGATGTCTGTTATGGGTGTAGAGCTGAATTGCACCGCTCAGGGCCACAGTTTTTATGTCTCTTTAAACGTTATCCCTATGTAAATCCAGAGCCATCAATGTATAAATCATTTTTAATGCCTGATGTATAGTTCAACTAGGAGTTTATCTATAGATTACATTACTGGTTTAGTATCAGCTTTATATCTAATATAACTGTTTATTTCTATTTTTTTGCAAAGATTTTTTGGGTTGTTATTTTTGCCCACGTTTAGAATAATGGAAAAATACCAGGTTTCTATTTTCCTTTATGAGTTGCAGAGACTGTTTGTCAAACTTTCCCAAATGAAAAGTGAAGAATAACAGCTGGTATTATTAAAATTATATTAATAAGTTGAAAACAAAACAACACTTTTTGGTCTGCATTTTTTTTGGCAGCTTGGAAACTTTGATATAAACCTGAAATCCACAATATTCACTTAAAGCAGACATGTCAAACTAATTGTCATAAGCATCACGCAGCTCACACTTGCCAAACTTGCAGTGGGTCATTGCGGCTTCTTTCTTTTTTAATGTAAACAGAACTTGAAAGTGTAACCCCACACATTTCAGTTAATTAGACCATACAAATTAAAAGTACATTGTCTCCCTAATGGGAAGTTGGTTTAAACTTATAGAGCATTAAATAGTGTCTGTACATTATACTAGTTTTTCTCAACAGTAAATCATTTCTGAGATATTTATCATTGATTATGCTGATGTGTGGCTCAATACATTAATTTGCTTCTCACAGTGCTTGATCAGAGTGGTGGAGGGCATCTAACTGCATGATATTCTAAGGGGCAGACAAGGAGGCTCTCATTTGCATACGCATACAGCAAAACTATTCACTTTAGAATCAAGTGGCTACTACAATGTATAGCTAGTTTTCATGCTCTTTAAGCATGACAGACAAAGTCAGTTTAAGTTGATCAGAATGACCTTTATTTTGAAAAATGTACAGTGCAGAAGTCCTTAGGAATTAGAGCTTTCCAGGAAACGTGTTGCATCCGTGCAAGTGTTTATGTTTCAGAAAGGCCCTGTGACAGAGGATATTATGTGGGTGAAAGGATTAAACACCACACAAGATTATCCAAGCTATCAATCACCTACACTCACTATAAAATCTATTAAGGATCAGCCACACCCCAAAATCTACAATAAATGCTCTCACCACAATGCAATTTTATGGAGCCTTCAGTTGGCCAAAACTATAAAAGTTATAGAAATTCCTAATCTGGTCAAAAGGAAAACATCAACCCCAGTGTCAAATATCTCTCCGGTAAGATAAAAACCTTAAAAGCATAGAAAGTGATCTAAATAAATTAATATATTGATTATGGCTGTATAATTAAATAGTATATTAATAAAGTAATACAAACATGTATATACAATACATAGAACAATGGATTTTTATTAATATCAGGTATAGTGGAATAGATGGATTTCACAACACAAAAATGTTTTCTGCTGACCCCCAGGGCAAGATTAAAACCTGATCCTTCATGATTTAAATTAAAGTCCCCATAACCTTTTTTGTTGGCTGACTGCTGCTGGGCTGCTATAAATTATAGTGTGGATTTGACTCCAGCCTGCCTACTTATTTGGACGCACCAAGCATATACAGATATAATTGAAGATTTCCTTATCAAAGAAGTGACCAGCAATTGTAAAACCTTAACCAGCCAACTTCAGCAATTCAGCAATTTTTACATTTTTTTTAGACATTCATGTGACATGACCCTTAAAAGACCACTTTACAACTCCTACAATAAAGGACATTTGTCTATTTAATAACCGATTAACAATAAAGATGTATTTAGTGAAAGAAAATATCAATGTAACCTTTAAAACATATATTTAAACTTCAGTGTTGCTGCTTTATTTATGTCTGGGGGTGGAGGAGGATCTGCCATGGAGACCTTCCCAATAAATGATATCTGGCTCCTTCCTGTCAGTGCAGGCAAAACAAGTCAGAAAAAATAGGAAAACCTCCTCCCTAGATTTACAGTTATGGATCAAACTCCTCTAGGACTAAAGTGACATTTAGTCAATGATGTCACTACCAGGGGTTGAAGAAAAAGTGTATTCAAAACAGTAGTTCTAATTCTGAGCAATACTTTGTTACAAAGCAGTGGGTTTTACATCAAGAATACAGAAACTGAAATTACTGAAACATTTGTTAAATGTTCATTGGTTAGTTCACCCCTGCAATAAGGTATCTATTTGACCATTTGGGTGTTTAAATCTGACTTATTCATAAATTAATATTTGTCTCAAAACTAACTTTCTGGGCTGTATGTCAGAGCCTTACAGTGTTACACAGTTGCAAAAAAAAGTACATTCTGTACTCTTTCATAATAATATAATTTTTACTTATAAAGCTCTGACGTTTTAACTCTTAATTTACTCCATCTCCTATCACAACTATTATTATTTCTTATTATTATCCTTTATTTGCAACGTGCCAACATATTCCGTAACATAGGATAGATACAAGTCAAAAACAATTTTAACAATTACAAAATAATGGAGGGCTCTGTTATTGAGTTTAAAATCACGCATACAAAGTGCTTTTTCTAAAGCACCCAATAAGATTGAAAACTCGCAAACTTACAGTCTAGAGGGTATGGGTGAGGTATAGAAATGTGAGGTACAATGTATTGTGCATATGAAGGCTGAAAGTGATACACTTCCCCAAACAGATACGTTTTAGTGAGGTTTTGAAGGACTTGAAGCAGGAGGATAGTCTTGTCTCAAGGCAAGGAGTTCCAAGGAACAGGGGCAGCACAAGAAAAGTCCCGAAGGTGGGCATGAGAGGAGGTGTCAAGAGAGTAGGAAAGAAGAAGAGACACAAGAGGGTGCACTATTGACGAGTTCTCTATATGCCAGGGTCGAGACTCTAAACTCTATCCTGAAGGCCAAGGGAAGACACAAAGCTATGAGCATGGTAGATGAGTCCACCATGGACTGAAGTGGAGAGAGAAGGGTGATAGGCAGTAAAATAGTAAAATAGTTGTGATTATCTAAAGTAATGAGATTCTTGCATTGGGAATTTTATCACAGTCTTGCCTGGAGGGCTGTATATTGTGTGGTGAATAATAGGGGTTTGAAGCATTTCCGATAGTCCTGAAACACTACAGCTCAAAGGTAAGTTTCAAGAGCTATTTCATGAAACACTCATTTTATTTCTTGTTGTTTACTTAGAAAATAAATTAACCCTACTCTATGAACACTTAAGGTTTGGATTTGTAGAAAGAATGAGAAGACTAGATAGTCTTGCGTTTCTGTGTTTATAAAAAAATTAATAAAAAATGGGGAGCTGAAGCATAACCTGTAAAAAACCTGTGATTCAGCATATAGTTTAACCTTTATAGCTCTTGTCTCTGCATTAAAATACTAATCATGCTATTACGTGTCTTTATTAAAAAAAAAATTCTTTTATTTGTGTTTAGCTTTTTTAGACTGTAATTTTTGGCACTTTTACATTAATGGAAAAATACAAGGTTTCTGTTCCTAAGAATTATGGAGACTGTTTGTCAAACGCTCCCAAGGGAATAGTGAAGAATAGCAGCTGACACCATTAAAATTATATTAATAAGTTAAAAACAACATATTTTGGTCTGCAATATTTTTGTCAGTTTGGAAACTTTGAAATAAACCTGAAGCCCACATTATCCACTTAAAGGGCCGATGTGGTTGGATATTTAAAATATACTGTTTTGAAGAACTACACAAGAAAAAATGTAAATGAAAACTAAAATGACACGGCCTCTAATATATTACATTTTATATGATGCTGTAGGATGTACCATTTTTTTCTGCAGTTCTACTTCCTGAGTGGGAGGTGATTTTTTAATAAATTGGTCATCTCTATTTGCACATTGGAAATGTGGGATCTATAAGTGCCAGTGCACATTTTATGTCTAATAGAAAGCTCATTAGTTACAAGGACACCCCCTTACAAGAAAGTACCAGTTAGGATTGGCTGATAATATAAAATGGAACCCTTTACCAGAATTTGGAAAACAGCAGAAAGGAAGATTTCATTTTTTTAGGGCTAGGTACTTCACAACATATACAAGAATGTATTGAAGGTACACCGGAAATACATGCATTTCCTGTATTATACTTAGAGTTTGATAACTTTATGTAGAAGTTGCTTAAAATAAAATAAAAATTCTGGGAAATGGCTTGGTAAGGAAATAGTTGTAACGGACTAAAATAATAATATCCTTACATTGGAAGTGAATTGCAGACTTTCACATGGAGGGTTGTATATTTAATGCGTGGGAAATACAAGGCTGAGCTCCTCCAAGAAAATATTAGTCAATCCCCAACGTTGGATGCTAAATATATCTATCTGTTTAAAAGGGTTCTGCCATAGAAAGTATACAATCTTTGTTTCCCATCATAATGGAATTTCCTATTAGTTTAGACATCTGCATTTTTCTGCTCAGACTAATTTACTTAGGCCTAAAGAATTCAGTGATTTGGGGATAAAATAGTAAAATGTGGTATATCGGCAACTGTAGTATAAAGGTCCACTGTGATGCTAGTTATGCATTAACCCTTAATACAATTTCTCTTCAAGGATTTATAAAATTAATAATTAAGTGGTGAATTATATTTCAAAAAGTTGCTTTGCAGTTGCAAATTATATTTCAGCAATGTATAATTTGTTGAAAGACAATAGAAACAGTGAATGATTTATAAATAAGTTAATTGATAAATATATTTTAACATTTGAGCTTTAAAACTATTTTCTCAAACGTATGCAGGTAAGTCATCCACATAAAAGCATTTTTAGCAGACACTGCTAGTGCATGGAAACTTATATAAAAGTTATTCCATAACTCCCTTTGAAGAGACAGTCACAGTCACACAGAAGGGCAATCATGGCTTGCAAAGCCATTTGCAAGCAGCCTCTATTGAGCCTTGGAGAGAAGGAAGATGTCCTGTACTGAAATCTTATCTTCATCTACAAATTCACTCCTCAAACCACCCTCTTTTTTTTAAAAATAGATTATAAAAATTAGCGCGGACAGAAACAGAGCAGTTATGCGGAAGGAACTAAAATTTTAATATTTTCTCTCCTCATATCTCGTTCGGCTACTGCGACTCGCTCCTTTCTGCCCTACCCATCACCCGTCTGTCTTCACTCCAATCCATAATGAACACTTCTGTTAGAATCATCTACCAAACTCAATGTTTAGTGTCTGCAGCACTTCTCTGTCAGTCACTCTACTGGCTTCCCATAGTCAAATGTACTATGTCAACTGAACTACTTGAAACCCAATTAAAAATTATACATCGTCCTTATTATACCCCATATTTGCTCTAAAAAAGTGTAGATCTATTGATTGTTTGAAATGCAGAATGTTTCATCTTGATTTGCTACACTTTTTTCAGGAGTGTGGTGGGATATTTTGGAACAAGGATCAGAACTGGGTAAATAGTTTGATAAATGTAAAACTTGTTTTCATTTGAAATCAATAGGAAGTATTTTTAGCAAAACTTAAACAGACTTATAATAAGTATGGACTTTTATAATATTTTGTATTTTGAGAGCAAAACAATAATATTTGGAAATTGGGTGTTGTCACGGACCCCTCTCCAGCAGGGGAGTAGGAGCCAGAATATTTCTGGGGGGATAAAACTCATTGTATAAACAGAACTGGTCCATTGAGCCACCATAGAGGACAGACTGCCCTATTGGTAAATGGGTAGGGTAATAACATTGTCACATGGGCAATATGGGCAGGTGGGTGGTTTGGTGAATAGCACTAAGACAAAGGGCCATAGTGTACAACCATGCTTCATGTAGTTTATGGCATATGCCCCTGCCTTATCCGGTATACTGTATGTAATTCCCAATTTAATATTACCGTATTCTGTGTTATGTTTAAACTGTGACTGAGTGATCATGACGTGGTTAAAACAGGGTGTGTTGAGTCTGCTGTGACCAGACTCCTCTATTGTACTGTGTTATCTGTTCTGGTCCATTGTTAGCAAATTAAGTTAATCATGTCTGCCATGTACTCTATCTAAGGTCTGGACCACTCAGACACAGAGACAGCATAATGTGTATTAGAAGGTAGCCCTATTGTTCTTAGGTGCCAGCTATCAAGGTACTGCTAGACCCCATGTGGGGTCATCTCCTGTAATTGTCTGCCACACCCTCTCATTGTTACATTGTGTACACCCCCCCCCCCGTATCTAACTGCTATAAATATTGCTGATTTTTCAAAAATAAAACAGTTCACTTCTGAGACATATAGAAACTGTGTGTTCTCGTATGTGCTTATGGGTGGCTGTGATCTGATCCCAGCTCCATCCTTCAAGTAACTTTTCCTGGTCACTACCACAGGAAGGTTACTGGGGACTCCTAGAAGTGCTGTTTCCTGATGGAGAGAACCTGACTGATACAGAAGGCAGATATTACGGACTGCACAAATTGACTATGTACTAAAGACTCAACAGAAATTGGGGGTAGAGACTGTGGACACTTACCTGAAGGATGGGCAACCACCCCCAGACCAGGCAAACCTCCTAACCGCTCCAGGAGGAGGACATGAACTGGGACTTATGCAGTGGCCACTTGAGTCAACATTCTTTCTTTCGATGGGGACTTGGGCTATGGACTGCAGTCCAAGACTATCACCCGTTAAGGATCATAGCCCCAGAACTGTTGTCTGAAATGGAGATCAATGTCACAGACCCCTTGCCTGGGCCTGGATCCTGGTCCATTGAGCCACCATAGAGGACATACTGCACCATTGGTAAATGGGTAGGGGAATTACATTGTCACATGGGCAATATGGACAGGTGGGTGGTTTGGTGAATAGCCCTAAGACAAAGGGCCATAGTGTACAACCATGCTTCATGTAGTCTTAGGGCATATGCCCCTGCCTTATCCTGTATACTGTATGTAATTCCAATGTAATATTACCGTATTCTGTGTTGTTTTAACTGTGACTGAGTGATCATGATGGGTTTAAACAGGGTGTACTGAGTCTGCAGTGATCAGACGTCCGGAATTGTAATGTTATCTGTTCTGGCCCATTGTTAGCAAATTAAGTTAATCCCATCTGCCTGGTACTCTATCCAAGGTCTGGACCACTCCGACACAGAGACAGCATGATGTGTATTAGAAGGTAGACCAATTGTTCTCAGGTGCCAGCTATCAAGGTACTGCTAGTCCCCATGTGGGTTCATCTCCTGTAATTGTCTGTCACACCTTCTCATTGTTACATTGTGTACACCCCCTCTGTATCTAACTGCTATAAACATTGATGACATTTCAAAAATAAAATAGTTCACTTCTGGAGACATATAGAAACCGTATGTCTCTTATTTTGCTCCTGTGACTGCGATACTGATCCTATCTCCACCAGATATCAGGGTGCTGGTGCTGAAATTTCCAAGAACCCAAGAATCATTATGGGTAGTTAACCTGTAGTCTATAGCAGGTGGCCCTGGGCTTGTATAGCCCCTGCAACCGGATCTTCACAGGTGTCATCCAATGTACTTTCTTTAACATGTTTGAAACAATAATCCATTGATTCTTAGTATTAGATCAACTAGACACATTGGAAAATAGAATTGGGAGAATTATGTACTTTTTAAATAAATGACAGTACTACCTGTCAACACTTTCAGAAGCAAAGCAAGTTTGTGAGAATATTTGACCAAAGAATGACTATTTAAAGATAAAGGGCTGATGAATGTTAGCGATAGCTCTTTATTTTATTACAATTTATTTAAATGGGTATTGATTGATTAAAGGCTCCAAGAATTATCCCTGTTTATATGTTTTTATTCCTTGTTGTTCTTCCACTTCTAATAAAATAAAGAACATACAAGTAAATAGATACATCAGTATATTCTATTACTTGTGAAATCCAGAAACCTTCCATATCCCTTTAGGAGGGAATACAACATCTGGTTATTAATATGAGATGGTAGTTGTATAGGAACATTAGATATCCATTTTAAACTAAATTTCTTTCCCTGCTACTTAGTAACAAGAAGAATTTTCTGTTAGCAAAGTGAATGTAACATAAATTATAATAGTCATGTTTTGTTAATATTGTTTGTGTCTGCCATATATTGGCCTTGTGAACATATGTGATAGTTTCTAAACCTGATAATGAAAACATAAAAAATAATTAGTAGAATATAATCCTCTAGCTGGGCTGTTGGTCTTCTAGAGGGGATGACTGACTTTGTATGGACGATTCTAATTGGGAGGCATTTGAAGCTCCAGAATTCCCTTTCGTGGAAAAGAGCGAGATTGAATTAACGGTTTGATTATTTCCAACTTGTTTCTTGACTTTATTTTTTACTTTTGTTGGATTGGGTTCTTTGTATCTCATGATGATTATCTTTGAAGTTCAAAATTAAATTCCCTTTTTTTTGTTTCTTGCGCTATAACCACCTTGCTATCCCATTTTTTACTCTCTATCTTTTACCTCTTTTCCTTCTATCTCTACTATTTTTTTTTCCCTTTTACTCCCTAGTATTTTAAAGACTTAATCCCGATTCTTCAGTCTATCAAACCTAAGATACAGATCCAGTATTTGAGGGATTCAACCAGTAATACAAAGTCCAGGAAGGATTTCCTTCTAAGAAATATTCAATTAATAATGGTAAAGTCCCTTTTATGAGAATTAAAAACTTAGATTATTTTCTTGGCAGTAAATGGTTCGATGTCTCCATTAGTTCACCTTTTCAGTGTATCTTTACAGTGAGGAACTTTTTAACTCTTTTATCAAGATGCATCTGTAACGGAACCCATCACTGTTTTACCCTGTTTTATGGTTATTTAATTCTTGGTTAAAATATGATCCTACTGTTATATTATATGTATGTTGGTTGATGCTCTGCAGGATATTAGCTCAGAATATTACAGACACCTAGCATAATACATAATCCTATTAGGGTCTCCTAGAGGCAGGAGAGCCCTATTGTGTAAAGTGTTCACATTGTGAAAGATGGAACAAAGAGAAGCATTATCTTATCAATGTCTGTTATTGAATCAAAGTAGCCGGCTAGTCCCTGGGAGGTGTGACCCCACCTATTGTTCTCTCTATGTGTATTACCTGTGGCCAAAGAGATGTATAAATATTTCTGTAAAGGTAAATAAAGTCAGTATTCATTTGACTCCCAAATTGTGTGTCGTCCAATATGGGAGGTCGGGGATGGTGAAACTGTAGTGCCTCTTGGGTATTTGACCGTATACCAGCGGAGATATTGGACTGCGTGTTCCAGTTCCGTTACATTTGTTGGCAAGTGGCGGAATTGTTCCCATGGTCAGAAGGACAGCTACAGGAGACACCATTCCGTGGAGTACAAATTGAGGGCAACGCTAGTATCCGTACAGCGCCCCTGGCTACAGCAGGATGGAACCGGCTAGTTTTCGGACAGCGTTCCATCATGAGGAGGAGGAGGCGGCCGCGGACTACAGGGATGCAGACAGAAAGGAACTCATGGTTACAGTACCTCTTATTGCTCCACAGAATGAGTTTGGAAGAGAACTCCAAAGCAGACTGGCCTTTTTCCCAGGTACGCTTCCCATAAAAACCTTGGAATGGTTAATGACAGATGTCCACAAATACATAATGGAAAAGCAGCGGGCACGGGAGCGGTCCATCTTGGGAGCTGCTAACCCACCTCCCACCATTAACCCCCCCCAGCACTGCGTCCGGGTGGTGGGAACTACCAAACCCCTCCACGGTACATCAGGTGCCACACGTGTAACCAGCAGGGTCACATGCAGAGAGACTGTCCCAGAAACAGAAACCGCTCCACGTGGAATACTCCAACTAATTCCCCCCCCCAGCGGCAGTGTGTACCCCAGGGAGCTGAAGGTGTCGTCCTTCCTCCCCAGCGACAGTGTGTACCCCAGGGAGCCGAAGGTGTCGTCCTTCCCCCCCAACGGCAGTGTGTACCCCAGGGGGCCGAAGGTGTCGTCCTTCCCCCCCAGCGGCAGTGTGTACCCCAGGGAGCTGAAGGTGTCGTCCTTCCTCCCCAGCGACAGTGTGTACCCCAGGGACCGAAGGTGTCGTCCTTCCTCCCCAGCGGCAGTGTGTACCCCAAGTAGCTGAAGGTGTCGTCCTTCCTCCCCAGCGGCAGTGTGTACCCCAGGGAGCTGAAGGTGTCGTCCTTCCTCCCCAGCGACAGTGTGAACCCCAGGGGGCAGAAGGTGTAGTCCTTCCCCCCAGCGGCAGTGTGAACCCCAGGGGGCAGAAGGTGTCGTCCTCCCCCCCCAGCGGCAGTGTGAACCCCAGGGGGCAGAAGGTGTCGTCCTTCCCCCCCAGCGGCAGTGTGAACCCCAGGGGGCAGAAGGTGTCGTCCTTCCCCCCCAGCGGCAGTGTGAACCCCAGGGAGCAGAAGGTGTCGTCCTTCCTCCCCAGCGACAGTGTGTACCCCAGGGAGCAGAAGGTGTCGATCTTCCTCCCCAGCGACAGTGTGTACCCCAGGGAGCAGAAGGTGCCATCCTTCCTCCCCAGCCGCAGTGTGTACCCCAGGGGGGTGAAGGGGTCGTCCTTCCCCCCCAGCGGCAGTGTGAACCCCAGGGAGCTGAAGATGTCGCCCTCTCCCCCCAGCGACAGCTTACCCTAACAAGGGGAGACACCAATCTCCCAGATGGCGCAGATGGGACCAGGGTCTCTGTGCCTGACCTACCGGAATGCTGGACAGCCTGTCCAGATCCCCAACTACTCTCACTGGGACAACCAGAGGAGGGGGTAAGTACAAATTCCCCTCCCCAGATAACTCCTAATGTCGCCCCAGGGTTAACAGAGGAAATGTTAACCCCCACTGACCCCCACCTTTCCCTGGCTACTGAGCCGGAATACGTCCCAAGTACCCCAGCAGAAGAGCTGACAGTGGGGCAGAGTGCAGTCGGCCTCTGCCCTCCCTTGGTCCCTTGTACAGAGCAGGATGTCCTGCAAGTTATATCAGCAGAAGAGCTGGCATCAGGGCAGAGTGCCACTGGCCTCTGCCCCTCAAGTCCCCTCAGCGTGTTGCCCCATCACCACAGCAGAATATCCAGGTACCTGGTTAGACTTCCCCCCAAAGGAGAGATGTGTGACGAAGTGCCCTTCGCCACTTTGTCTTGGAGAGGACTGTTTGCCAGCCTCCTGCCCTGCGACTATGGCCCTGGGACATATTGCCCTTTGGAACCAGTGTTCGGCCATACCAGAGTGTATGTCACTCATTCTGGCCCTTTACATACAGGGGGGTCATTCTGTACTTGCCCTGTATGAACCATGATACCCCAGATAACTGTGCCATGAAGCCCATTCATATAATGAAAGACTATGGGAAAGACTCTAGCTACATGGCAATTGAACTGTGTGAAGAGGATCTGAGCGCTATTCGGTAGTTTTGTGTGCTCAGATCCCGGCTACCTGGGGATATGGGAAATGTGAGTAAATGTGAATTGCAGTAATGCTGATGGGTTGTCAAACTAGAGAATTGACCAACAAATACTTTTGTCCGGACATCCCCAGGCCGATCCGTTGGGATCAGACCGTGTATGCCGGCTTATGGTCACGGGGGAGGTGTGTAACGGAACCCATCACTGTTTTACCCTGTTTTATGGTTATTTAATTCTTGGTTAAAATATGATCCTACTGTGATATTATATGTATGTTGGTTGATGCTCTGCAGGATATTAGCTCAGAATATTACAGACACCTAGCATAATACATAATCCTATTAGGGTCTCCTAGAGGCAGGAGAGCCCTATTGTGTAAAGTGTTCACATTGTGAAAGATGGAACAAAGAGAAGCATTATCTTATCAATGTCTGTTATTGAATCAAAGTAGCCGGCTAGTCCCTGGGAGGTGTGACCCCACCTATTATTCTCTCTATGTGTATTACCTGTGGCCAAAGAGATGTATAAATATTTCTGTAAAGGTAAATAAAGTCAGTATTCATTTGACTCCCAAATTGTGTGTCGTCCAATATAGGAGGTCGGGGATGGTGAAACTGTAGTGCCTCTTGGGTATTTGACCGTATACCAGCGGAGATATTGGACTGCGTGTTCCAGCTCCGTTACAGCATCTATTACGGAAACTTTCAAATATGTTTTCACACTTCCCCTGACTCAATTAATTATCAGAAGACAATTGACGCTTAGACCTAAATATTTCTCCAGGGCATTTTACAGACTATGATCAGTACCTATCTCTGGAATAATATCAGATGTCCAAAAGACCTTCTCTTAAGTCTCTTTTCCACTCGGATAAATTACTTCTCTTCAAAATCTTCATTCACTAGCCTTCACATTCTGATATATCGCAGTAGAGGGATACTGACTGGTGTACTGTAAGATGGTTTTATAATAGATGGTCTTTATATTATGGACCACTGCAGGTGGTAAGAGTCTCTTGGACTATAAGCCTTTTTGCCCGTATACTCATAAGTAATACTGTATCGGCACTATTTTGCAACCTGTGCTACCAAAACTACAGCCAATTCAACTTTTAAATATATCTTTACAGTGAGGTACTTTCTAACTCTTTTATCAAGATACTTAGGATCTTCTATTACCAAAACTTTCAAATATGTTTTCTCACTTCCCCTGACTATGTTAAATATCTTCTATCAGAGGGCAATTGCCGTTTAGACCTGCATATTTCTCCACAGCATTTTACAGACTAAGATCAGTGCCCATCTCTGGAATGATATGAAAATGTCCAAAGACATCCTCTTAAGTCTCTTTTCCACTCAAATCATTTTCTTCTCTTCAAGGTGTTCATTCACTAGCTTTCACATTCTGATATATCACAATAGAAGGTTACTGACAAGTGTGCTGTGACAGGTTTTATAGTAAGTGATCTTTAAATTATGGACAACAGCGGGTAGTGAAAGTCTCTTGGGCTATAAACCTTTTTGCCCATATACTAATGAGTAATACAGATTCAGGACTAATTTTATAACCTGGGCTACCAAAAACTGCAGCCCCCTGGCTCAACTGCAAACACTCCAGATATTGCTCTCACAGAGGTCCCCCTTGGGGATATGCAACTCCAATGATGTCGAGGAGGCTTGATGAACCTTCTCTTAGTTCTCTTTTCCACTCAGAATTTTAATTCTCTCAAGGTGACTTCTCATTGGCGTTTAAGCCCTTAAATTTCTCAGGAAAGGCTTATTGAGTGGTGCGCTATGCCGGTGTTCTGTAAGAAGTGTTTGTTAAGTTAAGTTCTGGGGAGCTGAGGCTAATAAATATCTCTTTGGGCTGTAAGCCCTTTTTCTCATATACTGATGTTTCAGCACAACTTTACCCTCTGTGTTTCCAAATCTCCAGCCCCCAGGCTCAACGGCAATCACTCCAAATAATGCTCTCACAGGGGTCCACCTCTGGGGTATGCAGCCCAAAATAGTATCAGAAAGAGGTTCAAAACCTTCTCTTAGTTATCTTTTCCACTCAAAACTTTACATCTCTTTAGAGTGCTTTTCCATTAGCATTCAAACCCTTATATCTCTCAGGAGGGGATTATTGACTGGTGTGTTATGGCGATGTTCTTGTAAGAAGTGTATGTTAAATTATAGACATCTGAGGGTAGTGAATGTCTCTTTGGGCTGTAGGCCCTTTTACCCATACACTGATGAGTAGAGTTGTATCAACACAGCCTTACAGCATATAGCTCCGTATCTCCAGCCCCCAGTCTCTACTTCAAACACACTAGTTGTTACCTCTCACTAGGTTCACCTTTGGGGATATTCAGCTTGGTTCTGTCTGGTCACCAGGGAGGAAGAGAAACCGTTGAAATCTGTAACACGCCTGTTCTGCAGCAGCTTCCAGGGTTTCCTATCCGTGCTGATCCAGCTCTCTGCAATACTTAAAACACCAGCTTCTGGGATGCTCCCATCACCATCTAGCACGCCTCCGAGTTATAACGTTTCATATCCCAGCGGCCCCCAGCACCTTGTCTCTGGACTAGGCTGCGTCAATGCTCCGGAGACTAACAGTCTCTCCTCATGGCGCCAAGTATAGAGGTGCCGTTCACTGAGCTGCAGCATTCAATGGCGGGAAAGGCCTGGGTTAGCACGTCATTTTGTGCTTCCTGTGTGGGCCTAGCTGGGCTGTTGGTCTTCATTCATATAACGTAATAACAAAGAAGAGCATCTGGCTGGGATACAGGCCTAAATGGCTTTAAAAACATCCTATTTATATATATAGAAACAAACATGCGTCTAAACAATTATTATAATTATCTTTATTTGTAATGCAACAACATATTCTGTAGCGCTAGGCAATCAGTCATATGCTGCCTCCCAGCCAGATCTTATCAGTAATAGAAACTTTTGCATAGCCAGTCTCAGCCAATATGTATTAGCTCCTACTGTGAGCCAGTTGACCTCGTAGTAGGCAGAGACCAGCTGCTACTGAATCTGATCTTTAAAAGTTTAGCATTCAATATTGTTTTTTTCATCATTAATACAAATTATATTAATGATCATTGCTTAAAAAAGAACTAGATTCTTTTGTTTGGGTATTAAAATGTTCTTTTTAAAGATTAATTAATAGTGATTTAAAGGCTCTATTTCATGTTTTTACTAAAACATGATATGGTTTATCAGACTTTTTTCGTCAAAAGATTATAATTTAAATATAGGACTTTGGTGTATTTAGAATAAATAAATCCTTAAATCAAGACACTGCTGGCTTCAGAAACTTGTCAGACACAGGATAAAATACACAGTTTTTTTCTGTACTTGTGGCTCTTAGGTATGCATATAAAGCATAACTTGTATTAGAAGTTTTATTAAAACAATTTCTCTTTTTTCTTATGTTTTCTTTTCTTCTCAAAAAGTAAAAAAAAAGAAAATGGGGAATAGGGCAATGGACATGTGTTACAATTAAAACAACCAAGAGATGAGTATATACCCCTCCCTAGCTCTTTCTTCTTGAATATTCCCAATAATAAAAACATAATTTACAAGAACCTCCAAATTATATATAAAGGGTGGAGGGTAAACTCAATGTCTTAAGGATACTCACTTGCTCCTTAACAGAATTCTTAAGCTAGTTTCCCAGTCAATGTTAAATTCTGTTTTTGCTAGAAATAATAATTCCAGTAGTGCTTGATATTGGGTTGACAAAACATCTTCAGAATAATCTAAAATAAATAATTTCCTTTAAGAATTTTTATAGTGAACTCATTTTGTTAGTGCACCCATATTAAAACATGAATTTGTACTATTTGTCATAAAAGAAAAACAATCCCCTAAACCTCAAGATCTGAAATTTTCCATAATATTATTGTAATATTCATGGAGTGTTTTTTCTTTCTATTTCCAATAAATTATCATTAATCAGTAAGATTTTGTTTAGTATTGACTTGATTATGAATACATGTTCCATTGCATAACACCAATGATTTCATAATAATACATTTAAAAAAATAAAAAAAAACTTGTTCAAACTTTATTAAAAATACTCAAAAACCACCTAATTTTTGGGGAATTTTTCTTACCTGAGAAATAGAACTTATCAGCCTCTGAACAATTAAACCCATTATATGACACTAGTAAAATGCTGATACTTTACAGCAAAACAGAAAATCCCTCGGTTTAGGTATTCATTTTTAATGGGCAACGATTTTTGAGTATTTTTTTTAATAAAGACTAAATAAAGTTCCCGTTTTTAAAATTGTTCTTTGAAAGAATAACCTCTTTTTCTGGTATCTTATAGTTGCGCCTGACTTAATATCATGCATATGAGTAGTGTCCTAAGTTCTGACACATTTCATCTTAGCTTCATCTAAGAATGACAATGAACGGCTTCAGAAAATTGCAAGATTCCAAGATTGGTACAATATTAAACGTATATGTTGCAATCACAGTTCAAAAAGTCCAAGTAAGAGCACTTTTCTAGCCTTGCCAGTTTGCATATTTTCCATAAAGTGCCTATAAATTACTGCAAAGTAATAAAATGAACAAAGAAGTATTATATTACATGAAATGCAGTAAAGAACAGACATACCAGGATAAAATGGAAATAAAGCTGAGATCATCCAACTTCAAAAATATTGCACATTCAAAAACAATGAGGTACATGTTTGTTCAGGCAAAACATGTATTCATAGAGAGAAAAGACAAGAGTAAATATGGAAAATTGAAGGGAAAACAATGCGAGTGAGAAAATTAATGGAACTCAAGGCAATATTTATGTAAATGTTTTATATAGCTAGATTAATTATTTTTATCAACCTCAATTTAGTTTTAAAATAAAGTGTACAGTTCAGAGTAATATATTCTTACCTTATAGAACTGCTCCCTTTCTTCCTGTTCTCGGTCAATGCTGCTGCCATCTTGTACTGCTATGAACTAACGCCACTCTCACTGGGAACGGACTTCACACTAACAGTTTCTCACGCTGTTCAGGCATACAACATGCCACTGTCTACTTATGTGAAGCCTCTCCCTTATGGACATGGCTTTAGATCACAGCTGTGAAATGGCACCGTGCATGAGCGCAAACCGAAAGAAACAGGGCGACTCCAGAAGGTTGGAATCTGCTGCTCCGTGAAATTTAAATTTTAGATAAGAGTTATACTGAGAATGAAAAAACTAATTGATTAACCTATTTAAAATATATATATATATATATATATACTGTATATATACTGTATATATATATATATATATATATATATATATATATATATATATATATATATATACAAAAATATTGCCTAAAGAGCCCCTTTTAACTATTTATGTCTGTATACATAAGGAGATGAGAGAAAAAAAGTAATTGGCAGTTATTTATTTTCACAAAAGTATTACTTTAAATAAGTGACTTCTCACAGCTAAATAAGCAGGAAAAAAATATGTATTTCACTTGGAAAGTGGGGAGAAATCATAATGGAAGCTGGAAAGTATGTGACTGACTACAACAAAAACAGGAATCTCAACATATCGAGTAACAAAGGAGGTCAAAGGAAATCATTACCCCATATATTGATTTTCCTCTATTTGTGCTTCATAATTTGGCAACACATGTATTAGTGTCCTGCTATTAAAGTATTTGAGGTTGAACATGTATGTGAGAGACATATACAGCCCTATTTAAATGCCCTCAACGTGGAAAACGGTAACGTGAAACGTAGCCAGCAAGATTTACGGCTATTAAATTGGCCCCGTAAAGCAACCCACGCACGATCTGCTTGTTACAGATGGAAAAACCCTACCGGATGTCGAAATTTGAACTCTGCGGCCACAAATCCTTTGATCTGTCAAGCCCGTAACTGTTACGTTTGAAAATCGCTATTAAATTGCAACAAATCCACTGGTGTTCAAACCCGTAACCCACAAATGGAGCCAAAAAGGCAACGGGTACTAGAGAGGACCAACAAGGGGCTTAAAGTCCTATCCGTAGCACTGTAAAAGCAAATATACACACACTAATGTACTTATAATTAAAGGGAAAGTGATGTTAGGTATTAAAATTAATAGCACAACCAATCTGCAATATAAAATACCTTTGTTAATGTTTAATTTCCGTGTTATATCGATCCCGGGAATCAATGTGTTAATACATATAATGGAACTCGCATGGACTAGAATATCATATTTACTGATTTATTAATATTGCATTATTTCTGGAATGCGGGTCCGATCGTAACTCGTAATTGAAACCCGTAAGGCTTTGAAATCTAACCTCCGTCTAACACCGTAACTATGGGTTTGACAACTTGGTCATGTTCACGACCGCACATCCAATGTGTGCAACAATAGTTTACGGGTTTGCTTATCCGGCCTGTAACTCGCAGCATGGTTCAATTTAATCGCTCTGTAACACAGCCAGGGGCGGCCCGTCCATTGGGGCGTCAGGGCAAACGCCCCCCCAAATATTTTCGTGACCCTGCAATAAAAAAACACAATAATTTATTATTAATAAACCAAAAACAATTAAATATAATGTGTACATCATCATTCAAGTGTTATTACAGTAATAAATGAAGCAAACTATTCCCTGGGACACTGTCACTTTAAGATAACCCCTTGCCTGGCTTGTGTGTATATATTAACTAATGCTGTGTATCTATTGTAGCCCCCTGCATCCCTGTGTGATCATATTACACTAGTACACTAACCTTTAGACTCTTCAATGAGGCCTGGCCTGGCCCCCTGACCGTTAATGCATTCGGCCCACCAGCACAATGACGATATGCATGGGCGGTGATAAATGTATCAATTTCATGACTGACAGTCTTCCATCATTGACCAATCAATGATGGAAGGCTGTACAGTTGTCAAGAGAACAATGTAAACCCACCCAGACCGTTAGCTCAGAGCGCCCGCCAGCTAATAGGGCCTCAAGTTTACTTTTTGATTGACATCTACAGTCAATAAAACCACCAGTTGCCTGTCCCTTCCCTCTTTCTGTTTCCTGACCCTGCTCACGCTGAGACTGAGAGAGACCTCCCTGGTAGAGATGTTGCGAATAGTTCTCCGGCGGACTGTTCCCAGCGAACATAGCATGTTCACGTTCGCGGCGAACTGCGAACATATGCGATGTTCGATCTGCCCCCTATACTTTATCATTGAGCAAACTTTGACCCTGCAACTCACAGTCAGCAGACACATTCCAGCCAATCAGCATCATACCCTGCCTTCCAGACCCTTTAACCTCATGGACAGCAGCCATTTTGGAATCATAACTAACTTGCAGTCTTACTGAGAGGAGGCTGAGTGTAGGTGATACTGCATCAATAGGGAAAACCATAGCTAGGCTACTGTACACAGTGTGCAATACAGTCCTGAAGGACTCTTTTGATCACTTATCCCTAACACCCCTCACTCTTATTCCTAACATGCCTCACCCTAACACCCCTTACACTTATCCTTAACACCCCTCACCCTAACACCTAACCCTAATACCCCCTCACACTTATCCCTAACACCCCTTACCCTAACACCTAACCCTAACATCCCTTACCCTAACACCCATCACACTTATCCCTAACACCCCTCACCCTAACACCTAACCCTAACACCCCTCAAACTTATCCCTAACACCCCTCACCCTAACCCTAACACCCCTCACACTTATCCCTAACACCTAACCCTAACATCCCTCACCCTAACACCCCTCACACTTATCCCTAACACCCCTCACCCTAACACCTAACCCTAACTCACTTATCCTTAAGACCTAACACCCCTCACACTTATTCCTAACATGCCTCACCCTAACACCCCTTACACTTATCCTTAACACCCCTCACCCTAACACCTAACCCTAATACCCCCTCACACTTATCCCTAACACCCCTTACCCTAACACCTAACCCTAACACCCCTCACACTTATCCCTAACACCCCTTACCCTAACCCTAACACCCCTCACACTTATCCCTAACACCTAACCCTAACATCCCTCACCCTAACACCCCCCACACTTATCCCTAACACCCCTCACCCTAACACCTAACCCTAATACCCCCTTACACTTATCCCTAACAGCCCTTACCCTAACACCTAACCCTAACATCCCTTACCCTAACACCCATCACACTTATCCCTAACACCCCTTACCCTAACCCTAACACCTCTCACACTTATCCATAACACCCATCAACCTAACACCTAACCCTAAAATTCTCACACTTATCCCTAAGACCTAACACCCCTCACACTTATTCCTAACATGCCTCACCCTAACACCCCTTACACTTATCCCTAACACCCCATCACCCTAACACCCCTCACACTTAGCCCTAACACCCCTCACCCTAACACCTAACCCCCTCACCCTTATCCCTAACACCCCTTACCCTAACACCCCTCACACTTATCCCTGTGTCTCTTCCCCCCCTTATCATCAAGGGAGGGGGGAGGATGATGAGGGAGGGGGGAACAGACACAGGGTAGGATGATGAGGGAGGGGGGGGACAGACACAGGGGAGGATGATGAGGGAGGGGGTAAAGAGATACAGGGGAGGGTGATGAGGAAGGGGGAAAGAGACACAGGGGAGGATGATGAGGGAGGGGGGAAGAGACACAGGGGAAGATGATGAGGGAGGGGGAAAAGAGACACAGGGGAGGATGATGAGGGAGGGGGGAGAGAGACACAGGGGAGGATGATGATGGAGGGGGAAAAGAGACACAGGGGAGAATGATGAGGGAGGGGGTAAAGAGATACAGGGGAGGATGATAAGGGAGGTTGGAGGATGATGAGGGAGGGGGGATGAGACACAGGGGAGGGTGATGAGGAAGGGGGGAAAGAGACACAGGGGAGGATGATGAGGGAGGGGGGAAAGAGATACAGGGGAGGATGATGATGGAGGGGGATGTTAGGCTATTTATGCCCTTTATGGATTAAAACCAGACTCTGCATCAACTATGTAATTTTCCCTGGGAGTTTTGACATGGATCCCCCTCCGGCATGCCACAGTCCAGGTGTTAGTCCCCTTAAAACAACTTTTCCTTCACTATTGTGGCCAGAAAGAGTCCCTGTGGGTTTTAAAATCCGCCTGCCCATTGAAGTCTATGGCGGTTTGCCGGGTTCGCCGGTTCGCGAACATTTGCGGCGGTTCGCGAACCGAAAATTTTATGTTCGAGACATCACTAGCTAGGAGTGTTACCTATGGACAAATTAGTGCACTCCTGGATCCGCTCGTCAAATGTTGTAGAAAAACCCATACCCACAAACCACTTTTTACTCCGAAACTCAGTCATGATACTCAAAACACAGAGGCCTCTGATTTTGTTTGGTTTATTTGGAATAACATGAATTAGCAACATAAGACCAGTTACAATTGTCCCCTGCTACTGGCTCACTGGACCACTGGGCCCAAAAATAAACAATACACAGCTTTTATGTTTGCATAAAGACAATGGGATAATCCATCCCCACCTTCTAGAAACATGGTCTATCCAATCGCTAGGCCAATGAATAATAATTTTCATTATTTGGGCCAATTATAATGAAAACACGTACCTAGCTAAATCAGTGCCTATATGAACCTCTATATTTTATATTCTGCACAGTCAATAAAGTGTTATTAAACCTTGGGTCTAGATGCTAGGACATATTGTTTAGACTAAAGTAGTTGTTTATGGCTTTAGCTGAAACTGGTAAATCATGGGTCATGCAGATTTAACTATTTCATAACTTATATCACAAAATGGAAAATACTGGTTCGCAGCTTACATCTTAGCCAAATATCACACTTGCTGCAAAAAGTGATAAATGCTATATATATACACAAAAAAATGTAAGGATACCTGTATTTACAACAACACCTGCCACTACACACTCACCTCCTCCCCCCACTAAAGAACTTGCCCCTGGCTAGAAAGGCAGGGTCTATGTGTGTAAAACATAAGCATGCTCAATATAAATGTACTGATATGCAAATGAGGGACCCCTCCCAGAGAGGCACCCATAGGTAGCTGCCTTGTTGTCCTAGTTATATATTCTGCCACAGAAAGGGGTTAGTATGTGGACCTGATTTGTAGGATAGATTTTATGGGGCGGTCCATCAACTGTCAGTCCCATAGGACCCCAAGTTGTTTTGCTCTACAAGCATTACAGTATGTTTAAAGTAATACCAAAGGGTAAGTCCAAATGTAGAGAGAAAAAGAAAAACATCATATGTAGAAAAGGGAGTAATAATAATAAGGAGATAGGAAGGAGATAGGATAGTTCTGGTGAGGAGAAAGAGAAGATCAATACAGAGGGTAGGAGACGAGACATGGAGAGGCACTTCTCTCCATTATCCAAATGGTTGACATAACAAGGACTCAGCGAGTCTATCACTCTAGGTATTCAGAGGGGTCTCATCCTTCCTCTCTGCTTTGTTCCATATAGCACCAAGTACTTAAATGTGGCTAGATAACAAGTCGGAAAGATTTTATGGCTGGATGCTTCTACAAAACCTCAGCAATACTCCGGTATTTACACCAGACCCTCATCTACTTTTGTTGAGCAACCAACAATGTACATATAATTAGTATTATCACAGAAATATCTTGCTGTGCTGTTCCTTTACGTTTTATTTGCTACGTCTAGCGGTTTTCTCCACGTACCCCTAACATTGGTTTTATACATTGGTTTTGCTTCCGTTAGAGATCTGCAGATTGATTTTTTTTGTTTTGACAATTAGATAATGTGATATTTTAGCATGATGCATTAGACTGAAATCTTGTTAAGGAAACCTCTGGGATATGGTGGATTTACTCCTATATCAGCTCCATATATTTGTGTATAAAATGCCTCCTTATACTTCCTCCTATTAATCCACATCATACACTCGAAAACTCCCTATTTTACTCTTTATCATTACTCCATATACCTCCTATTATTACTCCATTCATGAACCCAGTACCAGAGCTAGGGAATGGAGGGCTCTGGAGCAATGGAAATGGAGGGCTCTGGGGCAATGGGGCCCCCTCTCAGCAATCTCTTGGCCGCAGGCAGTCCCCCCTGCGCCCTTTCTGGCCCCTGGCAATATTTGTGGTGAGGACAGTGGAAGAGTTAGAGAAGAGAGGTAAAAAGAGAAAACAGATGGAGATGGGGAGAGAGCATATAGAGGAGAAGCGGGAGGGAGAAGGAAGAAGAGAGAAATTGAAGCAGGAGTGAGAAAGTGTAGAAAGAGGAGATGGGGAGAGGGTGAGAAAAAAGGGTGTAGTAGAGGAGAGATGAGTGGGAGAGCGTAGGGGCTTAAAGAGATTAGGAAGAGGAGAAGGAAATGAGAAGGGGTGAGAGAAAGGGGGGGGGGTAAAAGATTGAGAGAGAATGGAAATGAGAAGAAAAAAGGGGAAATGGAAAGGAGAAACAGATGTTATAAGGGGGATTGGAGAGAGAGAAGGGGGAAAATGAGAGTTTGAGAAAAAGGAGGTGAAAGGAATAGGGAGAGGGGAGGGAGAAGAGAGAAAGGGAGAGGGGCAATTGGATAGAGAGGAGGAAGTTATAGAGAAATAGAGACAAAGGGAGATAGAGAGAGAGAGAGAGAGGGAGAGAGAGTGGAGAGGAAGATACAAAGGAGGAAAGATAAAAAGGAAAAAGTCTAGAGAGATAAAACAAGGAGAGTAGGGGAGAAGAGGAACAAAGAGAGAAAGGAGAAAGAAAGGAAGAGAAAGAAGGAGAAATGAGTGGTGAAATGGAGGGAAGGAGTCATGAGGGGGACAAAAATGGGAGAAGGGGAGAGGGAAGAGAAACGAGAAGAGTAATGGGTAAAGGGAATAGAGAGAAGATAGAAGGAAGTAAGGTATTGTGGGATAAAGAATGTGGGCAAAGAAAAAGATGAAGAGAGAAGAGAGAGAAAGAATGAGATGAAAGTAAAAAGGGAAAGAGAAGAGTGAGAAAAGGGAGAATGAATGAGATGAGGGGGGAAGAAGAGCAGGGGATAGTAAAGGGGAGAGAAATAATTGAGAACCAGAGAAGGGGGAAACCATTAGAGCAAGAATGGGGAGGTTAGGATAGAGGGGGAGACAGAAGGAGAGAAGGGAGTGAGTGATAGGACAGAAGATAAGAGGAAAGAAGAGTGAAATAGGAAAGAAAAAAGAGAAGATGGTGAAGAGTGAAATAGGAAAGAAAAAAGAGAAGGTGGTAGGCTCTACCCCTGGCAGAGTTTCATTTCCTGCTTTAAAAAAAATAATCTTCATTGTAACTGAGGCAATTATTCCAGAGCTCTGCTTATTTACCAGACTCCTCCACCTTGTGCTTGCTAACACTAGTTGTAGAGTAGTATGTGGCAGCTGACTGGATGACACAGACAGCGCACACTCATCTTGGGGTGGGATGAAACAACAGACAGACAGACAGACAACCCTCAGGGGTTTCCAGAGCCAAAGGGGCCCCAGAGCTACATTTTTTCGTATGAATGATTTTTAATCATGAAGTTTAAAAATGGTGCAGCTAAAATGGTGCAGCTATGCATTCACAATCAAGCCTTGGTGGGAATGTTTACTGGTTCCAGAGGTCACTTAAACCTTCTCTCCCATCACCAACCACTCTGCATGCCTAGGAGGAATTTACATGAGAGGAGGGTGGAAAGAGATGAGTAGCATTGATAAGTGCAGAGTGCAGGGCTGTATGATCCTACTATCATTTTTATATATCAGTAATACACAGAGCAATATATGGAGCTTGATATATATATACATTTTTATTATATACAGAGTTTACTGCTGATTATATACTTGTGCGTGGATAGCTTTTTATACATCTGTAATATGGAGGACTATATGGAACTTGCTATAATATACTTTATATATCAGTACTATTGCAGGACTATATGAATAGTGCCTAGTGTAGCGCCCGTTGGCTTTTTAAAAATGTTTCTCACTATTATTTTGGTCTATGATTCTCTTGACCAATATAGAGCAGAGTAGAAGTAGAAGAACAAGATGCCTAATGGAGTTCAAGGTGCCTGATATATGTTTAAAAGGAAAGAAAGACCACATCACAGAGCTAAAACTTGGCTTGTATGAAACCTAAACATTGCAAATAATATCAATATATATACTATAATAAGACAAAGTCTCTGATACAGGGTAGTTCATGTGCCTCCTCAGTCAGCAGGCAGGACATACTGGAAGAGGTGGCTGTGTGTTTTTAATACCGTTTTGCATTTCTCTCCACATAGCCAGGCCAGGGCTGGATCATCCATTAGGCAAGTTAGGCTCGTGCCTACAGGCGCATCTCTGAGAGGGGCGCCTCATTTTCACCCCATCTTTCAACAGACACACCCTCCAAATCCCTTCCTCGGATGTGCTATACTCTGCAGTGCCTGCTTCCTCTTTGCGCAGACAGCGCTGCCGGACCCTGCACCGGAGCACAGACCGTGCAGAGGATATACTAGATGGTAAACAGTTGTCATTTTCATTTAATTACTACTTAATTGATTTCTACATAATTGTTCATCTCTGCCAAGTATTTTTGACAATATTTACGTTTTTCTAGCCCCTATACACTGCACTAGTCTGGTTGAAGTCATAAAAAGAACAACTGTGAATGTGATCTTTCCCATGTAATAATTATGGCTCACTTATTTATAATGCATGAAACAGTTTAAGGAATATACTGTACACTCTGTTCATAATGTATATATTCCATTAAGAAAATCATTTTATAACACAAAAATCATATTTGATTTTCATGTGTGGTGGGCACTTGTTATGTGAAGTTTTAATTAGCTTTTTTTTTTCACAACTACACTATTAGAATATTACAGTTAATCAGTAGCTCAATAATGTTTTTATTTTTGTTATTTTCTTACAAGAAAATACTTTTCTTCTACAACTGTAATAATGCCAGTAAACCAGCAAAAAATAGATATAAGTGGAAAGTAAAGTAAAGGCATACATAATAAGGTACACACACTTTGTTGATTGACATTTTTATTTTTCACATTTATATTTTTGAAAATAAATTAATTTAAATTAGCCACACAATTTACTGTTTTGGTTTAATTTATTTTTATAGTACAAAGATATACAAATAAAAAACAATTATACATATAAAATAAATTCATTGACAAATATGAAGAAGAAAAAAATGCTGCAATAAAATGTCCCTGTTACAACTTTAGTATTGTGTTTTTACAATACAATTACTTTTCTTGTGGTGACAAATTGTTGAGAATGATCAACCTTAACATTTTATAGTGAAAATGAATAATATTCTACACCACGATGCTCCGATGCTGTTATGTGAATGGATACTTTGCTTTTGTTCCTGACTTACTGAGCTAGCTGGTTATTTCCATCCTATAAATTGTCCATCTTTACACAATGCTGTTTCTTATTATTAAAACCAGTGATGAATTGCCAGTGTGACCCTGACAAGGAAGGACAAACCAGTGATGAACTGGCAGTGTGACCCTGACAAGGAAGGCCAAACCAGTGATGAACTGGCAGTGTGACCCTGACAAGGAAGGCTAAACCAGTGATGAACTGGCAGTGTGACCCTGACAAGGAAGGCTAAACCAGTGATGAACTGGCAGTGTGACCCTGACAAGGAAGGACAAACCAGTGATGAACTGGCAGAGTGACCCTGACAATGAAGGACAAACCAGTGATGAACTGGCAGTGTGACCCTGACAAGGAAGGGCAAACCAGTGATGAACTGGCAGTGTGACCATGACAAGGAAGGGCAAACCAGTGATGAACTGGCAGTGTGACCATGACAAGGAAGGGCAAACCAGTGATGAACTGGCAGTGTGACCATGACAATGAAGGCCAAACCAGCGATGAACTGGCAGGGGCTCCAGGGGCTCCAAAAAAGTTAATCCAGCCCTGAGTGTTAGTTTATATGTGTGTGTGTGTATGTCAGTGTGTGTGTGTATGTGTGTGTGTGTATGTTAGTGAATGCGTGTGTGTGTGTGTCTTGTCAGTGTGTGTCTGTGTCAGTTTGTGTCTCTGTGTGCCAGTGTGTGTGTGTACGTCTGTGTGTATGTCAGTGTGTGTGCCAGTATGTGTCTGTATGTCAAAGTGTGTGTGTGTCAATGTGCGTAAATCAGTGTGTAAGTGTCTATGTGTGTCTGTGTATGTCAGTGTCTCAGTGTGGTTAGTGTGTGTCTCTGTCTGTGTATGTCAGTGTGTGTCTCTGTCTGTGTATGTCAGTGTGTGTGTGTGTCTGTATGTCAGTGTGTGTATGTCAGTGTGTGTGTGCCTCTGTGTATGTCAGGGTGTGTGTGTATGTCAGTGTGTGTGTGTCTCTGTGTATGTCAGTGTGTGTGTCTGTGTGTATGTCAGTGTGTGTATGTCAGTGTGTGTATGTGTCTGTGTATGTCAGTGTGTGTGTGTGTGTCTGTGTATGTCAGTGTGTGTATGTCAGTGTGTGTGCCTCTGTGTATGTCAGGGTGTGTGTGTATGTCAGTGTGTGTATGTCAGTGTGTGTGTGTCTCTGTATGTCAGTGTGTGTGTGTGTCTGTATGTCAGTGTGTGTATGTCAGTGTGTGTATGTCAGTGTGTGTATGTCAGTGTGTGTGTGTCTCTGTGTATGTCAGTGTGTGTATGTGTGTGTGTGTATGTCAGTGTGTGTATGTCAGTGTGTGTGTGTCTCTGTGTATGTCAGTGTGTGTGTGTATATATGTCAGTGTGTGTGTGTATGTGAGTGTATGTCAGTGTGTGTGTGTGTGTGTATATAATTCAGTGTATGTGTGTGTGTCTATATGTCATATTTGTTACTTGGGCAGTTGCATTACTTTGACATAATGCAGAGTCTCTAGTCTCTCAGTGATTGTTTATTACAAACACACTCTCTCCAATTTCTTCTTATGCAGATAAGATGAAGCCAGTAATAGTTGTCTATTTGAATAAAGGAGAAGAGATGTAGCTGCCTGAAGAACTTGTGGCTCTCACGATATCTCCTCAAATGTTATAATTTCAAAGCTTCGCACAATGTCAGAGAATGTAGAGAATATTCTGGGTTTCCTAAATTCAGTTCCATTTGGCTTACATTTCTTTTGAGTCTTGGGTTGCAGTTCTGTAGAGAAGGGAAACAAAGTTAAAGCACAATGTAGTTGTATAACATTACATGTGTTATGTTACGGAAAAGGAAAGTGTGTGTATGATCAGACAAATGTTTTATAATGTCAAAAATATAGCCTTTAAATATTTTAAGCAGTAGTAGAATACTGTAGAAGCCACCATGTTTGTTTCTGTTTACCTGTGAATGTAGAACAAAGTGTGGCAATCCTTAGTATTAAGTGCTTACAGCAGGACTAATGGAAATCTAAGTCTACTAGCCTTGTCCCCTCCTCGAAGTAGCTACATAAGAAAATGTCTGCCCCCAGTAAAGACTAATTACATTGGAAAGAACCTGAGTGCAGATCCAACAGGAAGATGGGATTCAGGGCGGCTCCGCAGAGCCTCACAACTCTCAGGTAGCCGTTATCTTGCCAGCAGTTGTTATCTTACCAGTGGAAGGCAGCAGATCTTTGGGTCCAGCAAACAGAAAAGCTGGTATCAATTGCAAGGAGGCCAGGTACTGTCGGCTACACAGGTGAAGTGACACTGTTCCCACACATCAAGACTGATGACCAGGGGGATTATAGCCAATATGGTGGCCAGAGCGTGTATGCAGCGAGTCTCACAAGAGGGCTGTGAAGAGTCCCATTTTTATGGTGAGGGGCTTGAAACCTTGTAACATGAGCTTCCATGAAGCCATTCTGACTTTCCTTTATCCTTGACAACAGTCTCGAGTAATGAGGAGTACGGGGTGAGGTCCAGTCTATGGTTTGTTGTCTCAATGCATTTAAATTTCTGAAAAAGAAGAACAACACAGTGAAATTAACGTACAGTATTATTACACATCTTTCAAATTATCACAAAACAGTCGCTAGCGCAACTACGCCCTGCAAGATTTTACAGACTTTTGACAAATGGCATATGATAAATTATGAATTAAAGGCTATAGTTTGTGCATTACCAAAGTCAGTTACTTCAAGAGTATAATGTATAATGTAAATTTGGAGCTACAATATCTTTTTAAGGCTTTTGTACATTAGACATATGGACTTGCAGAACTTCTGTCTAGTAACTGGGCTTTGTGATGTCATCTATTGTGATATGTAATGATTTTATATACATAGAGGTACAAAAAAAGACTGCAGATAATGGTCCCTGATTGGTGCTTTGTCTCCTGGCGAAGTTGGCAACATAACTATGGTACTCACTAAGACAACACTCCTTACATAATTACACAAGATTATACATAATGAAAAATAACAATACTCCCTCGTGCATTAAAGTGACACAACATCCACTTTTATGGGGATGGTTCTAAAAAAACAAGTATTTCAGGGCTGCTTTAAAACTTAGTTCTTCCCTGCCATGCCAGTCATAGGGGGGGGGGGGGGGGGGGGCACCTTAACATTCATACACTGAAGTATATACAGTACTTACACATGAATAAACTAAAGCAAATTCTATACTCACCTCTCACCTCGTAGTGCTATCTCCTCACTGATGAAATTATTCATGCTGTATTTTTATACCGTGAAACCATTATCTGAAGAAAAATGCAAGTGGCACCGTCAATACATGGGACTCATGACTATACTGATTTAAATATACGTTAACAATAAGTTTCAAGACAGTAACATAAGAAGAAGTCTATCACTACTTCAGATGGTATAATCTACTTTGTTGTCTGTACAATTAATATAATGCCCCAATTTTTAAACCTTACCTTTATCTATGTAATCTCTCAATCTCCATGTGCAAGGTATAGTTTCCTCCTTTAAAGATTTCCTATAGTCTTTATAGGATACCGGCACTTGGTTATCCAGCTGTTCATCGCTTGATGTTTATGCAGTGAATGACTTTGCTTCTCAAGGCAGCTCCTTTTATAGTCCCTTGAGCTCTGTGACATCATCTTTTATGACACCTCTCTGATGTCAGAAGTTGTTTGTTACCCAGAGTTCTCAGCTCAGCCTTGTGATGTCTACCATTAGACAACTTATCATATAGTGCCCTGAGCTCTGTGACATCATCTATTATGACACATCTCTGATGTCAGAAGTTGTTTGTTACCCAGAGTTCCCAGCTCTGCCTTGTGATGTCTGCCATTAGACAACTTATCATATAGTGCTATGAAAATATCCCAATGTTCTCCAACATATCATGTACAAGCAAAGGTTCCTATACACACATTGGCACATACACACAAGGGAGGACAGAAACATCTAAAATTTCCAGAATACATTTAAAAGCTGGTCAAAAAATGGGATTCACTTAATAAGCAGCAACTTACAGAACCTAGAAATGATCTCTGTGCATCTACACTCAGTTTACTTGCTCAGCTCCATCTTTACTTTCTGTTCTACTTATTTCCATTACTAGTGATGTCCCGAACAGTTCGCCGGAGAACTATTCGCTGCGATTTTCGCATGTTCGCGTCCGCCGCGAACGGCGAACACATGCGCTTTTCGGTTCGCCCCCTATACTTTATCATTGAGGAAACTTTGAACATCATTTATTTTATTTTATAATTGTTTTTGTGTAATCTATGCCTGCCTGCCAGCGTGTGACAGGCTAACACCTAACAGCTTATATTGTGCTTATTTTCACTACTCATACCTGGTGGTGTAACATACATTGAAAACAACCATTTTTTTCCTGTGATCTAATTTCAGTTGCCTGCCTGTGTCAGGCTCACAGCTTATATTGTGCTCAGTGACATAAAACAACACGTTTTTGACTGTAATAGATTGAATAGCAATTGCCTGCCTACAGGCGTGTGTGTGAAGCCTATTGCATCTACTCTGCCAACTTTTGCCAGTGCACAGTGACACTCATATCTTGTGGCACCTTAGATTGCACGCGCAGTGCCCCAAATTTGAAGTGGGAGGACCGACCAAGCATCTTTTTCCATCTCCCGCTTCCAAAAATCCATGCCATATACACGTCCCCTGATAGTGGACGTAACAGGGATTAAACCGAAAGGAATAGTATTACTTAACATTACACACCTTATAATAACGCAGACAGAGGCAACGCGTATAATCTTCCATGCTGACCTGTGTATAATCTTCAATGCTGTGCAGTGGAAGCCCCCAGACTCTGACCTGTGTATAATCTACCATGCTGGGCAGTGGAAGCCCCCAGACTCTGACCTGTGTATAATCTTCCATGCTGGGCAGAGGAAGCCCCCAGACTCTGACCTGTGTATAATCTTCCATGCTAGGCAGTGGAAGCCCCAGACTGTGGGAGTCTGAAGAAGAGGAGTCAGAGGGGGAAGGTGGCTTTGAGGAGGTGGAAGACCAAACACAGCAGGCGTCCCAGGGGGCTTGTTGTCACCTTTCGGGGACCCTTAGTGGCTGGGTGGAGGAAGAGACCTTCAATGACATCAGTGAGGACAAGGAACGGGACATGGCTAGCTTGGTATCCAACCTTGTGCAAATGGAGAGTTTGCGGACTGTTTTGCGGTTGTTTGCGGTGCATTAAACGGGGAGATTGGTCTGTTACTGTGAAGCGGGTGTAACCCTTACACTACCTGATCGATACAACATCATACCTGATGTTTTAAAGCATGTTATTCCAAACAATTTAGGAATGTTAGGTGATTTATGCCCTTTATGGCTTAAAACCAGACTCTGCATCAACTATGTAATTTTCCGTGGGAGTTTTGCCATGGATCCCCCTCCGGCATGCCACAGTCCAGGTGTTAGTCCCCTTGAAACAACTTTCCCATCACTATTGTGGCCAGAAAGAGTCCCTGTGGGTTTTGAAATTCGCCTGCCCATTGAAGTCTATGGCGGTTCGCCGATGTTCGCCCGTTCGCGAACATTTGGTAAAGTTCAGGTTCGCTGTTCGCGAACCCAAAATTTGATGTTCGCAACATCGCTACTCCCTGGCTGAAACTACTCACATCTGCTCTGCCCAACCTAACAGTAAGTCTACCTGGCACCTGCCCTGCCCCTGGCCAAACCAAACCCCTAGTGCCCCTAATAAAAGGTAGGGTCCCCCCAGTTACCCCACTATGCCTGCCTGGCCTGCCACCTACCCAGCCACCCACCAACTTACCTACCACCGACGACCCGACCTAGGCCTGGCCTGCAATGGTGCCACCATGTCTGTGGCCTGTGCCACCCCCGATCACCCCGATGTGGCCTGCCCTATGCTATGCCACCGCCCGATTACCCCGATCACGGTGATCGGGGTAATCGGGCGGTGAGCGGGGTTGCACAGGCCACATGGGGGTGGAGGATCACCCCCATTAGGCCTGTGCCACCCCTGATCATGGCCTCCATGTGGCCTACGCGGCCACCGTCCGACCCACTGACCGACCCATAGCCGCCTGACCCCACACTGACCCAACTACCAACCCCCCCCCCCCTATTTTTATTCCATTTTTATGCATGAGCCTGTCACTTTTAAAGATAAAATAAAAATAAGGTAAGGGAAAAAACAATAATAAAAAATATAAAGTAAACAGCACATACATACTAAACAAACAATAATAAAAATAAAGTAAACAACAGCACATACTTACCTGTCAAATTGACCCCTCCAGCGTTGGCCTTCAGCCCTGGATAGTCGTCGGGCATAATAATCCAATTTTGATTGAAGCCCATGTCATAAAATCCAATCTTGATTGAAGCCCATGTCAAAATAATCCAATCTTGATTGAAGCCCATGTCAAAAAATAATCCAATCTTGATTGAAGCCATTGTCCATCCATTCTGGCCCATTGCAAGAGGCCTCCACCAAAAAAAAAAACGACGCTCTAAAAAAAAAAACACAACAAACTAACGGAGCTCCTACTACAAGGAGCTCCACCCGCGAGTAATTGTTTTTTTCCCACGCTCTGCCTTATATACTAATTTTTGAAGGACTCTGATTGGCTGAAATTTTTGATTGACATCGATTTCAACCAATGAGAGTCTTTAAAAAATTAGCAAATCAGCAAAGCAGGAAGCCTGTAAGGGAAAAAAAGGTTAGTGTGAACTTGTGTGACCCTGTACTTTATTAATTATTTGATTATATTGCTCATGTATTTCTATTAGACATTATTTTTTATACATATTACAGGGCTATTTATGTGATATACATGTTACAGGATAATATCCTGTAACATGTATAGCAAATAAATAGCCCTGTAATATGTATAAAAAATAATGTCTAATAGAAATACATGAGCAATATAATCAAATAATTAATAAAGTACATCAATTAATCAATTAATAAATATCAATTAATATATTTTTTTTTATGTATATGTTTATGTATATTTATGTATATTTTTTATATGTGTGTGTGTGATTGATATATATATATATATATATATATATATATATTTATATATATATATATATTGATATATATATATTGATTGATATATATATATATATATATATATATTGATTGATAGATATATATATATATATATTGAGATATACATATATCTATATCTATATATATATATATATATATATATATATATATATATAAAATTTGTTCAGAGTTGGTTCTTAACACCTGATAAGTGTGATGATATAATTATTAAATAAAAAACGTTCATGTGCAATTTTTAATGTGAGCTGCCTACCCGGCTTGCTCTTGAGTGATTAAAAAGAAGTTAAAAATAAAAGTTGATGAAAAAATAAACCCTACTAGTAAAGAATATGTATGAGGTTTGCTACCAACTGGCTAGACTACCTATTAGTTATGTGATATACTGTGAATGGAATAGGCGTGAGGATAGAGGCCAAATGGCCAGATGTATGCGTGATAGGATGGTGTGAAGAAAAGGGATGTGAATATGGAAAAACGGTACTACTATGTGGACAATGGCTAAAATGTGTCCTGAAAATACAAGTGGGGAGATATGTCTGTGCCTATAATTGTATGTAATAGTGAAGAATGCCAGTATCTTGCAATGGCAAGTGCCGGTGATCAATGTATAAAGTGCTGTGTGCTAATAAAGATAATGATGTTGAATAGTGTTTGGGGTTGATGAGGTACTATGGAGCAGCTCTATAAGTGACCAAAATGATGATAAAAAACCCTTGTGATAACGGATAGCCAGAAAAAATTGGAAAGATTATCCTCATATAAACAAAAAATTGTAAATCATTGGATAAACAAAAAATAAATAATATTAATTACTGTGGGTTTATGTTAAAAAACTTTTATGTTAAAAAGTATCAACCAGTGCCCAAAGGCTATACAGTATATGGACAGAACCAATGTAATGAGGACTTATAGTTGCAGATATATCAGTGTGTATATAGAACCATATATAATTCTATATATATAGAGGCCACTAAATCTCTATAGGGTCTTAAAGTACCCCTTGATTTACACCAAAAATTGTGCAAGCAAAGTTTGTCATGGGGGTATTACCCTAATAAGGTGACCAAGAGATATGGGCCTTAATTAAAGAGGATAGCCATGCATCTCCAAAATAGTAAAAACAGTTGGATATACAAAAGAAAAAAAGCCTTACTCACTGTGTATCAAATGCAAAACGCCTCTAGGTCCATAAATTGATATCTGGTTGACCACAAACGTGATATGGCTGTTGCCTGACCGGTTTCGTTACCAATATGGTAACTTTCTCAAAGGCTGCCACTTCTTTCAATTGCCCTTCGCGGGCTTTTTATTGAACGGAGGCCACGCCCCCTAAAGAATGTCATTGGATGCGGCCGCTACAAGCGTCGCGTCATATGAAGTCATGACGCATGTAACTTAGTAGCTGGGCAGACGCAGGTCTGCGTTCGTCTCAATTGGCCTATGTATGGTCTGAGGTTTGAGAGCGTTTCATTGGACGCTCTTGTACAGCAGCACACTTGTCGTCATCTGATCGCCCTGCATCACATGACTCCGCTGGGGGACAGCTGAATTGTGTAAGTTGCTATTTTAAATGTCACCAATCTATCAAATATACCAATGGAAGTCTAGGTAAAACTTGTTGTTATTTGGATCTTTAAATTGTGTGATTTCCTAATACTGTGCCTTAATATTTATAAGTGGATTTTCATTCATTATTATATTACACCATTTCTAAGTGTTAGAAATGAAATAAAATAATATTCTATAGTTTGTAACTTCATCCATGGTACATATATATGATGATAGCATAAATGTGATGATAGCATAAAATATGTGAGTTAATCAAAAATAAATAAATATATAAATAAATGTATGAGCTTTCTTAAGGTAATCTTAAAGATAAACTTTCACATATATAACTTTTATTACTCTAAATTTATATGAAGACTAATATCCATATCTCATTTAATAACTGGTAAGGCTATTAAGGTACGTGTGTAAATTAAGATGACTTATGTATCAAAATGATAATATACCAATGGGTATTAGAGGTTTTTGTTCTTCAATAAGAAAGATATTTAAGTGCTATTTTTAACCTTCTATCATGTGTGTCTATAAATGAATGAAGGAAGTAATATGCTCACATTAAAAATTGCACATGAACGTTTTTTATTTAATAATTATATCATCACATATATATATATATATATATTTATATATTGATTGATTTATATATTGATTATTGATATATATATATATATATATATATTTATATATTGATTGATTTATATATTGATTATTGATTGATATATATATATATATATATATATATATATATATTTGATATATATATATATATATATATATTTATATATTGATATATATATATATATATATATACATTGATATATATTGATATATATTGATATATTGATATATATTGTTTTTTTTTTTTTTCATGTACAGTTTTGGCCTATATGTTTTTGATTGGTTATTTAGGGTTTTTAAGGTGCGGTTGGGCCCTATATGGTCACACTTTGTTATTTAGGGTTTTTAAGGTGCGGTTGGGGCCTATATGGTCACACTTGGTCTTTTAAGGTTTTTAAGGTGCGGTTGGGGCCTATATGGTCACAATTGGTCTTTTAAGGTTTTTAAGGTGCGGTTGGGCCCTATATGGTCACACTTTGTTATTTAGGGTTTTTAAGGTGCGGTTGGGGCCTATATGGTCACACTTTGTTATTTAGGGTTTTTAAGGTGCGGTTGGGGCCTATATGGTCACACTTGGTCTTTTAAGGTTTTTAAGGTGCGGTTGGACCTATATGGTCACACTTTGTTATTTAGGGTTTTTAAGGTGCGGTTGGGCCCTATATGGTCACACTTTGTTATTTAGGGTTTTTAAGGTGCGGTTTGGGCCTATATGGTCACACTTGGTCTTTTAAGGTTTTTAAGGTGCGGTTGGGCCCTATATGGTCACACTTTGTTATTTAGGTTTTTTTAAGGTGCGGTTGGGCCCTATATGGTCACACTTTGTTATTTAGGGTTTTTAAGGTGCGTTTGGGGCCTATATGGTCACACTTTGTTATTTAGGGTTTTTAAGGTGCGGTTGGGCCCTATATGGTCACACTTTGTTATTTAGGGTTTTTAAGGTGCGGTTGGGGCCTATATGGTCACACTTTGTTATTTAGGGTTTTTAAGGTGCGGTTGGGGCCTATATGGTCACACTTTGTTATTTAGGGTTTTTAAGGTGCGGTTGGGGCCTATATGGTCACACTTTGTTATTTAGGGTTTTTAAGGTGCGTTTGGGGCCTATATGGTCACACTTGGTCTTTTAAGGTTTTTAAGGTGCGGTTGGGCCCTATGGGCCTCATTCTATTAGCGGCCGTAAATCGGCCGTAAGGCTGCGATTCCTTGCGGGGGTTCAGTTAACTCGTGATTCTATTATACGGCCCCGCAAGGATCTCCTTTTACGGCCGGCCGCATATCTTGGAACCGGCCGTAATCTCAGAAATATAAAAACTCAAAAATAAATTCAAGCCTGCACTGTACAGCTCTGTAAATGCTAGGGATCATATTGGGGGACATGAGGATTAAAAGTAATACACTCTCAAGCTTGCACATCTGCCCAAACCCGAGTTCAAATTAACTGTTTATTTTCCGGCTGCGGCGTGGGCATGTCTGAGGTGCTCCAAGCACTCTGGACTTTTTACATGGATATTTTACGGATATTAAAAATAAAATATTTTACGGATTTGAGTACAGGATAATTATGTGCTATTTTTTCTAACACCTAAATTCCCTTTATAGTCTTCGCAAAGTGCAGGATGGCTTTATTTGAGCTATTTTATGTGCTTAATTGGTGCTAGCGAGACCTCTTTCCTGCAAGTAAGCTGCGGCTCGCTTTTAGCCTTGCAGAGAGGTTTCCAGGAGCAATTGAATTGCAAAACTCTTGCGGACGTTTTAGATCAAAGGCTTTCCTCTGGCGCTAGCGGCCGCAAGAGATAGCAAGGCACCGGCCGCAAGCCTGCCGGAGCCTCCGGCCGTAAGGGAATAGAATAGTCGAATAGCTTGCAGCCGGTCCTTGCGGCCCCGCAATGGCTGCGGCCGCTAATAGAATGAGGCCCTATATGTTCACACTTTGTTATTTAGGGTTTTTAAGGTGCGGTTGGGGCCTATATGGTCACACTTGGTCTTTTAAGGTTTTTAAGGTGCGGTTGGGGCCTATATGGTCACACTTGGTCTTTTAAGGTTTTAAAAGTTACGGTTTGGGTCTTGAACTTTCTAATGTTTTTTTTGTTGTTTTTTATCACCCCCCAGGTGCAAACTATCTGTGGAAGCAGATTTGTTTGGACTCGTTGGTTGACTTACTGGACGTGAATACCCTGAGAAGGAGAGTCAACTGTAGGTGAGTATATGGTCACACTTGGACTTTTAAGGTTTTTAAGGTGCGGTTGGGCCCTATATGGTCACACTTGGTCTTTTAAGGTTTTAAAAGTTACGGTTTGGGTCTTGAACTTTCTAATGTTTTTTTTGTTGTTTTCTATCACGCTTTTGTGGCGCTTTTGAACTGGCATTAAGAGGACACGACGAGAGTGAAACATCGCTAAATCCAGGAGTGTTTCGAGGCCTGGTGGATTTGGTTGGCAGTATCGATAGTGCAATGGAACAGCATTTGAAGACTGCAACTGTGTTTAAGGGCACGTCCAAAACCGTGCAGAATGAGCTACTGGACTGCATGCATGAAGTTATTAAGGAAGTGATTCACCAAGAGCTTAAAGAAGCACAGTTTGTGGCAATCCAAGTGGATGAAACAACAGATATTTCTGCTAGGACACAGTGCGTTGTAGTCTATCGCTACATTGACAAGAAGCATCAAGTGGTGGAAAGATTTGATGGCTTCACGGAAATGAAATCAACGGATGCAGACTCGATTGCTGCTGTTGTGCTGGAAAGTCTGAATACTGTTCTCCCAGAGCCAGAAGACAAGAAGAAACTCATAGCTCAAAGCTACGATGGTGCCAGTGTGATGCGTGGAGATCAAGGAGGAGTTCAAAATATAAGACGTGTACCCGAACGCACACTACGTCCATTGCTATGCTCACCAACTGAACCTAATAATGGAGAAAGCAGTTTCAAGGATTGGAAGAGTTGGAGTTTTTTTTTCCAACATAGGCGGCATACCATCTTTTTTTTCACGCTCTCCAAAAAGGACTGGAGTTCTGGATGAGGTAGTTGGTAGAAGACTTCCAAGAGGTGCACCGACACGATGGAACTTCAACGTTAGGACCGTGAACGTCATCTACGAGAACAGAGATGCGCTACTTGAGTGTTTCCAGACAATTGAAGCATGTCTAAACTTTGATCCAACATCTGTACGTGAAGCCGCCGGTTTCATTGGAATGCTGGAAGACAGGGAGTTCCTTTACTTCCTTAAATTATTTAATTTAATAATGCCACATGTTGACATCTTCTATAGTCAGCTTCAGAAGCGAGACACGGATACTGTTTATATCCAAAAAGTCACAGAAGACTTTGTCGCCAGCATCCAGAAAATCCGTAATTCTGTTGACGAGATAGAAGCAAGTTTGCCGAGCGATGTAACAGTCCACAGACGGAGTGCGGAGATCTCAACCTTGAGACAACTTTCAAGAGAGGTATGTGACATAGTGGTGGTTCATGCAAAAGAACGTTTTTCATTTTCAAATCACCTAGTCAGTGCCAAACTTGTTCAAAGTGACTTGTATAAAACCCATGAAACTTGATTTCCAACCCAAGCTCTGGAAGACACCGTGCAAGCATATCCAATACTGAAGAAGGAACAATTATGCACTGAGCTGTCACTTCTGCATGGGAAGACAGATTTTCATGCTTGTACAAGTGCTGTTGCTCTGCACAAACTTTTACATCAATTTAATCTGCAGAATGATTTCACAGAGACAGTGAAATTATTAAGAATCCTGATTACAACACCGATGACCACTGCAGAATCAGGAAGATGCTTCTCCACATTGAAGAGGATAAAAACCTTTTTAAGAAGCACCATGTCCCTGGAGCGGTTGAATGCATTGGCGATGCTCTCAATGGAAAAGCAACTGATTTCCAAGATCCCAGACTTCAATGAAAAAACCATTGAGAAGTTTTGTTCTTTGAAAGATCGCCGTGCAAAATTTAAATACAAGTGATTGAAGCAAAGAAGAATGCATACCCCCAGGGTGTGCAAAGATAAACTGCGTTAAGCAGCACCACCTCACTACCAAACATAACTAGTGGTAAGTAAAGTATGAACGGTGTGTGGGTGTGCATATGGAAGGAGCTATGAAAGGTGTGTGCATGGTCAGTAACAATTGTTGAAGCCTTGGCGTGGTTTGAAGGAATTGGAGGCACTTCCAAGGGTAGCTGTCACTTGTGTACGGGAAGCCAGAATTTCATGTCTGTACGAGTGCTGTTGCTCTGCCCCAACTTTACCATCAATTCAATCTGCATAATGATTTCACAGAGACAGTGAAGCTATAAGGAATCCTCCTTACAACATCGAAGACGACTGCAGAATCAGAAAGATGCTTCTCCACATTGAAGAGGATAAAAAGGTATTTAAGAAGCACCATGGCCCTGGAGCGGTTGAATGCATTGGTTTGAAGGAATTGGAGGCACTTCCAAGGGTAGCTGTCACTTCTGTACGAGAAGCCAGAATTTCATGTCTGTACGAGTGATGTTGCTCTGCACCAACTTTACCATCAATTTAATCTGCATAATGATTTCACAGAGACAGTGAAGCTATAAGGAATCCTCCTTACAACATCGAAGACGACTGCAGAATCAGAAAGATGCTTCTCCACATTGAAAAGGATAAAAAGGTATTTAAGAAGCACCATGGCCCTGGAGCGGTTGAATGCATTGGTTTGAAGGAATTGGAGGCACTTCCAAGGGTAGCTGTCACTTCTGTACGAGAAGCCAGAATTTCATGTCTGTACGAGTGATGTTGCTCTGCACCAACTTTACCATCAATTTAATCTGCATAATGATTTCACAGAGACAGTGAAGCTATAAGGAATCCTCCTTACAACATCGAAGACGACTGCAGAATCAGAAAGATGCTTCTCCACATTGAAGAGGATAAAAAGGTATTTAAGAAGCACCATGGCCCTGGAGCGGTTGAATGCATTGGTTTGAAGGAATTGGAGGCACTTCCAAGGGTAGCTGTCACTTCTGTACGAGAAGCCAGAATTTCATGTCTGTACGAGTGATGTTGCTCTGCACCAACTTTACCATCAATTTAATCTGCATAATGATTTCACAGAGACAGTGAAGCTATAAGGAATCCTCCTTACAACATCGAAGACGACTGCAGAATCAGAAAGATGCTTCTCCACATTGAAGAGGATAAAAAGGTATTTAAGAAGCACCATGGCCCTGGAGCGGTTGAATGCATTGGTTTGAAGGAATTGGAGGCACTTCCAAGGGTAGCTGTCACTTCTGTACGGTAAGCCAGAATTTCATGTCTGTACGAGTGCTGTTGCTCTGCACCAACTTTGCCATCAATTTAATCTGCATAATGATTTCACAGAGACAGTGAAGCTATAAGGAATCCTCCTTACAACATCGAAGACGACTGCAGAATCAGAAAGATGCTTCTCCACATTGAAGAGGATAAAAAGGTATTTAAGAAGCACCATGGCCCTGGAGCGGTTGAATGCATTGGTTTGAAGGAATTGGAGGCACTTCCAAGGGTAGCTGTCACTTCTGTACGAGAAGCCAGAATTTCATGTCTGTACGAGTGATGTTGCTCTGCACCAACTTTACCATCAATATATTCTGCATAATGATTTCACAGAGACAGTGAAGCTATAAGAAATTCTCCTTACAACATCAAAGACGACTGCAGAATCAGAAAGATGCTTCTCCACATTAAAGAGGATAAAAAGGTGTTTAAGAAGCACCATGGCCCTGGAGCGGTTGAATGCATTGGTTTGAAGGAATTGGAGGCACCTTCAAGGGTACGTAAAGTTCTCAGAAATGGCACCACCGAACTACCAAAAATAACTAGTGGTAAGTAAAGTATGAATGGTGTGTGGGTGTGCATATGGAAGGAGATATGAAAGGTGTGTGAATGGTCAGTAACAATTGTTGAAGCCTTGGCGTGGCGTTACTGCTCATATGGTTATCCATATGCTAATTCAACGTGTTTGTTTGACATTGATTATTGTGTTGTCTAAACAGAAGTGAAATGTTGTTGTTTTCTTGAATCCCAAGATCCACTGGTTTGGGCCTTTACAGTGCTGATTGGTCTTTTAAGGTATGTTTGGGGCCTATATGGTCACACTTGGTCTTCTAAGGTATGTTTGGGGCCTATGGTCACACTTGGTCTTCTAAGGTATGTTTGGGGCCTATATGGTCACACTTGGTCTTCTAAGGTATGTTTGGGGCCTATATGGTCACACTTGGTCTTCTAAGGTATGTTTGGGGCCTATATGGTCACACTTGGTCTTCTAAGGTATGTTTGGGGCCTATATGGTCACACTTGGTCTTCTAAGGTATGTTTGGGGCCTATGGTCACACTTGGTCTTCTAAGGTATGTTTGGGGCCTATATGGTTCCACTTGGTCTTTTAATGTTTTTTAAGTATGGTTTTGTTCTTGAATGGTCTGATTGATTTGCTTGTTTTCTTTCAACCCCAGGTGCAAACCCTATGTGGCAGCAGATTTGTTTGTACTCATTGGTCAACTTACTGAACGTGAATACCCTGAGAAGAAGAGCCGACTAATGGTAGGTGTCACTGCTTTCATTTTTCTGTTAATGCGTATAGGTGCAATTATGATATTGCTGTAGTCTTGTCACATTAGTTTTTTCAATCTATATTGCATACCAATGAATTTAACACATTGTTACTTTACTTCTTGACATTTCTGCATTGCTGATCATGTATTTCAATGGGCTTTACAAGTATAAGGTCATTGGGCGGGGCTTATAAAGGTCATTATGACGTCAGGGGAGGAGTTATACAAAGGGGTGTGATTTGAAAAGGGGGAGTGGCTATGTTTCGCCCTGGCGCCCCTCCAACTTGAAAGTTCACCAGCCGCCCCTGAACACAGCCGAATTTCAAGCCTGCAGGGCTTCTAGTTTAATTGGGCTGATTGTGTGTGATAATGTGTGTTTGTAAGATGGAGTGTAAGAAATAGCTTGTGTTTGTGTGTGTGAGAGGGAGACATGGGAGAGTGTGTATGTGACCTGTGGTGTCTAATAGAGATAAAGACAAAAATATGTTAGTGTGTGTATGTCTGTGAGTCAGTAGGAGTGATTACTGGACTGTAATTACTGGATCATTGGGCATGATGAAGTGCGGGAGCACAGAGGTGTCATATTTATGGTATGCTCTCATAAAGAACTTGATTTGACAATGTGCAATATGGTTTTACAAAGTTTAAAATAATTACAGCCTTTAATTTTTATATTTAATTTTGCAGTTATGAAGAACTTTGGATTCAGAAAAAATCTCTGTTAAGTTCTGCTGAAAAACTGTCAGTATGAAATGGCACTTGAAAAAAGACTAAGACTAAGTGCCAGTAGGCTATCCCTCCCCTCAGGCTCCAGGCCCGCTAACAGTTCAAGATTTAAAAGCCCATGACCCATGCAGAGCCATTTAATGTAAGATTTTCTCTAAAATGCTCTTATACTAATGGCTTAAACAGTTGCTAATGCTGTAAGGTGTGTTAATATTTAAAGGACCAGCGCAGTTCGGGGAACCTTCACATGCTTGTGAAGTATATAACGAGGTAACAACATTACATAGTTACATAGTTACATAGGCCCTCATTCTATTATCGGCCGTAAATCGGCCGCAAAGCTGCGATTCCTTGCGGGGCTCCCGTTACCTTGCAATTCAAATAGACGGCGCCGCAAGGATATCCCCTTACGGCCGGCCGTATATCTTGCAACCGGCCGTAAGCTCAGAAATCTTTAAAAGCAAATATATATTCAAGACGGCACTGTAAAGCTCTGTAAATGCTAGGGATCATAATGGGGGACATGAGGATTAATAGCAACCCCCTCTCAAGCTTGCACATCAGCCCAAATCCGAGATTTCATTAACTGTTTATTTTCCGGCCGCAGCGTGGGCAGGTCTGAGGTGCTCCAAGCCCTCGGGACTTTTTACATGGATATGTGACATAAATTAAAATACAAATTATTTACGGATTTGAGTGTAGGGGAATGTTGTGCTATGAATGCTAACACCTACAATAACTTTATAGTCTCCTCAGAGTGCAGGATGGCTTTATTATAGCTTTATTATGTGTTTAATTGTGTGCCTGCGGGACCTTTTTGCTGCAAGTAAGCTACGGCTCGGTTTTAGCCTTGCAGAGAGGGTTCCCGGGGCAATTGAATAGCAACCTGGATTTGCTTGCGGCCGAAACTCTTGCGGCCGTTTAAGATCAAAGGCTTTCCTCCGGCGCATGCGGCAAGGGATAACAAGGTGCCGGCCGCAAGCCTGCCGGAGTCCCCGGCCGGAAGGGAATAGAATAGGCAAATAGCTTCCGGCCGGTCCTTGCGGCCCCGCATCTCCTACGGCCGATAATAGAATGAGGCCCCTAGTATTTAAGGTTGAAAAAAGACTTTCAGTCCATCAAGTTCAACCTTTTAAGATCTCCTCTGATCTGCAATATGCGGGTTAACTATTAATTCATTAGTTGTTAATTAATTATTAATCAATTATTTAATGTTTATTTTTTTTATTTTTTTAATTATTAATTAGTCCAGAGGAAGGCAAATAAAAAAAAAAAAAACACAAGCGAGACTTAGCCAATTGTCTCAAAGGGAAATGTAAAAAATTTGGATCAGTACTGTCTCTCTAATTATCCATGATAACCCTGAATTCCCTTTTTAATTAGAAATAAATCTAGTCCCCTTTTAAAGTTATCTATCGAATCCGCTGTCACCACCTCCTCTGGTAGAGAATTCCACAGATTAACCACCCTTACTGTGAAGAACCCTTTTCTTTCTTTAAGGTGGAATCTTTTTACTTCTAATCTCAAAGAATATCCTCTTGTCAGTTGAAAACCTCTTGGCACAAAAAGCTCCCCTGAAAAATCTTTATACTGACCCTGGATGTATTTATATAAGGTAATCATATCTCCTCTTAGACGCCTTTTTTCTAGAGAAAATAAGTTTAATTTGGTTAGTGTTTCTTCATAACTTAGCCCCTCCATTCCCCTTATTAGTTTTGTAGCCCTTCTGTGTACTTTTTCCAGCTCTAAAATGTCCTTTTTATGAAGTGGTGCCCAAAATTGTACTCCATATTCCAAATGAGGGTGTACTAGAGATTTGTATAGTGGCATAATTAGATTTGCTTCCCTGGCTTCTATACCCTCCTTAATACATGCTAATACTTGCCTTTGCAGATGCTGCTTGGCATTGAGCACTGTTACCTAAGTGGTTGTCCACAAGTACTCCCAAATCCCTTTCAATATCTGATAAAAAAATCCCACAGATCGTTTGCTGGTAGCTGAAGGAGTCCAATTTAATAGCAGTATCTTTTGCGGGCTCCTTTATGGGCTATGATTTCTAAAATCATAGCATGACCCATGCATGATCCATTTAGGCTAGGTAATAAATAAAAGACACGACAACTGAAGTTGGGAGAAACAACGGGCCACAGCTTTATTATAACAATTGTAAACAACAACCTATAACTTATTTACATGAACTATTGTAGTACTTTCTTCCCGGGGGAGGAGCCCGGCCACGGACAGTGAACTCACGCTTTGAGCCCTGCCCAAAGCCCCAATGCTTATCTTTAAGCACGCCCTGTGAGATGGGGCCACCGCCCACTTAGGCCAGTGGGCCGGGCAACTCACCTCCCGCCAAGTCTTAAATTGTCAATAAACAACATTCTTAGCCACTTCTCCAAAATTCTTTAGAACGAAATGTTTTTTGTTTTTTTTTAAAGAATAACTACATTTTACATTTTTTACCAACAAAATTACAGGGTGGGTGGGTGGGATTTCAGTCGGGAGACCGCGCTGCACTGAAACGGCGCGAAACGGGCTTCCGACTCGCCCCCCGACGCAGCTCATTGGCTAACAGGCCTCACAGGCTCCGCTGGGTCACGCAACGCTACGTGCTGACCCAGGAAGCCTGTGCAGCCTCCGCGTCCTACATGACCCATGCATGATCCATTTAGGCTAGGTAATAAATAAAAGACACGACAACTGAAGTTGGGAGAAACAACGGGCCACAGCTTTATTATAACAATTGTAAACAACAACCTATAACTTATTTACATGAACTATTGTAGTCCTTTCTTCCCGGGGGAGGAGCCCGGCCACGGACAGTGACCTCACGCTTTGAGCCCTGCCCAAAGCCCCAATGCTTATCTTTAAGCACGCAATGTGAGGTGGGGCCACCGCCCACTTAGGCCAGTGGGCCGGGCAACTCACCTCCCGCCACGGAGCACGCGAGGGACGCCTCCCGAGGCTGCGATCCCCCCCTGCTGGACATCAGAGCCAAGGCCCGCAAAACGCTCTCCCTAAACTCTAACATCATCAACTCTAATCCCATTTCCGTAAGGTGAACCTTATCTTTTCCGAAAAAAAGACCGGTTCGAACTCTTTATAACGGATTGCAACAAAACCCAACTTTCTAACAAAACTCGCAATCTGCTGGTTGATCTTCTGTCTCGCCTTGTCCAGACAGACCGGGTCACGCGCGTTACGCCAAGATCTTCTCTTTATCATTTCCGACCAAATAAGGAACGTGCCTGGGAACTTTTTTACCCACTTCTCAACATCTCTTCTCATGACTTTCAACATCCGTCGCATGGGCACCGTCCCCAAATCGTTCCCGCCGGCATGGATTAGTATAACACTGGGCTGACCGTAACGCTGCACGTATGTATCCAACTGCCCGTCCAACTGCGCCCATCGCAGACCATGAATACCACACCACCGTACGCGCAAGTCCGTAACAGGAAAGTCCAGTTGTGCCTTTTCTTCAGTAACTGCAGCTAACCTGTGGGCCCAGTACACGTATGAATGGCCCACAATCCATAGTTGCTTCTGTTCTCCTGAAAGTAGAAAGCAACACCATTACACCACTGCACTCGGCCTTACATAGGACCGAAAACGTTCCGAATCCCATCGACCAATGTGTTTTACTGCAGCGTCGGGCAAACCCAGCCTGGCTGCCTCCGTGGCTGCCCCAATGCGGAAAGAGTGTGTCCTGAACTCAGACTGCTCAAAGCCGAGCCACTGCAGTGCGCTTTTTAAAACTCTTTTGAATTGGTACTGTGACAGTGCCGTTCCATCGGCATGTACCAGCAGCGAACACCATCCCGCCGGTCGCTGCTTAAGGTACTCCTCTACACATGCATATGGGCAACACTCCGTGCCAACCTGATGCAAAACCACCTCTCTTCCTTTTCCCACTTGGTCGGTCTTTGACCTCCGCAACCAAATTACTACCGTGCCTTCCCTCAGGCAGGTATCCACTACTTGCAGTCCCCCCGAGCCGTGCCTACTGTTCGCGACTAACTCCCCTATTCTAAACGCTCCGAAGAACGCCAGGGAAAAAGCCGTTCAGAAAAGTAGAGATTCAAAGGGGTTTCTGCAAACCACCACCAACGCCTGAGCCACTCTCAGTAACAAGGAAAATGTAATCGGCGCACCGCAGCAGGTACCAAAGCAGGATCCCTATGCTCTTATCTTCCGTCGTGGCACCACCTGCCAGTGCCACTAAGCTATCCCATTTTGCCCACACGCGTCTATAAGCGGTCCATGTTGCTGGGGCAACAGACTGTCTCACGAGTCTCGTCACCTGGCAGCTCCAAGCTCCCACAGTTCCGCGGGAATGCGTTCCCCCAGGGCGTTCGCCTGAGGGGCCAATGCCCTGAAACGATCCTTCTGAAACCGAGAAAGGGCATAAGCAATTCCGTTTTCTACTACTGGGACATGTCTCGCCTGAAACCATATGTTCAGGCGAAGACAGCATAGTACAAGATGACGGAGTAATCGTATCAGCGGTATAGATGTTGCCGTGATGTTGTTCACGGCCTCCACCAACCCTATCTTATCCGAGTGGAATATGACTCGCCGATCCCTGAAACTTATATGTGTACTGCTACCACTATGGGAAACAGCTCGAGGAATGTAGGGTTCTTTGTTAAACCCGCCGCTTCCCATTCCTCCGGCCACGCCGCAGCGCACCATCTCCCTTGGAGATATGCCCCGCAGCCAGCCGGTCCGGATCCGTCTGTGTGGAGCTCTAGCTCTGCGTTGGTGGCGCCCTTCTTTTGAAGAAGCACCCGCCCATTAAATTCAGCAAGGAAAACTGACCATACCTTCGCATCGTCCCGCATAACCCTGGAAACTTTTATGAAGTGGTGCGGTTTCGTAATACCTATAGTAGCGAGTGACATCCTCCTACAGAATATCCTCCCCATGGGGATAATTCTGCATGCAAAATTCAACTTCCCTAATATCGATTGCAACCGTCGCAGAGACAACCCTCTGTGCGCCTTGTAGCGCCCTGATCTCCGCTTGCATGTCCGCCACCTTTTCCAAGGGAAGACTGCACTCCATTGTTGTGGAGTCAATCCGAATCCCCAAGAAAGTCAACTGCTCCGTGGGGCCCTCTGTTTTGTCGTGGGCCAGTGGTACCCCGAAATCTTTGCAGATTTCAGTGAAAACCTCCAGCATGAAACGGCAAGCGTCGTTTCCAGCTGGACCGACGAAAAGGAAATCATTTAGGTAATGGGTAATGCTCCTGTACCCGGCTTCGAGGCTCGCAACCCATTGTAAAAATTTGCTGAAAGCCTCAAAGTAAGCACATGATATTGAGCATCCCATGGGTAAGCATAAGTCGACGAAATAGCTCCCGTCTACGAAACACCCTAGCAGTCGATGGCTCGACGGGTGTACCGGTAGCAACCTGAATGCTGCCTCAATGTCCACCTTCGCCATGAGCGCCCCGGGGCCCGCCCGCCTGACCAAGTCGACTGCCCGGTCGAACAATTCACAGGACACAGTAGCCTGGTCTTTTGATATACCATTGTTTACCGACCGGCCTCTGGGATAAGAAAGGTGTTGTATCAACCTAAATTTACCCCCGTCTTCAAGGAGGCGCACGGCTTTGGCGGTGCCCGCCAATTTACCGTAGCGTTTTAGCCACGGCAGCATGGTGGGGTGGCGTATGGGCGTCCTGCCCTTTTGCAGGAGGTTCTCCGCCTCTACCTCCATCCTTTGGTCTACCGCATCTAGCCAGGGGGTGCTCTCCCCCGCAGTTTGAACATGCGTGTTTGAACCTACAGTTCGGGGCCCATCTACAGACCCCTTCGTTATATGCGAAACAGGTCTTGGGGCCTGCTCCTGAGGCGTGGGTGGGGCCCTTTGCTCCACCGGCCCCGCTCCGAAAGGGCGCCGTGACTCATGGGTGTCATAATGTTTAACCAATATGCCACCGCTTTGTCACTCCACGCAATGGTTGACATTGAGGCCAAGTATTGGCGGAATTCCTCGTCGTACCGCCACCAAGCCGTACCTACATAGACTTTGTGGGCATTGCGAATTTCGTCTATGTAAACGAATAATCCCAAACTCTGTTCGGGGTGTCGCTCACAGAGTACGCAGGCCCATATGGAGAATGCTTGCAGCCATGTATCGAACGTCCTAGGTAACCTGGCAAAAGATTTCCGCCGCTCATCCCCATCTCTGGGGCCCCTCTCAGCCACTTCCATTTGCCTAGACATGGGGAGAAGGGAGAACAATTCTACAAACTCCCTCCTCCAGATCTTTTCTTTAACCTCCTGGGTAAGATGTGCCCCTAAGTTATCCAACGAGCACAAGACTATTGGTCTCATGGCTGCGTCAGTAACCCCTGCGTTGGTACTGCCCACTACTGCGTCAGGATCGCCTACCTGCTCGGGCGCGCGTATGGTACCTATCGCCTCGGCCGGAGCTGCGCGCGCTGCCGCCACAATAGCTGATGGCAGGGACCACGCCCCCTTCGCTAGTCCACCTAACCAAGAACCCATCTCTTGCTCACTGACGGTAATGTTGTGCGCAGCTAGGAGGGTCTTTAATGACCCAAAAAAACAGGCCTTTGTGTGCGAGGGTTCTCTATCTCCCTTTTCTGCTGCGCAGCTCAACACTGAGCGCTCACCTGCTTCTGGAAGCCTTGGAGTGGACACAGCCAACGGAGTATCCCTGCGTCTTTCCTGACGCTCCGGGGACTCTGACCGTCTGGCACTCCGCGGGCTTCTCCTCTCTGATCCTGTGCAGGCACAGCTGCACCGACAAGATCTCCTGCTTCTTGATCTGGATCTCCTTCTGGATCTGTGGGTGCAAGAGGAAAAGTCACTAGCTCTCCGCGACCTGCATGCCCGTGCCCATACCGTCCACTCCTCCTCTGAGGAATGGTCCTGGTCACCTAAGCCTGCACGGCTGGAGTAAGCTAGCTCTGCCTCCCCCGCCCGTAGGGGTTCCCTTGAGACTTCATTGGGCGTTGTCACATCTGGCTGTTGGTCGGTCTTAGACCCCTTCTGCTGTGGCCTAACCGTCTCGCCCTCAGTCTCAACTCTGGTACGTCTTAGTGGCGTGTGCGTGAATAGTAGTGGACTGTACCTGCTCGTAGCCTTCCTAGCTCGAGTGGGGCGTCCTAGCCTCGCCACTGCCTCTGTTACTGGCACGTCATCGATCATGACCATGCTGTCTTGGCTATTCATTTCTCTGATCACTCCGTCTCTTCTCTCTCTCGTCGTCGCCATGTTCCTCTCACAGCCTAATGGGCGTCCCTGTAAAGTACCAGAAGCACTGTTATTAAGGGAAACCCTAGGGACCGCCTGGTTGGCGCCATGAGGGTCTGTAGGAGCCTTTTTAGGGCTCCCGGCTTTTCTCTTACCCCCTGCACCCCCTCTATGGGGTGTTAAAGGGGTGTTTCTTGACCTTTGTCGAGGCCTAGGACCTTTGGGCAAAATGACCGGTGGTGGCCGGAGTTCTAGGCCCTCGCCCTGACCCGTAACACCCCCTTCTCTCGTGTCTCTGCTACCTGATGGACGGGGGTCTGCTAGCCCTACAGTGGTGGGATGGGAAAAAGCGTCCCTGGCGCCGCCAGAATTGACTAGGACACCAGCCACCGCAGGCTGATCCTGTTCAATGTGCTGCTACCCAAGCGCAGAAAGCATGGGAGGTCCCAGCCTGTCCTGCACCCACCTGACACCTTGGTTTAGGGCACGGGTCCTAATTTCAGCCAGTAAAGCCTCTAAGCCTTCTGGATCCATATTATGTCTAACAGGGGGACACACAGGGGGGGAAACACAGGCTGCAGCACCAGGCACACACAGCCACAGGCACACACACAGACACAACCAAGCACACAAAACACAAAACGAAGGAAGAAAAACACAGAAAACAAACAAGATTAGCCTCAACAGATATAGCCCCTTATGTGCTGGTAAGCTGGGGTAAAGTCTCAGTATTAAACCTTCCTTCTGTGATTCTAGCTGCAGGACCTCAGACCTCCGTCCGTTTCAGTCGGTAGACCGCGCTGCACTGAAACGGCGCGAAACGGGCTTCCGACACGCCCCCCGACGCAGCTCATTGGCTAACAGGCCTCACATGCTCCGCTGGGTCACGCGACGCTACGTGCTGACCCAGGAAGCCTGTGCAGCCTCCGCGTCCTACAATTTAATAGAGGCCTTAGTTGAGCGTGCGTTGAGTTGAGTGTGCAAATAATACTTAAATTGTGCAAATAGTGATAAATCAGTATTGAAACATAACAGACAAACAAAAACAATTTGTTAAATAATATTCATTAAAGATACACAGGAGACATTCAATTCCTTATACAAATTTACTTAAATTAATCAATAAATACACATCATATACCACAGTTATAAGGTCTAAAGTGCAAGTAAATATGGTATGAATTAAATTATCCTAATTCTCTGGTACCTACAAACACTGTTATGGCAGCTTCGAAACCCTCCATTGGCTCCTATCTTCTGCCTAATATTCTATCCTTAACAGTAAATGTCACCAAAAGGTCACACCCTAAATAGCTAAGGTGGCATGAGTTAACTACGCTAATCTCCTAATCTGAATTGGATATTTGAAGATCTGATTATGTACATACAATAATTCAGTGTAATATTGTTACTCAGCAGATATACCATGCATGATATTCAACATAAAATGTAGCATTTACAATGCGTATCACCAATATCATCCAGTTTCACGGAATGTAAATAAGGTAATTTAGCAGAAGGCTTCTCTACAGTCTATCGGGAGACGCTGTGCGGCGTCCTACGTCATCAAAATGGGACGAAACCCATAAATCCGAAGCACCTACAGTATGTCATCAGGATGGGAGAGCTCAATTAATCTTGTCTGATGGTAGCGTTTCACCTCTGCTTCCTCTAAGGACTTACATTTTTTTCCACACTACAGCAGCATCATAAATATAATCCCAAAACAAGTCTTGGAGGATTTCCTTTGGTGAAGTAAAGGTACAAAACTTTAATATACTAAGTTTTGGCTGCAGAATAACGCCGTTCATAAGTGAGGTTTGATAGGTAATTTATTAACATGACTTAGTAGAGAGGGAAATATGCCAGGTGTGAAGGGATTGATTTGCATGTTATCAGCAAAATACGGTACTGAAACACAAAGCAATATGTTTGGTTTCAAAGAAAGGATATGTAAATTAAAGGACCGTTGTAGATTGGAAAAAATGCACGCATGCATCAGACTAACAGCAATAACATCTATGTAAACCATAGATATAAAAGCACTTCCAGAAAAAAACTATGTTTTAGCAGACTCTGCTAGTGCATGTAGGCTGCCATGATAGCTACAACCACGTATATCTCTGCTCTTATCTCTAAATACTCACCCACACACCCTCTTTGTTCTGCTAACAACCTTCTTCTTTCTACCACTCTTATCACCTCCTCTCACTCCCGCCTCCAGGACTTTTCTTGTGCTGCCCCTGTTCTCTGGAACTACTTGCCTTGCTCCACCAGACTATCCTCCTGCCCCAAATCCTTCAAAACTTCTTTAAATAATCCTATAACCTTCTATCCTAACACGCACAACACCTCTCTCTCCCTCCTTTACCACATCCAAACATCAACCTTTAGACTGTAAGTCTGCGAGTTTTCAATCTTGCATGGCACTTTGAGCTTGGAATCCGGTGTCAATAGCGATTTCCCCAAAGACAAGCTCATTCTTTGCAATGTGTTAATTTTGAATTTGTCTTTGCCTGGAACGTAACTTATGTATAGCGCTACGGAATATGTTGGCGCATTACAAATAAACAATAATAATAATAAAATGTAATAATGACACGCAAGCCTTGCAAGTATAACTGAAAGCTACTTCTGAGCCTATGTGAGGGAGGATAAAGGTGTCCTGTGCTGCAAATCCTATTTAAATCCAACAATAGATTAACAAATTCCATTGACTCCTCCTTCCACTGTTGAATAGATAATAAAAATTAGCAGAATATACCCACTCAGGGCCTCATTCTATTATCGGCCGCAGCCGTTGCGGGGCCGCAAGGACCGGCCGCAAGCTATTCTGCTATTCTATTCCCTTACGGCCGGGGATTCCGGCAGGCTTGCGGCCGGTGCCTTGCTATCTCTTGCGGCCGCTCGCGCCGGAGGAAAGCCTTTGATCTAAAACGGCCGCAAGAGATTTGCAATTCAATTGCTCCGGGAAACCTCTCTGCAAGGCTAAAAACGAGCCGCAGCTTACTTGCAGGAAAGAGGTCTCGCTAGCACCAATTAAGCACATAATAGAGCTCAAATAAAGCCATCCTGCACTTTGAGAAGACTATAAAGGGATTTTTGGTGTTAGAAAAAATAGCACATAATTATCCTATACTCAAATCCGTAAAATATTTTATTTTTAATATCCGTAAAATATCCATGTAAAAAGTCCAGACTGCTTGGAGCACCTCAGACACACCCACGCCGCAGCCGGAAAATAAACAGTTAATTTGAACTCGGGTTTGGGCTGATGTGCAAGCTTGAGAGTGGGTTCCTTTTAATCCTCATGTCCCCCAATATGATCCCTAGCATTTACAGAGCTGTACAGTGCAGGCTTGAATTTATTTTTGAGTTTTTATATTTCACAGATTACGGCCGGTTCCAAGATATGCGGCCGGCCGTAAAAGGAGATCCTTGCGGGGCCGTATAATAGAATCGCGAGTTAACTGAACCCCCGCAAGGAATCGCAGCCTCACGGCCGATTTACGGCCGATAATAGAATGAGGCCCTCAGTCTACAAGCTAACAGGAAGTAGAAGACATAAACATGGCCTCATTCAGATACAAGCAGTGTCTAATAAAATAAAGATTTCAAATAAAAAAATTCTATGCCCACACTTCCTTTACCACCTTTTTGTTATATGTTGTGTTTATGTTTTCACTTCTATGTACTAATCTTGTACTTTGATTGGTGTCTGTCGCCATCTACTGGATGTTGTAGAAATCAGTGACAATTTATATTATAGTTTCATATTGGTATCAAAGTAGTACATTAAAATATATATTTGTGTTACAGGTTTTCCCATATGCAGAATGTGCAACCCCCTGGGTGTAATTAGCAATGATTAAATGGAGACAACGATAACACAGTAAGCTTGGTGAGTGATGCTCAGAAAGGAAGACAGACCACAATGACAAATGTCATTGTAAATTTACTGTAAGAATTTTTTTTTTTTTTTTTAAATAGCATCATATTATTAAAGTACTTGTTATTATGTATATATTTAAATTATGCCATCATTAGAACATTTTATCTATCACTTGCATGTATTTATAATACCTTCTACATTAGACTCTCAAGCAACCAGAAAACAAAATTGAATACTGTACTTTAAATAAAAAGGGCTCAACAAATGTCAGGAGCCAGGTTGCTGTGCCACAAATTGCTTACAGGCACCTAGATTTCATCCATTGTACAGCTCAATTCAGTTTTACCTGGAAGCAGACAGGCATGAGTGACTGAGCTAGTGCAGTATTGGTGTTACATTGCCCAGGTTCAGCACCGAACCCTCCAGAACAACATACCTTTGTATAAGTGAGGAGTGAAAGCTGCTGCTACTAGAACAGCCCTCACTGACTAATATACTTAGCAGAGCATCCTATGTGCAGCTAAACTAGGCCCATTTTATATGTAACCAGAAACTACATTTATCCGGTATCTACCAATCCCCATGGGTGCCGGATAACTGAGAGTCTACTGTATATTATATCTTTTCTCACAATATAAAAAAATATATATATTGTTGATGCTGTGTTTATGAGTGTAAATAATCAATCTTCTTTAAAGGCAAGACTGCTATATATAGACAAGCAAATTATGTGCAATAAAATCATAAAGATCTATATACTGTTTCCCAAGAACACAAACAGACATGAGAATCATGACACATCTTACTATCCCTGTTGAACAAGCTTCTAAACTTAAAGGTATATCTACGCTTCCCTGTTTTCCCTTTCTCTAATCCGACACATGCTGCTTATATCAGACACACATTACATGGAGTCATTCTTTGCACATACAGATTTATACTACATAAAAATAAGACTTGTTTTCCACACTCGGCTGGTTACTTTCTCATACTGACACCTCTGTTACACACATACACTTCATGCATAAGACAATATCAAGGTTGCAGAAGATGATGGTAAAAAGTTGTAGAAAGTCACAAAAAACTATTCCTGATTTTTTTTAGTAATAAGCATTATGTATGTATGTATTTTTATTATTTATATAGCACCATTAATATGCACAGAGCTTCACACACAGGTACAAAAAAAACACATGATAACATAAGAGCATTTAACATAAAGGCAACCAAGGGTTAAATAGACCATGTTGCAACAAGCTTACAATCTACTTATATCGGTGAAAATTAACATGTGTGTTTGCGTCATTCAGTCGTGTCTAACTCTTCTTGACCTCATGGACGGTAACACACATGCTGATCCACTTGATATTCATGGCAGAGATACTGGACTGGGTTGCCAGTTCCTTCTCCAGTACGCTACATCCTAGGTGGGCTCCCATCCATTGTATGCTTGTTATATAAATCATGTGACACCTATGTGTGATTGGTATGTTGCCTGCGGTGGGCTTATTTAATTGTATTCCATGGCTGGATACCAAGAAACTTGGGGGCAGCCACCCATTTGAGGGCCCAGCTTATTACTGGTTATGTACTGGGCCCCAAGAACTCTGATGATGGCTCTAGAAAGAAAGGCAACATGTCTGCTGCCAGTAAAACAAATCTGCCTGTGGTCTTGCCCTTGGTAAAAGCCCCTGAGATATAAGGAGATGCAAATCAAAAAAATCATAGGCCCCCATTAAATTGAGCAATTGTTAGTTACTGGAGCCCATAATGTAGCCCGTAAAATAATTTGCTATTCAATAGGCGTCTTTTAGCTACCCGCAATCGATCTACGGGTTACAGACTGAAAATCTCTGTGGTTGTCAAAATCGTAGATTACGTGTACCAGATAGGACTTGCAAGGGGGTTACCTGTCCGCAATACTGTAAATGCAAATAAAAACATCAATACTGCACTTTAAAAGACGGGGAAAGCGGTGAAAGACATTAGAATTAGTTGCACAAGAGTCTCTAGCTCGCAAATCTGCAATCAAGGAGTTAGTACATATCAGGCCACCCACAGGGACTAGACCAGTATCGTCATTCATTTTTAGTATTTTGTACATTGCCAGATTGCGAGTCTGATCGCATATTCTAAACCAGAAATTACGGCGTTGCTTAATTGATCATGATCACGCTCTGAAATGCCACTTACAATTGCATTGTTTATGGTTTAGGCTTTCGGCCAGGTAGCTGCGGGCTTCTTCAATTGAATTGCTCTGTAACTGCTGCAAATTGAATAGGGGCCATATATTTTTATCTCAGATAAAGCATACAAACATTGAAAATAAATTATAATTTTCTTTTATTATTAATAAGTTTGTTATTAATGTTACTCCTTTTAGTTGAGAAAAGTGAAAAAATAAACCAACGGCAAAAAAATGAAAGGCTGTATTTATTTATTTTAAACATTCCAAAAACGTTTTGCACATAAGAGCCTTTTTTGAAAAATAATACATTGCATTGTCCACTAGATGTCACTAGACACAAGGATAAAAACTGTAATGGTATGTAACAATTCAAAAGGTGTATTAACTAAATACCCTTCTGGATCGCTAATTTGTGGTGGTAAAGGAGCTTGTGCACCTTAATGAAGCTGTGAGCTATACCATGTAGGGTCACCCAAGATGTGCAGATCATAGCAGAGATGTCAGACAAATCGAGATCCATTGAGAAGAAACTGACACTTCATTATTCATTACCTTAGATTGATGGGCCCTCATTCAATTGCAATTTGGCCAATTGAATAGGGGTCTAAATAAGCACATAACATATTTTTTTAAAGAAGTTTTTAGTTAGTGAACATCTATCCAAAAGCAAGGTTTTCACTAACTAAAAACTAATTTAAAAAATATATGTTATGTGCTTATTTAGAGTACTATTCAATTGGCTAAATCGCAATTGAATGATGGCCTAAGGGCCTCATTCTATTAACGGCCGTAGGAGATGCGTGGCCGCAAGGACCGGCCGCAGGCTATTTGCCTATTCTATTCCCTTGCGGCCGAGGGCTCCCGCAGGCTTGCGGGCGGCGCCCTGTTAGCCCTTGCGGCCGGATGCGCAGCAGGAAAGCCTTTGATCTTACACGGCCGCAAGAGTTTCGGCCGCAAGAAAGCCACGGTTGTTATTCAAATGCTCCGTAAACCCTCTCGTCATGGCCGTAATTATCTAAAACTGAGCCGCAGCTTACTTGCACCAAAAAGGTCCCGCTAGCACACAATTAAGCACATAATAAAGCCATCCTGCACTTTGATGAGACAATAAAGTGATTGGAGGTGTTAGCATTCATAGCACAACATTCTCCTACACTCAAATCTGAAAATCATTTTTATTTTAATTCATGTAAAATATCCGTGGACAAAGTCGCAAGGGCTTGGAGCACCTCAGACCCGCAAAGGCTGCGGGATTAGCCTCCGTCAAGTCCGTAAATGGGTAAAATAGACCCACGGGTCGTAAAGGGCTTACTTACAAGTCGTAGCATAGAAAAGCCATCCTGTACTTTTATTAGAAGTGAAAGTGATGTTTGGTTTTAGAATTAATAGCTCAACATTCCCCTACTCTCAAATCCGCAAATAAAGATATTTAACTTCATGTTCAATCTTCGTGTTTTATCTATCATGCAAGCCCGCACGGGCTTGAATAAGGAGCTACGGGCTTGAATAAACGAGCTACGGGCTTGATCATTGAAGTCTGTGGGACTTGTACGGATTTTAAAATCAAAGTACAATTTGGCGATGTGCAAGCTTGAGAATGTTTTGTTATTAATCCTCATGCCCCCCCATTATGTTCCCCATCATTTACAGTGCTTTGCAGTGCTGGATTGAATATATATTGGCTTCTACAATGCTTTGTTTGCGGCCCTCCACCTCCGAACCCATACGGGTTTTAACAAGGACGAGCCCGCGGTACTACGGGATGGAAAGTTAACCGTAAATGATATATCGTATTTGGGCGATGTGCAAGCTTGAGAGGGTGTTGCTATTAATCCTCATTTCCCCCATTATGATGCCTAGCATTTACGGAGCTTTACAGTGCCATCTTGAATTTATATTTGCATTTACAGTTTTCTGACTTTGCGGCCGGACAACAAGATTTACGGGCGCGGGAAAAACGATTGCATGATGTGCGGCCGGCCGTAAGGGGTATATCCTTGCGGCGCCGTCCATTTGAATAGCAGGATAGCAGTAGCTCTACACAGGGCCGTAAGATGGCCGCAAGGAATCGCAGCTTTGCGGCCATTTTACGTCCGTTAATAGAATAAGGCCCTAAGTCAGCAAGTTTCTATCCTAAGTACTTTGGGAATGCACCATGGACATTGGATTCCTAGCTCAAAGACAAGGCCCTCCTTGCTTTGTTATATGTTAATCTTTATTTATCTTTGTCTGAACTTAATTTATGTACAGCGCTACAGAATATGTTGGCGCGTTATAAATAAACTATAATAATATAATAATAATAATTATCTTTGCTATGAAAACCTTATGGATAGACACAACCAGAAACACAGACAGATGTGCCTGGCGTGCTGCGACCCATAGGGTCACAGAGAGACAGACATGACTGAACGACTGAACAAACAATTCATTCAATAGAAAGAAATTGATATCTGTATTTAAAGTACCATCCCAGGTGACAAATCATGGAAAAGTAGATCACTGGAAACTAAAATGGTAGACTCTATAGCAATTTAACTGCATATGAAAAAGTAATAGAGTTTGTATTTTACATTCTAAAAACGCATTGTCTGTTTTTATGTGTAGTTCAACAAAAGATTATATTTTCAGAGTGGAATTAAAGGCAAATCTAAGTTTCCTGCATTATGGATGCATTTGATAAAGGAGAATCATTAGTGTATGAAAATAATTTTTGCATGAAACAATACCAAAATATAAATGATTAGACTTAATATTTGCTAAATCTCTTGAGTTTGCAAGCAGTTGATTTTCAGAGTGAACAACTCTAGAAATCTCTGCTAAAATTAGCATAAAATTCCTAATTTGTTTTGGCCAATCACAGGCAGCTAATACATTGTTTCAATCAGTGATGGCAGTCTGTGCAGAAAGGCATCATGGAATGTGTAGTCCTCTTCACAATGAAACAATGAGGAGCCCAGATATTGGTGTGTTGATCTCTGCATTGTGCTGCTGTTGACTTGAATCTTAATATAGGGTTAAAAACTGTACCCAAATGCAGTGTTTTTATTAGCTAGTACCAGGAGCCTATCTAAGCAGCTCTGGGGATGTGGAAAACAATGATATATTAAAAATAAATAAATCTGTATGTGTATAGAATTACTCCATGTAATGTGTGATTCTGATATAAGCAGCAGGTGTTATATTAGATAAAGGTAAAAACAGGGGACTTAGATATACCTTTAAGGAAAAATCATATCTACCAATATATAAAGATAATAACAAGTATAGTGCATTTGTAATTCCTTTTATTCCACAATTCTTTAAATGTTCGACGACCTATAGAAAATTTGAAAACAGGGAAAAATATCATAAAGTATTTTTATAAAAGAAAAAATGTATGTTGATGCCTGTGTTGAACCCTGGAGGGATCATACATTAGTTGAAGTTATGTGTGTGGCATTTACATTCTGGTGAGCCATGGTTGCATCCTTTAGTGCACCATCCTGCTTCTGGGTCAGTGAGTGGGAAGCCTTGCGGCATCAATTTTTGCTTATACAGTTACCAACAGATCTTGGCAAATAATTATGACACCTCCAGGAAATAATTGCAAGGGATTCGGTAATTAAAGAAGATGTATAGCATTGAATGAACATAAATCAGAATTAGAGAAAGAAAAGATAAAGGAATAGAAGAGGAAAGAAGATAGTGGAGTACTTTTTTTGCAGAAGAGCTTTCTGGTAGCCCTAGTAACTTTATTCTTAACTTTTTAAATTATATTTCAATTACCTTTAATAAATATAATATAAATCATAATAAATACCAAATTAATCTAGAAATAAACTAAATTAAAAAAATTAAACATATTAAAATGTCCATGAATGTCTTATTTCTTTAAAAAATTCCCTCTGTCAAAGAGAAAATCACGCCCCCAGGCTGTATACGCTCCAGATCTGTCCAACCTCTAAAAGATGTATTGTCTCTGGAGTGTGAGCCACCTAAGAGGAAGTACCAAATTGAAAACCTTTTGATGCCACTCTGTAAAATTAAGTAGCAGGCAGAAGTTTAACATGAGCTGCTAGCAGTGTACACAAATACACCTTCAAGTTGCCTCTCACTATGATACTGTAAGTACAGTATGCCTGCTTGGAGAGCATTCCCCGCTGGGTGGCTCATACTACAGACACATTATGTCATTCAGAGGGTGGAGAGATGAGGAGTTCATACTACCTGGGGGCCAAAATTAAAATATATAGTAATTCAATGTTAATATGCGCAGTAAAAGTTTAGTAAAGCATTTTTCTTATCATGCCCCACCTAACAATTAGTTAGAGAGCTCTTTATAAGAACTAAAGTGACCCTTACCCATTAAGTAGATATGGTGTCCCATGAAGTCCCAACCCTTCCAAAGAGTTCGATAGACTACTAACTAAATTTACACCGCACAGAAACAGTTTTGCATTAAATAAAGTGAAAGTTCATCCTAACATAATATTATATTACATAAAAAAGTACACTTAGGTCATGTGAGCTGCTGAAAAACCCCAAAAAATTTAAATTATTATTATTATTATTTATTTGTACTGCGCCAACATATTGGGTAGCACTATACAGGGGTTAATTACAAGGCAAAAATAATATTAACACAATGTAAAAGAATGGAGGGCCTTGTCTTTGAGCTTGGAACCGTATGCCCCAATTTAGAATGTCAGCCAAAGCTTGATTGGTTCTTGATATTTTGAGCTAATCAAATAGCACAACTCAAATTCTAAGGCCCTCATTCTATAATCGGACGTAAATCGACCGAAAAGCTGCGATTCCTTGCGGGGCTCCCGTTACCTTGCAATTCAAATAGACGGCGCCGCAAGGATATCCCCTTACGGCCGGCCGTATATCTTGCAACCGGCCGTAAGCTCAGAAATCTTTAAAAGCAAATATATATTCAAGACGGCACTGTAAAGCTCTGTAAATGCTAGGGATCATAATGGGGGACATGAGGATTAATAGCAACCCCCTCTCAAGCTTGCACATCAGCACAAATCCGAGATTTCATTAACTGTTTATTTTCCGGCCGCAGCGTGGGCGGGTCTGAGGTGCTCCAAGCCCTCTGGACTTTTTACATGGATATGTGACATAAATTTAAAAAAAAATTATTTACGGATTTGAGTGTAGGGGAATGTTGTGCTATGAATGCTAACACCTACAATCACTTTATAGTCTCCTCAGAGTGCAGGATGGCTTTATTATGTGCTTAATTGTGTGCCTGCGGGACCTTTTTGCTGCAAGTAAGCTGCGGCTCGGTTTTAGCCTTGCAGAGAGGGTTCCCGGAGCAATTGAATAGCAACCGGAATTTGCTTGCGGCCGAAACTCTTGCGGCCGTTTAAGATCAAAGGCTTTCCTCCGGCGCGTGCGGCCGCAAGGGATAACAAGGCGCCGGCCGCAAGCCTGCCGGAGTCCCCAGCCGGAAGGGAATAGAATAGGCAAATAGCTTGCGGCCCGCATCTCCTACGGCCGATAATAGAATGAGGCCCTAAGTGTCCATGACAGAAATTGAATAGGCTTTTTGTTTCTAATGTCAGCCTCATTGTCTCCTCAAATATGGAGCAGTAGCTGGAAAACTAGGAAAGTTCCAATTACATGGATAATTAAAGTCTAGGTATCATCTATCATATGACAGAAATGTAAAATTGCCCTTTAAGGTATGTTTTAGTAAATACACTTTATATGTACATTATTTATACAGATGTCCCTATAATGTATAATATAATATGAAATATGATTTGATCACATAATAGCAGGTGGGAAATAGTCTCAGTACGATGTCAACTTCCTGAATCAAGAGGATGCTATAAAGTAAAGAAATGCTTGAGAAGTTTGGCAGTGATTAGGACAGACATGTTTGAGAATCTGCAATTTAGTTTTACAAGCTCTCCATAATGAATTACCTCATATGTAACCTATTTACATTATTGTACTTTTTTTGTCTCGAGACAAGCTGCCGACTCTCATATCTTGAGCAAATCAAATTTACCACTGAATGAGATTTTACACAGGCTGTATTCTTTTAAAAAATCAATTAAAATGTAGTCGGCAGAAGCAGTTTAATAATTAATGACCAGTAGGCTGACTAATAGTATTTACATAGCCTTTCAATAAACAGTTTCAACTAAAACATTAAGATAGTTTCTAAACTTCAGGTATTGATTACAGCTCTGTGTTTAAATAAATGTATGTGTATAAGAACTCCTTAGGAGCACTCATTATAAAGTTGTAAGAAAAACGTGTTTTTGAGAACAAATATTTCCTAATGGAGTCTTCTTCAAGTTCAATGTAAGTGTTCCCAGTCTATTTCTGCTTATTTTATATTTAGCCATTTAAAGACTAAGGCCATCATTCAATTGCAATTTGGCCCATTGAATAGGGCTCTAAATAAGCACATAACATATATTTTTTAAAGAAGTTTTTAGTTAGTAAGCATCTATCCAAAAGCAAGATTTTCACTAACTAAAAATTTCTTTAAAAATATATGATATGTGCTTATTTAGAGCCCTATTCAATTGGCCAAATCGCAATTGAATGAGGCCCTAACTATGGACTCTATTCTATTGCCCAATTCGTAAATTTATACACACTTAAAATGACTCTTAATATTGGCAAATATTCTATTAGCTAGATTACGCGTTACCTGCCCACAATCACTACGGGCCAGTCAAAGACGCAATTCGGCCTATGGTTTTAGAGCAGCTCAAATATTACAAGCTCTAAATAATTAAAGTTACACAAAATCGACCCGTAGCTCTAGTTTGCAAATAAATTCTGACCCGCAACTAAAAAAGTATCATGTTTTTGTCCAAAATACTACGAGTACTAAATAAGACTTATTAGAGCTGTAACAGCAATTAAACACACAATACTGTACTTTAAAAGCACAAGAAGACATGGAAACACATTAGAATTAGTTGCAGAACAGTCTCAGACCCACAATCTGCAAATTACTTACTAGTCGTTTACCCGTCATAAATGATGGTATAATATTACATGTGTCTCTTCCCCCCTCCCTCCCCTGTGTCTCTCCCCTCCCTCGCCTGTGTCTCTTCCCCCTCTCCCTCCCCTGTGTCTCTTCCCCCTCTTCCTCCTCTTTGTCTCTTACCCATCTCCATCCCCTGTGTCTCTTCCCCCCTCTCCCTCCCCTGTGTCTCTTTGCCCCTTTCCCCCTCTGTCTCTTTCCCCCTTTCCCCTGTGTCTATTTCCTCCTCCTACCTCCCCTGTGTCTCTTTCCCCCTCTGTCTCTTTCCCTCCTCCTCCCTCCCCTGTGTATCTTTACCCCTGTGTCTATGCCCCCCCCTCCCTCCCCTGTTTCTCTTTCTACCTCTGTCTCTTTCCCCTTCCTCCCTGCCCTGTGTCTCTTTCCTCTTCTGTCTCTTTCCCCCCTCCTCCCTCCCTGTCTCTCTTTCCCCCTTCTCCCTCTGACACCGCGCTGTGCGCATGCACGTCTGACGCAGAGCATGAGCACTGCTGAGTGTACAGAATCTGTACAAATAGTTTCTATAGTGCGCATGTGCTCCCACTGGAGCGTTACGCACTCTTTAGAAACTATATTAGTGATTGGCACTAATTCATTCTTGGCCTCTGATTGCAGATTACATGTAACTTCCATGTTTTACTATTGTCATGATGACAGTCTCATTTACTATTGGCTGTGTCTAAGCAAATTACAGGCTTGGTTAGATATTGTCAGATTATATGATCACGCCCCCTGAAATCAGACTTAAAAAGGCAAGGTTTATGTATTTAGGCTTAAGGAGCTAAATTGCGAGCTGGAGTCAATAGAATACATCTAAAAATTTAGAGAAAGGAAACACCCGCAGCCAAAATCATGGGTTAAAGGCATTTGCAGGCTTCTAATAGAATAGGGCACTATGTTAGTAACAATGTTCAGTAAACAGTTAACGTATAATACACAATGTAATGTAATACATATATACACTACAGTGCAATAACTGTGTTTCTCAGAATTCTGAGCAGGAAGTAATTTTACTTATTTTTAGATGTTCAAATGTGAACACAAATATACTATTTATTTACTGTACTCTGTACGGTAGAGGCTTCTATCACTCTTTTGCCCACCATAAGCTAAATGGTGTGGTTACTAGCATTCCCACAAAATCTTAAGCATGAGTTAGGTACCAACACAATGAGGAGATCCATTTAAGATCTGAACAGTGCTGTCTGTGGGAAGGGCTCCTAACTTGTGCATAATGTATCTTATTCTATGCTTCAAAGCAATGTTATACAGCAGGAATATGCTATAAGGAGCCGTGTATAAAGTGGTATTTGATAAAAGAGGTATAATCCAGTCTGGACTGATTTGCATGTCCCTGCCCATATTCCCAGAGACAGTACAATAACTGTATTTATTGGAATTCTGAGCAATAAATATGTATATTATATAAAATGATATACATATTATGACAAGTCACCAGTCTCATCTGTATTTGAGCCAGTGTTTCATGCCCTGTGACGGAGGACCACAATACATGAGGCTGTACATACTTTTTCAAGTTTTACTAAAATGTAACCAATTATACAAAAACTAACAAACTAAACCAAAGAAAACAATTGAGCTGGACTACCTAAACCAATAAACATCCAACTATACCTGAGTGGAGCAAGGTAAACAGTCCAATTGAGACATTCGGGAGATCCGGGCTCGCAAGTGGAGGCCACAAGTTATTTTGCTATTCAATGGCTTCCGTTTACGGGCTCCAATCGCAAGTTAATGCCCTCCAAGCCTTTGATCGTCCATGTCCCGAATGCTAAAATTGCAAATCGCTATTTAATTGCTCCTATTCCCCTTCGCTAACCACTCCGTCAAGCCCACAGAATGGCAAATATCGAACCACAAGTTAATTGTACCAAGAAGGTCTCGCAAAGGGCTTAATGACAAATCGGAGCACTTTAAAAGCAAATAAAAAAGCAATACTGTATTGAAAGTGATGTTAGGTCTTAGAATTAATAGCACAACATTCTCCAATACTTTATTTCATGTTCAACTTTCGTGTTATATCAATCACGGCAATCAATGTGAAGTCCTATGGGCTTCACCCTCCAAGCCCGTAGGTCTTTGAAAAATGGAGGTTGGATTTCAAAGTCCAAGGGCCTCCACTTACGAGTTATGAGATTGGAGGTTGGTCATGATGACGATCTCTGTTTCCATTGGCTGTTTCTGCATCAGGAGTTAAGGGCTTGCTCCCGTAACATGGTCAAGCCCGCAAATGCTACATCTGCCGGCAATGGTTTCCAATTTTCCCGACCGGCGCCTAACTTGCGGGCCCTGCCAATTGAATAGCATCGCAAAAGTAGAGCAGCAGGAGCACGCAACTCAATCGCAAGCATTGGCCCCGAATTGAATGAGGCTCATAGTACGTACACCCCAGTTTTGTCCTTTCCTTAAAGTGACTCAGCAGGAATTTCAAATATGTAACCATTTGAAGTATATGGATAATAGCAAGCACTTGGATATTAGAAAATACTTTATTATTTGAATGTTATTAAAAAATATGGTTTGCTATTGAAAAGATTGATATTAGTAATTTTGTGCTGTCACAGCCTTTGTGATCCACGCACAAAAAGGAGATAGAAACATTATATTAAATGATAGATTATTGAATTATGGATAAGCCCCCTCATTGTTTTATATTTATTCTTCTGGGTGTGGGCATGCTTAGTCTCTTTTAGTGCAGCCCACTACAACAAAAACAGTGCCTCAGGGTCCAGAAGAAAGTTATATTAGAGCAAATACTTCTAGATGACATGATTTAAATGTATATATACAAATCATAGCCCCATAATGTGATAAATGATTAATCATAATTATCTGTCTAATAAACAAGTTTAGAAATGTCCTTTTTTCTATTATATTTCTCACCCCTCTGTCTTAAAGTTGCTGACATTGTTCAGTCCCACTCTTTGTCTTTATAAGAAGCCTTGATATATTAAGTGCTGACAATGAAGAGATTACATTTCATATACAGTGTCAGTGCAGTAATTCAGGATGAGCATTTCCGTGTCCATATCTATCACAGGTAATCCTTATACAACACTGTGCTGGTGTTTTTAGTATCTCTCTCTGCTGATAGATCACTAAAAGCTCATAAAATAAGAATGGTTGGCCAATAAAAACCATTTGGCGCCACATACTGTAAATGTGCGGCTACTGGATCCATGCGCTTCACATAACATTACATTGCAGTGCTGCTGTCTGGATTTTATAGTACAGCGATATTACCGGGAAAGATAATATGTTTGGTTAAAACACCCCTGTGGTCATATATTTAAAATAAACCATTTTGAATAACTACACTTAAAAATATGCAAAATGTTTAAGAGTGAAGCATAAAATAACACAATCTTATGTATATTAACTATTTATAAGCAATTATTCTACTTTCGGATCTACTATTTTGGTTTCAAGTGATCAACTTCCTGAGGTGGGAGGGGACTTTGATTGCACAATGGTATTGTGATATCTGCAACTGTCAGTCATATTAATAGCAGTAATGGAAAGCTCATTCATTTACAAGGACATTCTTGTGAAAGCTTGACAGAAATAAAAGACAAAAGAAATTGGATCCCTGCAATAAATAATACTTTGGTGTAAACAATATATCTTTTGTTAATATTTTGTCATTAAAATGGGGTTTAAGGAAATAGGAGATAGCAAAACAGTTGGTGCTGGAGAGCAAATGATGGTGGTACAAGAGAGAAGATATAGGAGAAGAAGAGATGGAGGATACAGGAGATGAAGATATGGATGATATGTGAGATAAAGAAATGGGGATACAGGAGACAAATGGATGATGAAAAGAGAGATGAAACAATTAAGGATGCTGAGGAGGTACAAGAGACGGGTGATACAGGAGAGGAAGAGATTGGTGATACCAGAGTGGAAGGATATGGATGGAGGATATCTGAGAGAAAGATATGTGGATACAGGAGAGGAAGACATGTGATATACAGATAGAGAGATACAGGTGATGGATAGATAAAGGAGAGAAAAAGATGGGTGATACAAGAATGAAAGATATGGAGGATACAGGGGAAGACATGGTGGATACAGGAGAGGAAGAGGTGGTGCATATAAGAGAAGAAAATATATGAATATAGAATATAGCATGCAGAGTATTGGCTGTGGCTGCTACACAAACCTGCTAATTACTAACAAAGGACTCTGAAGGATGGCTACAAGGAACAGAAGATGCCCATGTGAACACCAAGATATATGGTAAAAAGGCATCACTAAAAAAAACTGTAAATGTATTTTAACTTTATTTTCATTGCTCTAACTGTCTCTGACTTCAGTTGCCCTTTAAAGGGACACAAAACCTGCCTGTTTAAGGAAACCCAAACATGTTTTTAAATATAATAGCAGCCTACATAGCTAGTTTGAGGGAAAAATCTTGAAATAATGGTTACTATTACATTTCTGATTGGCAGGCAGTTCTAAAGCGAAGACAATGAAAAGTGTGAAACCCAAAGGAATAAGCAGGACTGAGAGATATCGTTAAAATGGTAGTAATATTTTCCATCTTTTCAAAATCATGTATGATAAATAATACATGAAATAAAAGTTTTTTCCACAAAAAGAGAGTGATCTGATATCTGTAAAAAAATTTTTTATTCCCTATGTAGAGACAACTTAGAGACTCCCTCTCTATATTTACAGAAGGGGTGGGGGTGTAAACACAGTGATAAAAATGTATTTGACAGATTCTGTGTCTGCAATAAGACCCATAAAAGTAATTTACTGCACACTCCTCTCGTCGCTGATTCAAAGTGTGTGTGATATAGCTTGTCATGCATTCCTTTATATGCACATTTTTGGTACATTATTGCAAAATAAAATTTGGATACAGATCACTTTCCTACAAACCAGACCTGAAGCCTGTGGGAGAGGGGATCGCTACTCATCTGGCCTGCTGTATGCACCAGTATCCCAGGGCATATATATAGTAAATAAATAATTCATATGTGTTCACATTTGAATGTCTAAAACAAGTTTAAAAACCTGCTTCTAGCTCAGAATTCCAAGAAAAACTGTTATTACACTGCATTCTGGGAAGCTGAGCTGGGACATGCAAATGTGCCCACAAATGCCTCGCTCTTCAATCCATAGCCATTATCAAACACGGCTTCCTTTAAGCTTATGCATGCTGTATTACACAGCTTTAATGCAAAGCCAAGGTTGGATTAAACACAGGCTGATTATCCAATCCATGCACAGCTGTTTCAAGCTTACTGGCTATCATTGTTGTGGACCTTATGAGAAGGTAGTTCTCCACAGCAATCATTTATAATATGGTGTTCAAAAAGCGATAGAAGCCCTCCACCGTACAGTAGTACAGTAAATAAAAAGTACATCTGTGTTCACATTTGAATCTCTAAAACAAGTTTAAAAACCTGCTTCTAGCTCAGAGTTCTGAAAAAAAAACGTTATTACACTGCATTCTGGGAAGTTGAGCTGGGACATGCAAATGTGCCCACAAATGCCTCGCTCTTCAATCCATAGCCATTATCAAACATATAATATATATAAACATATATATATATATATATAAAATATACTACATAGGAAAAAAGCCAACATGTTTTTGGAATGTAAAAATAATAACAATATTATTAATGAATAATCATCTCTCTGTAAATCACTCCACTGGCTTGCCTTAGCCTCAAGAATAAAATTTAAACTCATGACCCTAACTTAGAAAGCCTGCAACAAAAATGCTCCCCTTTACATCTCTGCTCTCATCTCCAAATACTTCCCCACCCGCCCTCTTCGTTCTGCTAATGACCTTCTTCTTTCTACAACTCTTGTCACCTCCACTCACTCCCGCCTCAACTCCTTGCCTCGCTCCAACAGATTATCCTCTTGCCTCAAAAAATGTAAAACCTCACTTAAAACGCATCTCTTTAACGAAGCTTATCACCTTCCACCCTAACACGCTTATCACCTCTCTCTCCCTCTTTTACCACTCACTATACCTTAGATTGTAAGTCCGCGAGTTTCTATCCTATGTATTTTGGGAATTCACCATGGACATTGGATTCCTAGCTCAAAGACAGGACCCTCCTTGCTTTGCTATATGTTAATTCATATTTATCTTTTATCTGAACCTAACTTATGTACAGCGCTCCGGAATATGTTGGTGCTTTATAAACAAACTATAATAATAATAATAATAATAATAATGAAGACCTCTAATTTATTATCTTTTATATGCACTTATTCTGCTGCGGAATCTTCTATTTTTCTGCTAATCAACTACCTGAGATGGGAGGGGACTTTGAATACAGAGATTGCAGTGTCTTCTTATTATTGGCTGTTGCCCCCGCCCCATGCTGTGCTTTCTGTGCATGGAAATAGACTTGTAGACACCTGACTGCTTTTATCTCTTTGCATGTACAGTAATCGTTCCAATATTTGTCCAAATTACAGTTAGTTTACTGTGCAAACTGAGCTCTCCTTGCCAGGCACAGAACATCTGTGTGTGTTAGTGTGGAGGAAATGCACTTGTTTGCATAGACATTTGTCAGCAAATATACCACCCTAAGAGCAGGCCACTCACCTGCACTTTACACAACTGATAATGGAGCTGACGGCTCAAGCAGACGCCTGCTCGTCTTTTAGATTTCATTAGCAGGACGTGGGCTTAACATGGCGCCAGTCCTACTGACTCATTTAATCAATTATGTCAGCCGTGTAAATTGTGTATTGCAAATAAAAAAGGTGCACAGATTATATATTCCAGGTTTAGTGAAAGCATTCTGATGGTGACAAAAAGATCCAGGGCCTGATAATCTAAATCTCTCTTCAGTAATAAATCTGCAGATCATCACACTTGCCAATACTTGACATTACAAAGTGTTCACACCCTATAGGTTAAGGCTCGGCAAATAAAGGATTAGCGACCATAATGGAACAGCTTGCGTGGCCTGACCAGGCAAATAGTTTCTTTGAAAAATTAGGAAATAGTCACGCACCTTTTTGACCTGGGGAAGTTTTGTTAAGGTGATCTTTAATGAAAAGAATTAACATATCTATATTGCTTCCTTCCTAACCCTAACCACAGGACCACTGCAGTTCAAGAAACAACACACTTGTTTGTGAAGTATATGCTAAAATAACAATATTAGTAGCTGTGTAAGCCGTGCACTTCAATGAAGCTGTGAGCTATGCCATGTAGGGTCACTCAAGATGGGCAGGTCACAGCAGAGAGGTCAGAAAAATCTTGGAGAAGGAACCGACAACCCACTCTAGTATCTTTGCTAGGAAAACATTATCAATAAGCGCAACCAGAAACATAACGATATATATGCCTGTGTGTTGCAGTCTATAGGGTAATGAAGAGTCGGACGCAACTGAAAGAGTGAACAACAACAACAAAACCATGGACATAGAATATATTTTAAGAAAAAAATTGATTTTTTTGAAGGCTCTGTTTATGAGTAAAGGAATTATTTGTGTTTGCTACATCACTTCCAAGAGCTGAATAATTGGGGTTCGGTGATGATGGAACAGGCAGAGGTCCAGAGTCATTGTTTGGTCATTGGATAATTGAAATTGACACCACATGCCTTCCCTCTCCCTGGTTCAGAAACAGGACATTGCATCAAAGGATATAAATGCGCCTTTATCATACACAGGGCCTCATTCAATTGCGGGATGTAACTCCATCGCAAATCGCCGATTTGCTGATATCAGGTTACGTCCTCGCACTGCCCTACGTTTACGCTGCTATTCAATTGTCTGGCACCGCAAATAAGTCCCCATTCCCGCTAATCGCAAACCATGCTATGGGCAGTAAGCATTTACATGCTTGAACTATATCGCGGCCGCAAGTCTGTCACTCGTGTTTCAAGCCCGCAAACAAGCACTGTAAATGCAAATATAAATTCTATCCAGCACTGTAAAGCACTGTACATGATGGGGAACACAATGGGCGACATTAGGATTAAAGGCACAACATTCCCAATCACCAAAGTACAATACTTTATTTCACGTTTAATTTCTGCCCAAAGTCCTACGGGCTTGAATGACCTGCAAGCCCTTAACTCGTTATTCAAGCCTGTAGGACTTCAATGAAATATGGAGGTTGGATTCAAAAGTCAGACGGGCTTGGAGGTTGAAGCCGTAGGACTTTAGGATGAAAATTTTAATAAAGTATTTATTTTTGCCGATTTGGGAGTCGAGGAATGTTGAGCTATTAATTCTAAGACCAAACATCAGTTTCACTGCTAATAAAAGTACAGGATTGCTTTTTTATTTGATTATACGATTTGTAAGTAAGCCCTTTGCGACACCTCCTTGGTACAAGTAACCTGTAGTTTGCGTTTAGCCATTTACGTGCTTGGCGGAAGGGTGAATCGGAGCAATTGAATAGCGATTAGGGATCTTTTGCTGCCGCAACTCTTGCGGCCATGAAAGATTAAAGGCTTTGAGGGAAGTAACTTGCGATTAGCAGAATCACAATGGAAAGTAGCACGCAGCACGTAACCCAATCGAAACAATTGAATAACAGAAGGCAATTGAATAGACGGCCCACAGTGTCTACCATTAAATTCGGGCTATGTGGTGAATCGTAGCTCGTCACGTAGCTCGCAAGATTTAAGGCTATTAAATTAGCCTCTTAAAGCAACCTGCAGACGACTTGCTGGTTAAGACGCAACAAGGCCCGAAAATAGCCTACGGTACGTGGAACGTGGAACTTTGCGCCAGTAAATCCTTTGATCTATCAAGCCCATAACTGCTACAATTCCAATCATGCTATTAAATTGCAAGAAAGTCACTCGCGAGCAAGCCCATAACACGCAAATGGAGCCCAAAGCCCAACGAGTGCTGGAGAGGACCCGTAATGAGGGTAAAGTCCAATACGTAGCACTTGAAATGCAAATAAAAACACACCACTGTACTTATAGTAAAAGGGAAAGTGATGTTAGGTCTTAGAATTAATAGCGCAACATTCTCAAGCTCGCAAATAACATGTATAATTTTTGTGTTATATCGATCCCGGCAATCAATGTGTTAATACATATACTGTAACTCGCATGTGATAGAATATCATATTCATCATCAATATTGCACTACATCTGGAATGTGGATCCGATCATAACTCGTAATTGAAACTCATTAAAAATTTGGAATTCCCACCTGCATTTTTCAGTGACATCATTCTGATTATCTCTGTTGCCATTGGCTCCATCTCAACTCGTAACTACGAGGTAGACTAATTGATCCTGTTCACGGCCGCACATCAGACGACTGAAAAATGGTTTACGAACTTCGAATTTAATGTGGCTGCTAGTCCCGTACAAAGTTGTGTGCATCCAACCTCTCAATTACTACTACTCCTGTCCCCTTGTTATGGCTCACAGACAGACATGGAAATAGGAATTTAAAAAATAAATAACATTCTGAGAACAACAGGATTCCTAAAACAATAGGGAATGATTTGAAGACAGAAGATTCAAGAATTTTAAATGACCAATGTGGTCAATTGTTATGAATATATATTCTTTAAAATAAATAAATAATAATGGTAAACATGTTTTAAGAAATGCAAATAAATAAAAAAATGCAGCTTTTTCATTGTAACTATTATATGCAAGTATTCTTTCATGCAGGGTTCCATGTGCTTTCTGAGTCTCTGCCTGCTACTTTCTCAGGAAGGCGTGTCCTTGTAAACTAATGCTTTACATTGGTTCTTTTGAAAGAACATTGTGCATGGAAGCTTTCTTTCTACATTTAGAGTCACTTCCCACCTAGGTAAGTTGACCAGCAGAAACCAAAATGGTAGATTGCGCCTCAGCATAATTACATATAAAAGGTAATAAATTAGAAACTTTATTATTACGTTTTTATATTATAAAATTATTTCTGTATTTCAAGTGAAGTTCCTCGAAATAGTATATTTGAAATTTATGACTACAATGGTTCCACCTAAAAACAGGTTGCTGTTATATGTAAGTACACTTATAGAAGATCAAATACATGTGTAATTTATTCCACTTGTTTTTTTATCGTTACAAGACCTCTGTATGTAAGGGGATATGAGGTGCTGAAGATCATGAATCTGACATAGTATGATTGCTGCCAATGGTGATAACCTTTCTACTCAAACATGGAACAACAACCGGCAAAGAGCCCTATCAAATTCCAAGCCAGTAACTCCAACGTGAAGCTCGTAACGGCTGCGTGCTTGAAATTTAGCCGAGTTACGGTGCTATTAATTTAGAAAGGCTGCAAGCTACAAGCTATAAACCATTTGTCGAAGGTAATAAATTAAGCAAGCCTGTAGTTACGGGTTTAGATGGAGCCAATGGAAACAGAGATTGTCAGCATTGCGTCACAAGAAAATGGAGGATGGATTTCAAACTCTTATGGGGTTGAATTACGAGCTACGAGCGCAACCACATTCTAGTCAAAATGCAATATTAATAAATCTGCAAATATGATATTCTATCACATATGAGTTACAGTATTGCCGGGATCAATATAAGACAAAAAACATACATGAAATCAAGTATTTTTCTGAGGTGATTTACGGGCTTAAGAATGTTGTGCTATTAATTCGAAGACCAAACATCATTTTCCCTTTTAATAAAAGTACAGTAGTGTGTTTTTTTTTGCATTACAAGCGCTACATATTTGACTTTGCCATCTTGCGGGTCCTCTCCAGAGCAAGTTGGGCATTGGCTCCATTTGCGTGTTACGAGCTTGCTCGCGAGTTTGCTCTGACTTTGTTGCAATTTAATAGCGGTTACGGGCATGACAGATCAAAGGATTTACGGCCACAAAATTAAAGTTGCTCAACGCGTAGGTTTTTCTTGGCCTTGCTGCGTGTTAACCAGCAAGTCGTTTGAGGGCTGCGTTACGGGGCTAATTTAATAGCAAAAAGTCCTAAGATCTTTGTTACAGGCTGCGTTTTAACACAAAGCCAGAATTTAATGTGGCTGAAAGTAGGCAAATTTCATAACTTTTGCATAGTTAGATAACATTATTTAGGTGTGCTTTTTAATAGACAATTAAGTAGTATTAGTGTAGGTGGAACTTGAGCTTTAAGTAATATCTAAAACCCAATTTAACATAACGCATAGTAAATACATGGAATAAAGTGGGATGGTACATAAACATATAGCAAAGTAAAGCAAGAGTTTTCCTGGATATGCATAAAATGATCATTAGAGTTAATTATATTTACAGCTACTTATGGAGATAAGAGAACTGGCAGGCTAGATGGGCTTATTTGTTTTCATTTGCCGCCTCCAAGTTTCTATACTTAAAGGTGCACTGCAGCACTCATACATTCAGATTTTATTTATTTATTCAATAACTGATTCCCAATAAAAGTATTCAAAGCAAATAAATTCAATCTAGTTTTTAAAATTACATAGTTACATAGTAATTAAGGTTGAAAAAAGACTTTCAGTCCATCAAGTTCAACCTTTTAAGATCTCCTCTGATCTGCAATATGCGGATTCAATATTAATTAATTAGTTGTTAATTAATTATTAATCAATTATTTAATTATTTTTTGTTATTTTATTTTTAATTATTAATTAATCCAGAGGAAGGCAAACAGAAAAAAAAAACAAGTGAGACTTAGCCAATTGTCTCAAATGAAAAAAAAAAATTCCTTCCTGACCCCAGATACTGGCGATTGGATTTCTCCCTGGATCAATACTGTCTCTCTAATTATCCATGATAACCCTGAATTCCCTTTTTAATTAGAAATAAATCCAGTCCCCTTTTAAAATTGTCTATCGAATCCGCTGTCACCACCTCCTCTGGTAGAAAATTCGACAGATTAACCACCCTTACTGTGAAGAACCATTTTCTTTCTTTAAGGTGGAATCTTTTTACTTCTAACCTCAAGGAATGTCCTCTCAGTTGAAAACCTCTTTGCACAAAAAGCTCCCTTGACAGATCTTTATACTGAGCCTGGATGTATTTATATAAGGTAATCATATCTCCTCTTAGACGCCTTTTTTCTAGAGAAAATAAGTTTAATTTGGTTAGTCTTTCTTCATAACTTAGCCCCTCCATTCCCCTTATTAGTTTTGTTGCCCTCCTCTGTACCTTTTCCAGCTCTAAAATGTCCTATTTATGAAGTGGTGCCCAACATTGTACTCCATATTCCAAATGAGGGTGTACTAGAGATTTGTATAGTGGCAGAATTATATTTGCTTCCCTGGGTTCTATACCCTTCTTAATACATGCTAATATTTTATTTGCCTTTGCAGCTGCTGCTTGGCTTTGAGCACTGTTACCTAGGTGGCTGTACACAAGCACTCCCAAATCCCTTTCAATATCTGATACACCTAGATTTGCTCCATTAAGATTATAAATTGCATGGCTACTTTTCCTTCCCAGATGCATAACTTTACATTTATTTGTATTAAATCTCATCTGCCATTTAGATGCCCATTCTTCAATTTTATGTAAATCCCTTTGTAGGGAAAGCACATCATTATCTGATTTAATTACCTTGCACAACTTTGTGTCATCAGCGAAAATGGAGACACCGCACTCCAATCCTACCTCTAAGTCATTAATAAATATGTTAAAAAGGAGAGGACCTAATACTGAACCCTGAGGAACCCCACTTACCACATTAGTCCAATCAGAGCATGTTTCATTTACAACAACCATTTACTTCCTGTCTTTTAGCCAGCTCTCAATCCATGAGCAGATATTTACTGCAATTCCTGTATCTCTTAGTTTGCACAATAGTCTCCCAAGTGGCACTGTATCAAAAGCCTTTGCAAAATCCAAAAAGACTACATCCACTGAGTTGCCTTGATCCAGGTTCCTACTAACCTCCTCATAGAAACTAATTAGATTTGTTTGACATGACCTATCCCTCATAAATCCATGTTGACTCCTACTTATAATCCTGTTCAAATAGACATATTCTTGTATGTTATCCCTTATTAACCCTTCTAAAAGCTTCCCCACTACAGAAGGCTCACAGGTCTATAATTCCCCGGATTTGCTCTTGCTCCCTTTTTAAATATAGGTATCACATCTGCTTTTCTCCAGTCATCTGGTAGAGACCCTGTTTTGAGTGAATCTTGAAAAAATAAATATAAATTAAATGCATTTGAACTTCAGTTTTTAAGAGCTGTTTCTCTCCATCCCCTTTGAGGTGGTTTGCCTAGGAACATGTCTTAAATTGCTATTTGACTAGTTTAGGTTTGTCTGCAGTGGATGATCCTCCTATGTGTACAGCCTCCCGGGCAGATTTTATCCCAAACTCTGCATGGATAGAAGTCTGAAATACTGAAATTCAAATTCAAATTTTAAAGGCTACTTTGAAGGTAGGAGGAGACTTTAATTTGTGTTCATTGTAATCTCTATATAGTATTTCTCAGCATTTCATTGACACAAAAATGATCAACACCTAAGAAGCTGAAAATTTGCTTCAGTACATTGGAGCATTAGGATCAGGAATCTCAAACTGGTAGATACAACTACATTTTTAGGCAAATAAATGCTCCTATATTCATCCAAAAATTCAATATCAGTCACAAAACAGACAGAAACAGACAAGTTATTTGCTTAATTACCTTTTAGTGAATCATCAGGAAAGGGACAAAAAAGACCTTGGTCACCAGAACTGGAGTTACCCCATGTTTAATGGAAGGCGACTCCCCTTTTATACAATAATTCCTTTGCTCCTCTATAGCTTCTGCCATCACCACTCCTCAGTAAAGGTAAAGTTCTGGTTAATTTTATATTTAATGTATCAGTTTTGGGTCTGGGAATGGATTATTCCAATTTTAGTTAATTCCTATGGGAAAATGTGATTCTATATTCACCCGTTTCAGTATCCATCCGCCCCTCAGGACAAATATATTGACAAATATATCGGTTTAACTGTATATTGATGTGTATCTCAGAAGGACATTCTCCGTACATGTGCCAAGTGTTTTCTTCCAGGCCTTGGCCAAAATTGCTCTCTTTGTTTTAGAAATAGATTCTAGAAAGGATTAATATTTCAAGCCAAAAGAAGTCCAGCAAAAGAAACCCCAAATGTGAAATTTGAGGATAAAATCTAAGAGGTTATGTCAGAAAATAATAGTTTATTATTATTATTATTGTTTATTTGTAACACGCCAACATATTCTGTAGCGCTATACATGGGTTACGAACAAGGCAAAATATAATAGCAGTATTAACATGTTGCAAAGGATGGAGGGCCCGGTCTTTGAACTTAGAATCCAGTGTCCCAAGTGCTTTCCCCAAAGCACCTTGCAAGATTGAAAACTCATAAATGTACTTGTTGGTTACATGGAATAAGACAACTCAATAGTTTGGTATGTGGGATGGTGCCCTCTTGTGCCATTATAGAGGAGAAATATCCAGAACCAAAATACCTGGCAAATCTCACCAGCAACCCCCAGATGTATGTTTACCTGGGCACATTGAGCAAGGGGCTCATGCAGAGGAGACTTGCCTGGTATTTCAGTTCTGGCCTTTTTTTGTACATATAGCAACGTCCTGGATGTCCCGGTATTAGTTATATACTGTAAATAAGCAAACATGCTTGCTATAGCAAGGCTCATCCATTTCACAACTGTTTTTTTTTTTTTGCTATGTGCCTAAATAGAGCCCTATTCAATTGGCAGAATCGCAATTTAATAAGGAAACTGTTAATCTCTATATAGCAAGTAGCAATGTTTCCATAACTGACAGCAGGTGGCGCTATATAACCACAAAGGAAGTCTGGGGCCCTTAATGAAATACATTTATCATGTGGAGTGAATGCTAAAAATGGCTATTTTTATAGATTTCTTCAGCGCAGCACTTGTAGATATAGATATAAAGAATCTTGATATACTTTTAATACTCGCAGAGACTGATATAATTTCGTGACTTTATTTAATATTGTCATTCCAGTGTTATATTATTTGCTAAACTCTGGATTTAATAATAGTTGTTCTGCTGTTTTCAATGCAGCTAACAAATCATTATTTAAAAACTGTATAAAAAGTCATAGAGGTACATATATTAAACAAAGGTCTGCATCAATCTGCAAATTCTATACTTTGATAAACAAGAAGGTTGCTGTGAGTTCGGCCTCAAGGGCCAACAACAGTCCAGGATATAAGTATCTCTCTGTGTATTCAGGTTCTCTCAGCCTTACCACACATGTATTACTCAGCATCTGTAAAGGGACATGGAAGGTTTCTGGATTTCATTAGGAATACAAAATACCAAGTATCTATTTACACTTTATGTATTTAAGATTTGCTTATAAGCTCACTTTTTTCTCTGCCTAAAACAGTTCCTAATTGGTTTCTCCCTTCTGCAGCTCATGAAGAGAGTGCTATTTTAATAGTAACCAAACAGTGGCAATATTCTGTTTGAGAGAGGTTGCTGATTGTAATACTGATTGCTAATGCATTTCACAGTCTGTATATTCATGAGCTGCACAAAATGAAGTACTTAAAAGTCAATAGATACAAATGATATTGCTAGTGAAATCCTAAAAACGTACCATGCCTCTTTCATTTTAATTGATCCACCTGTGCCACGGCAAAGATGTATTTAAATCCTGTCCTGTTGGAGGCCCTGGTAAGGACAGAGTTGCCTACAACTTTTCTAGATATTCTGACATTACAATGTATTCAGGGAGATAGACATAGTATTTGACATAATGTCTAGATATTCACAGTTTCTATAAGATAGTATTTGAAAATATTGAAAACATTATTAAGTTAAGACAATGGCCAAACCTCACTAAGCTTTAGAGAAAATAACATGTGGTTTGCTAAGACTGTAATGACATTTTGCTATAAGAAAGTCAATAGAAAAAAAGCCCCAGTGAATCGTTACATAATCCCTATGAAGTTTAGTGAACTTTGACTTAACAGTGTTCTCAATATTTGCAACCTTATTAAATTGCGATTTGGCAAATTTAAAAAGGCTCTCTATTAGCACAGAGCATATTTTTTTTACAGAATTTAGTGAAGACCTTGCTTTTGGATAGAAGATCACTAACTAAAAGCTTCTGTAAAAAAATATGCTATCTGCTTAAACAGAGCCCTTTTCAATTTGCCAAATTGAAATTTAATAAGGCTGTTGAGATATACAGTGGATATAAAAAGTCTACACACCCCTGTTAAAATGTCAGGTTTCTGTGCTGTACAAAAATGAGACAAAGATAAATCATTTCAGAACTTTTTCCACCTTTAATGTGACCTATAAACTGTACAACTCAATTGAAAAACAAACTGAAATCTTTTAGGTGGAGGGAAGAAAAATAAAAAATAAAAATAATGTGGTTGCATAACCCTCTTATAACTGGGGATGTAGCTGTGTTCAGAATTAAGCAATCACATTCCAAATCGTGTTAAATAGGAGTCAGCATACACCTGCCATCATTTAAAGTGCCTCTGATTAACCCCAAATAAAGTTCAGCTGCTCTAGTTGGTCTTTCCTGAAATTTTCTTAGTCGCATCCCACAGCAAAAGCCATGGTCCACAGAGAGCTTCCAAAGCATCAGAGGGATCTCATTGTTAAAGTTATCAGTCAGGAGATGGATAAAAAAGAATTTCCAAGGCATTAGATATACCATGGAAGAAAGTGAAGACAGTCATCATCAAGTGGAGAAAATATGGTACAACAGTGACATTACCAAGAACTGGAGCTCCCTCCAAAATTGATGAAAAGACGAGAAGAAAACTGGTCTGGGAGGCTGCCAAGAGGCCTACAGAAACATTAAAGGAGCTGCAGGAATATCTGGCAAGTACTGGCTGTGTGGTACATGTGACAACAATCTCCCATATTCTTCATATGTCTGGGCTATGGGGTAGAGTGGCAAGACGAAAGCCTTTTCTTACGAAGAAAAACATCCAAGCCAGGCTATATTTTGCAAAAACACATCTGAAGTCTCCCAAAAGCATGTGGGAAAATGTGTTATGGTCTGATGAAACCAAGGTTGAACTTTTTGGCCATAATTCCAAAAGATATGTTTGGCGCAAAAACAACACTGCACATCACCAAAAGAACACCATACCCACAGTGAAGCATGGTGGTGGCAGCATCATGCTTTGGGGCTGTTTTTCTTCAGCTGGAACTGGGGCCTTAGTTAAGATAGAGGGAATTATGAACAGTTCCAAATACCAGTCAATATTGGCACAAAACCTTCAGGCTTCTGCTAGAAAGCGGAACATGAAGAGGAACTTTATCTTTCAGCATGACAACGACCCAAAGCATACATCTAAATCAACAAAGGAATGGCTTCATTAGAAGAAGATTAAAGTTTTGGAATGGCCCAGCCAGAGGCCAGACCTGAATCCGATTGAAAATCTGTGGGGTGATCTGAAGAGGGCTGTGCACAGGAGATGCCCTCGCAATCTGACAGATTTGGAGTGTTTTTGCAAAGAAGAGTGGGCAAATCTTGCCAAGTCAAAATGTGCCATGCTGATAGACTCATACCCAAAAAGACTGAGTGCTGTAATAAAATCAAAAGGTGCTTCAACAAAGTATTAGTTTAAGTATGTGCATACTTATGCATCCATATTATTTTATTTTTATATTTTTTCTTCCCTCTACCTAAAAGATTTCAGTTTGTTTTTCAATTGAATTGTACAGTTTATAGGTCACATTAAAGGTGGAAAAAGTTCTGAAATGATTTATCTTTGTCTCATTTTTTTACAGCACAGAAACCTGACATTTTAACAGGGGTGTGTAGACTTTTTATATATATATATATATTTAATACAACAATTGTTTCACATATGGTGGGCTAAGAGTGATAGAAGCCCTCCACCGTACAAAGTACAGTAGTACAAATAAGGAATAGTACATTAGTGATTCTATTTGAATGTCTAAAAATAAGTTGATGAAAACTTATTTCCTGCTCAAATTTCTCAGAAATACAGTATATGCACTGCATTCTGGGAAAACTGGGCGGGACATGCAAATGAGGCCACATAATGCACCATCACTCTGTCAATCCAAACCATTTTAAACATGGCTCCTTTTAAGCATATGCTTACTGTATTTCACAGTTTTAGACATAGCAATGGATGGATTTTTCACAAACCAGGTCACTTAACCACATACAGTACTGTTTCACGGTTATTGCTTATCCTCAGTATGGTGTGAGTGCCTGGTTGTGTGGTGATTGTTGTAGAGAGTAGTTATATACAGCAATTGTTTCACATATGGTGGGCTAAGAGTGATAGAAGCCCTCCACCATACAAAGTACAGTAGTACAAATAAGGAATAGTACATTAGTGATTATATTTGAATATCTAAAAAAAAGTTGATGAAAACTGATTTCCTGCTCAAATTTCTCAGCAATACAGTATATGCACTGCAGTCTGGGAAAACTGGGCGGGAAATAAATACTTTAAATATAATCAAATTAAATGTAGTTTATGTGAGCTTTGTAGAGGAAGCCAATAGTGTGTTAGGAAAAGAAGCCAGCTGGACCCCACTCAGTGATTCCTATTAAGCAGATTTAGAATTGAAACACTCTGAAACCAAATGGCCTGAAATGCCCTGGGATTCATAAATATTTCATACTTTATAGGCAAAATGCATCAGCTATGGGAAAAAAATAATACAGTCTTATATAACTAAAATAATGACATACATTTGCAATGAACAGCATGAGTTATTACAAATATTGCAATAATTTAATAAACACCAATTTATTTTCCTCCCCTTTGTTTGTGGAGGAACATAATAACCCATATTGAGCTAAGAAATAGCTGTGTAACCTAAGTGAGCTGGAGGGGAACCAATTAGAGGACACTGCAAAATTGAATGTGGTGTGGCTGGAAGCTACCGAAACTTGGCTAAAAACGTACTGGCCTTGAATAGCGCTCTATATAAGCATATACAATTTTTTACAGAAGTTTTTACTTAGTGAACTTCTATCCAAAAGCAAGGTCTTCACTAACTAAAAACTTGCGAGAGAGCTTGCAGTCCACACCAATTTCAAATGTTTCCGTATTTAGATTCTCCTGTTGTGGACACAATCATATTTTCTCTGCAGGATTATTCTTATATCCCTCCAGTGTTCACTAAAAACACCAAAAAAGATTTACAGCAGAGCCTGAATTTCCAGATTTTGAGCGTTAACTACAAAATTCATAATTACGTTCTCTGCGTCTTCGCCATCACAAAATCAAGACATACCTTACAAGTATTCATTTTTTTCTTTTCCACACAATGCAACCCCCACAACTTTTTTAAGAAGATTATCAAGTCATCATAGTCTGCAACCGAAACATCGACTTCCAATAGACGAATCTATCTCAAACATCCCATCTGTCTTCACTCAGACCAGTCGCTTGGCTCTTTTTCCTCCTTCACCATCTCCTCTTCTATCATACTTGCGTTTTGCACCCCGGAGAGTTCACTAAATCTCAATGCCAAACGATTTATCTCCCAAGGCAAAGCATCTTCTTGAAAAAGGATCACTTCATACTGATGTTCCCATCCACCAAGACAAGGAAGCACCCGCTCTCCATCACCTACTATCCATCCCAAGCTCGGAAATTGGAAAGAAGTGTGGCTTATATTTGGGCCAATGCGGTACACAAATACATATATATATATAACTAAATAGCAGCCAATTCCTCTCAATATCCAACCCCACACAGTACTCACCCCTCATGGCATCCATCCCTAAACAGCACCTAATCTCTCTCAGCACCGACCCCACCCAGCCCTTGTTCTCTCACCTCTTCCATGACACATCTCTAGTGTACTGAACTGCTATACACTGCCACCTCTTGAAGCTTCAGTAGCAATGCTTTTATTTAAACAGCCACGGACCAATTTCCAGCTGGGGGTGTGAGGCCAAAGATGCCCATGTGGCCCAAGGAGGGTGTGGTAGGTGGGGCTCCATCGAGGCCCCTATACTATAGAAGGGGGGCCTGTAAACTACTGGGAGGGCTAGATGCATTGCACAGTCTGCACCACTGGTAACTCCATCCATATTGTCTGCGATCGGGTTACGTTGCCGCGTTGGCCTACATTTATGCTGCTATTCTATTGGCCGAGCGCTAAGTGAGCCCTCCATCCCGCTGATCGCTTGTACATGATGTCGACCGCAAGGCTGTAACTCGTGTTTCAAGGCCGCAATCTTGGAGCATTGTAAATGCAAATATCAATTCAAGACATCACTGTCAAGCACTGTAAATGTTGGGGAACACAATGGGTGACAAGGGTTAATAGCACAACATTCTCAAGCTTGCACATCGCCAAAATCTAATACTTTTTTTCATGTTTATTTTCCATCCCAAGTCCTACGGGCTTGAATGACCAAGGCTGTAACTCGTTATTCAAGCCTGTAGTCCTTAGAGAAGAAATGGAGGTTGGATTCAAAAGTCCTACATGCTTGGAGGTTGAGGTGGTAGGACCTCTGACAGGAAATTACTTTATTTTTTTAGACGATGTGCGAGCTTGATAATGTTGTACTTTTGATTCTAATGTCACCCATTGTGTTCCCTATCATTTACAGTACAGGATGGCTTTTTTATTTGCTTATTTGCTTAATAAGTGCTACTATTTGTAAGTAAGCCCTTTGCGACACCTCCTTGGTACAAGTAAGCTGTGGTTCACGTTTAGCCAGCTTGACGGAAGGGTAATCAGAGCAATTGAATCGCGATTAGGGGTATTTTGCGCCCACAACTCTCGCAGCCGCAAAAGATCAAAGGCTTTGACGGAAGATAGCTGCAATGGATCACAGCTCGTGGGACGTAACCCGATCGGGCAATTTAATAGCAAAGTAGCTTGCGATCACCACTTGCAGTCACGTTTCTCAAAAAGGCCTATTGTGTGCATGAGCTGCGAGAGCAGACCTTTGTAGGGTTTGTTTGAAATGTTTTAGTGAGTAAAAACAGACAAACACAAACCATCAGTGAGTCCACTAATTTACATTGATTGTAGAACATACATAACTGGGGTGGTATAACACATGGCAAAATTAATATAATACTGCATGAAAGAAAAACACTTTCGGAAAGCTCAGTAATGAAGTCTAGAAAACAATTTAAGTGGAGATGATACTTTTTAATGATTAATTGAGTATGATTTGATTGCAAGCTTTCAAGGTCATTGAAGTTTGCAAATGAAATCTGAAAATCTGAAAATCTTGCAGTCTAGATTAGACTGAAACTGACCACACTGTAGGTAAGGTTCACACCGTCTTATCAGTGAAAAAAGGACGCCTTTGAAGCACTGGGTGGTAAAAGTTTGCTAAGTGGTAGCACTGCCTGAATATGTTTTCCCAGATCTTTCTTCTCTTTCTGCCCTGAAGTTCACCATTAATATTGTGTCCCTTTTTTGTATGATATATCTGCCAATACTATCTACCTAAACACACCATTTTTCTGTTTCCCTCAGTTACCTAAACATAAGTAACTTTTTTTCATATCAATTTTTTTAGAATTGTCTTTATTCTTTGTCTTATTTGATTTAAAAAGCTGTCTTTTATAATAATGCTAATTTATATATCCTCTCACTCTTATTTAACCCAGGGATACCTGAAGTTCCATAACTGTGTTTGACACCATCACTTCCACTGGAAGGCTGTTCCAGTTGTCTACTACTCTTTCTGTAAAGGAGAGCTTTTTCACATTACTCCTAAATTGGCCATCTTCCAATTTCAGATCATGGTCTCTTGTTCTTGCATCCAGATTGTTTATATACAGTAGACCAGGGGTGTCCAAACTCGGTACTGGAGGGCCATACACATGCTTGGATTTAATGATAAACCTGCTGTGCACAGGTGAGTCAATCACTTCTTCAGTCATTCTGATTGCCTCACCTGTGCGCAGAAAGGATATATTCACATCCAGGCCTGGTTGCAGCCCACCAGGACCGAGTTTGGACACCCATGCAGTAGACTCTTAGTTAGCCGCCGCCCATGGGGATTGGTAGATGCCAGATAAATGAAGTTTCTGGTTGCTTGAGGGTTACTATTAAGAACTAGATTAGTTGCACATAGGATGCTCTGCTAAGTATATTTGTCAGTGAGGGCTGTTCTAGCAGCAGCAGCTTTCACTCCTCACTTACACACAGGTACGGTCGGCTCGAGTGTGCGGTGCTGAACCTGGGAAATGTAACACCAACACTGCCCTGGCTCAGTCACTCGTGCCTGCCTGCTTCCAGGTAAAACTGAATTGCAGAGATGTACAGTGGATGAAATCTAGGTGCCGGTAAGCATTTTGTGGCATGACAACCTGGCTCCTGGCATTTGTTGAGCAAAATACAATTTTATTTTTATTTAAAGCACATGATTCTACTTTTTTTCTGATTGCTTGAGAGTTCTGTTTGCTTGAGTTCTGGTTAACTGAGAGTCTACGGTATTAAGAAGTATTTTTGTTCAGGCTAATAACTAGTCTTACATTCGCCCAGTAGAGGATGATAGGCAGACCATTAGAATGTTAGGGCCTCATTCAATTCCCTAATTTGTACGAAAAAGTGGTCAGTAACATTACTTAGCTATTCAATTGATTATTTTTTTTATGATTGCGAGTGAGCTACTCGTAAGGCCCACTTGCAACCTGTAATTGCAAATTACTACATGCTCTGCCATTGATTTTCAGACATTAGTAATATTACTAATTTTCAAAGATTTTCACTAAGTCAATGGGAACTTTATTGAGCACTCGCGAAATACGTATGACTCTTAAATAATGGATTTTCAAAGAAAATATTTATGTTCACTGAAGTGCAGCCACAAATGGGTTTAAAAGCCTCTCTGAGACCTGCAAAAGCAGTTAAAGAGACAGTAAAGTACTAAAAAAAAGAACGTAAGTGCATTAGAATTTCTTGCTCAACAATCCAATAGGCACAAATGTGCAATTTAAAATATATATATTTTAATAACTATGCTTGTGTCGTTCATATCAGCAAACCCACGTGGGCTACAACATATGCTCCAATGTATTGTCTATTAAAGGGCTCACCCTATGTGCATAATTGACATATTTAGTGGCAAAAAATGATAAAAAATGTACTCAATTTACTTTTATATATACAATATCATGATATTTGTGTTTTATATTGGTTCCTAGGGCTGTGTCTCATTAGTAATTTAAGTAAAATGCAGGGTTTGGTGTAAAATTACGTGTAGACACATAATTCTGCACCTTTCATTTTTACTGACAAGACATGGCTTAACATATTTCGAGTGAGATATATAATATTATGAGTGACGGCAATTGAATGTGTAACATTACTGGAAAAAAAGTTCCTGCAGTTGAAAAACCTAACTACGAATTAAAAGTCTTGAATTGAATGAGGACTTTAATCAGAAGTGAATCAGAATTTTGTGCCTTGCCAAAATCTCACCACCATCTCAACCTTTCAGTTATTTAAGTTATTTCATTATAAATGTCAGGTATTATACATATTTTTAAATTAAACTGAACATTTGAGAAACACATTAATATACAGTAAGATTTTACAAACTCCTAATAAGCCATGACAGAGCTTTGATAACTATAGACTGCCCAGATTATTGTCATAATAGCACCGAACAGCAGAAAGCATTATCACATGAATGGACAAATCAGGTTTATGATAAGTCTAAAGGAATGAAGGAAAAAACCGAGGCATTGAATCTAAAGGGTGATTAGATCAATCATACAGACAAGTCAAGAGGCAGCATGTCTGATTACAGTATTATTGCCTCTTGGCTTGTCTCCTTATTTAATGTTAATCCCTTTGAAGTGTTTTCAGAAAAAGCTCAAGGAAATCTTCAGATTGTGGCTGAGGTGATTCATATGAAAATAGCTTAGTTGAGAAGGAAGATATTAATGGTCCACTGCATTTCAGGAAAAAAGACACTTATTTGTCAAGTATGTACCAAATTAACAATATTAGCAGCTGTTTAAACTGTGGTCAGAAACCATTTTTGATGAAAATTCCAATTTTCCAGCACTCTTTTTATGAGTTAATGAATCCATTTTGTGTTTGTTAGCACAGAAAGGGTGTTAAGTTGAATTTGAATTCAATTGACAGCACATTTCTCCCCTCAGTGGCCCAGATGCAGATTTCTTGCTTCACCAAATGCAATCATACATCTTCAGTAAATGGCCCCTGTCATGACATTATTTAGTGACATACATTGTTTAGTGACCAATAATTATGGATATGGCCAAGGGCGCATGCCATTGTTGAAATGTAATTATGTGTTGTCTGTACATTGTTATCTTGTATCCTAGTTATAATATGTTATAGAGGAAAAATGTGATAAAGAACAGAATATATGTAGAAATGGTGAAAATGCTCTGCACAGAAGCTTAACTGCAGAACATTGCATCTGCACATATTCAGGCCTTGATTCAAGGCAGATGACTGCTTCTTAGGAGGCCTGAGCAAACACTTGAGATTAACAACAAGGTTTTTTGCCATAGCTATAGACACCTGTCATGTAATCTAGACATCTAGTGAATTTTATCTCAAGGGCTTCTATAGCAACCAAGGTCGCAAGGCAGATGTGCTGACATCACCCACATACACAAAGGTACACAAGGGTGTGGTATGGGAGATGTATAAATATGTTGGTTCTATGATTCAATAAATGTTCAGTTTTAGTTTCACATATCCACAGTGTAAAGCTGTTTTTGAGTTTGTATCCTGAATTGGGGAGCGGTCTTGTAACCTGTATACAGTATTCTCTGCCTGTACCATTGGGTGTTGTCCTCTTCAGATACCATCTTTTGTGCTACAGAGAACAAGAACTACACAATTCTGCTGGGATAGATTTGAACTAGGTTCATATTAACCCCCCTTGAAGATGCAGATTGTGACAGCCCCTCACTCACATGTATCATGGATTTCACCAGCTATATGGCTTTTTCTGCATTTTCAAAATAAATTATTTTTTCCATTGTACATTGGTCCTTTAAATTTGGTAAAAATTCTAATATATATAGGCAGTGGGTGAGCGGGTCCAATTTTCTCTTATCTTAAATGGATATTGTGGTAAGGTGCAGTGAGTTTCTCTATGTTAGGGCCACATTTAATATTACAGTTTGTACAGTCTACAGCATTAACGCAGTGTTATTAGAGAAATTGTTTTAGGACTCTCCAACCATTTATTTGAGAGCTTATATTACATCATTTTAAGAGGTATATCCGATTTTCCAGACAGAAACAGTTAACATTTTATGGGCCCATGTTTATATCGGCATATTTTGGTGTGCAATAAACTTTCTTTTTTTACCTTTGTATATTCAGTAATGCTAGTGTTATGCGACTAAGGAAACTATGTATGACTTTATTGGTGAAAATTCTAATATGTATGTTTTATTGATTGCTTTAAAGTGAAGTAAATGATAAAAGATAGCAAAGTGAACATCTCTGTTTGTGCAGATGATTGTGTCCATTTATTTTATCATCCGTGCTTCATGTTTGAATATACAGACAAGGAGCAAAATAAATCAGCCCTTGTGTCCACTAGCCGCTCTCTGTGCCAGTGTTACAGTGTACCTGCCAAATATCTGTTTCAGCGTTGCCATGTACCTGTCATTTACCTGTACTAGTAATGCTCTGTACCTCCAGGTAGTGAATCTCTTGCCCTCTGGATTCCTGCTATTGCATGGTCTTCTTGATGTGCCTTCCAGCCTGATAACCATTTGCTCAACCTCTTCTTGTCTGGTCCTAAATAAACACTGTCCGCCATTCATCATCACTACTCTCTGGCTCTGGCACCCCTGTACTGTATTTTGACAGAGCCACTATAGTTCTATCCCTATGTGTGATCAGGCTTCAGGACTCACCATTACATTCCCACTCCACTAAGGAGTTCACGGTATCTTTCACTGTAGCTGCAGTAAACCAACTGGAGATTAAATTGACAAATTACTCACATGTATGAATAAATGACTAAACTTGAAAATGCTCTTAATTACTCTCCCTGAAATTCATCTTAATATTGACCCTGATGAAGTTACAAGTAATAAAATTCATCCAGCAAGCATGTCAGCACATTATGGTCGTAGTCACCTCCATAGTGACATTATCAGGACTCAATCGATCTTTCAATTCAAGCTGTAGATATGATCAAATAAGATTTGAAATGTTGCTGGTTTTCCTCTCATGCACATACGAAGATGAATCAATTAAAGCTCAGTCGGTGTTGACATCATATGTTGTCGAAACCAACATGATGGCTTTTTATCTGTAGTATCAAATATAATAGATGTTAAACTGCGATTCGTCGTCACGCTTGCGACAAACTCAGTTTGATAACCGAGCATACGTATTGCACAACGGCCTGAGCATGCGCATAGCGTCGAGGTGGCCCACTCAGGCGCATTGGAGGAGGAGGGGAGATACCCCGGTAAAGTGGGGGAAGACATAGAGGAGAGGGGGGAGAGACACAGGGCAGGGAGAGGAGTGGGGCGAAACACAGGGCAGGGAGAGAAGGGGGATGAGACACAGGGGAGGGGAGAGACACACAGGGATGGGAGAGGAGGGGGGTAGACACACAGGGGAGGGGGGGAGAGACACAGAGAAGGTGGGGGGTGGGACACAGGGGAATGAGAGGGGGAGAGACACAGAGGAGGGGGGAGAGACACAGAGGAGTGAGAGGAGTGGGGAGGAGAGACACAAAGAAGTGAGAGGAAGGGGGGAGAGACACAGGGGAGTGAGAGGAGGGAGGAGAGACACAAAGGAGTGAGGGGGAGAGACACAGGGAAGGGAGACGAGGGGGAAAGAGACACAGGGGAGGGGGGAGACAAACAGCGGTGGGAGAGGATGGGGTAGACAAAAGGGGAGGGGGGAGAGACAGAGAGGAGGGGGGGGGGGAGAGACACAGGGGAATGATAGGGGGAGAGACACAGGGGAGAGGGGAGATACACAGGGGTGGGATAGGATGGGGTAGACACACAGGGGAGGAGGGAAGAGACAGAGAGGAGGGGGGAGAGACACAGGGGAATGAGAGGGGAGAGACACAGAGGAGGGGCAGAGACACAGGGGAGTTAGAGGAGGAGGGAGGAGAGACACAAAGGAGAGAGAGGAGGGGAGGAGACACAGGGGAGTGAGGGGGGGAGAGACACAGAGGAGAGGGGATATACACAGGGGTGGGATAGGATGGGGTAGACACACAGGGGAGGAGGGAAGAGACAGAGAGGAGGGGGGAGAGACACAGGGGAATGAGAGGATGAGAGACACAGAGGAGGGGCAGAGACACAGGGGAGTTAGAGGAGGAGGGAGGAGAGACACAAAGGAGTGAGAGGAGGGGAGGAGACACAGGGGAGTGAGGGGGGAAATACAGGGGAGTGAGAGAAGGGGGGAGAGACACAAAGGATTGAGAGGAGGGGGGAGGGACACAGGGGTAGGAGAGGAGGGGGGTAGACACATAGGGGAGGGAGAGGAGGGTAGAGACACAGGGGAATGAGAGGGGGGAGAGAAGGAGAGTAGGGGGGAGAGACACAGGGGAATGAGAGGGGGGAGAGACACAGAGAAGGGGGGAGACACAGGGGAGTGAGAGGAGGGGGGCGAGACAGTGGAGTGAGAGGGGGGAGAGACAAAAAGGAGTGAGAGGAGGGGGAAGAGACACAGAGGAGGAGGGGGAGACACACAGGGGAGAGAGAGGAGGGGGGAAGAGACAAAGGGGAGGAACAGACACGAGGGAGGGGGGAAGAGACACAGGGGAAAGAGACACAGGGGGGGAAAATACACACAGGAGAGGGAGAGGAGGGAGGAGAGACACAGGGGAGGGAGAGGAGGGGGAAGAGACACAGGGGAGGGAAATGGGGGAGAACAGACACGAGGGAGGAGGGAAGAGACATGGGGGAAAGAGACACGGTGGGGGGAAAGAGACACTGGGGAGGGAGAGGTGGGGAAAGAGACACGGGGGGACAGGGGGAAAAGACACAGGGGGTAGAGGGGTAAAAAGACAGGGGGGAAGGTGATACAAGGGAGGGGGAAATGAGACCCAAGGGAGGAAGTAGACAGAGGGAGAGACTCGCAATGAGCGCCGAAGGTGCTCATCGCGAGGCCAGTAAAGTAGAGGCTCACATTGTGTCGCAAACAGCATTGCCAGGATTCACATTTTATTGACATCATTTTTGACGGGCAAGTTGCTAGTACTATATAAATATGCAGTATTTTATAATGATGCATTACAACTCGTATACTTTTCCTTTACAATATGGTTTCGTTTTCCCTCAGTTAATATACAGTAGTAGTTTTGTAGTTTAAATGTACTTCTCCCAGTCTCATGGAATGATTAAATTCCTTGTCAATTATAAGTATCCAAGCATGTGTCTTACTTCAATCTGACTGGCATAATTATTACATTGCTGGACAGAAAAGGTCCAGGAGGGTTGAGGTATATAGACTTAGGACAGCTGTTACACTGGGTCCAGTTTTAGTAAATCATCATGTGGGTTATCGGACAATGATTGGTAGGTCTACGGTTTACTGCATTATAGGAAATGTGCCAAATACACCACAGAGAAGATGAGATTTATTTGGGCACATCCAGATACAGAAAACTATTCCTGAGTAAGCCATCAACTGGATTGCATAAAGGTCCATGGTGACTTGAGATTGGCAGTTTGCTCCACTATGATGTTTGGCTCATAATCCACAATTAGGTAAGACACTTTTCAATGTCAGACTTTACACTTTATTCATCTTTTTATGCTTGGCTTTACAGGTGATGCTGTGTGTGTTCCTTTTTTTAATTGTTTAACCCTCAAACCTCTTCTAAGAAGTAGATATGTGGCATTTGTCTTGCTTTCAACAAGCAAACAGTTGAACATGATACAGTATGTGTATACAGCATTTTTTAACTTCATTTAACAAACCCAGTATTACAGGACCACAAATCCTAATTATGGGTAGATAGTTATGTACCAATAAAAATATGAAAATTTGCAACTAGACATTATTTAAAAAAAAAACAGCTTTGAATTTACTACATTTTGGCTGTCTCTCAGCTCAAAAAATCCTCCCACCAACATAGCCTTGCTTTTATTATCTAATTACCCTCGTTAGTGGATTAATTTCCTCCTGTTACAGCCAACTTCTGTGGTAACAATAGAGCCTGGCTGTTCACTGACTTACACCTAAGAGATTGCCTACAAAGCAAATTACTAATCAGGGAGCCGTTCATCAATAAAGAGGGTAATTAGTTTTTGATAAGAAGCCCTGTCGTGTGAGAGATTCTCTGAGTGACAGCCCACATTTTATAAATTCAAAGCTATTTTCCTATTGCTAGAACATATATTTTAATAATTTACAGTAGCAAATAATCAGATTGTATTGGCACTTACCATCCTACCATAATTGTGCCACTTTAAAGCCTATAAAATAGTTTTGTCTGAAGCTCTAATGACAGCCCTATAGACAGAGCTCCTCTTGCTAAAGTAAGACAATCTAAGAGCGTTGTCACCCCTGTTTACATCTCCTTCCATAGACTATCTCACTAATATGTTTAATCTTTTTGAATTTTCTATGTATAACACAACATTAGCTGCAATATGTTTATGAAATGTTGTGGTATCCAGTGAGTCATATGGGGACATTTATTTTCCTAATCCCACCATAAAACCTTTATAATCAGTCCACCTCAAATTTCAACACTCAGGATAAAACCAGTAACTGAGAGAAAGAACAAATCCTGCTTACTTTTGCCCCTTAACTACTTTGATTAATCAACATATAATTGCATACATATATTTTCATCTTCTTCCCTAGCTTATAATTGTGTCTATTATTATTATTTTGAATCAGTTCTGTAAATCAGGGCAGTGTTTTCTTTCCTGTGGGCTGTGATCAGGGTCCAGGTGAGAGTGGGTGTGGTTTGGCCTGTGTAAAGGTATATCTGTGTGCATTTGTGTGGTGTTCTGTTTGAATCAGTTCTGTAAATCAGTGCAGTGTTTTCTTTCCTGTGCTCTGTAATCAGGGTCCAGGTGACAGTGGGTGTGGCTTGGCCTGTGTAAAGGTTTATCTGTGTGCATTTTGTCGTGTTCTGTTTGAATCAGTTCTGTGAGGCAGGCCAGTGTTTTCTGTCCTGTGCTCATTTATCATTGTTCAGGTGAGTAGGCAGTGTCTATTTTAACAAGGGAAGAGCGAGCTTGGGAGCTTGCAATCATTTCTAGTGTAAGTGTAGTTAGTGTGTAGGAGATTGAATAAAAGGAGGGAATTCAAAGGAAAGGGGTAATATAAGAAAAAATAGAAAATAAACATATATATATTTTTCTGTTTTGTTTGGGTTAAGGTGTAGAAAAGCAATCTTTATACAAATACATTGATTTGTTTCTCACTGTCTTTCTGTAACTGATAATCATGAGTCAGTCCAGTGGCAACCTCACTCAGTGTACATCCTGTCATATGTATGCACTACTGGAACAGATGGTCCAGGGTCCATACCTCTGGGACAGGTGTGAGCATGTTGCCTCTCTGGAAGGGATACAGGAACTGCAGTAAATATCTGCTCATGGATTGAGAGCTGGCTAAAAGACAGGAAGCAAAGGGTTGTTGTAAATGGAACATACTCAGATTGAAATAATGTGGTAAGTGGGGTTCCTCAAGGTCCAGTATTAGGTACTCTCCTTTTTAACATATTTATTAATGACGTAGAAGTAGGACTCGAAAGTAGTGTCTCAATATTTGCTGATGACCCTAAGTTGTGCAAGGTAATAAAATCAGATAATGATGTACTTTTCGTAAAAAGGGATTTGCATAAATTAGAGAAATGGGCGTCTATATGGCAGATGAGATTTAATACAAATAAATGTAAGGTTATGCATTTGGGAAGGAAACATAGCCATGCAATTTATAATCTTAATGGAGCAAATGTAGGGGTATCAGAGATTTAAAGGGATTTGGGAGTACTAGTGGACAACCACCTAGGTAGCAGTGCTCAATGCCAAGCAGCAGCTGCAAAGGCAAGTAAAATATTATAATGTATTAGGAAAGGTATAGATGCAAGGGAAGCAAATATAATTCTGCCACTATACAAATCTCTAGTACGCCCTAATTTCAATATGAAGTACAATTTTGGGCACCACTTCATAAAAAGAACATTTTAGAGATGGAAAAAGTACAGAGAAGGGCAACAAAATTAACAAGGGGAATGGAGGGGCTAAGTTATGAAGAAAGACTAACCAAATTAAATTTATTTTTGCTAGAAAAAAGGCATCTACGAGGGGATATGATTACCTTATTTAAATACATCCAGGGTCAATATAAGGCTTTGCCAAGTGAACTTTTTGTAGCAAGAGATTTTCAACTGACAAGAGGACATCCCTTGAGGTTAGAGGAAAAAAGATTTCACCTTAAATAAAGAAAAGGGTTCTTCACAGTTAGGGTGGTTAAACTGTGGAATTCCACTACCAAAGGAGGTGGTGACAGCGAATTCGATAGGTAACTTCAAAAAGGGGTTTGATATATTTTTGAATAAAGAGGGCATTCAAGGTTATCCTAGATAACTAGCGAAGTAATATTGATCCAGGGAGAAATGTGATCGCCAGTTTCTGGGGTCAGGAAGGAATTTGCTTTTTATTCCCCTTATGAGACAATTGGCAAAGTTTCCATGTTTTTTTTTTTCTTTTTGCTTTCCTCTGGAACAATTAACAATTAATAACAAATAGTCCACATATTAAAAAGATCAAGCGAGATCTAGAAGGGTTGAACTTGATGTACTAAAAGTCTTTATTCAATCTCAAATACTATACTATACTATTACAATTATTAACATTTGTTTATAAATCACCAATATCATACACATGGCTATATAAAAAGAGATAATAATTGAATACAATGAGTGACACAACAGTACTGTTAAAACATGTTGATTCAGAAAAAGTAGAAGAACCTGCTCATGAAAGCTGGCATTCTAAAGGAGATTATTGGTCAAGTGATACAAAAGGAGTAGGGGGTGAATAAACAATAGCAGGTTGGAGGGTGGAAGTTGTATTTTGTCATGATAAAGAGTTATAGGCGATAGGCTCCTTTGAACAAGGTGTGATTGATTCATTCTTAATCTTAAACTAAAAACTAGACAAGTGTCTTTTATGAGTCTCATATGACTTTTGGGTCAATCTCTGAAAAATATTCTGAAATTATTATAATTTTAAAAGAAAATATCTAAATATACAATTATTACATGTTTGAAAAATCAAAAATAATATATTTACCGTATATACTCGAGTATAAGCCGACCCGAGTATAAGCCGAGGCACCCATTTTACCACAAAATACTGGGTAAAATGAGTGACTCGAGTATAAGCCGAGGGTGGGAAATGTGCTGCCCCCTGTGTCCCTCTTGTGCCCTCTGTGTCCCCCTCTCTCTCTGTGTCTCTTCCCCCCCCTTATCACCCTCCTCAACCTCCCTCCTTATCCTTAACCTCCCTCCTCATCCTTAACCTCCCTCCTCATCCTCAACCTCCCTCCTCATCCTCAACCTCCCTCCTCATCCCCAACCTCCCTCCTCATCCCCAACCTCCCTCCTCATCCCCAACCTCCCTCCTCATCCTCAACCTCCCTCCTCATCCCCAACCTCCCTCCTCATCCTCAACCTCCCTCCTCATCCTCAACCTCCCTCCTCATCCTCAATCTCCCTCCTCATCCTCAACCTCCCTCCTCATCCTCAACCTCCCTCCTCATCCCCAACCTCCCTCCTCATCCTCAACCTCCCTCCTCATCCTCAACCTCCCTCCTCATCCTCAACCTCCCTCCTCATCCTCAATGTCCCTCCTCATCCTCAACCTCCCTCCTCATCCTCAATCTCCCTCCTCATCCTCAACCTCCCTCCTCATCCTCAACCTCCCTCCTCATCCCCAACCTCCCTCCTCATCCTCAACCTCCCTCCTCATCCTCAACCTCCCTCCTCATCCTTAACCTCCCTCCTCATCCTCAACCTCCCTCCTCATCCTCAACCTCCCTCCTCATCCTCAATCTCCCTCCTCATCCTCAACCTCCCTCCTCATCCTCAACCTCCCTCCTCATCCCCAACCTCCCTCCTCATCCTCAACCTCCCTCCTCATCCTCAACCTCCCTCCTCATCCTCAACCTCCCTCCTCATCCTCAACCTCCCTCCTCATCCTCAACCTCCCTCCTCATCCTCAACCTCCCTCCTCATCCCCAACCTCCCTCCTCATCCTCAACCTCCCTCCTCATCCTCAACCTCCCTCCTCATCCTTAACCTCCCTCCTCATCCTTAACCTCCCTCCTCATCCTCAACCTCCCTCCTCATCCTCAACCTCCCTCCTCATCCCCAACCTCCCTCCTCATCCTCAACCTCCCACCTCATCCTCAACCTCCCTCCTCATCCTCAATCTCCCTTCTCAACCCCACCCATCCTCAACCCCCCATCCTCAACCCCCTCCTCAAGCCCCCCATCCTCATCCTCCCTCCTCAAGCCCCCCATCCTCATCCTCCCTCCTCAACCCCCCCATCCTCATCCTCAACCCCCTCCTCAACCTCAACCCTCCTCAACCTCAACCCTCCTCAAACTCAATGCCAACCACCCCTCCTCAACCTCCCTCCTCAACCCACCCATCCTCATCCTCTCTCCTCAACCCCCCATCCTCATCCCCCCTCCTCAACCCCTCCTCCTCAACCTCCCTCCTCATCCTCAACCTCCCTCCTCAACCCCCTCCTCAACCCCCTCCTAAACCTCCCTCCTCAACCCCCCATCCTCAACTCCCTCCTCAACCTTCCTCCTCAAACCCCCCATCCTCAACCCCCTCCTCAACCCCCCATCCTCATCCTCAACCCCCCATCCTCAAGCCCCCATCCTCAACCTCCCTCCTCAACCCCCCTACTCAACCTCAACCCCCCTCAACCCCAACCCACCTCCTCAACCTTAACCCCCCTCTACCTCCCCCTCAACCTTCCTCCTCAACCTAAACCCCCCTCAACCCCCCTCCTCCACCTAAACACCTCCCCCCTCTCCCCTCACTTACCTGCTTGTGCTCTGGCCTCCGCTCCTTGACCCGGCGCCGGCGGGCATGTCACGTCACATATGCGCCGCGTCATTAGCATGCACCCGGTATATTAGCATGCAGCCGGCCCCGGGTCAAGGAGCGGAGGCCGGAGCACAAGCAGGTAAGTGAGGGGAGATGGGGGAGGTATTTAGGGGGGTTTAGGTAGAGGAGGGGGGTTGAGGGGGGTTTAGGTTGAGGAGGGGGGAGGGAAAGAGACACGGGGGTAGAGAGACACACGGGGGGGTTAGAGACACACGGGGGGGTTAGAGAGACACGGGGGGGTTAGAGAGACACGGGGGGTTAGAGAGACACGGGGGGGGGGGGAGAGTGACTCGGGTATAAGCCGAGGGGGCCCTTTTTTGCCTTAAAAAAAGGCTGAAAAACTCGGCTTATACTCGAGTATATACGGTAACCTACAATGTCATATAATGCTTAAAATGATAAAGGTTATCAGCCTTATTAAATTACAATTCGGCAATTCAATATGGCTCTATATAAGCTCATAGCATATTTTTTACAGAAGTTTTTAGTTACTTTTCTCCACCATAAAACCCATTCTGCTATTTCTTCTTACTAAGATGCTCTACTTATGTTCTTTAAAATAAAACTGTACTTTTTTTTGTATAACTCTTCTTACAAATCCTCTCAGATCGCTACCTAACCTATTAGTGCTGATGAAGTAATTTTCAGAAGTCTCACACTTAATTCAGAAAAATCAGAGGCAATACAAATCTCTATCAAATCTAAAACTAATGATTTATTGAAATGGAATTTTTTACTTTACTTGGCATGAAGATCAAATGATTTACCTCTAACCCTAATCAATCCTAATCTAATAAAACTTCCCACCCGTGAAAATTGAACATTATGAAAAGATTTGTCTAAATACCAGATATCATGATTTGGACAAATGACTGCTATTAAGATGACAATAATCCCCAAAAAAACATATTACTTTAGGACACTGCACTATATTATCTGCAAAGATCTAAAATTATTTAAAAAAAAAGGTATTTTTAATTTTGTGTACAATAAGAAACACATAATTTTAACCAAGCAGAAAAGTAAAGGTGGTTTATCTTTGCCTTGCTAATTTATATACCAGGAGGCATCTGGATTAGCTCAATCAGTGTTGTATCATTCAACTTCCCATGCTCTTTTTTGGACTATTATAGAAAACGCTCAGTTACAAAACTGTGATATACAGAAATTATTGTGGATATCTTTCCAATGCCGGCTTGCACCTGTCACGTGAAAGTTACTAAATATTTAATTTTACTAAACTATTGAAACCATGTGAAGCCATTGAGCCTGTAAATAGAAGATTTATCTTAGAAAGAAAATTATATCAAACACATACTAATAGCTGCTAGAATACACCATTTTGGAAAAGTAACTTAATCCCAAAAAGGAACTTGGTTAAAAAAAATAATTGAAATAACCATAAATGAGAAATTAACAGTTTTATTAAAGGACAAGGAGAAGAAAATGTCTCTCAGTCTGGGGTGTGTGGCTACAGTAATCCTGGAGACTGCATCGCAAAAAAATATTGCTGCTGGTGACAGGTTGAACAACATGGTACCTTTTCTCTCTCTTCTACCTTTTCATCCTTAATACTTTTTTCTTCCAACAACTTTCCATAATTTGTTAAAGTGGATGCTTTTGTTGTTTTCTTGTATGTTTTGTTGGGCAAAGAGATCTGACATAAAAAGGATGATAGTAGTCTAAATGTATTAATATAATATGCTGTTTAAAATAAATATAAAAATAGATGTATTTATTAGACCTCCAAAAGGAGTAAATGCTTCCATATATATTTTGTTTTGCTCTTATTTCTGTAATCTGAGTTGAAAGTACCTTATTTTTATTTATCCTGCCATGCTTAAAGGATCATTGTAGTGCATTTACAAGAAAAGCTCATATTTTTGTTTGCTGTGCATAGGATATTAAAAAGAGTAACAGTTTAAAATAAATAATAGTTAACATGTTTTATTAGCTTTTAAATTGTCTGTTTTCCCCTCAAGCACAGCTGCATTTTTTTCTCCTATCTGTGTCTATCCGGGTATGTGGCCTGCTTTACCAAAAAATAAAGTCTGTCCAGTCTAGGTTCTGCTTCAAACTGAGCATGCTCTGTCAAGGGGGAAAGAGTGTGATGGCTCATACACTGACACATGAGGTGGGGCCTATGGGGCAGCTGCAACCATGTGACAATAGAGCTGTTATGTCTGTGGAGCAACTAATGTCATGGGCCAGGGTCAGTGATATCAGCGCAGCCTGCTTCCAAAGCTACTTTGTAGTCCGGCAAAAGGAAGAGCAGGCTACGCCCCTGATAGACACAGGTAGGAAGGAATGTTAACTTTTATTTTTTTTAATAGCCTATGCCTTGCAAACAAAAATATGAGCTTTGTAAATTCAGAACAGTGGTCCTTTAAGGGTAAGATTAAATACTTGATTCATAGTGCTGAACACTATGATGATGTTACCTGTATATTCAATTAATGTAATCGATGGATGCTATGGATAACAGTGTAAGTAACATGTGTTTGCCCTGTCTTACTCAATTTTGGGTGATAATAACAAAAAAAAATAACACATGAAATCTGCACAGTGGAAAAGCAGTAGTAATTACAGTCAGTGCTAATGGGAAGTTTGTTATATATATATATATATATATATATATATATATATAAATATATATAAATATAAATATATATATATATATATATATATATATATATATATATATATATATATATATAATTCCACACAACCCAGCTACTCTCCCATCTCGGTCACTAACAATTTTTCTTTTACTCTCACACCTTTATCTCATCTACTCCCTACACCTACACACTGTTGAAATGCTCTCTCACTTTTTTCTCCTTCTCATCTTCTACTGCCTCTCTCTCAGACTATCATTTGCAGCCTATCCATATCACACCCCCAATACTATAACCATCTCACCCACCTTGCTTTCCTCTCCTCTTCTCTGCTTCCACGAGCTATTCTCTCTCCTCCAATCACAATCTCATCCCCTCCCCAACACTCATAAGCAGAAACATCACTGTAAGTCCCACTCCCACATTCTCTCACTCTCACTCCTCCTTCTGCTAGCTGCTGGAGACATATCCCCTAACCCAGGTCTCTCCCTCATTTCTACCTGCTTTCAGCCACTCTCTACTCCAAGGGCAGAAAACACCAGAAAAACACAGAATTTGATACCCATCACTTGTCACAAACCCTCCACTCTTCCTTTCTCCTGTGCTCTCTGGAACGCACGATCTATCTGTAATAAACTCACTTTCACTCACGACCTTTTTACTACCAACTCCCTCAATCTACTGGCTCTTACTGAAACCTGGCTCTCCTCTTCTGATACTGCCTCCCCTGCAGCACTCTCGCATGGGGGTTTTCACCTCAGTCACACACCTAGACCTGGGAACAAACAAGGTAGTGGTGTGGGCGTATTACTTTCTTCTCGCTGTACGTTCCACCTCACACCCCCTGTCCCATCCCTCTAATTTTCGTCTTTTGAAGCTCATACTATCCGCCTCTTCTCTCCTATCTCTCTACGTGTTGCTGTAATCTATCGCCCCCCAGGTACTCCGTCTCAATTTCTCGATCACTTTTCCGCCTGGCTCCCACACTTTCTTTCCTCCAATATTCCCACACTGATACTTGGCGACTTCAACATTGCCATCGACACCCCCACCTCCTCAGCAGCCGCCAAACTACTTGCACTCACCTCTTCCCTCGGCCTCTCACAACTTAGAGATTCTTCAACTCACCATGCTGGACACACTCTTGACCTTATTTTTACCAATATTACCCATACCTCCAACCTAGTCATCCACCCTCTCCCTCTATCTGACCATCACCTCCTTACCTTCAACCTCAACACATCTTCCTCCCATCACTCTTCTTTAACCCCAGCCACAATAACCCACAGAAACCTGCTAGAACTCGACCCTATCCAACTCTCCACTGTGCTCCAACCTCTTCTCAGCACTATCACCAAACTCAACTGCCCTGACACTGCCACCTCACACTACAACTCTACTCTCTCTTCCACCCTTGACACCCTTGCCCCCATAACTACACGCAGACACCCTCAATCTCATCCACAACCATGGCACACCACACGTTACATTCAGAAGTGCTCCCGCACTGCTGAACGGCTATGGAGGAAATCGCGCTCCGCAGCAGATTTCCTTCAGTACAAGTTTATGCTACGTTCCTACTCCTCTGTCCTCAACCTGGCCAAACAGCAGTACTTTACATCACTAATATCAACTCTGTCCTCTAACCCAAAACGTCTTTTTGCCACTTTCATTACTCTCCTCCGCCCACCACCTCCCCCCATCCCTTCCTGTCTCACGGCTGAAGACTTTGCCAACCATTTTACTCATAAAACTCAATCTATCCACAATGAACTCTTCTCTCACCATGGCTCACACACTTCACTCTCTCAACTAACTCAACCAACCAACAACACCCAATCTACCCCCCTCCATTCCCACAGCCACTCTGGACTTCTTTACCCCTGCAACAGAAGATGAAGTCTTCATCCTAATATCATCCTCTCACCTCACCACCTGTCCTTCAGATCCTATTCCATCTCAGCTCATCCCTCCCCTCTCTACTACACTAATCCCAGCTCTCACACATATCTTCAACCTTTCCCTTAACAATGGCATATTTCCATCCTCTCTAAAACATGCCATAATTACACCCACTCTCAAGAAACCCTCATCCGATTCTGACGTTGCATCTAACTAACGCCCTATCTCTCTACTTCCCCTGGCTTCCAAACTGCTGGAGCGGCTCGTCTATAACCGCCTTACCAGTTTCATCTCCTCTAACTCTCTCCTGGACACTTTCCAATCCGGCTTTCGGCCCCAACACTCCACTGAGACAGCCCTCATAAAAGTCACCAATGACCTGCTCACCGCCAAGTCTAAAGGACACTTTTCTATTTTGCTTCTCCTGGATCTCTCTGCCGCCTTCGACACAGTTGACCATTCAATTCTACTCCACACTCTCTCCTCTCTCTGCATTCGAGACACTGCTCTCTTGTGGTTCTCATCATACCTCCAAGAACGATCATTTAGCGTCTCCTTCTCCGGCACATCTTCTTCTCCTCACCCCCTGTCTATTGGCGTAACCCAAGAATCAGTCCTAGGCCCCCTCCTCTTCTCCATCTACACATCCTCACTCGGCACCCTAATAAACTCTTTTGGGTTCCAGTACCATCTCTATGCAGATAACACCCAAATCTATCTCTCAGCACCAGATCTATCCCCCTCTCTTCTAGCACACGTCTCTGACTGCCTCTCTAGTATATCCTCTTGGATGTCCGCCCACCATCTGAAACTCAACATGTCTAAGACTGAACTCCTAATCTTCCCACCCTCTACTACAGCTTCAATTCCTCACATCTCTCTCTCTGTCAACAACGCCATCATCACTTCCACCTCCCAAGCCCGTTGTCTCTGGGTTCTACTGGACCCTGCCCTCTCTTTCATCTCACAAATACAGTCTCTAACCAAATCCTGTCTTTTCCATCTAAAAAACATATCCAAAATACGCCATTACCTTACACAAGACACTACTAAGATTCTAATACACTCTCTCATCATTTCTCGTCTTGACTATTGCAACTCGCTCCTTGTTGGCCTGCCCATCACTCGCCTCTCCCCACTTCAATCCATAATAAATGCCTCCGCCAGACTCATCTTCAGTACACATCGTTCAGTGTCGGCAGCTCCTCTTTGTCAATCACTTCACTGGCTTCCCTTAGCCTCCAGAATAAAGTTTATAATCTTGACCCTAACTTATAAAGCCCTCAACAACAGCACACCCCCATACATCTCTGCTCTCATCTCCAAATACTCCCCCACACGCCCTCTTCGTTCTGCTAACGACCTTCTTCTTTCTACCACTCCTGTAACCTCCTCTCACTCCCGCCTCCAGGACTTTTCTCGCGCTGCCCCTATTCTCTGGAACTCCCTGCCTCGCTTCACCAGACTATCCTCCTGCCTTAAATCCTTCAAAACATCAATAAAAACGCACCTCTTTAAAGAAGCCTATAACCTTCCTCCCTAACATGCTCAGCACTACTCTCTCCCTACTGTACCACATAAAACTTTAACCTTTAGATTGTAAGTCTGCGAGTTTCAATCCTGCGCAGTGCTTTAGGGAAAGCGCTATGGACACTGGATTCCAAGCTCAAAGACAGGGCCATCCACTCTTTGCAATGTATGAATCTTTAACTTGTCATTGCCTGTAACTTAACTTATGTATAGCGCTACGGAATATGTTGGCGCGTTACAAATAAACGATAATAATAATAATAATAATAAGGACAGCCCCACCTCAGGAAGTAACAGGCAGCAGAAGACAAGAAATCTATAGTAAAGCCTGCTACAAACAATAATTGCATATAAAAGTTGCAAAATGTAAAGGCTGTGTTTAGTTTTTTTTTGTCTTTCTAATAACATTTCTCCCCTAACATGTTTAGTTAAACAAATGACTATATAGAAAACTAGCGACTTGCTCATCAAAAATGACGGCAATACAGTATGAAGCCTGGCAATGCTGCTTGCCACACATTGCAAGCCTCTCCCCCCTTCTACTTTACTTGGCTTGCCATGAGCGCCTTTAGCGCTCATCACAGGACTTTGAATGAGCGGCCTTTGGCGCTCCTTGCGAGCCTCTTCCCCCCTCTACTTTATGGGAGATGCGCAATGCGAGCTTCTCCCCCCTCTACTCCCTCCCCTCTGTCTCTTTCCCTCCTATCCCTCCCCTGTGTCTCTCCCCCACTCCTCTCCCTCCCCTGTGTCTCTCTCCCCCTCCTCTCCCTCACCTGTGTCTCTTTCCCCCTCTCCCTCCGCTGTGTCTCTTCTCCCCCTCACCTGTGTCTCTGTCACCCTCCTCTCCTTCTCATCTCCCTCCCCTGTGTCTCTCTCCCTCTCATCTACCTCCCCTGTGTCTCTTTCCCCCTCCCCTGTGTCTCTTCCCCCTCCCCTGTTTCTGTTGTGTTAATAAGTGTGTCTGTGTTTTGTGGATAGGTGTGTATGTTATGAGGAATGTATGTGTTTAGGGGTAATTGTCCATATATGAGTTGTTAATGAGTGTGCACGTATGTTGGAGATGACTCTGCATGTGTGCTTTGGGGATGAGAATGAGTGGTGTGTTTTGGTGATGAGTGTGCCAGATGTCATAGATGAGTGTACATGTGAGTTTGTGTAGTAAATGAGTGTGTGTGCGTGTTGGGGATGAGGGTGAGTAGGTGTGTGCTGGGAATGTGTGTGTTGGGTATAAGTGGGCCACTCTGCAGCTCCTCTCCCCTCAGCACACCGGGGCACCATGAACTCCCGTCCAGGGGAGGAGATTGTAGGAGGGAGCCGGTGTCCCCTCATCCACGGTGCGGGAGGTGTAACATCCCCAGTACCAGCTGGCAGTGAGCAGGGAGGCGATGCTCGGCGGTGGATGGAAATGTGTGTGTTGGGCATAAGTGGGCCACTCTGCAGCTCCTCTCCCCTCAGCACCATGAACTCCCACCCAGGGGAGGAGGTTGTGGTAGGGAGCCAGTGTCACCTCATTGACGGTGCAGGAGGTGTAACATCCCCAGCAGCAGCTGGCAGTGAGCATGGAGGCGATGCTCTGCGGCGGCTGGGAATGTGTGTGTTGGGCATAAGTGGGCCACTCTGCAGCTCCTCTCCCCTCAGCATCATGAACTCCCGCCCAGGGGAGGAGGGTGGCAGCTGGCAGTGAGCAGGGAGGCGATGCTCGGCCGCGTCCTGACGGGACCCCTCATACTCAGTGCTTGCCGTCCTTCCCACTCTGCTCCCAGTATTCGTGACTCGCCTCCCCATTCTCCTCCCTGGTTTAGGTCAGGTTAATGTACTGGAGCCTCCGGACCGCTGACTCACCACTAACTCACCCCTGTCACAGAGGCAACCGGGCAGCCAATCACAGAGCAAGCTCTGAACGTAACAAACAATCACAACTCCGCCGCCGACAACAATAGCCATTCAGGCTGCGTAAATTTAACATTACGTTACCAACATTTTTCTGCTCACAACTATATATGTGATACTGACATCAGTGGACAGTGTTTATGTATATATTTTTCTCATTTCACTTCACCAACTTAGATATTTATATATATATCCTTTGTGTATATATATATATATTATAATAAAAAAAAAAATAGTTCAAATAATTACTCAAATAATTACTTTTTAAATAAATAAAAATCCACATAGTCACTTCATATTGACATATGTTTTATTGTATAAACTAAAGAAGATATTTTTGAGTTTCAAACAGTAAGGGGAGAAAAAGTATCTTGCCTGGGAATTGAATCTAGGACTTTAGCTAAACACCTCTTTAGCGGTCTTCAGCTACTGCGTAACCAGCTCATTCAAACAAAAACTACACAGTGAAATAGCCTGATGTCAATTGAACATAACTCCATGATTTCTGCACCAATTTTAAAAATGAAAACACTTTTTCTACATGCTTTTTCACCCTCTATCCAATGGTGTAGAGCCCATATAAGGAACTTTTGTGGTCCTTTTAAGATAATGTCATTATCATGCAATAATTTTGCCAGTAAAATATAAAGAGTATGTGTATATATTAAAGGGCGTAATTTTAACATATACAGTGTTAAAGTACTATACATAAAACAGTCTAAATGTTTTTAGATGATAAAGCAACACAGCCATTTTATTACTTTTTATGTGTAGTTATGATGCAGTAGAATCTACCATTTCCGTTTCTGCTGATCAACTGAGTGGGAGAAAACGTTGAATGCAAAGGAAGCTCTCTCTGAATGAGGAACTGTGATGTGTCAGTGCTTCAACAGGACTAATGGAAAGCAAATTGGTTTACAAGAACAAACCTCCTATGGACGTAGCAGAATCAGCTGAGAAATGATAATGGAATCCTGAAGTAAAAAGTAATTGCAGATAAAAGTATAAATGTAGAGGTTGTTTTGTTTATTTAACTACTATAAAATAAAATTGACCAGAGTGGTCCTTTTAATGCCAGAAAAGCTAAGGTTTATAGATGTGCTAAAGCTCATCATTCATTCTTCAAGAGCATTGTACTTGAAACAGCACAGGAATCAGTGAATGGAGGGTCCTAGTACAAAGAAATGTGGGGCCCCCTCTCAACTATACAAGGTAAGTACCTGCAGGGGGTCAATAAAATAGCCAAAATACATGTAGGTGGTCAATTTCCACTTAAGGTGATCAGAACATCAGACTATAAAAATAGTTATCTAAAGGGAGATGGTTATCATTTGGTCTATAGAAAGCAAAGAGAAAAAAGTACACCTTTAATTCCAATGATATTATATACCCTAATAGGAGGATCCTGCATATGTGGAAAAAGAATCTAAATCAAAATACCTTATTGAAATATGATTTTATTAATGTACACAATATACACAAAACAATAAAATAACTAAAAACTGGAAGTAGACGGCCGATCCCTGTTGAAGCTGGTGCGAAACGTGCGCGTCGGATCACTTCCGGTTCTGGGCGTCTACTTCCGGTTTTCTACTTCCGGTTTTCGGTTTTTGACCCCATGCTGTCAGATCTCCATTTGCATGGGATCCAAGCTCAGCTGATGTTTTGAGGTATATATGCAATCCACAGAGGTCATTCTGAGTGGGTAAGTGGGCAGGTGGTGGGCATAATCCCAGAATAGACAGTATAGCCACAATTTATACAGGCAGTTAGGGAGGTAACTAGCGGGCCTCCATATACTTCAACTGCTAGTGTATTTACAGAGAGGGCCACAGTGGTACAACTATAGTCTCCCCTACCTGCCTATACACTCCCCACTATAGAATGAAGGTGGCACTTGTATTATGAATGTATAAATCAATGACACATATGCAACCTAGATACCGTATATTTACGTTTTATTGTATGAATTTTTAACTAACTATATAGATTTGTATCTACTAGTCCATTGTGGACTCTATCTCTATTTCTGATTGAATCTATGTAGATTTATATCATATTCTATATAGATTTACAGTTGGATTCATTCATTTATCATTTAGGTTTTGCATCTATGTAATCAAATTTTGTAGATGGCCGGACTACCGTGTTTTTAGTTATTTTATTGTTTTGTGTATATTGTGTACATTAATAAAATTATATTTTAATAAGGTATTTTGATTTAGATTCTTTTTCCACATATGCAGGATCCTCCTATTAGGGTATATAATATCATTGGAATTAAAGGCGTTCTTTTTTCTCTTTGCTTTCTTTGGTCAATTTTCACACTGCCAATGATATTTTCTCAATAACTACATAACTTAGGAGATATGTGTTCATATCCAATTATTATATGTGTTTTCTAGAGATACCCTGGATAATTACTCTTTATTCCCCCTTTTTCCAATATCATTTGGTCTAACCAGAAAACCGATGAATCATAAGACTTAGCACATCTGGTATGTTATTACTGTATATAATTATTGTATAAATTATAAAAAAAGCTGTGTTTTTACGCAAATACCTTTGATTAAATACCTGCCAAACGGGACCTTGCTGTATTTTTTTGTACAGTTCCAATTCAGGAATATCCATTTTCTGTAAAATGTCTTCACAAATATTTAATATGATTCAGTGCTATTAATTGGATAATTAATTGCCTGTGGGAATCACTTCAATCTATATATTAATATTTGCATTGGAACATTTACAAGATAATAATGTAGGGACTTTTTTTCAGAAATAGCTAATTTATCACAAGGAAAACTCATATTTTATATTAGCTAATGTGACAAGACACTGAGTAATTGCGACTAATCACGGATCTTTCATTTCCTGAAATAGGCTTCCATTTAAACAGTGTCTAAATAATCACATCTGATGCATAGCTGTAAGCTTGGCTTCTAAATGGCCTATTAGCGGATGCTAATACAGTTATGGATGATATTCAGTTAGAGACACCAAGATCATCACAACCCAGTGGATATAATCACATAATTATTCCACTTATATTATGCACTGAAATATATTTACAAGACATTATTCCCTTTATTAGAGTTGGTTTATTTATGGTGCCAGGCATTTGAAGTCAATCATAATGTAGCAACAATAATTATACCGCATTACAGCAAATCAACATCATTATCTGCCCAGAGACTCAGCCAGATCTAGTCTAAGTACACCTTTTGTACAACGCTAATATTGCAGTTTTGTGCAACAGCTTGTGCCACAGAAAATAAAATGCTGCTATAACAACGTGTGCATTGATAATTAAGTTGTAGAATAATTGCTTTACATTTTTCAGTCTTCTTGTGAATAGACATATAGATTATCTATTTAATGTAACACAATTTGGTACTTAAAATACATTAACTCAATTTCCCTTGTATATTATCACACATGCTTTGTTAAGAATTTATGTACTAAGAACAGTGCATTAGATCATCTAATTAATTAAACACAATTTGCATGTGTACGTTCTGTATGGATTAATGCATGATATATACTAATTTTATTTACAAGAACTACTGTAAGATTTGAACTCAAGCATAAGAAACACATGAGTCAATTTATATAATTTAGGTATATTTATCATATTTATTGTATATCCCATATTGCTATTAAGGCCAGTGCCTTTGGCCGTGAGAAAGCAAGCGACAGTAGCAAATAATATCCCACCCTTTTATCATTCTCCTCTGTTTCAAACTCTCTATAAAAAAAAACCTCACCCTTCTGCACTGCCTCACTTTACCATTTCTTTGTTTCCTCTTTTTACATTTCTCTTCCTCTCTTTTTTATTTTGTTGTTCCTTCTTTACTCCATTTATCCATTTATGCCACACTCCACCCTATCTGTTCTTTCTTTCATTTCAATTCTCTAGCTTCTTCCAATTTCTCTTACCCCTATCTCTTCCCTTCCTATTCGCTCTATTTCTTTCACACCACCTTTGTTCCTCTTTCTTCCCTTCCTCTATTTCCCACTTCTATGTCTCTCTCTTTCAACTCTCTTGCATCACTCTCTTCTCTCCGTGGTTTCTCTACATTTCCATTTTATTTTTCTAACTGCATGCCACTGTCTCCCCCCTATGTCTTATCGCTCCTTGTTACACGTGTCTCTCACCCCTGTATCTATTGTGACTCTGTTCTTCTGTCTCCAGCCCTATCTCTTATCTCTCCCTGTTCTTTCATCTATCACCCCTATCTGTTCTAATGTCTATCACCCCTATCTTTTATAACTCTGTGTTCTACTGTCTCTCACCCCTATCTTTTAACCCTCCATGTTCTACTGTCTATCAGCCCTGTTCCTTGTCTCTCAATATTCTACTGTTTCTCAGCCCTATCTCTTATCTCTGTGTTCTAAGTCTCTCTCCCTGTTCTACTGTCTTTCACCTCTATCTCTAATTGTAGCGTTTTACAGGTTCGATTTTGGCCTTTAACCCGCAAAAGAAGTTACCATAGATACTGATTAGAAAGCCTGTTTCTCTCAGTTATGGCTAATCACATAAAGAGAAAAGCATCATCAAGCCTAGGAATGAGACATAGTTATGATGCAAGTTTCAAACTTGGAGTTGTTAATCATGCTAAAACCACAAGCAACAGAGTGGCTGGAAAAAATATGGATTGAACAAATCTAATGTGCAATGTTGGGTTGCTTCAGGGCAGCAATGGAAAAATGCAGTTTCAACAAAAAAATCTTTCAGGGACCAAAACACGGCAAATATCCAGAACTTGAAGCTAGGTTTTTTTCCTAGGTGCAATATATGAGAAAAGTTGGGATGCCTATTTCACGAGAAGTAATCCAACTGAAGGCCTTGGAAATTGCAAGAACCTTAAGAATACAGAAGAGGGAATTCCATGCAAGTATTGGCTTGTGCCGTCGATTTATGCAGAGAAATGGTCTCGCTCTTCTACAAAGCACTTCATTAGCACAGAAACTGACAGACACTGACTAATTTTCAGCAGTACGTCATCCAATTGTAGCAGCCCGTATTTTTCGAAATGCCAAGCAATACGACAGTAGACCAGAAAGGGGTGAAAGTATCACATCACAACCGGTAATGAAAAACTTAGAGTAATGGTGATATTAGCTGTTATTGCTGACGGAGGAAAGTTAGCCCCCTATGTTATTCTGAATCGGAAAACTTTGCCCAGAGAAAACATTCCTGAGGGCTTAGTAATTCCTTGCCAGGAAAAAGGCTGGGTGATGACGGAACTGATGGTTGCCTGGCTGTCTATAGTTTGGAATTGCAGACCTGGAGCACTGCTCACTAAGAGAGCCATGCTAGTTTTAGATGCTTTTAATGGTCATCTAACTCCTGAAGTGAAGAATAAACTCGCTGTACAGAAGATAGACCTCGTCATCAAACCTGGTGGTATGACTTCAAAGGTACAAGTGCTTGATGTCATTGTGAACAAGCCGTTCAAAGACAACCTCCGAAAACAGTATTAAGATTGGTTTCGGGTAGGGGATCTCACACCGTCTGGTAAGGTTAAGAAGCCATCAGTTACACTTCTGTGCCAATGGATTATCACTTCATGGTCAAGAATATCATCAAAATCCATCATCAGGGGGTTAAAAAAATACTGTGTATCAAAAGCACTGGATGGTAGCGAGGACAACTTACTATGGGAGGAAAGTGAAGAAAACAGTGAGAGTGATGAAGTGAATAATGGTAGCGAAGTCAGTAGTGACAACAGTGAATAGGCTAGTTACAGTAAAATGTGTTACCTAACCTAAGAAAAGTTTGCTTGTTACCTTACCTTACTTGTTACCTCATGTTTGATGTTACGGTACCTTACGTTTGATGTTACCTTACCTTACACTTTATGTTAATGTGCGGCTTATATTCGGATCTTATCTTTTTTTCTTTTTTCCCTTTGAATTTCACAGGTTCGGCTTATATGTGGGTGCAGCTTATATTCTGGCTATTCTGGCCAATACGGTATATATTTGTATATTTATTTTTATATATATTTATATATATATATATATATATTTATATATATATATATATTTATTTTTATACACATATATATTACAGATATAATTTATGTATATAATAATAATATTATATCTTATATTACTTTATATTATGTAGGAGGGCTGCGGCAGGGTGTTAGCATTGGGCCCCATCCAGAGCATGGCCCCGGTGCATTGCTCCAACCAGCGTTAGCTCCGCCACTCTCATACGCTCTAATGCACCATTTAAGCATCTATCATGCATTCCCCAGAAGCATACCAATAGTTAATATTTACAGAAATATATTTGCTTTTCACACTCTGCTCTTGTAACTGAAACTTTTCACTGCATTGCAGCTCGCTAAGATGTTTTTTTTGTGCTGATGTGGTGTTACTTCGGTATTAATATTCATCTGCTTATTAGCACATACAGTACATGCATGCCTGTAGCAGTTACCACCATTATTAACAAATTCCTTGTGGGTGCATACAGGTGATCTCAGTCCTGGGAAAACAGCTAGATTTTCAGTGATTTTGTATAAGTAGCATTTATATTCTGCAGGCTCATAACAAGATTAGCCTCGGTTTGTTCTCTCTCTTTATCCTACTGCCTTACGGCCACCTCTCATGCTAATGTGATTAGCTGTGCTTGTGTACCAGACTGTGAGCCTCTGTCACACACATCTCTGGGTACATGAGTGCACCCCATCCCTGAATGAGACATCGCCTATTTGTGGTCACTAGAGGCATTGTTACATTTTGGGTCACAAGAGAAAGGGATATATTACTGCTTCCCCATAAAACCTGATTCAGGGTGACATTTAGGAAATAGACAGATGTGTGAGGGTGTACAGATCCCATTATATACAGTGTGTAATTACTTTTTATGGTTACTACTTTACACAGTAACAAAGTGGCAAAGTCAAATATAGCCAATTACTACAAACTGTGAACTTTCTTTAGTAGTTTGCCCTGGTGCAAACACACATAGTAACAACACATTTGCACATTCTGAGTTTTATAGCTAAAAATACCTCTTTATAATCAGTGTATTCTGAAACACTTTGGAATTGGTTTCAGTGTTTATTAAAATACAATATATTTTATCCAAGGACCACTGTAGTTCAATAAAAAAACAACATTTTGTTTGTAAAGTATGTAAACATATAATAACAATAGCATAAAAAAATTGGGGGAAATCTGAATATTATTATAAGATACTGTTTATGCTAAAATAATCCATTCTGTGTTTGTTACATATCATCTCAAGAGCTGGATGATGGAGGTGTGTATTTGTAGTTATCAGTAGAGGGAGGGGTTAGGGAGGAGGGAACAGGGAGAACTGCATAAGACTGAAATTAACACCACACTTATTCTGGGCCGTCTCTGGCCCATAAAGACATTGAATCAGATTATTCAACCATAGAAATGTAAATTCCCCTATCTCATACCTAACTTCCATCAATTTTGCCACAGGGGACCAGCAGAAATCTAATGAGGTCAGTAACATCTGGGTCAGCAGCAAAAGATCAGTCCAATGAGGAACAGAAATGGATCAGAAACAGTAGCATAACAGAGCAAGAAGACACGGGAGCAACCAGAAGTACTCACAGTCATAGGAACCTACAACAGGCAATGCAAGGAGGCCAGAGCAAAAACAAATAGTCCCAGAGGGGATGTGATTGGCTGATAGAAAGACTGCTCTGATATTGCTCCAGGTTTCTGTTCCGTCTCACTCTCTCTTACACCTGTTGCAGTCTGTCTGGCTCCACTGACAAAAACATGAAGTAGAGGAGCCAGAATAGCTAGTGTGTAAGTCAGAACAACTGATGATCTCAGTAGATAATATAAATGCCTGCTGGCATGGGAATTCCTTCCAAGTCAGGCCCCTCACAAGTGTCCCATTCCCCCCAGTCAATAGACCTGTTGGTTGTGAGTGTCAAAGCTATGTTGCTATGTTGATAGTCCATCATTTATTTTACTTTTGATACATTAAGGTTCACTAGTAGGCGTTCTGCTGTCTATTAATGAAATAATGAAAAATGGATGTGAGGATTCCTGTACTGAACCAACCCAGGATAGAATCAGATACCTAACTGGTAACCAAGCATACTGGACTGTATGACAAGGGGTGAAGGTATCTAACAAATCACACAATCAAAACAGTGGTGTACAGTATGGATACAAAGGAAGATCAGTAGATTGAGTCATTGGTCATTCCCATGTACCATTTGCAAATTGCTGAGGGTTCTGTGGACCATTAATGCTGTGGGTGGTATTTATGGACCACAACATGATTTTAATGTCCCATTTATTTGTACTGCATTATGCCCTACTGAAGTAAAGTATGTATGAGTTACAAATGATACAATGTAGTTTTTGGTAACTGCTGTGTTGCTTGTTTATACATCTTTATTATATTGCATTAGTTATGAGCCTAATTCAATTCGAAGGCCGCATCTCGCGGTACACAGGACGTATGTCTGCGGGCTCACACTCTGCTACAAATCGGGTGCTATTCAATTGTTTCCCATGTAACGCTTCTGAGTATCCAATCCGATGAAGCGAGCCAGAATCAAGCAAGCCTGCAATTTGCGATTCCGTCAATTAACCAATAGGAAACGGAGAATGCCAATTAACGCATCGGAAATGGGTTCAACTGAGAAAACCAACACACAGGTCTAGGCGTTGGTGGGTTTTTGAATGAGCTATAGAGAGAGAGACACAGAGAGAGAGAGAGAGAGATAAATACAGAGAGAGAGACAGAGAGAGCTAGAGACATAGAGAGAGATATAGACCGTGTTAGAGAGAGCGAGTGAGAGATAGAGAGAGAAAGAAAGTGCTAGAAAGAGTTGCTGCAGCTGTTGCCTCGTTAGGGGTTGCAAACAGGGATGTGAAGTCTGTCAAACACCGTTATGATGACTGCAGGATGAAGGTCGAGAGGATGATGGCAGCGGAGGCCCGAGCAGCCTGTGCAACTGGTGGTGGACCACCAGTGAACATCACATACCACGGATGGGAGCGGACTCCGAAGGAGTGGATGGTGCCAGCGGCAGTAGTGGGCCTTCCAGGACAGCTGGACACTGGCTTTCAGGTCACCCTACAATGTGAGTATCATATACACCATCACACACTCATATGCACACACAAGAACCACACACACATAGATTACCGACTTACAATAGCTCTCTGGTTTTGACTACAGATATATGGACATCAAGAACCATGTAAATCCAGGAAGCGAACATATTATTATCATAATTGTTATCAGTAAAATGTCTGTCCAATACCTGCATTTAAAACTGATTCTGAATAGCAGTTGGCAATTCAGTTTGTGTTAGTGTTATGTTTGCTGTTTGTTCAAAGTTCATATAAAACAGACAAAAAAAAACTTAAATTGCAATTGTTTATTTTTTGTCATGAGTTTCCCTATCCCTCTCTTCCCCATGTTAAACTGCCCCGTTTAGAGCTGTTTCGCTTAGCAATCCTACTGCTTGGAACCTATCTACAGCATTAAACAAGGTATAGCTGCAGATCAAGGGTGTTTTTACATCCAGAAGAGAGTACATGTATGGGTGTGCACACTGCAGCATATGTGCCTAACCTGGACCTTGTCTCATAAGCCTGTTGACACCAATTGCTGAGAATTGGTCACAGTTTGGTCAGTCTCACTCACTGCCTAGCAGATTCAGCTGAGCACATGTCCTAATGAACTGTAGATGGCATACCACACCAACATTACATATACTGATATGAGCCATGGGACCTTTCCCGTTATCTGACCGTGATTGCTGGTAGCAGCAGTCACAGTGAGCAGCCTCTAGATGTTGCTACATTGTACTGGCGATTAGATTGTCCCACCAATTTAGTGGGTTAGGGTGGGGGTTAGGGCATTTGGGCTAGCGTGTTAGTTGAAAATATTGTATACAATAGCGGCAGTGCCATCTAGCAACCCCTTGCTGCAACTGCTGCAGCCAGCAGTCGCGGTCACATAACAGGAAATATCCGAGCCATGATCCACAATGCTTATGATACAGGTCAATGTTCATCTGCATAAAACAATCACCACAGCCAATGACAAGTGACCATGATGTCAGGGATATGGAAAACAATTGTTTAGAGAATCAATACTCAAATACTATTGTCCTCTCATTTCAGTACCCAGGAGGTGTACCCCGGCCGCAGAGACCCAGGTGTCGGCTCCACAGGAGGAGGAACCCCATTCACCAATGCAAGTGGTGGTGGAGGAAGCTCACCAACACAGTAAGCTGGCCATCAGCAGCAAGACCATTGTGGGGAACAACCCCTGGCCCTCACATGCGCCATGGGCACGTTCCCAGCCCTTTGAACCAATTGACATGTCATGGAGCCAGCAACCACCTGCAGCTATGTCGAGGTCCTGGAGACCACTCTCAACAGGCCCACCACTGCCACCTGGTGAGATGCAATGGATGCGGTGGCCGGACTCCACTCCTGACCGTGCCCCAACAGACCATTCCCCAACAGATGTTGCCCCAACAGCTGTTGCCCCAACTGATGTGACCCCAACAGACAGTGCCCCAACAGTTGTTGCCCCAACAGACCGGCCCAACACCATCGACACGGGCAACACCATCGACACAGGCCACACCATCGGCACAGGCCACACCATCGCCGCAGATCACACCATCGCCACAGGCCACACCATCACCACAGGCAACACCACAGCCCATCCCCAGTCCAAGTATGTCTAGTGACAGACCTCACACCTCCTCAGAAGGCACCTGGAGGGACTTCTTGCGGCACACCAGTGCAGATGCTGAGCGTAATTCTGTATTAATACAACGCTGACAGCCCAGCTTGAAAGCCAAAATGATATTGCTACCAATCAAGTCGACTGCATCAGATCAGTATATGGTGAGTTGAGGAAGCGTAATCGAAGGATGGAGAGGTATGAGTGAAAAGCTCATAGGGACAGACAAGCCCAGACACATCTCATTGAGCGGCAAGTGCAGTTGACGGAAGGCCAGGTCAATACTCTCCAGCATTTAGTTCCACAGGCTCCACCACCATAGCATCCAGAGCCTGCAGCCTCCTCAACTAACCCCTTACCACCAACGTTAGTTGCTACATAGTTGGACGTACGCCACAATCCAACACCTTCTGGCTATGGTAGAGGAAGAAGCGAGCGGGCACGGAAGGTGGGGGCCCAGTGCTCAGAAAAAGGAAGTAAGTGAGAACATCCCCAGGCCAGTGTTTATGTCAAACCTCTCCCTGATTTAGGTGACACACTGTGTGAATACACAGGTGAAGCAATTCAAGACTCCACCACCTGTTGAATACTTTTGGTTCTCGAGTTTCACATACATCATGGCCTGTCTTTTGGCTCCTGAGGAGAGGATTGAGAACCACTGCCCTAAGTCCTCCTCATCCACACTCCACAACGAATATCATTTTGTATTAATGTTGACATACTATTGGCTGGCTGCAGAGTGTGTACATGTATGGTTATGTTGAATATTTCTGCAATTGATGTCCAATGTGGATTGCCGTTGAGATGAAGTGTTGCAGTCTATCCAAATAGTGTTCTGATTGATACCTTGTTCTTGTCCCTGTAGGTCTTAATAGCCCAATCTCACAACCATGAAGGCATGTTCCTCAACCTCCTCTTTCTGTGTCACTGAGTCTGCTCACCAATTATTATTCCTTAATATCTGAAAACACACTGTGTGTGAAATAGATTTGTATGACATTATGCATGATTATTTGCATCTGTTTAATAATGCATATATTGCCAAGTTGTAAGTGCTATGCACATTAATGGTTTCTTCAAATAAATGGAGGGATTACCGATGATCCCTTTTTTCTTCAGATTCCGGTTGCAGTGGTGTAGTGACCACATGTGACCCTGGTATGCATCATGCTTATTTTAGACCAGTGTTTCTCAACTCCAGTCCTCTGGGCCCACCAACAGTTCACATTTTAGGTATATCCCGGCTTGAGCGCAGTCGAGCTAATCAGGGGCTCAGTACTTCTTTATAACCACCTGCAGAGCCTCACCTGTGCTCAAGATGGGACATACATAAACTGTGAACTGTTGGTGGGCCCTGAGGACCGGAGTTGAGAGAGACTGTTCTAGACTATGTAATTACCCACTTTAGGTATCCCCTTTTTCTCAAAAAAAGCCTCTTGCCCTTCCGGGATCAGCCCACACCACACCCATGACATTAATGCACAGTCTTGTACATTTCTGATTGTGCTCTGTGTATGAAATAAAGTTTTGTTATACCATTATCACTGTGTCAGTGTGTTTTCAATGTTTGGGATTTTTGGACATCCACATACATCACATTTGTGTCACATTCCTATATCTGTAAACTAATGAGCCTTAGTTACTATGCAATAGATTAATACATACAATAATAACAATACTACTACTAAAAATAATATCATAAGATATAATACAATAATATATATAATATATAATAATAAAGGGTAAATACACATGTAAAGTCCAATTTGTAAGTAGCAACATTCCCCTTAAGGCCTGATAACAATATGACAGGTGATAATGTCAGTGGGTATACATCTTGGCACATGACTACCATCAATGGCGTGGGACTTTCCAGGATGGACATAGTGTAGATTATGTGTGATGGAGATGAGATGGCTGTTGCTCCACGTGCCTCTGCACAGCCTCCATGTGCCCTTCCTGATGGGTTAGATTAGATTAATGTGGTGTATGTTCCCCTGTTCCCTTTCTGGTTTGCTAACTGGTGGTGGTGAAGGGACTTGTGTACCTCAATGAAGGTGGCCAGGTCATAGCAGAGAGGTCAGGCAAATCCCAGTCAACTGAAGAAGGAACCGGCAACCCACTCCAGTATATTTTCCATGCAAACCTTGTGGATATGCACAGACAGAGATCTAAGTAAGTATTCTGAAGTCCATAGGATCACAGAGAGTGAGACCCAACTGAGGGACTAACAACCAAATCTAAAATGTTCTCCTGGTACTTGATATATGTGATGTGGCGGTGTAATTTGGCCACTATTTATTTTCCCAATGTAGATGTGATGCGTAAGATGTATATAAGATGATCTTTGTATCTTTAGGGTCAACATTAGGGCCTCTGTGAGTGAGAAAGGGTTAATATGGCAGCCATTGTCATGTATTTGTGTTGCAATTTAATCAGGTAGTGTGTCTTTAATTGCTTTCAGCATGTTGCAGCATGATTTTTCCTATTGGCATATGCATGATCATTACAACGTATGAAAAAAATAAAAAAAATGTTTAAGCTAATTGATACTTGGGAATTGTTGTGCAATGAATTCTAATGCCTTCCATTGCTTTGCCCATATTTTAAAGTCCATTGGTGTGTTTTTATTGTCTTTTGCATTGTTACAAACTAGTCTGTAAACACTTTGCGGGCCCTATTTAGAACCCGTTAGAATTTGGCCGACATTTGCCTTTTGAGGCTTGACTGCGTTTGCGGTCTTGAGGGATTTTAGCAATTGAATAGCGGAGACACCAAGAGGCCTGCACAGCCTCCAAGTAGTTTTAAGCCCCCAGGCCTTGTTAAAAATGTGACGCCCATAGGGTAACTAACACTAGCCACAGGGTCACTTTGTTCCAGCTCTAATTGCTTCAGACCAGAGTATATGTGCTATCTGTGTCAAAATTCTCTTTGAGAAATTGTCACATGTGCTCTGGTCTGGGATTGCCACAAAAAAAAAAAAAAATACACGCAGTGTAGCTATAAAAGCTGCAGTAACAGTTTTTGCTCAAATATGAGGTGGAAGAGGTCCATACTGACATTTAAAGTGACAGTTGTAAAATAATCATGCATATCACATATATAGTTGTGAGCATGCGGGTCGTTGCTAACACTGCGGGCTCGCGTAGCGAGCAGTTGCTGGCAAGGAGCGCCGAAGCAACCAGCAACTGCGGACCTCGCAACATTTACGGACTTACGACAAACAAATACGAGACGCGAGACTTAGAAAAAAAAACACTACGACCTCGCAAAGATACGACTTTATCGGCCAACCCGCGCAAACCTGAAAACAGTAAAAACACAATAAATACACACAACAAACACATAAAAAGCTTACCCACAGCAAGGGGGGGGGGGGGGGGCACAGAGACCCAGGACCTCTGCAAATGAAGTTACACCTCCATTTAACTCCAAATTACAGAGTTTAGACACCCGAAAATCCCCTAAGCAAGAGAAAAAATGGCCGCCGGTAAAAACAAGAACAAGGCTACAGGACCGTAAAGACGCAAAACACCAAAAACATACAGATTTTGCGAAAAAGCCGGACAAGGTCCAAGAACAAGGACGCAATATCAGCCGCGTACCACACATTAGGCGCCATTTTACAACACTAACTTACACAATCCGGAAGTACACAGCTACCCTAACGGATTTTCCTCGCGCACGCACACTATTTACACTACACACTGCACACATTGCTGACACTTACAAAGCAGCTACACAGCTGTCAAAACACACATTGTGTGCTGCAGCAACATGAAAACAGATTGCCAGCTCTTCAACACAATGCTTCCTGCATATATTACTTCCAAATCGGTATATTCCTTTATTAATGTATTATGTATTTGAACAGCATTAGCTCACTTACAATTTCATTGCCGTCATTTTTTGATGGGCAATATTCGAGTATATTATATTGAGGGGAAGGGTAAGAGGCCAGCTCCGAGTGAATACAGAACAAAATCTGTAAAATAAAAAATATATGAGGAAGTGCATATTTTGGGAGTTGCCTATTTGCCAGCTGCCCTGTCTTTTTTTTTTAAAGCCTATTTGACCTAAATAAATGTGTGTGTATGTTTCTCAAACAGTACTTTGGCAGTTATATCTGGTGGGTAGGATATGTTGTTTGCATTTGTGGTGTGCTGTAATTTGATTGGTTTTCATAAAATGTTTAAAGCTGTGAAGATTCAGAGAGAATCAGAGAGGATGTTTAGAGAGTTAGAGAGTCCTATAAAATGGGTACAGCATGGAACAAGTGCGTAGACAGGTGTAGGAGAATGTCATGATGGAGAAAGAAAGCAAAGAGAGCCTTTGGCAGAAAACTTGTAGATAAGATCAATCTAAGAACAGATCACTATGATGAAAAATATGTCTAATTAGGCAAAATTAGGCAGAAAAATTTCACAAAGCCCGTAAACCATTCTTGCGCATTTTTGGCTCCATTTGCGTGTTACAGGTTTGAACACCAGTGGATTAATTGCAATTTAATAGCATGATTTGAACTGAACAGTTACGGGCTTGACAGAACAAAGAAATTGCGGCTGCGGAGTTCAATTTTCGACATCCCGTAGTTTTTTTTCCGCCCTTACCCCGCAAGTTGATGGTAGGTTACTTTACGGGACCAATTTAATAACCGCAAGTCTTGCGGGCTATGTTATTGCTGTGATATTACACGTTGAGGAAATTAAATAGGGCTGTAAATATGCAGTGATATAACAAACCTCCATCCCGTATCCCTCTTGTCCCACCTCTCCTCTATTGACAGACACAATAAAAACACACACCACAATTAAGAATTTCCCTAAAAAGCTTTTATGCACATGGCTAGCACAGTTGGTAATACTGTCAGTTTGTTACATACAGCACTTCAGAAATATGTGACGTTTTTCCGTCACAACAATGGTTCTGTAGGACATGGAAAGTTAATGGAAGGACTGGAAAGTTCTATAAGGGTTTTTACTTACATTTCCAAAACTCCTGAATAATAACCAAACTAACCTAAAGCAGTACTGCATATTGTTTCTTTAAATGTATTAGTATATTACTGGAAATTCTTTCTTGAATGTCAAGACTTGCATAAAACTAAAAGATGAAAAAGGTCCAACATTTTTTAGCACTTATAAACAGTGAGGGCATTGACAGCACCGCTCTTTGCAAGTTCAGTTATGTCCCGTGACATTTTATTATAATTTAATTGTGGCAGCAGATGCTCATTGCATACCAAAACAACACAGCATTGGATGGCTGTACTATGAATCTAGGGCAAACGTGAATGAGACTGAATGAGCCCGTTCTATTCATGGCTCTAGAAGTAGGTTAGGAGCCCTGTATGTGGGAAAACTGCCAAGGGGCAATTTTAGTACTATGTTATTCTTTATTTTTAGGAATGGTTATTTAACCAGCCATACAAAACTGTTCATTTCTGTGTTACAAAAATATAGATTTCAGAATATTTTATTTTAGTTGATACTATTTTATGTAATGTGTACATGAGATGCAATAGAGGTGTTGTTTGTAACACTATAAACACCTATTATAAGTAACTAAATACCACTGTGGTCCTATTTTTTCCAGTTGGAATACTGGCTAACTAAACATGAAAAATGGACAAGTAAATGAAAACACAACCTTCAATTGTCTATTTTTATATATAATTTGTTCTTTACTGTGTAGTCCATTTTCTTTACTCAGTTGACGCTTTCTGTTACATTTTTAAGAAGGTACAAAAGAGTAAACTCCTAAGCTTTCCATTAGTACTGTTGAAAACACCATTAGCCATATTCCTACTGTGCAGATAAAAGCTTCCCCTGCATTCAAAGCTTTCTCACATCTCAGGAAGCACGTCACCAAAATTCAATGTCCACTGCGGCACAACTGCATTTAAAAGGATAGAAAGGTAAGAATCTACAGTTGCCATTTAATTCAATATAGCAGAACAATAATCACTTTGGTGGAAATGGAGGAAGAAATTATTAATACGATAGATATCGAAATAGCAGCTATAAATGGACATTTCCTGGAGCATTGAAATACCATATGTGCAGCACTCGGATTTGAAGAACTGGAAATGATAATGGATGACACCAGGTGCAGATCTACAGCCGGTGTGTCTGGTGCAATGAACCTCTGGAAGGCCCCAGTATTGTCAAATGTTTTATCCTGACACCTCCCGGCCCTCCTGGCTCCCTCAGCCAGCCCCTACACCTGCATTGCCTGCTCTGCCAGCGCATTTCCCTTGCACATGACGCCATTCAGAAGAGAAGACAAGCCTGCAAGGGAGGCTTAGCATTGCAGGGTTAGGAGGGGTTGGGGTAAATGGCCCCCATGGGCAATATTTAAAAAAGACACAACTAAGATTCTAATACACTCTCTCATCATTTCTCGTCTTGACTATTGCAACTCGCTTCTTGCTAGCCTACCCACCACCCACACAACATTCAGTGTCAGCAGCTCCTCTTTGTCAATCCCTCCACTGGCTTCCCTTAGCCTCCAGAATAAAACTTAAAATCATGATCCTAACTTACAAAGCCCCCAATAACAGTGCACCCCCATACATTTCTGCTCTGATCTCCAAATACTCCCGCACACGCCCTCTTCGTTCTGCTAGCGACCTTCTTCTTTCTGCCACTCTTGTCACCTCCGCTCACTCCACCCTCCAGGACTTTTCTCATGCTGCCCCTATTCTCTGGAACTTCTTGCCTTGCTTCATCAGACTCTCCTCCTGTCTCAAATCCTTCAAAACTTCACTAAAAACACATCTCTTTAAAGAAGTCTTTCACCTTCCATCCTAACACGCACAAAACTTCTCTCTCGCTCCTGTACCACACACAAACCTTAACATTTAGATTGTAAGTCTGATTCAATCTTGCATGGTGCTTTAGGGAAAGCGCTATGGACACCGGATTCCAGGCTCAAAGACAGGGCCATCCATTCTTTGTAACGTTTTAATTTGCCTGGAACTTAACTTATGTATAGCGCTACGGAATATGTTGGAGCGTTGCAAATAAACAATAATAATAAAATAATAATAAATAATATATAATAATGGTGTCACTCTATTGGGTGAGATCAGACAGATATACTGCAGGATATTTATCCCTGTGACGAGCACAAGTGGCTAAAATAGGTTGCTCTCAGAGTGGGTTATCATATCCATAGAACTAATCTATTAAGGTTAGCTCGTTCTATGATTGAACACCTCTCTTTTGATTTTTGGTTTATACAAATGTCCCTTAGAACTTAATCTCCCTAAGGGTGATAGGGGACTCCAGATGAGGACACCTAGCTCACTCTGCCTTAGGGAGTTTAGCTACACTCCCCTGACGAGGGGGGTCCAGTGGTGGGGGGTCCTACAATTTTTTTTTGCACCTGGCCCTCCATTCACCAGCTTTGCCACTAGATGAAATCTTAACTGGGAAATTAAAAATGTAAAAACAACAGACTACCATTTTCAATTTTCCACTGTAGTTCGGAAAAACTTTATAAGTTTGTAAATTATTATGAAAGCCATGAACATAAGAACATTTTTATATTTTTATATAATCCCACCATACACACAATCTGCAGTTTTGATGTGGACATAAAGGAGCTTTACACTACCTGTGAAATGCTGTAGGCTTCTTGCAGCAGCAGCAGCAGCAGACTCTGGTAGTAAATCATGGCACCCTACATGAGGGAGAACTGGAAGAAAGGGGTAGGTTCCAGATGGTGAGAATCAGTTACTCTTGAGACTTCTTCGAAATAAGTGAAGTGTAAATAACACTGAGGGGGATAGACTTAATGAAGTCAACATTTTTATAAACTTTCACTTACTCAAACCGTCCAAACAGTCCCTGAGAAGGTCTGCCTCACAGCTCATGCATACAATATTTTTATTGGTACTAAATTTACCAGCCACTTACAGATAGTCTTTAAGTAGCATTTCCAAAAATGTCTGTAAGTGACCAGTAGATCTCTTACCAAAATAAGGTTGGTGCAGCATTGTTATACTAATCAGATCCTCAAAAGTAATAATGTGTTGCTTTTGTCTGCTAATTTATGGCACATTATGCTTATTTTTTTATTTTCTGGTAAAATAATCAATCCCGGTGTTATCAAGCAGTTAGTTCCCTCAAATTACATTTATCATGCTCAGCAGCCTATATAGTAACATATGCAGTCACACCTTGGCATGAAAAGGCATAATAAAGCAACAGAAAAAATGCACAAATGATTGACTCTAGATACAAATCGCTGGTACAGTATTTAGGACCTTTTTGTAGCTGTTTTAGAAGAAAATAAATTGAGACAATCTTTGAGGTTTGAACATTGCAGAAGGAAGAGCATAATTGCTACAAATTAGTTTTTACCTGCCGCGGAGTCCAAGACTATGTTATTCTAACAATGAGTCACTTTGTACAAGACCCCAATAAACAATTCCCTACACAGTGTTTGTCGACCTCTGTAGGTTTCCATACCAAGTTTATTGAAAGAACATGCATGCTTAGAAGACATTATTCACTTAGCAGGACATTTCAGAGAGAACATGTACCTCTAATACACGCTAGACATTTACAAGAGTGCACTATTTTGAGAGCAAAGTATTTTATTTACCATGTTGAATTATGCTTAAAGGGCCAATGTAAGCACATGACTTGCACTGTTTGTCTGGAAGCCATTGAAGTTACCTGGAAGACTTATCCAGCCTATCCTTGTTCTGTGTGCATGTGTGAACATGCGCCACCTGAAGTGATTAGTGATTTTAATATTTATTTTTTGCTGGATGATTTTCCATAGAATGGTTAATTAACCAGCTTAAATAAATGCCAGATAACTAGAGCCCTTTAAAATAAATGATTACTCACAGATCCCAGGGGGAAATTACTAATAGATTGTGGGTGATATATATGCATTTTCTCAGCTCATTGTGCAATTTACTAAAGGCTTAGACCCATTTTCAATTGTGCAAATGTTGTTTACTGGGCCCATAATATAGCCCATAAACTAATTTGCTATTCAATTGGCTTCTTTTAGCTACCTGCAAATAATTTGCGGGTTACGGGCTGAAAATCAGTGGGGTTCTCATCCCGTCTAAGCCTTTGATCTTTCAAGCCTGTAAATGTTACAATAGTAAAACGCTATTCAATTGCTACAAATGTAGAAGAAATTCCTACTGGTACAAAATAGGACTCGCAACAGGGTTTAATCACTGTTCGTAGCACTGTAAATGCAAATAAAACATCAATACTGCACTTTAAAAGACAGGGAAAGCAATGAAAGACATTAGAATTATTTCCACAACAGTATAAAGCTCGCAAATTTGCTATTTTTTTAAATTATTTTACATTTTCTTTTCATGCTATATTGATCCCAGGAATGAATGGGTTAATACATATCAGGCCACCCACATGGACTAGAATAGTATTGTCATTCATTTTTATTATTTTGTACATTGCCGGATTGCGAGTCGGATCGCATATCGGACTTCTAAATGCTAACTGATTGACGTTTAACCTCCATGTTTTAATGATGTCATGATGACGGTCTCATTTACTATTGTCTATTTCTAAATTGGTAGTTACGGCCTTGCTTAATTGATCATGATCATGCTCTGAAATGCTACTTACGATTGCATGGTTTACGGTTTAGGCTTTCGGCCAGGTAACTGTGGGCTTCTTCAATCGAATCACTCTATAACTGTTGCAAATTTCCAGCCCACAGACTTATGGCCCTTATTCTACCAAAAAACAACAAGCTGTACATGGGTCTATTGTGAGTTATTATGGTTGTATAAATTCCCTCATGAAAATCCTAGTTCTCCAAATTTGCTACTTGATCATCCCTGAATATCATCACTGTGTGTGACAAACTCATCAGAGCAGTATATTTAATATGAAAAAAACATTATATTACCAATGTACAGCTACATGCAACATAAGTGAAGAATCATAACAGGAAAATTACATCTACACAATTCACACTTACAGTAGCTTAAATGATTCCGGGTTTGTGGAGATATACATATACACAGTGCCGAAATTATTATTTTGTTATCATACATCAATACCGATGCAATGACAAACATTGGATCTTCGCCAAACACTACTGAGCCTTTAATGGTGCATGTGCAGAAAATAAACACTTCTGTATTTAGCACTGGGTTAGTTGCGTCTGTGCTGACGGAAAGACATGTTAAACTATATATATATATATATATATATATATATATATATAATTTAGGAGTAAAGCAGCCATGAACAGTAATCTAGAATAATAATGTAATAATGAATATTGCAGTATACAATGTCAATATAAATTAGGTGTTCGTCCAGTACAAAACATATCACATTATACTGCAATACTCATTATTAGTATTTATACAGTATATATATACTGTAGACCGGGACAGAGAACTGACATGTAAAAATACTGAACAGAAAACAATCAAATTCTTACTTAATATAAATACTTATCACCATATACCATGTGGAAATAAAAGTAGTAGAGTAAATCACAACCCATGTGGCTTAACAATTACTTAAAGATGAAGATAAAGTAAAAAACAGGTATTTAAATTACACAAAAAAGAGGGCACAGACTGCTTTACGTGAGTACAAGGTAGTCAACAAGCACTATTAGACTGGCTAAAACAGAAAATGAAAAGTTAGTTGCAAAGGAGACTAAGACTAACCCTAAAATATTTTTTTAAATATATTAATTGGAAGAAGGCGAGGAAGGAAGCTATAGGAACATTATAATGTGAAACAGGCCGTCTGACAATTAGTGACCAGGAAAAGTCAGATGATCTAAATAGGTTTCTCGGTATACACAAGGGAGGTACCAGTGGTTGGGACACTGCAACAAAATGGGGCGACACTACCTTCACTAAATAATTGGTTAATGCAGGAAGAAATCCAAAAGAGGTTGGAAAAAATAAATGTTAATAATGCCCCAGGTCCTGATGGAATACATCCAAGGGTACTGAGGGAACTGGGTTCTGTAATAGCAAAACCATTATATCTAATTTTTCAATATTCACTCAACACAAAGTCTCTACCAGATGACTGGAGAAAAGTAGAAGTGATACCTATATTTAGGAAGGGACCAAGAACAAATCCAGGAAATTATTTACCTGTAAGTCTCACTTCTGTAGTGGGAAAGCTTTTAGAAGGGTTAATAAGGGATAGTATACAAGAATATGTCTATTTAAACAAGATTATAAGTAGGAATCAACACAGATTTATGAGGGATAGGTCATATCAAACAAACCCTAATTAGTTTCTATAAGGGATTAGTAGGAACTTGGATCAATGCAACTGTAGTATTTTTGGATTTTGCAATGGCTTTTGATACAGGGCCACATGGGAGACTATTGAGCAAACTAAGGGATACAGGAATTGCAGTAAGTATCTACTCATGGATTGAGAGCTGGCTAAAAGACAGGAAGCAAAGGGTTGTGGTGAATGGAACATACTCAGATTCGACTAATGTGGCAAGTGGGGTTCCTCAGGGTTCAGTATTAGGTCCCCTCCTTTTTAACATATTTATTTATTAACTAAGAAGTAGGATTGGAAAGTGTTGTCTCCAAAATGTATGAAAAGACGAGAAGAAAACTGGCCTGGGAGGCTACCAAGAGGCCTACAGCAACATTAAAGGAGCTGCAGGAATATCTGGCAAGTACTGGCTGTGTGGTACATGTGACAACAATCTCCTGTATTCTTCATATGTCTGGGCTATGGGGTAGAGTGGCAAGACAATAGCCTTTTCTTACGAAGAAAAACATCCAAGCCAGGGTACATTTTGCAAAAACACATCTGAAGTCTCTCAAAAGCATGTGGGAAAAGGTGTTATGGTCTGAGGTTGAACTTTTTGGCCATAATTCCAAAAGATATGTTTGGCGCAAAAACAACACTGCACATCACCAAAAGAACATCATACCCACAGTGAAGCATGGTGGTGGCAGCATCATGCTTTGGGGCTGTTTTTCTTCAGCTGGAACTGGCTCCTTAGTTAAGATAAAGGGAATTATGAACAGTTCCAAATACCAGATAATATTGGCACAAAACCTTCAGGCTTCTGCTAGAAAGCTGAACGTGAAGAGGAACTTCATCTTTCAGCATGACAACGACCCAAAGCATACATCCAAATCAACAAAGGAATGGCTTCACCAGAAGAAGATTCAAGTTTTTGAATGGCCCAGCCAGAGCCCAGACCTGAATCCGATTGAAAATCTGTGGGGTGATCTGAAGAGGGCTGTGCACAGGAGATGCCCTCGCAATCTGACAGATTTGGAGTGTTTTTGCAAAGAAGAGTGGGCAAATCTTGCCAAGTCAAAATGTGCCATGCTGATAGACTCATACCCAAAAAGACTGAGTGCTGTAATAAAATCAAAAGGTGCTTCAACAAAGTATTAGTTTAAGGGTGTGCATACTTATGCAACCATATTATTTTATTTTTATATTTTTTCTTCCCTCTACCTAAAATATTTCAGTTTGTTTTTCAATTGAGTTTATAGGTCACATCAAAGGTGGAAAAAGTTCTGAAATGATTTATCTTTGTCTCATTTTTTTACAGCACAGAAACCTGACATTTTAACAGGGGTGTGTAGACTTTTTATATCCACTGTAAATGGCAGATGAGCTTTAATACGAATAAATGTAAAGTTATGCATCTGGGAAGGAAAAATAGCCATGCAATGTATATTCCTAATGGAGCAAATCTAGGGGTATCAGATATTGAAAGAGATTTTAGAGGGCTTGTGTACAGCCACCTAGGTAACAGTGCTCAATGCCAAGCAGCATCTGCAAAGGCAAGTAAAATATTAGCATGTATTAAGAAGGGTATAGAAGCAAAGGAAGCACATATAATTCTGCCACTATACAAATCTCTAGTACACCCTCATTTGGAATATGGAGTACAATTTTGGGCACCACTACATAAAAAGGACATTTTAGAGTTGGAAAAAAGCATAGAGAAGGACAACAAAACTATTAAGGGGAATTAAGGGGCTAAGTTATGAAGAAAGACTAATGAAATTAAACGTATTTTCTCTAGAGAAAAAGGTGTCTAAGAGGGGATATGATTGCCTTATATAAATATATCCATGGTCAATACAAGGCTTTGTCAAGTGAGCTTTTTGTGCCACGAGGTTTTCAACTGACAAGAAGACATCCTTTGAGATTAGAAGTAGAAAGATTTCAGCTTAAAGAAAGAAATGCTTTCTTCACAGTAAGGGTGGTTCTGTGGAATTCTCTACCAAAGGAGGTGGTGACAGTGGATTTGATAAATAACTTTAAAAAGGGATTGGATATATTTTTAAATAAAAAGGGCATTTAGGTTTATCCTGGATAATTAGAGAGGGAGTATTGATCGAGGGAGGAATCCGATTGCCAGTAACTGAGGTCAGGAAGGAATTACCTTTGGATCAATTAACAATTAAAATGAATCTGCATATTGCAGATCAGAGGAGATCTATAAATGTTGAACTTGATGGACTTACAGCTCTATAAAATTCCCCTAGCGTGTAAAACCGTAGCTCGTAACGTAGCCCACAAGACTTGCAGCTAATAAATTGGCCCCATAAAGCAGGGCACTGCCAATCTGCTGTTTATGAGCAAAAAATGCCTACAAGCTTGGAACTTCGCAGGCGCAAATCCTTTGTTCTGTCAAGCCCGTAACTGCTACGCTCCAACTTAGCTATTAAATTGCAACAAATTCACTGGCGTTCAACCCCAGAACCTGCAAATGGAGCCAAGAAGCTAACGGGTACTAAAGAGAACCCGCAATGGGGGGAAAGTCCAATCCGTTGCACTGTAAATGCAAATATACACCACTGTACATATAATAACATGGAAAGTAATGTTAGGTATTAGAATTAATAGCACAACATTCTCAAGCTCGCAAATCGGCAATATAAAATACTTTATTTCATATTAGATTTCCATCTTATATCCATCCCAGCAATCAATGTGTTAATACATATAATGGAACTCGCATGGACTAGAATATCCTATTTACGGCTTTATCAATATTGCATTATATCTGGAATGTGGGTCCGATCGTAACTCATAATTGAAATCCGTAAGACTTTGAAATCCCACCTCCATATTTCAGTGACATAATTATGACGATCTCTGTTGCCATTGGCTCCATCTAAACCCATTATACGGGTTTGACTAATTGATCACATTCACAGCCGCGCATCCAACGTTCAACAAATGGTTTACGGGTTTGCATCTCAAGCCCTTAACTCACGCCCTGCTTGAATTCAATAGCTCAATAACTCGGCTAAATTTCAAGCCTGCAGCCATTGTGGGTCTCACGTTGCACTTACGGGCTTCTAATTTAATGTGGCTGTAAAAGTATGTTTTCAACCTCAATAACTATTTAACTATGTAACAGTTAATTTATCCTGTTTTATCAGATTCAGACACCAAATTGCATTGAGCCAGTAAGTGACAAAATGTGCTTAATGGATTGTAAGGGCATCAGTATAATTAGCTTGGAACAAAACTGTTAGGTATTTTAATTGCTTCATTTAGAAATTAATTGTATGTTATAAAAATTGTATGTTGTAGAAATTATAAAGGCATGTCAGCATTTTCCTTATCTCACTAGAATGTTTAAGCGCGTGATCTGTAGAGTGTCTATGTATAAAACATCTGTATCCTGGTTCCTGTTTTTGCTTCAGATACTGCTGAGACAATGTATCTGAAGCAAACAGGGGTTTTTTTTAGATGGTGTTTTGCCGAGTAAACATTGTCTGAAAAGACAGTTGCTTGCAATTTTGTATTTAACCCTATTTCCAACTATGCTAATAAGTTGTGACGTGTTCTATGCTATATAAGAGACAGGCTGTCTAAATAAAGATCAGAGATTATCCTGATGACACTCTGATTTCTGTGCATTATTTTTCTCTCATTATATCTAGGTGCCAAGATATAATTGACACACACAATCAGAATATAATTACTCACTAATCTGATCCTATCAAAAACAATATTATTGACCCATTGAATAGCTTTCCAAGGTTACAGTTTTAGGTTAATGCTTTTTATTAATGTGATATCTAAGAGTTATGTTGACAATGTACTGTGAACTTTAGAAATATTTCCCTTGTCATTTTTACTGAAATTACCTTTTAGATGAAAACCTAAAACTCTAAAATATTTTAATGTACAAAGAAATGGCCTGGACCTAAATGTTAATGCATACTTTTTGCATAGTTTGAATAATGCATGAACTATGTCTATCTATCTATCTATCTATCTATCTATCTATCTATCTATCTATCTATCTATCTATCTATCTATCTATCTGTCTATCTATCTATCTGTCTATCTATCTATCTGTCTATCTATCTGTCTGTCTGTCTGTCTATCCATATATATATATACTAGCTACTTTCCCATAAAAAATGATGGGAATAACATTTTAAGGCTGGGAATGCTGTACCTTCAGGGTGTATCGCGAGCCCTGCACTGAGCCCCTTCAGCGCTCATCATGAGCCTCTCCCCACGTCTACTGTATGAGCTCATTGCCGCTCATTACAGCCCATGTCAACCCACAACTTTTGTGCTTTGTAATGAGCACCTTCGGCTTCATGGCGAGCCTCGCCCTCCCCCCCCCCCTGTGTAGTTTAGGGGCCTCGCAATGAGTGTTACTGACTTGGGTTAAGTGTTACCGCCTTGGGTTAAGTGTTACTGGCTTGCGTTAAGTGTTATTGGCTTCGGATTCTTTTTTACTGTCTTCGGCCTCGTTTTCATCCTGTTATGTTTTTTGGGCTGCCATTTTTGTTCTCGCTTAGGCGATTTTCGATTAGGAAAAAATGCCACATATGCATCAAATGAGCTTGCAACCTCACTTACAAGCTCCCTGGCTCTCCCCCTGTGCTGTGTGTGAGTGTGTAAGTTAATTTGAGGCATATTTGTGCTTTTTTGCTGGTCTTCCCAGTTCCGTGGTTCGGGCGTTAAATTTGTAATTTAGTGCAGCCCCGCAACTGCGTGCCTCAGTTTGCGAGGCCCGCAGTTGCATCTACGGGCTTCGATCCTAAGTCCTACGGGGCTTGTGAAGGTATACTAGCAACTTGCCCGTCAAAAAATGACGGTCAATAAAAGAAAGTGTTGAAATGCTGTTTGCCACACAATGTGAGTGTACTGTGTGCCTCAACTATATAGACCCCTCTAACACACTATTGAACGCATGTAATAACACTATAAGTGCCATGAGGGTCATCCAGGACCCTCATGACCCAAAGTTTAAGCACTACATCATTTTAACCCGGTCACTTATGGGGGTCTATCCAGACCCTCATAAGCCTCTATTTAACCCCATCAGTCCCATAAGGGTATATTATGACCATTATGGGCCTGTTACAACCCAACATTAACCACATAAGTGCCATGACGGTCCTCAAGGACCATCAAGACACTAAGTATAAACACTACACTGCACTATACCCCCCCAATAAAACATTAAATATAAACTAAACACCCTCTACACTAACCTATTAACACCTACACTACCTACCTACCTACCTACCCCCTAATAACCCCCTCCCCACCACTGTAATTGCAGAAAGAAAAAAAAAGTCATCAAAAATCTAAAATCTACATTACATAAAATAAAAAAAACTAAAATCACCAAAAATAAAAAAAGGAACATTACAGAAAACAAAAAAATACATTACAACCCCCCCCCCCCCCCCCCCCTTCAGCAAAAAAAAAAAATACTCACCTGAAAAGGAAATACATATAATACATACAATACATACAGGAGGGAGGACAAAGATCCTATTATAGGGCACACCTACTAATCCAAATCTTAGAAACAAGAGAATAAACTAAATAATAAAACTTAACATTTAATGGTATTTAAAATCCTTATTAAAATATATGCACATAGGTAGCAGAGAGGTAGTTCCTACGTCGCGAGCCGATGACGTCACTATTGTGCGTCTAGACCGCGGCGTGCTAAGCAGAGAGCTAGCGTGGTTTCCTTCTCAGGCCCATAGTTTAAAGTCCCTTCCCCGATGGTTAGAACTAGCTATTCAGCATATTCATATTCAGAAAGGCATACCTTTTCTAGTTAGATCCTGTAGAACCACGCAGTATCTATTTTCAATATTCAGGCAATATTGGGTTTACATTCCTAATGGTCCACACTGTCACTCTAGGACAGTAATACATATTATTTAAGGGTCCAGCCTTGGGACTTATAATAATTTTTTTTTGGGGCATTTCTTTCCCTATATAGGGTACAGTGGTAGCTATTTAATTCCAGCATTGAAGCTGGACTACCTCATATTCTAAACCCATACAGCTTGCTATATTCACAATATTTATATATTAATCACTTATTTTGGTGCACATCAATAGCTGTGAACCTCATTAACTATTAGCACTTGGCACTTTATATTCTGCACCTTTTTTGCACGACTATCAATTTATCTGTGATTTACACTAGCACTTTATATTGTATATAGCTTGCATACAGCTGGTCCTTTTAGGACTTAATATATACCCATACTGCCAATTAGAACATTACTACCTCTCTGCTACCTATGTGCATATATTTTAATAAGGATTTTAAATACCATTAAATGTTAAGTTTTATTATTTTGTTTATTCTCTTGTTTCTAAGATTTGGATTAGTAGGTGTGCCCTATAATAGGATCTTTGTCGTCCCTCCTGTATGTATTCATTATTTATCCTAAGGAGCACCCTACTCTAATAATTGCATTTGGTACTTTAGCAATATACCTGAGCCACCACAACCCACTGTTTAATACATACAATACAATTAAATACAATACAATACAATTAAATACAATACAATACACCCCTATCTAATATACATCCCGCCATTGGAATATACATCCCCCTATCTAATATACATCCCCCTATCGAATATACAATACTATCAATCTAATATACATCCCCCTATTTAATATACAATACTATCTATCTAATATACATCCCCCTGTCTATCTAAGATACAACAAATACTATCTATGTACTATACATCCCCCTATCTATCTAATATACAATAGATGATATCTCTATATAGCAACCCTAATTCTAAGCTAAAATAAATAATTAAGACCACTTACGTTTGAGATGTTTCTTCAGATCACCAACCTAGGGTAAAAAAGATTAAAAAAATTACTACAACACATTTACATAAAATAAATAAACATTATAAACATTATAAATATTCTACTCACCTTTCCAGTATGTCACGTCCTCCATCTTTGCTTCTACTGCGCGGCCCCTGTTAAAAAAAAACATTACATTAGTTCACATACATAAACATAAAACAAAGTAAAATCAACACAATCTACATTGTACTTACCTCCCCGCAATGTCTCTGGCCTCCTCGTGTTGTGCCCCGGAAGCATCCGCGCTCTTTTAAAAAAAACAACACACATCCGCCCTGGGGGATGGTCCCGACACTAATAAGCTTCCTAAGGAGTGTTCCAGAATAAAATTGGCAATGGCGGCTTCTGATTGGCTGAAAACGCTGTCTATCAAATTCAGCCAATGAGAAGACGCCAATTGTGAACCAATGAGAAAGGGATACAACGCAAAATCCCACGCTGATTGGATAACGCACCTGTCAATCTTTATTTGAACCAATCCGAAGGCTTTATTGCCAACAGCGAATCACAATAGAATACACCCCCACGCGGTGATTAGCTGAAGACATCTGCGCCTTCCCATTGGCTGTAATACTGATTGACATTGACAATAGCCAATGAGAAGGCGCAAATGCCTTCACCAATCAGTACGTGGGGGTGTATTCCATTGTGACTGGCTATTGTCAGTGCAACCAATCAGAATGCGCAGATGCCTCCAGCCAATCACCCTGTGGGGGTGTATTCCATTGTGATTGGCTGAAGGCACCTGCGCCTTGTGATTGGTTTAAATAAAGATTGACAGGTGCATTATCCAATCAGAGTGGGATTTTAGGGTGTATCCCTTTCTGATTGGCTCACACATTGGCGCATCCTGATTGGGTGAATTTGATAGACAGCCCATGTCAACTCACAACTTTTGTGCTTTGTAATGAGCACCTTCGGCTTCATGGCGAGCCTCTCCCTCCCCACCTGTGTAGTAACTGCAAAAGCTTTAAAATACTGAAAAAAGTAATGAAAGGCATTAGCATTTTTTTGCACAACAGTCTCAAAATCTGAAATAAAAAATATTTTTTTTATTTCTGTGTTATATTGATCACGGGAATCAAGGGGTTAACACATATCATGGAACCCGCATAAACTAGAACAGTTGCTTTCCTGATTTTTATTGATTTCTACATTTCTGGTCACAAATTGTACTTCTAAACATTAATTAATTGTAGTTTAAACTCAATGTTTTACTTATGTAATGATGACAGTCTCCTTTACTATTGGCTCTGTTTAAAATGTTACGTTCAAATTTAAAAACTTACGGGCTTGCTTAATTGATCATGCCCTAAAAAGCTGCTTACGGTTTCATGGTTTGCCCGTGGATGCTGTGAGCCTGTAATTACGTGTTAGAGTTAATTGAATACATCTAAATGTATCTAAAAAATATAACCCGTAGCTAAATGTTGGGTTACAGGTAATTACGGGCTTGCAATTGAATGAGGCTCAAAGTACTTATTACTAGTAAGATGTTATAGAAGACAGTAATATGTGTGTTTTGGAACAATATTGATTGTATGGTATTACCAATTCATTGGTACTTCTCCAATTAATGTTGCACATTTTATTTCCATGACATATACTGTGATAGTTAATTACGTAGAGTCTGGAATTAGGTTTTATTAAAGTGAATATTTTCTTGATTTTGTAAAATAATAAATAGGAAAAAATATTTGAGCAATTCTGATGTCTTGCAGTAAATATAGATGAGCTTAGCATGCACTTTGATAACGCGTTCTTCTTCACGGATTTTCATGACAGATTGTTGTTGAGTAGCGTTACACATGTGTTATGCTTCATAGTAACATATGGTTCAGTGTGCCTGGCAGACACATAATGTATGGCCTCTAGTGAGAGAAGCCTTGTAATGAATAGAGTTTAAAGCTTTCATATTACAGTAACTCAAAGAATGCTCCAAGTACCTCATGTACAGAAATGCATAACACACTAGATGTGATTAAACCCTCTATTATACAGCATTGAATGGCCTCAGACTGAGTCATTGTCACCGAGGCACAGACAGAGCAGTGAGAGAGTCCCAGCTGTCACATAACTATCTTCTGTAGAAGAAACAGATGTACAGTATGGAAAGGATATTTAACACTTTCAAACACCTATTAAAAGGATAAATTACTGGCAAGTGCTGTGTACCTGTTACAATAATAAAGTATTAATTGGACATTCAACTTGCATAGGCTGCATTTATAAAACCCCAGTAATGCCACATACAGTGGGAGATAGCTGTTTTAATTAGTCAGTGGTCATTAATAAAATTTGCATTCAATGATTTCAGTAAAATATTGATCAATATTAAAGTTACTTTTAAAGATCAGATTCAGCTGATGATGATCTTACTGGTCTCCATCCACTATGAGATGGAGATGGGTTTAGCATGCAGTGCCAAGTTTCCAGGCTAAAGGTTGTATCAGCACAATGCTATTAGTTAGCTGGAGACTTGAGGTATTAAAGTGGTTTAACTAGGCCTCCTGCTGGGAAGGCAGCAACTGCCCTTGTATATGATTATTTGTCTTAAAGACCTTTAGACTTGACTCCCAGCTATACCCATCCCTTGATGATTTTATAAGCTCTGCTGCAATCTGATTCATTATTCTTTCAAATAAAATGTAATATTGAATGGTGCAATAATAAATGTTTGGAGAGGACACTTATGATCAATGCATTATTAACACAATTAGCTCTTATTCTAATGGCTTTGCAGTGGTCCTTTAAAAGGGCACATTTAAAAAACACAAGCTTTTGGTATGAGAAAAGTTAAATAATAGTTTTTTTAATCCCTCTGCAGACTACATTTACAACAGAGTTAAGGACTCCTTCTGACAGACTGTATTTGGACGTGTCAAGACACTGCGCCAGCTGAGTAATGGAGCTCTGTGGAGAAATAATTTACTGACTGCTGCAAAACTGCATTTCTTGAAATATTTTAAAGTTTGGAAGAACTGTTTTCATACAGCTGTACCAGGAAGTTGCTATGACACAAATCTTTTAATCTTACAGGGATATGAAAGTTTCATGGATTAATTCATTTCTGTAATCCTTCGGCAAAAAGCAGCATTTGTGTATGTATCACATCTCTAAAAATCGCTCTAGTGATTATGTTGACACCTCCAGGGTGTGTCTACAAAGGCATCTGACACCCCCAATCAGCATGCAGCATCAAGGGAGCAATATTAACCCACTATTTACCTACTGTTGCTTGCTCAGCCAATGCAGCTTCCTGTCTGTATCAGCCTCATTAAATTGGAGCCTCTTAAGTCCAATGTGTAGCACGTAAGGGCTGCGTGGTTGAAATTTTGCAGTTTTACATTGCTATTAAATTAGAAGGGCTGCGAGTTACGAGCGAGAGACACTAAATCGTAAACCAGTTCTCGGCCGTCGCATTTTCCGGCTAGAACGCAAACAATTAAGCAAGCACGTAGTTACGGGTTCAGATGGAGCCAATGGCAATAGAGATCGTCATCATTGCATCACAAGAAAATGGAGGATGGATTTCAAAGTCTTACGGGATTCAATTAATAGCTACGAGTGAACCCACATTCAAGTCATAATAAAGCCGCTAATATGATATGATATTCTATTACATGCAAGTTACAGTATATGTATTAACACATTGATTGTGGGGATCGATATAACACAAAATATTTTTTGGGGGCCGATTTGAGAGCTTGAGAATGTTGTGCTAATAATTCTAAGACTTAACATCACTTTTAATAAATGTACAGTAGTGTGTTTTTATTTGCAATACAAGTGCTACATATTGGACTTTACCCCCCTTGCGGGTGCTCTTGAGCATGCATTGGGCTTTGCGCCTCATTTGCGTGTTACCGGCTTGCTTGCATGTGACTTCTTAGCAATTTAATAGCTATATTAAACAAGTAGAGATTACGGGCTCGACGGATCAAAGGATTTATGGCTGCAAAGTCCAACATTGGCTAACAGGTAGCCTATTTTCGTCCTCCCTGTGTCCTAATACGCAAGTCCGCTGCAAGCTACGTTACAGGGCAGATTTAATACCAGTAACCTGTAAATTTGGAGTTACGGGCTATATTTTAAAACATAGCCCCAATTTAATAAGACTGTAAGTCAGCAGCTATATAGCACATATCAGTGATACACTACATATCCCAGGCTGCTTTGCAGCCCAAACAGGAACCCCAGAGTTTTTTCAAAAGTTTCAGCTAATCTGATTGGCCAAAACAAATCATTTTAAATGTGATGCTAATTTAGCCTGGGTTTGGAGGGTGTTAACCCTGATTTTCAACTGTCAGAAATTACAAGACATTTTGCTGACTTCAATGTAAGTGTTTAAATGGTTTTTGGGGGATTTTTTGATGCAATTTTTTTTTGCATACACTACTAATTCACCTCTATCAGATGCATTCATAAGCCAGCAAACTTACATATCCCTTTAACTGCAAGGGGCATAGGAACGAAGCAGGGCAAAAAAGGCTTATGAGTGTACTTGTGTCTACCTTCAACCAAGCAAGTGTGGGGAGGACGACAACGTCAGATGCTAAAAGTTTATCTGAATCTGTCAATGGGTGAAGGAAATCCATTTTTCAATCTGAATTAGCAGAACCCCTCCTCCGGCTCTAAGCCATCAGGAAGAATGGATTCCCCCAAGTACCACCAGTCTATAATAATAAAGAGTTTCTCTAAAAATACTATTTATGCTCATGGCTTACATAACTGCTAACATTGTTGGTTACATACTTTAGAAACATATGACTTTTCCTATAGTCCAGTGCAAGTATTAACTTTTAAAAGCCACAGCAATGGAACTGTTTTCATGTAATTTCATATAGTATGCAAATTGTAGGGTTCCCTGGTGGTCCAGTGGTTAGGATTCAGTGCTTTCACTGCTGTGACTTGAGTTTTATTCCAGTCAGGGAACCAAGAGGTCAAACCACCCTGAAGCCATGCAGTGTTGGGTCTGGTCAGTACTTGGATGGGAGACCACCTAGGAATAGCAAGAGCTGTATGCTGTGGCACACTGGAGAAGGAACTGGAAACCCACTCCATTATCTCTGCCATGAATACCAGTTGGATCAGCATAGTGTACTGGGGGCCATGAGGACATGAGAGTCGGACACGACTGAACGGCACAACACACACATGCAAATGTTAGTTCAAACTATAAATGTAGCTGTTTGGAATGCAAAGGTTCTCAGCTTGAAGGGTTTAACTAACAGGTTGCTACTAAGGATATTAGTGCAGTTACTTTTTACTTTGCTGCTTCATTAACCCAGGATCCAGCTTCTCAGGTCCTCATGAGAATTACTAAACACCTTCTACCCTGTGACAACTGGCGCATAGAGGGTCTATTGCGAGTTGTTGTGAACAAAATTTTTAAAAGGGGTGTTGAAACATGTTATGGGTGTGTTATGTGCTGCTACTGTGAAAATCCAAGTTCTCAGAATTTACTAAACTCGAATCCTTCTTTTAATTACCCTCCTTATGGACCCCCATGTTATCTTACATTAACTCCTATAGCATTCTGTGGTCACTCATTGTATGTTAACCTATAACCATGGGGATCCTTATGCACCCATAGCACCTACTATTAACCCCATGCCATTGAGATCCCCATGGGCCCCCGTGCTAAATTAACTTATAATTATGGGGGACTCTCATGACATCTATTAAACCCTATACTATGGGAGTTCCTGTAGACCCCCATGGTACAGGGATTAACTACTACCCCCAAAACTACATAATGTAAATCATTACATAAAAAATGAATTAGAAGAAAATAAAGTAAGAACTAAAATAAAAGAATTACAGAAAATAATAAAATATAAAAAAAAAAATAAGAAAATTATTACAGTAAAAAAAATACAGCTGTGGAGAAATGTTTTTTATTCATTACCCTCCCTTGGAGGATAATCACTGTGATCCACTCTTCAGCCTAAAAAATCCCACTGCTCTAGATAACATTTTTATTGACTGTGTTGTCACATTATAAGCTCTTGTAACTGCATCTGATTGGCTAAAATATGTATCATTCATATATCAGCCAATCAGAATCAAGTATTTGACTTGCTTAGCTCCACTGCTTTCTGATTGGTTAAAAGTTGTCAGAATGGAGGAATTAAATCTTTGCATTCTGATAGGTTAGCCTTTTAACCAATCAGAGAGTTCTATTTCATCTATTCTGATGGACAGAAGATGAACAGTTTCTTCTATTAACACATATGTGCCCTCTTCTCCAGGACTGAAGATTGAGGGCCAGGGCAGAAGTGATCATTACTGAAGGGTCGTCCAAACTAGGGTAATATATTATTTAACCCATTTTCCCAAACAGCTGTATTTATTTATTTTTGATAACTATTTATTTTTTTACTGTAATTATATTTTAATTGAAACCAAATTTTAGTTTAATTGTAATCTTATATATTTTTTTCTGTATTTCTTTTTATTTTAGGACTTTTTTTCCTGTAATTCTGTTTTTTATGTAATGTTTTTATGAATGGCTTAGTTTAGGAAGTTTAGGGGGTTAGTATTAGGGGTTACAGGGTTCCTTATAGACCCCCATGGAGAGATACAGCCCATGGGGCTCCATAAAGACACCCATTGTAGTAGTTAGCATATCGTGGGATACATAGGGACCCCCATGGTATAGAGCTTAATGTTAGGTGCAATGTGGGTCCATGGTTGTAGGATAGCTTAACATGAGGCTCCATAGAGAGGCTGTCGGTATGGGGTTAATATTAGGTGCCATGATGATCCATAAGGACTCCAATAGGTTAGGTTACAATGGAACTCCATAGGGACCCTATGGTATTGGGGTTAATGTTAAGTGAAATTTGGTTCCATAGGGGTTTATTTAGATAGATGGATATATATAGGTGGGAGAATATTAGGGCTAGTTTAATTTGTTCATGTTGGGTAGCGTTAAGTAGTGTTGCATGGTTGTTACTGTTTTATTAATATCTAGTGCAGATGACAATACATGGGCATGTTATTATTTTGTTGCGTTTGCTATTACACGTCATTATTGATGAAATGTTAACCATTGCATCTTTGCCAACCTCTATTGCACTTAAGCTGTGAAACTGTGCATGCTTGACACACATGTGCTGCTCCTTTCCCAATGTGTAAAGTTATAAAGGGCTGGATACATACTGCTACATCAGGCATTACTGCGCCTTGTCACACCGCATACCAGCAATTTACTAACTAGTCGAGCTAATGCGAGATATTCCAAGATAGATAGTGGCTTATTGCATGTCCCATTAGTAAAGTCCTCTACTATTCGATTAGTATAAAGGAAATAAGGTTCTATAACTACAGGATTTAATAAAATGCTTATTTTTCTGAATGTTAGATGCTGCTTCACAAAATATATACAAAAGATAGAATTGTACTGGCTTTTTCAAAGTTAAAAGTAAATGAGACAGCAGGGTCAATTAAATGAGCTATAGCCTATGATAGAAGCACCATTTCCAGTATTTTTAATCAGTTATTATTCTCAGGTGTGGTTCCAGATGACTAAAAAATTACTTATGTAGTACCACTTCACAAGAATTATAGTAGAGAAGAAACTACAACCAGCGAGTTTAATGGCATGCAAATTATGTATGCATTTATTAAGGAAAGATCATTTTAGTTAATTTGCTGACAATTTTTACAGAAACATTAATACAACTACAAAATTCATAAATTGTGTCAAGAAGAATTTATTTTAAAATAAACTTTATATTGGGTGTAACTTTCCTTTAATCCCAACAGAAATCGTGATCATTTATATTTATCCTCTTCCTCTAAAAGTGTCATATTTACAATATTCTAACTTGAAGAACATAACTTGATAATGTGCAAAATGTTTTTACAAAATATAAAATAAATATATAAATAAAGCCTTTATTTCTTGCTATTGTATTCTGTTTTGCAATAATGATTATAGACATTTAGCCTTCACCTTGGCTGACAAACAGTTCCATGTTTTATACCAAATGGTACAGTCACTCTCTATTCTTGTGACATTAAACTGGAAGGATTGCTCTGGGAAGCCTGCCTAAAGAGATCATTTCTACCACATGTTGATTGTCTCTGCTGTTACTTAAATGAAATGTACAATTGTAATAGAAGCAATTCATGTTGAAGTGCAAAGACAAAAAGTGATTTCTAGCACCAAGCAAGGGCCAGAGACATAACAAATAGCTTTATATTTTTTTAACAACAAAAACTATAGATAAACAGTAAAAGTGGGAGGTATATAGTGCATCCAGCATAGCACATACATAATAAAAATTTATACTGGACCAATTATAAAAAACAATATAAGAAGATTATTTGTGTGTCATCTTATCAACTCAACAGTCAACCAAAAGTGCTACTATTAAAAAAGTATAACTCTGCAATACTAAACTTGCAGAGTTCTCTCAGTGTCTTCACAGGGTGGCAGGTGACTTGATGACATCACTATTATCTGCCATATTTGTAGTTTTCCTCAGATACATGTAATCCTATATAGCAATAACGTCATCACAGTGCCACAATAATCTATAGTCCCCTCCTAGCACCTTTATACTTAACATCACATATCCTCTATAATTTTCTTACATACTGTAATACAATCAGTTTTATTCTCATTCTGCATAAATTACATAATTATTATAATATGGATTCCTATTTAATGAAATTACCACTCTCCTTCAACTACTATTAGCTTATTAGTTTAATATATGTATCCACTATATAATTTAACTATTGTGGCAATCCGGGGGTAGGGGCTAGTGATGTCGCGAACATCAAATTTCCAGTTAGCGAACAGCGGACCCGAACTTCCATCAAATGTTCGCGAACCGGCGAACCCGGCGAACCGCCATAGACTTCAATGAGCAGGCGAATTTCAAAACCCACAGGGACTCTTTCTGGCCACAATAGTGATGGGAAAGTTGTTTCAAGGGGACTAACACCTGGACTGTGGCATGCCGGAGGGGGATCCATGGCAAAACTCCCACGGAAAATTACATAGTTGATGCAGAGTCTGGTTTTAAGCCATAAAGGGCATAAATCAGCTAACATTCCTAAATTGTTTGGAATAACATGCTTTAAAACATCAGGTATGGATAAAGAATACCCAAACTATTACTCAGCTACGCAACCCACCAGAAAAGCGGGGACATCAATACAAATACACCGAAATTTTCCATTCCAGATCACCTCTAAAATAATTGACAAAGAGGGACACTACATTATTCTATCTGGCACAATTCTAGGTTCAGAGCTGACGCTAGTATCCATTTATGCCCCGACGACATCTCCACACAAAACTCTTTTAAAAATCCTGAGAGTACTTGAATCTCACGCCCATGAAAAACTGATAATAGGGGGAGACCTCAATCTGACATTAGATTCTCTCTTAGATCGATCTAGGGGCCTAGACTGTGGTCGGTACATAAATAAAATGCAACAAATTAAGAGATTATTAAACGCTATAGGTTTAGTGGGCGCCTGGAGAGGGCATCACCCAACCAGACGGGAATATACTCACTACTTGCATGTACATGGATCTTATTCCCGAATCGATACAATACTAGTAAGCGCGCCTATTTTTAATATGACTAGATCAGCCGAAATTAAAGTATGCCCATGGTCGGATCATTCGGCGGTGACCCTGACAATAGACTTTGGCGAGACCCAGAAAAGCCCCTTTATCTGGAGGCTTAATGAAATTTTACTACACAACCCCACATTCAATAGCAAAGTAGAGAAAGACCTACGACTATACTTTGACATCAATGACACTACAGACGTAGGGATGGGCTGGATCTGGACTGCCCATAAGGCGTATATACGTGGCACCTATATTAAGCTTGCTTCGGCCTTTAAGAAGCAATGCCTGCAGAGGGAAACAGAGATCAGAAAAGAACTCCAAAGACTATAGTGACATAACCAGACTAACCCCTCTCCTCAAACAAGACATCAAATAGATAGATGTAGACTGGAATTCGACAATGCTCTCTCAATGTAGACAGACAAAGCACTGAGGCGCACCACCCACCTATACTATACGAAGGCGAACAAACCCAGCTCCCTTCTAGCTAGGAGACTGAACCCTAGACCCCTTCAGCACATTTTTTTAAAGCTTAACACCGCAAATGGGTATCCCTCAGTAAGCCAAACAGAAATTAAACAGACCTTTGCGGCTTTCTATCAAAAAATCTATGCTGCAACTATCCTACAAGGCCCAGATGCGACCGAATCCTATCTGACATCTTTAGATCTACCCAAGGCCACGGAACAGGACATAAGCATGCTTAACTCTGACATATCAATAGAGGAGGTACTCAGAGTTATTGAAAATCTCAAATTAGGTAAAGCCCCGGGCCCAGATGGGTTCCCAAACTCCTACTATAAAACATATGCTGGGCTTCTAGCCCCCTATCTATGCAGGCTTTTCAACTCCATTCTGAATGGAGAAGCCATGCCACCTGAACTCAATAGGGCTGACTTGGTGGTGTTCCCTAAGGAGGGCAGGAACCCCCTGGAGGCCAAAAACTACCGCCCAATATCCCTCCTAAACGGCGATGTTAAGATGCTAGCAAAGATAATGGCGGACAGGATCTCCAAGTTCCTACCGGAACTAGTACATAAAGACCAGACAGGCTTTATCCCATTCAGACAAGCACCAGACAATCTTAGACGAACTTTAAATGTACTACATCTAGCGCAAAGGGATGGTATCCCTCTCTGTGTCTTGGCCCTTGACATTGAAAAGGCCTTTGACACGGTAGAGTGGCCCTACTTACACGCGACACTGGCCAAATTTGGCTTCAAAGGACGCTTCATAAATCTGCTACGCTCTTATTATCATCTGCCCCAGGCGGCTCTAAAACTACCAGGGCCAAACAGGGAGACTATAGACATACGGAGAGGAACAAGACAGGGGTGTCCCCTGTCTCCATTACTCTTTGCGCTGGCCATGGAACCTTTGGCCCAAAAAATCAGATGCACCTCAAACATAAGGGGCCTGAGAATCGGCCTCCAAGACCTCAAATGCTCCCTGTTTGCGGATGACCTCCTATGCACTCTGACATACCCCAAGAGCTCGATCCTGGCCTTGCTGACGGTATTACGTGACTTTGGGGAGATATCGGCGCTAAAAATTAACCTGGAGAAAACCGAGGCCTTAGATGTAGGAATACCATTGACAGATCTTACAGAATTGCAAAGGACTTATAACTTTTCCTGGCCAAAAACATCAATCAAATATCTAGGGGTTCATATTACAAGGAGGGTAGCGGGAATATACAAAGCAAACTATCCCCCATTGCTTCAGAAATTAACAAAGAATATACAAAGCTGGTCAAAGCTAAACATATCATGGACGGGCCGCATCACGGCCATCAAGATGAATATTCTGCCCAAAATATTGTACCTTTTCAGGACCCTTCCCCTACCGCTAGATCTCAAAGATCTAGACAGATTGCAGAATATAATATTTAAATTTATTTGGAGCAATAAAGCCCCGCGGATCGCTAGGCAGATGATGTATAAGCACAAAAACCAAGGGGGATTATCCTGCCCAAACCTCAGGCTTTACTACAAAGCAGCCCAGTTGGCCTTCCTGCCACTAACCCACACAAAGACACATCAACCCATATGGGTCTTTATGGAGAACTGGGAACTTAGACCCCACTCCTGGGACACGCTGATCTGGGACCCGGGGATTCATAAAATCAAAAACAAAAAGTACCTCACCAACCCGATGATCAAACTCACGGCATCGGTGTGGACCTGGGCTTGTACCAAACACCAACTAGTGCCACCAATCACCCCTATGACTTCTATAAAATCCTTTTCAGACTTTGAGACGACCTTGAGCTCAATCTCAAAAAGGTGGTGGCTCTCTAGTGACCATAACAGAATAGGGGCGTGGTATCACGACGATAGAGTGGTGAATCACGAACAACTGGTAACTAACTTTAACATACCAACAGGGGAACTATGGAATTATAGGAAAATCAGACATTGGTTAGAATCCCTGACAAAAGACTGGGGCCCACCGAAACAGTGCTGGGTATCCACAATTTGTAAGAATATTCCCAACTCTAGAGGCACCCTGGGTCTCTTGTACTCCAGCTTTAACAATACCAAACAAAAACAGAAACCCGCCTGTATGGCACACTGGGAACAAGACCTAGGCAGGGAACTGACTATAGAAACTTGGCATAGGATTAGCCGAAATCTGACCAAGGGCTCACTTTCCCATAGCCTACTAGAGGTCTCAATCAAAGTCCTCCACAGAACCTATCTCACCCCATCCAGAATGCACCAAATTGACCCGACGATAAATAGACTTTGCTTTAGAGGCTGCCAAGCTACAGGAGATTTTAGCCACATTTGGTGGCACTGCACAAAGGCACAAGCTCTCTGGGGGAACGTGTTCCAACTATTTTCACAACTAATACATAGCCCACTAACACCCACAATAGAGGTTTGCCTGTTAGGAGGGAAGGCAGAGAACATATCCCCCAAGTGTAATGCACTCCTACAGTATTTTACTTTAGCCACTAAGCATACTATTGCCAGACACTGGAGAACCCCTACACTAAATCTAAATGATGTCATTACCAGGATAAACTTCATAATGATTAATGAAAAATTGACACATTACATGCAACACAGCTATCCCAGCTTTCTGGATATCTGGTCTCCCTGGCTGGACTCCCCACATAGTGCCAAAGTTTAGCTCAGACCCCAGCCTCGGGGTGGGGATGGGCCGGAGGGCCGCGGGGGCGACGGATGGGGCCCCAGAGCCTACTTGCGACCAGTGTTACTCAAGACGGTGAGTGTGCTATTTCCCCACCTACCCTTCCCCCCCCCCTCCTCTCTCCCCAGTTGATAATTGATTGTATTTTTGTTTTAACTTGTGTAAAGAATAAAATGTTAGAAGACAATATAAAAGGAAAAGAAAAAAAATAAAAGAGAAAAGAATTTGGAGAACACCAAAGGATACCTAGCTGATGTTAAGCAATGTGGTACAATTCTAAGCACAAAAATTATAAAGGAATTCCTATATGTACTAGATAAATATGATGCAATAAGTATGGCTACTATGAACATTGCATATATTTGCTCACCAATGGTTGAAATGTATTAATCCACTTCTGTTCTGACGCAAACTCCATTTAATAAAAAGATGTTTGAAAAAAAAAAAAAACATCAGGTATGATGTTGTATCGATCAGGTAGTGTAAGGGTTACACCCGCTTTACAGTAACAGACCAATCTCCCCGTTTAATGCACCGCAAACAACCGCAAACAGTCCCTTTTCACAACCGCAAACTCCCCATTTGCACAATGTTGGATACCAAGCTTGCCATGTCCCGTTCCTTGTCCTCACTGATGTCATTGAAGGTCTCTTCCTCCACCCAGCCACCAAGGGTCCCCGAAAGGTGACAACAAGCCCGCTGGGACGCCTGCTGTGTTTGGTCTTCCACCACCTCAAAGCCACCTTCCTCCTCTGACTCCTTTTTTTCAGACTCCCAGAGTCTGGGGGCTTCCACTGCCCAGCATGGAAGATTATAAACAGGTCAGAGTCTGGGGGCTTCCACTGCCCAGCATGGAAGATTATACACAGGTCAGAGTCTGGGGGCTTCCACTGCCCAGCATGGAAGATTATACACAGGTCAGAGTCTGGGGGCTTCCACTGCCCAGCATGGAAGATTATACACAGGTCAGAGTCTGGGGGCTTCCACTGCACAGCATGGAAGATTATACACAGGTCAGAGTCTGGGGGCTTCCACTGCCCTGCATGGAAGATTATACACAGGTCAGAGTCTGGGGGCTTCCACTGCACAGCATGGAAGATTATAAGCGTTGCCTTTGTCTGCGTTATTATAAGGTGTGTACTGTTAAGTAGTACTATTCCTATCGGTTTAATCCCTGTTACGTCCACTATCAGGGGACGTGTATATGGCATGGATTTTTGGAAGCAAGAGATGGAAAAAGATGCTTGGTCGGTCCTCCCACTTCAAATTTGGGGCACTGCGCGTGCAATCTAAGGTGCCACCAGATATGAGTGTCACTGTGCACTGGCAAAAGTTGGCAGAGTAGATGCAATAGGCTTCACACACACGCCTGTAGGAAGGCAATTGCTATTCAATTTATTACAGTCAAAAAAGTGTTTTATGTCACTGAGCACAATATAAGCTGTGAACCTGACACAGGCAGGCAACTGAAATTAGATTACAGGAAAAAATTGTTGTTTTCAATGTATGTTACACCACCAGGTATGAGTAGTGAAAATAAGCACAATATAAGCTGTTAGGTGTTAGCCTGTCACACACACACGCTGGCAGGCAGGCATAGATTACACACAAAAAATTATAAAATAAAATAAATGATGTTCAAAGTTTCCTCAATGATAAAGTATAGGGGGCGAACCGAAAAGCGCATGTGTTTGCCGTTCGCGGCGGACGCGAACATGCGAAAATCGCCGCGAATAGTTCTCCGGCGAACTGTTTGGGACATCACTAGTAGGGGCTATTACTGCCCAGGGCCACGTACTATAGACTACAGGTTCACTATTCACAAAGCCAATTTGGGTTCTTGGAAGTCTCGGCACCAGCACCCTGATATCTGGCTTCTGTATCAGTCAAAGTCTCTCCATCAGGAATAAGCACTTCTAGGAGTCTCAGTAACCTTCCTGTGGTAGAGACCATGACAGGTAACATGCAGGGTGGAGACAGGTTCAGTATCGTAGCCACCAGGAGCAGAATAAGAGACATACAATTTCTATATGTCTCAGAAGTGAACTGATTTATTTTTGAAAAGTCAACAATACTTATATGGTTCGATACAGATGGTGTATACAGCACAACAATGACAGGGAGTGGCAGACAAACACAGGAGATGGACTCCATCTGGCACCTGTCTGGCACCTGTAAACAATAGTCAAACCTCCTAATACACATAATGCCGTCTCCAGCTGTCTAGCACATCAGAGATGTAATTAGTTTATCTGGCAATCAATGGGTCAAAACAGATTACAATACAATCACTGGTTCCTGTCTGTCTAATTGTTTCATGACTTTATATATACAATTTAAACATAAGACAGAACATACAGTAGTAATATAACATGGGGGATTACATATTGTATACAGGATAAGACAGAGACATATGCCATAATATGAAGCATGGTGGTACACTATGGCCCCATGTTTTGGGGCTATTCACCCCACCACCCACCTGCCCACATTTCCCATGTGGCAATATAATTCCCCTACCCATTTTCCAATGGGGCGGTATGGCCTACATTGTGGCTCAATGCACCAGGATCCAGGCCCTGGAAAGGGGTCTGTGACAACTATCAAGGTATGTCTTAAATCATATATATAGTTGTCGTACTGCGAGTTGTTTTCACGCAAAGCGAGGGATGCAGTTGCGGCCCACAACTTGCAGTTGTGGGGCTGCAATGAGAGCCGCAGGCACTCATTGCAGGTCCACGATGAGTGCCACAGGCGCTCATCGCTGTGCCCGCACGACACTTCAGTGGGGGACACTACCTCCTCACTGATGCTCCCTCACCTCCACCCTGTCCCACTGATGCTCACTCACCTTCCCCTGCCCCACTGATGCTCCCTCTGTACCCCATTTGTCCGCCTACCTGCTCAGTAGGGGGGGCAAAGAAAGACAGGGGAGGAAGAGAGGGGACAAAAAGAGACAGGGAGGGAGAGAGGGGGCAAAAAGAGAGACAGGTGAGGGAGAGAGGGGGCAAAGAGAGACAGGGGAGGGAGAGAGGGGCAAATAGAGAGTGAGACCCAGGAGGGAGAGAGTGGGCAAATAGAGAGGGAGGGGCAAAAAGACACAGGGGAGGGAGAAAGGGAACAAATCTAGAGAGCGAGAGCAAAAAGAGACAGGGGAGGGAGAGAGGGGGCAAAGAGAGACTGAGGAGGGAGAGTGGGAGCAAAGAGAGACAGAGGAGAGAGAGGGCAAAGAGAGACAGGGGAGGGAGAGAGAGGGTAAAGAGACACATGGGAGAGAGAGAGGGGGCAAAGAGAGACAGGGGAGTAAGAGCGGGGGCAAAGAGAGACAGGAGAGGGAGAGAGAGGAGCAAAGCGAGACAAGGGAGGGAGAGATGGGGCAAAGAGAGATAGGGAAAGGAGAGAGGGGGCAAGGACAGACAGGGGAGGGAAAGATTGGGCAAGGACAGACAGCAGAGGGAGAGAGGGGGCAAAGACAGACAGGGTCGTTAGAGAGGGGGCAAAGAGAGACATGAGAGGGAGAAAGGGGGCAAAGAGAAACAGGGGAGGGAGAGAGGGGGCAAAGAGAGACAGGGGAGGGAAAGATGGGGCAAAGAGAGACAGAGGAGGGAGAGAGGGGCAAAGAGAGACAGGGGAGGGAGAGAGGGGGCAAAGGGAGACAGGAGAGGGAGAGACAGGGGAGGGAGAGAGGGGGCAAAGACAGCGGAGGGAGAGAGGGGGCAAAGACAGACAGTGGATGAGAGAGAGGGGAAAGAGAGACTGAGGAGGGAGAAAGGGGGCAAAGAAAGACTGGGGAGGGAGAGAGGAGCCAAAGAGAGAATGGGGAGGGAGAGAGGAGCCAAAGAGAGACTGGGGAGGGAGGGGGGTGGTAAAATAATTTAGAAAAATCCATCATGCCATCATTTTTGACGGGCAAGTCGCTAGTACAAAATATTTGCTATAACTTCAATTAATATCTAGATGATTTATTTTTCCTAATGACATCAATAGTATCATTCAGTATATATCATTATATACTTATTAACAACCTTATTAAATTGTGATTCGGCCAATTGAAAAGGGCTCTATATAAGCACACAGGATATTTATTTTACAGAAGTTTTTAGTTAGCGAACTTCTATCCAAAAGCTTCTGTAAAAAAAATATGCTCTATGCTTATATAGAGCCCTTTAGAATTGGCAGAATCTCAGTTTAATAAGGCTGTATGTTAGTATCCTAAGTTATTATTTATCAATTAATACTTTCCACATTTATCTTTCTTAATTTAAATCAATAGTATCATCCAGTGCATCTCATTTTCAATTAGTTAATGATGTTTAGATTCTAATCAATAATTTAATTAATTTACTCCAGTCTTATCTATCTTTAAAGACGCTCTTCTTGTTGGGTAATTATTATCATTTATTTAATTAATTTAACTTTCATTGTTTGGTTCTTTACTGTATTTTATGATTTTGCGGATAATTGAGGCAACATATTGAATTCATTTAATTTATTATCTTAATATTTCTCACCAACCAATCAATCCATTTTATCTTCAAACATATTTTATTCAAATGTCTATGTTACCTCAATACTTATTTATTTTTGATATTTAATTACAATATTGAGGGTCAGCAAATAATATAATAAAATATTTGTTTCACTTTTTGTTGATCTCAATATTTTTAAACTCTATTTGCCACATCTATGGTTCACCCTGCTTCATTCATATTTTCTCATATCGCCTCAATTCTGAGGTACTCATGTTGCCTCGATTTGGAGTTGCTCATTTCTGTCTCAAGCATAGATCTTCATCAAAGTTAGTATTCATTTTTTCCAAATTCAATACATTTTATTTACTTTGTAATACCTAAAACTATTTAATTTAAATTGTAGACATCTGAACAAGGAGGAAATCCTGGCCCAGAATAAGTCCCCTCCATTATATGCCAAGCTAAAACCAATCAAGATCTGGCAAGCCCATATCTTACAGATACTGGACTATACCTAAATTAATCAAAACGTTCCATACCAAATCAATTCCGTTTCCGGCTTGCACTGCTTACAAAGCAGACCTCTATAAATTGCGTTATACCAATCAGATTAATGCTCCCCCAACCTTTCAGCAAACATGTGATCCAGCCACTATTAAGCAAATATTCACATTCCGCTCTGACATTGATACTAGAATGAATAAATTAGGGAATCCTGCAGCCCTTAAAGCTGCTCCTCAGCCTTCAACTTCCAGTAAAACAAGTACTATCAATAAGCCACTACCAACAACTATTATACCTTACACTATTACACCCCTAATGACATTCATAAAGATATCTTAGAGGGCAAAGATACATATTATAAGAAAGAACCTACATATGCACTAAAGTTGTCATATATAACTATAATTTTATTGAAAGAATAATAACCCACCACCTAAAACAAGTTCCCTGATGATTAAGGGTATCAGACACCGCTAGTGACGTTCTAAACAAAATCGGTACTTAGGTTATAATAACCCAACATTCATTATCTGGTCATTCAACAGTGCATATAAGAGTAGAAATAATTGTACATCTAGGTAGTTTATAAGACCTATGATCCACACGGGGATACCTCCTAACTGGAAGGCTCCACTAATTGGCAACCCCAAAGCTAATGACTAATAGCCCTAGTGTAGAGAGGAGAGCCTAATACCAAAGAATGTATATATAAAACAAATGCACAAATAAACCAGGCAGAAGAAATGCAAGTGCCCAATAAGACTAGTATAGAGGCCTATATACAAACAGTTATTTGACTGCGGTTCAGACCATGAGCTGCTTATTGCAAAGTTCAGAATTAAACTGTTGAAAAGGAAAATCATCAGATCAAACAGATACTAAATAAATAATATCCCTTGTGAATTTGTAGTGGAAGTAAGTAATAGACTTAAGGGACTAGACATGGAAGATAGAATGCCTTAAGAGCTTTGGACTAAAGTTTGCAACATTATCCAGGAACGGCAACTCAGAATATCCCTAAAAGAAAGAAAAGCAAGAAGGCACATTGGCTGTCTGATGTGGCCTGTAAAGAGGGAAAGTGAAAGGTAGTGGAGTTAGGAAAAGATTTGTCCAACTGAATGTAGAATTCCAGAGGATCGCAAGAAGAGATAAGGAGACATTCTACAATGAGCAATGTAATAAATCAAAGAAGATAACAGAATAGGTAGGTTAAGAGATCTCTTCACGAAAATTGGGGATCTCAAAGGCACCTTTCATGTCAAAGTGGGTCTGATAAAAGACAACAATAGTAGGGACTTAACAGAAGAAGATCAGATAAAGAAGAGGTGGTAGGAATACACTGAAGATCTATACAGGAAGGATCTTAACAGCAGTGTTGACCTCAGTAGTTTGTTCAATGAGCTGGAGCCAGACATCTTGGAGAGCAAAGTGAGATGGGCCCTTGGATATCTTGCTGATAATAAGGCTGCAGGACTTGATGGAATCCCAGTTGAACTATTCAAAATTCTTCAAGACGATGCTGTGAAAGTGCTGCTCGAATTATGCCAACAAATTTGGAAAACTCAACAATGGCCAAAAGACTGGAAGTGGTCAGTCTACATCCCAATCCCCCAAAAAAGCAGTGCCAAATTGTGCTGCAATTATCGAACAATTGCACTAATTTCACATGCCAGCTATGCTTAAGTTCCTACAAGTTTGAATTCAACAACATGTGGGCCGGTTTCCGCAGAGGAAGAGGCACAAGAGATCAAATTGCCAATGGATAATGGAGAACGCAAGAGAGTTCCAGAAAAACATTTACTTCTGCTTCATAGACTATTTTAAAGCCTTTGACTGTGTGGATTACTATAAAATATGTCAAGTTCTTAAATAGATGAACATACAAGATCATCTCAATCGCCTCCTGAAGAATCTGTATACGGACCAAGAAGCCACTGTTAGAACCAAACATGGAACAACAGAATGGTTCAGAATGGGAAGAGTCCGACAAGGTTGTATACTGTTACCTTATTTATTCCACTTATACGCAGCGTACAAAATGCGTAAGGCAGGGCTGGATGAATCCAAAGCTGGAATCTATATTGCTGGAAGAAATATCAACAAACTCAGATACGCTGATGATACTACTTTGATGGCTGAAAGTGAAAAGGAACTAAAGGACCTATTGATAAGGGTAAAAGAAGATGCATTATCTGGCCTGCTGCTTGACGTTAAAAAGATGAAGAACATGGAAAACGGAAATCACTTTTCCTGGCAAATAGATGAGGAAGAAGTGGAGGTAGTGAAATATTTTATTTTTCTGGGATCCAAGATCTCTTCAGATGGTGACGGTAGCCATGAAATTAAAAGACATTTGCTTCTGTGGTGGAAAGCTATGGCAAGCATAGACAAGCTAGTAACATGTAAAGATATTAAACTATCAACAAAGTCTGCATAGTTAGAACTATGGTATTCCAAGTAGTAACATAAGGATGTGAGAGCTGGACTGTTACAATCTATTTTATTCAGTCGGGCTTGATAAGGCTGTTATGGCCAAACCTACCCAGCAGACCTTTGAGGTTCTTCTGATCTCTTCACCAAGGCAGCAGATGTCTTTAAAATATCCTTGCATTAATACAGCATTTAAAAAGATGAACGTAGGCTCAGCATTATAAAAAATAATTAGAAACTGCTTTTATCACTGTTGAAATTCATAGCAGGTTCAATAGATGGATATTTAAACTTGAACTGATAACATTCTGTAACAGTCTGTGATTCTTCTGGGTTTTGTATAAATTGCTAATACAGTCATCAACAGTGTTTCATATGCAAGGCATCATAACATCCATTTCACTAGTTATATAGCACCAGGGCAGCTATTATCTTCACTATGGATTCTGATACACATATGTATATCTTTCAGATATCTTATTCCATGTATATATTGATCCAGTCAGACAGTGAGAGCTGTTACCTCACCTTTTTTTCAGTCAGGAGCATACACACCTCAGTCAGAGCAGACTTTACCAAAGAGCAGGATTATTTAACTGACAGATTACCTGACTGAACCTCAACTGTCAGTTACATATTACCTCATCACATTTTAAATCAGTTAACTCTTCATGAACTGAACATGCAACATACAGAATCTAAGTCACATAGAGAAGCAACATAACGTACAATAATTAACACACATAGGGTAATCAACATAACATATTAAAAAACTATAAAACATACTGTAAAATTACTGAGCCCAGCCCCACAACCTCTTATTTCCAGGAGGCAGTTCTGATAGGAGTCATTATGCAGCCAGCATAATGGCGAGCCTCAAAATCCTAATCATCCTTGGCGGATCAAATGAGTCCATAGGACTGGTAGTCAGGGGGATCATGACACGGACTAAAAAGTCTGAGCGCCATAGAATTAACTCCTTTGGATTGTGTTGTTGGAGAAAACTACTTAGAAGAAGCAGAGGCGGAGGTACCAGTGGTGCTAGTGGTGCAAGGCACCAAGACGCTTCACTGGGGGGGGGGGGGGGGGGGGCAGTGCTGTGTAATTTATTTTTCTGTAGAGAATTTCTACTGAAGCTCCAAGTGGTGGCAGTTCAGCAAGCTGGGTATTTGTATCAGGGAAGAGGTAAGAGAGTGCAAGAGGTGATGGGTTATGTGAGGTGGGTGCTAAGTGCGGTTGAGTGCTGTGTTGTGGATGGCTGCTGACAATGACTGGGTTCTATGTAGGGATAGATGCTAAGAGGGGATGGGTGCTGTGTGGAAGTTAATCTTGAGAGACTGGGTTCTATTTGAAGATATATGCTCAGGCAGGAGGTAGTGGAAATGGAGTAGCTATAGAAAGGGATCTTGGGGGTGCCGCTATGTGAACGGGTCATGCTCAGGCTGGGCACTGAGTGAGTTTGTTACGGGGGGCACAGGGGCACAGGGCAAATATATTTTCACAAAACCTAGGGAGGAGAGGGCATCCAATTTTTTTTTCTTCACTGGGGCCCTCCATTACCTTGCTCCGCCACTGGCAAGAAGGTCCAGTAAATCAGTACATCAGGAAATCGAGACAAATTTTTCACAAGAAGGTATGATTATGAGGCTGAAGCTCAAATATTTTGGCCATGTCATGAGACGTCAAGTCTCTGATGCTGTGAAAGATTGAAGACACAAGAAGAAGGGGGCGACAGAGGTGGAGATGGATAGATGAGGTCACTGAAGAAATTAACATGAACTTGATTTAGCTTTGATGGCAGAGATGTGCCTGAGGTGCTGCGGTCCATAGGGCCACTGAGAGTCAGAAGTGACTGAACAACTAAACATCAACAAATCAGTAACAATTAAATCTAAAGATTCAAGACTTACTTACAAACTAACTTTACTAGAATTTATGATGGTATTTAGCACCAATAAAATGCTTAGTTTATCCTGAAAGATGAGAAGAACTCATATGTTTTTAATGGTTGGCTTAGGTTATAGATATGGCGGTTCCACCTTTTTTGACTATCACCGATCACTCTCTGCAAAAGTAGCAACTAAGAATTACCCAGCTATGTCCCATATTAGTAAGCTTAAACATGATAAGCAAAGTAGACCCATTCATTACCTGGGTAATTCTACAATTTGTAATAATTTCAATTTTTGAGGTTGTAGCTTCAGCCACTGATGATGACTACATATTTGTACAAATTGTAAAAAGTCTCATGCTCGCTCATTTGGTCCAAGCATAAAAGCATGAGTAACCTCCATTAGCACCAGTACATTAACAATTTTTTTAAACATTACCTGTCTGAAAATATAGGCAATTATCTTATTACCACATTTTTATTGCATTTCATACTGGCTTAACTACCTATCCTCAAGAATCACATGAGTGTGGGGATTCAAAATCAGCTTTGATTATACCCAATACTGTATCTAATTTGATAATAAAGAATAGTTTAAGTGTTATCTGATGGGAGACTTTTCCATTCCACCATTCCCTGTCTATCTAATCAACCCTATAGGCTTAGCTACTAGGAAAGATAGCTGTACTAATCTTTGATTTATTGGCCCCTCATTAAAAGTTAGTACCCAGCCATAACTATTTAATTCCAGCTGAGGAACACACATTACAATATGCAACCACTGATAATGCTATCTTTCATATAATTACATTTGGAAAAAACACATGGCTAGTTAAAGCTTACATAACAGATGCCTTCAAATGACTGATTTTGCACCCAGATGACTGGCACCTACCGGAATAAAATGGAAAGAAAATTATTACTTTTTGACATTCGGCTCTCGAGCAGTCCAAAAACTTTTGACTATTTTTCAGAGGCGATCAACTGGATGATTCTTAATGCCAAAAGATGCAGAGTAGCTATTCATTATCTACACAACTTTTTAATAATAGAACCATTTTCATATGCAGCCCCTGAGAAGACTATAAATCTCACTAACCTTTGGAGAAAGTTTACAGAAATATAAATTTCTTGCACGACTGCTCTAAACTTAAACTCTTATCTTTACCTGGTCTGTTAAATTTTGCTACAAAAATTCCATCCCAATGAAGGTCACTCATTTCCGAACTACTCAAACTATGATCATCATGAGAGAACAATCAGGATGTCAAACTGACTATTAAAGGGACAGTACAGGAGTTGAGCTGTCTCATAGTACCCACTGTCTCATAGCAACCAATGTGGCACTGACAGGCTAATTTAAAACACTCCACTTGCTTGTTTGTGTATTCAAGGGCTGCATGGAATATAGATGGCAGGCCCAAACAGGTACAAATTGTATGATTTTATGCAGAAACAGAGCTTTGAAGTACTTCTTAATAAAATAAAGTACATAAAAGTAAATAGATACACAGGTATATTATATACCTTGACAATCCAGAAACCTTCCATGCCCTAGCACTTTTGATTCTGGAGCTCCAGACTACTGGGCAGAGACTTAGCTGCTGGCTTTAGCAAGGAGTACAATTCCCATTTAGAGTTCTGAAGCAAGCCTCCTTCTAGGAAATTCCTAGCACAAATACCACAGAATCCAACAGAGGAGAGGTCCTAACTGGTGGGATCCATTCATTGAGCAGTCTGGCAGGTCCATCAACATGACAATATGTATTATTGTAACTATAATTTGGGCCATCTTTATTCATGAATTTAAGACCAACTGAGCATAAACAATTAACCTGATCCTACATTTTTGGAAGACCACTCAGCATGTGACCTAATTCCTCCATGCACAATATGGATGAACTAAGTAGAGTTTTTTTTTAATTGTATACTGCACATTTTTAAATACAGTTCCAGTTGGTCAATATTACCTCTGATAATATACTTTATATTCGTCAATTTCTTGTTAGTGTAACCCTAAATCTAACCGTAACTCCTAACTCTAACCCCCTAAATCTAACCCTAAACCTTAAATCTAACACAAACCCTAACCCTAGATCTAACTGTAACCCCTAACCCTAACACCTAAATCCCACCCTATCCCCTAAATCAAACCTTAACCTCTAACCCTAAATCTAACCGCAACACTAATTATAACCCTAGAAAATATTGGCGCGCCACCTGGTGGCTGCTGTCTGACACTGCTGGGGGAAAACAGGGACAGTCCAACGTGATTGAGGAATATTCCATCTATGAATTGGGCTATATTACCATTCAATTGAGACTATATATTTTTACAATCTTGGACACTATAGAATTCTGAGTTATAAGACCCCCAGACATTATCTAGTAGACCATGAGCCTCATTCAATTGAGAAATCGTTAATTACTTTAGCCCGTAAGTGAGGTAAGTTAATTTGCTATTCAATTGGCGTCTTTTTGCAGGCTCCGAACGGGTTAGGGCTTATGGCCTTGAAAACTTTGCGATGGTTAAACCTGCAACTTACAGCCTCCCGAAGCCTTTGATCTTTCACGGCCGCAAGACTTCCAATCACTAAAATTGCAAATCCCTATTCAATTGAAAAAAATCACTCAAGACCGCACCCGTAGTCAAGTCCTCAAACGCCAAATGTCGGCCCAAAGTTTCAGCTTCCAAATAGGAACCGCAAAGGGTTTACAGACTAGTTAGGAACACTGCAAATCACAATAAAAACACACCAATGCACTTTAAAATATGGGGAAAGCAATGGAAGGCATTACAATGACTTGCACAACAACTCCCAACTATCAAATATTGAAAAAAAAATGTTTTATTTTCCTCATAGGTTGCAATGGTCATGCATATGCCAATATGAAAAGCCATGCTGCAACATGCTGAAAGCTATTAAAGACACACTACCTCATTAAACTGCAACACAAATACATGAAAATGGCTGCCATGTTAACCCCTTTCTCACTCACAGAGGCTCTAGTGTGGACCCTATAAAAAAAACATCTTATATACATCTCACTTATCACATTGGGACAACAAATAGCCACCAAATTACACAGCCACATGGCATATATCAAGCACCAGGGGAACATTTTAGATTTGGTTGTTCAGTCCCTCAGTTGTGTCCGACTCCCTGTGACCCTATAGACTGCAGCACTTATATCTCTGTTTGTGCATATCCACAAGGTTTGCATGACAAAGATACTGGATTAGGTTACCAGTTCCTTCTAGTGGACTGTGATTTGTCTGACCTCTCTGCTATGACCTGCCCATCTACAGTGGCCCTACATGGTATAGCCTACAGTTTCATTCAGGTACACAAGGCACTTCACCACCACCACTTAGAAATCCTGGACGGGACCAGGGGAACATACACCACACTAATCTACTCTAACCCATCAGGAAGGGCCGCATAAACACATGGAGGCTGTGTAGAGGCACGTGGAGCAACAGCCAGCTCACTTGAATCAGGGATACTCTCCATTACGCCCATCCTGGAAAGTCCCACGCCATTGCTGGTGGCCATGTGCAAAGATGTATATCCATTATCATTTGGTGACATCCCATTAAGTGTTTTGCTATCAATCAATGTACATTTGTTATCAGGACTTCTGGGGAATGTTGATCATAAATGTGACTTTCCACATGTATTAACACTTTATTCTGATAGATGATATTTATTATTATACGATATCTTATAATATTATTACTATTCTTATTAATATTATTAGTAGTATTTTTATGTATTAATCTATTGCATAGTAACTAGGGCTCATTAGTTTACAGATACAGGAATGTGACACAAATGGGATGTATGTGGATGTCTCATAACCTCAACCATTGAAAACACACTGACACAGTGAGAACGGTATAACAAAGCTTTATTTCATACACATAGCACAATCAGAAATGGACAAGACTGTGCATTAATATCATGGGTGTGGTGTGGACGGATCCTGCAAGGGCAAGATGTTGTACTTGGGAACAAGGGGATACTTAAAGGGGGTAATCTCATAATCTAGAATAAGCACGATGCATAGCACCTACCAGGGTCACATGTGGTCACTATACCACTGCAACTGGAATCTGGTGAGAAAAAGGATCATCAGAAATCACTCCACGTAATTGGAGAAACCAGTCATGTGCATAACACTTACAACTTGTCTATATCTGCTCAATTAAACAGATGAACATAATCATGGATAATGTCATACAGATCTATTCCACACACAGTGTGTTGTCAGATATTAAGGAATAATCAGAAATTGATAAACAGAATCTGTGACACAGAAAGAGGAGGTTGAGGAACATGTCTGCATGGCCAGAACAAGCTATCAATCAGAACACTATTTGGATTGACTGCAACACCTCATCTCAACGGCAATCCACATTGAACATCAGTTGCAGAAATATTCAACATAACCATACGTATACAAACTCTGTCGCCAGCCAATAGTATGTCAACATTAATACAAAATAATATTCATTGTGGAGTGTGGATGAGGAGGACTTGTGGTTCTCAATCCTCTTCTCAGCCATCAGACAAGCCATGATTTATGTGAAACCAGAAATGAGGCATCTAGTATTGAACAGGTGGTGGAGCTTCAAATTGCTTCACATGTGTATTCACATGGTGTTTCACCTAAATCATGGTATGTGTGGTGGGTCCTGGGGAGAGGTTTGACAACCACTGACCTGGGGGACGTTCTCACCTACTTCCTCTTTCTCAGCACTGGGCCCACACCTTCTGTGCCCACGCGCTATCTCCCTCTACCATGGCCAGGAGGTGTTGGATTAAGGGGTGCATCCAACTGGGGTGGCTGTGTTGCAGCTGGCGTTGGCGGTAAGGAGTGAAATGAGAAGGCCGCAGGGTCTGGTTGCCGTGGGGGTGGAGCCTGTGAAACCAAAGGCTGGAGTGTATTCACTTTGGCTTCCGCCAACTGCGTCAGCCGTGCCAAGTGATGTGGCTGGGCTTGTCTGAGCCATTTGTTCATACCTCTCCATCTGAAGATTATGCCTCCTCATTGCACATATATTGCTCTGATGCTTTCAAATATCATTCTGCATTTGAAGCTGAGCTGCCAGCAGTTGCACTAAACGAAGGTCGCGATCATCAGACATGCGGATGTGCTGAAAAATGTCCCTCAAGGTGCCTTGGGCGGGGATGTGAGTTCCGTCTCAGGACGCAGTTTGACTCTGGATGTGTTGTGGTGAGGCCAGAGGTGTTGCCATTTGTGATGGTGTATCCCGTAGGGATGGTGTTCCCCATAGGGATGCTGTTGCCAATGGGATGCTGTTGCCAATGGGTGATGGTGTTGCCAATGGAGATGGTGTTGGTAATGGAGATGGTGTTGCCCATAGGGATGTGTTGGCTCTGTCTGTTGGGGCAACAACTGCTGTGATATCAACTGCTGGGATAACAACTGCTGGGACAACCATTGCTGTGGCATCATCTGTTGGGACAACATCTGTTGTGGCCTGGTCAGGAGTGGGAGAGAATTGGGGTCCGGGCAATTCATCAATTGCATGTCACCAGGTGGCAGTAGTGGGCCTGTTGAGAGTGGTCCCAAGGATCTCGACATCCCTGCAGATGATTGCTGCCTCAATAAGATTTCAGTCGTTTGAAAGGGCTTGAAACGTACTCGTGATGCGTGTGAGGGCCCAGGCGGTGTTACCCACAATGATCTTGCTGCTGATGGCCCAGTGTGTCTTGCATACAGTCAAGCATGGTGGTGGGAGTGTCATGGTCTGGGCCTGCATGAGCGCTGCCGGCACTGGGGAGCTACAGTTCATTGAGGTAACCATGAATGACAACATAAACTGTGACATACTGAAGCAGAGCATGATCCCCTCCCTTCGGAGACTGGGCAGCAGGGCAGTATTCCAACAAACACACCTCCAAGATGACCACTGCCTTGCTAAAGAAGCTGAAGGTAAAGATGATGGACTGGCCAAGCATGTCTGCAGACCTAAACCCTATTGAGCACCTGTGGGGCATCCTCAAACTGAAGGTGGGGGAGTGCAAGGTCTCTAACATCCACCAGTTCCGTGATGTCACCACAGAACAGTGGAAGAGGACTCCAGTGGCAACCTGGTGAACTCACCCCAATTTGGACATTTCCACTTAGGGGTGTACTTACTTTTGTTGCCATTGGTTTAGACATTAATGGCTGTGTGTTGAGTTATTTTGAGGGGACAGCAAATTTACACTGTTATACAGGCTGTGGGCAGATCCCTGGCCCCCTCCTGCTCTCTTACACCTGTACCTCCCCTCCATTACCTACTTACTCCTCTCTCTATCTCTCCTCCACTCCTCACTCTCCTCCGGTGTTTCTCTCTCTATCTCTCTCTCTAATACTCTCTATTACCCTCTCTAGCACTCTCACTCGCTCTCTCTAGCACTCTCTATCTCTCTGTCTCTAGCACTCTCTATTTCTCTTTCTAGAATTCTCACACACTCTCTCTAACACTCTCCATCTCTCTATCTCTAGCTCTATCTCAGTCTATCTATCTATCTCTCTCTCTGTACCTGTGTGTTGACTTATTCAGCTACAGCACAGTCAAAGACTTACAGTTTTCGCAGTCTTTTGAACCAGTTTCCACTGTGTTGATTGGTGTTCTCCCCTTACTTTTGGTTAATTAACCAGTGGCGGGATCGCAAATTACGGCCTTGTTTGATTTTGACGCGCTTCATTGGATTGGATACTCGGAAGCATTACCAGGGTTTACAGGGTTGAGGCCTCGGCCCATAACTTGCGCCCTTCCTCAATGAATAGCGCCAGAACTGGAGACAAACAGGAGCCCGCGGCATGCCCGTAGACATACAGCGACGATCCCACGCGATGTGGGCTTGCAATTTAATATGGATCCATGTGTGCTTATGGAGGATATGACCTATTGAACTCTAGTAACATCTCAATATATGGTGTGGCTTATTTCATGGAACTGTAAACTTACCACTTGGTATTTGGAATTCTTTGCTATATAACTAAAGCTTTGGTGTAATCAATATAATTTTTATTCTTTACATTAACGTAACGTAAATTAAAAGCAATAGTCTGATGACTTTCTTTACAGTGTAAATGATCAATCTTATCATAGGAAGTGAGGTTAAAGATAGTATAATCTGATCAAATCTTATCCTTAAATTTTGTAGATATTGAAAGAAAAATTAGCTTACAGTAAATTTTCAGCGAAAGATAATCATCATTATTTGAAAAGGAGGAAAAGGGACTCCTTTAAAATTAAGTCTATTAGAAACTTAACCTCCTAAAACATTTTCAATTTTATATTTAACTTAATGGTATTTTGTGGAGGAATAGATTAAACTTTAAAACCATAATAAAGCCTAAGACCTTAAGCTTAATTAGAGCTCAAATATGAAGCAAAATAATGCTAAGGGGAAAAGTAAAGAAAAAGAGAAAAAGACTGCTTTAAAATCAAACTTTTTCTCCCCAAAAGAGAGTGATAAAAGGAAAAATTTGAATAGCTCTCAAATACATTAGGCCTCTCTGGATGAATCTTCTCTCCCTAATCTAGAGACAGATTAAATTGGAGTTACGTGTTAACACGTAGCTCGTAACTGTCATCTTAGCGCTACTTGCTAACATGCAGGACGGCCGGGAATAGGCTACGTGCAGAGCAATGTAGAACCTCGCACAGGTAATTCCTTTGAACTTTCATCCTCGTAACCACTACTTGTTCAGTTCAGCTATTAAAGTGCTACGTGTTCACCCGCAAGCAAGCACGTAACACGCAAATCGAGCCCAGAGGCCAACGTGTGCTCAAGAGCACCTGCAAAGGGGGTTAAGTACAATACGTAGAACTTGTACTGTACATAATATCACACTACTGTACTTTTATTAACAGGGAAAGTGATGTTAGGTTTTAGAATTACCAGCACAACATTCTCAATCCCGCAATTCGGCCCCGAAAAATACTTTATTTCCTGAATATTTCATGTGTCATATCGACCCTTGCAATCAATGTGTTACGACTCAAACTGTAACTCATATGTTATCGAATATCATACAGCTTAATTAATATTGCATTATTTCTGTCTTTTGGGACGATAGCAAACTGGATTTGGAGCACGTAGGACTTCGAAATTTACTCTCCCCTTTTTCAGTGACGTAAGGCTTACAATCTCTTTTTCCATTGGCTCCATCTGAACTTAGTAACTACAAAATTGATTAATTATTTGCGTGCAAACCCACAAGTCCGATGGCCACGAACTGGTTTACGAAATAGCATCTCTCGCTCGTAGCTCGCAGCCCCTTCTAATTTAATAGCAACGTAAGTCTGATAAATTTGAAGCACGCAGCCCTTAAGTGCTACATGTTGGACTTAAGAGGCTGGAATTTAATATGGCCCCCTAGATATCACTGAATCTAAAACTATTAATGAAGAGCTGTAACAATATCTTTCATGAAAAAATTATTATTGGAATTTCAGAATTCTTTAAGAAATTATATAGTTGCAGACGTAGCAAATAATACAAAAGCCATTAATTTAATCACACATAGAATTACTAAATTAGAAAATAGGCATGAAAATGTATGGTCAGATAATCAAAGATTAGTGACACAAGTTAAATATTTTAAAGATTAATTAAAAATCTTAAGACTAAATGTTCCAAACTAGAGGATCTTTCAAGGAAAAATAATCTAAGGTTGCGTGGTATCCCCAAAAATAATCTATCTAATGATTTCATTATAGAAGATGTAGATTGAAATACAGAAATAGTAAAGGGAATCCAGGATCCTTAAGAGAATAATTGAGAGAAGGAGAGAGGAGGGGTGGGGAGGGGAGGGAGAAGGGTAAAGTTTTCTCTCTCTTTTTTTCATTTTTCATTTATGTTTAATAATTATAACCCTATTTAAGGATCTCTAATATAATATTATCACGTAACGCAATATATAATTATATTTTAGAACTTTATAGATATAGAGAAATATAGAACTTTTGAAATCATTTTATGATCACTCCATTGCACGAATATTACTTAAATTAAAGTTAAATTTCAGATTTCAGATTTATGAGATTATAAATCTATTTACATTTTCCCTTCCTTTTCCCTTCCTTCCTTCCTCCAAGAACCCCACCCCCCCCCACCCCCCCCACCTTTCTTTTCTTTTTCTCTCCTTTCCCTTTCTCATACTACCTTCTCATTGGGTATCTTCCTTCTCTCCCTAACCTCTCTGTACTATATGGAATGGATCATTACCTGTGACTTTATATAATGTTCTAAGTAGCAAAGATAGAATAAAACGGGAGTGGTTGAACCTGATAGTTAGTTATAAAACCTAAAATGGAATTAATTGGATTAAAACTCATTATGGAAAAAAATATATATATTTGGTCAGTGCAAATTAGCTGAAATAAAGAGTGTTGAAGCTTATTTAGAATGTTATGGTTAAAAGGAGGTTTCTGTTTGCTCCAAAAGAACTGGTCAGGATTCTCTCTTACCTGGTCAGTCATGAACTGTATAACGGTAATAAATACTATTTTTCTACTGATAAAAGAGCTCAAGAATGAATGTTTTTTATGTATTTGTCAAGTTTAGGTTGTGATGTAAAATGTCATTTAGATGTAATGGATCTGGAGAGAATAAGAAATGTTCCTCAAGCGGGAGACTATAAATATCATATTAAACTTGGTGTGAATATTTGGGAAAGATGGGGTAAAATTGAAAAAAATCTTGATTATGGATACGGTTAAAACACTATATTTTTTTAAAATGCATTATGAAGTCATCTCTTAAAATATTAGCACAAGATGTAAAAGGTTTAAATACGACATTTAAGAGACTTGCAATGTTGACATTTTTCCATGAAGAGGATGCTGACATTATATGTATACAGGAGACCCATTGGAATAGAGATAAAGATTCGAGCCTGCCAAGCCGAGTTTTAGAAATAGGAGCCAGCTCTAGCTATAAAAACAATTCAAGAGGCGTCACCATACCCTTCAATAAAAAAAAATACAATAGTAAAATATTTTGTACAGACAGATTTAGAGGGTAGATATATCATTTGGTTGGGATCAATAAATAACGAACTATACACTATTGCAAATCTTTACTCCCCAAACCAATATCAAAATAGATTTCTAAACAAAATGATAAAACTTATTGTCATGAAGCCTCACCACCAGTTCTTGGGACTAATATGATCTGTCCAGGATGATTAGGATTTTGAGGATGGCCATTACCCAGGCTGCTTAAAGACTACTATCAGGGCTGCCTCCCGGGAATATGTGGTTGTGGGACTGGGCTCAGTATGTTTTATAGTTATTTAATGTTATATTAAGTTAATTACTGTATGTTATGCCATGTTTTGTTGATTACTGTATGTTTTATTGTATCCAGGTGATAAGTAGTTAACTAGCAGGTAGAATGTTATGAGGTAGCCAGTAACTGACAGTTAAGAGAGTTATATATATACTAGCGACTTACGTGTCAAAAAATTATGGTCATTAAAATTTGAAGCCATGGCAATGCCGTTTGGCACACAATGTTGAGCTTTTTATACTGTAAGGACCTTGCTCATTGCAAGCCTCTCCTCGCGTGTCCTTTGGCTCCTCTCTCTATTTTTTTAAATACTAATTAATGAATTAATTGAATAATAAATTAATATAGTTTACCTTTTTCTAATTAATATATGTAACAATCAATAGCCTGAAGGTAACAATCTCTATTTATTGTCCTGCAGAATATAATGCCCAGTGGGACTGTTGCTGGCCTGAGGAGATAGTTTTATGAATGTTCCAACTGTGGATTAGAAATAGGCTGCGTGCGCGATGGCAAACCGTTGGTTTATTTGTGTAAAGAGCTACTTTAGATGCGTAATGTTGTTAGTGGCAAGTTAGGGTTGTAAAATAGAGTAGTTTGTCTATGTGCTACGCGGTTTGCCAGCATGTGCCGTCCTTTGAAATAGTGTATTTTGTACCTTGTACGTTCCTGGGTGAAAGTGGTACGCGGTTGGCGGTGTTTTGCACGGTCCAGGGTCGTGTAGCTTCGTTTTAATTTTGTTTGGCGGCCATTATTTTTCAAGCTGAGTTTTGAGTGCCGAAACTTGGCAAAATCGACCTAAATTCACGTTCCACCTCACTCCTAGACGTCCTGGCTGTTCCCCCGTGCTGTGTGTGATGTTTTTGTTGTATTTTTTTTGTATTTTGCGTGTTTTTCGCTTTGCGTGGTTCGGCCATTAACTTTGTATTCTTCCTATCTCATATTTTTTTTTTCTAAGTCCTGTGTCTTGTATTTTTTTTTAATCCCGCATTCGTTAACTGCTTGCAGCCTAAGGCGATCCCACATTTCCTAAGTGTTTGGAGGCTAAGTCCTGCGTGTTTCAACGTGTGATCTGCGCGCCTCGCTTCACGAGGCTCACAGGAGCGCCTTTGGTGCTCCTTTCTAGCTAAGTTTTGCTTGTTTCATTGTTTCCACTTCGCCAGGCTAGCAGGCAATAAGCGCCTTCGGCGCTCATCACCCAAGTGCTGCAAGTTTTAGTGCCTTAACGGCTCGCTACGTGAGGCTCGCAGGCGATGAGCGCCTTTGGCGTTCATCGCCCAAGTGCTGTGAGTTTTAGTGCCTTAACAGCTCACTTCGCTACAAGAGGCTTGCGCTCATCGTCTAAGTCGTACGCACCACGCAATGCATGACGACGTCTCGTAGTTTGACAATTATAATATGTGATGTCGGGTATGTAATATGTGTCTCTGAGGTAAAGTCTGTGCTGAATGATGTCTGTGATGTCTCTAACAGGAAGGTAACAGTTATCAGTGACTCTGAGAAGATTAATATATATATATGAAATAAGATATCTGGAAGATATATATATATATATATATGTATCAGAATCCCTATAAAAGATGAGGACCTTTCCGTTTATAGTCGTGCTTCGGGGCTTTATTTAGTGGTAATGCAGTACTGCAGGCAAAACAATATTCCCCCCTCCGATGTGGCTCATAAGGCGCACCAACAGAAGAGGCCTTGAGATATGAGAGGTGCGTCAGAGGCCCTTGAGAGCCGAGTGCCTGTGCCAAACATACCGATGGCCTCGCCGTCGATTCAGCGCTTTCAAAGTTGGGCCATGACGGAGGAGAGAATAATTATTTGCCTGCAGTAACTTTTTTAGCATAGCCCACTGACACCTAACAGGATAGGTCCGAAGATGATAAGAGTTATCACTGTCTGACTGGATTAGTATATATGGAATAAGATATCTGGAAGATATATATATATGTGTGTCAGAGTGCCAGAGAGTATAGCTGTCCTGGTCCTGTACAACTACTGAAAATGGATGTAAAGATGTTATGATGCCTTGCACATGAAACATAGTCAAAGACTGTATAAGCAATAATTGGAAAACCCAGAAGACTCACAGACTATTGCAGATTGTTATCAGTTCAAGTTTAAAAATACATCTATTAGACCTGTTATGAAGTTTCCACAGCAGTAAAAGTAGTTCCTGATTTGTATAATGCTGGGCCTGCGTTCATATTTTTAAATGCTGCATAAAGAGTAAGGGCATTTTAGAGACATCAGATGTGAAGCGATCAAACGAACCTGAAAGGTCTGCTGGGTAGGTTTGGCCATTGCAGCCTTATCAAGCCCTAATGAAGAAAGCAGATCTCCACACTTATATATAAGATAAAAAAAGGTAATTTAATAATATGCGGAGACTTAAATATGACTCTAGACAGAAAATCTATTACTAAATCAGACTGATTATGTTTTAATCAGGAAGTCCAGAAATTTTAATGAGACCCTCTTAAAACATAAACTAATTAGATTACACATTTTATTCACAACGCCATAAAACGTATACTAGAATTGATAATGTTTTGATAGATCAATCTACATTCGATATTGTTATTAGTATTAATATTGGTCCTATATCAATATCAGATCACGCATGTTTAAAACATTATTTAAATAATATTCTTAAAAGAAAGTTGACAAAGAATTATAGTAAACAGTGGATAAAGAGAAAATAATAAAATAAATTAATGAATGTTTTGCTCTTAACGAGAATCCAGTCACTTCTAAAATCACTTTATGGAATACACAGAAAGCCTATACAAGAGCTCTTATAATTGCGTTGGCAGCAAAGAAATCTAAAGAGAGAGGTCTCCTGCTTAGAGAATTATACATCAAACTTAATAAATTAGAATGTCAAAATAAGATTTCTCCTAGCTTGGATTTATCAAATGAGATGGAGAAAATTCAAGCTCAGATTAAAAAGGTTATGCAATATGGCTTTTGCATCAAAAAAATTTATCATTTAGGAAATAAAGCGAGCAACATTTTGGCATGTCATGTTAAAAATAAGAGAATACCAAAAAGGTACGATTCTAAGGGAAGACTACATAGTAATCCAAAAAATATAGGTGACATTTTTAACTATTATAAATCTCTGTACAACTTAGAGAATATGTCAGAATTTATTAAACCTTCTAAAATGAAGATAACAACATTTTAAAATCCTTTAATTTACCCCAAATATCTGAGGAACAACGATTAAAACTTGAAGAGGAAATAACAATAAAAGAAACAGAACAATGCATTACAGCTTTACAAATTAATAAAACACCTGGGCGGGCGTTTTTCCGAACATTTTTTATAAAATATTCTTAGGACCTTTAATTAAACATCGCAAAGATACCTTCAATTAAATAAAAAATTGTGGCTATGCACCAGCAGAGATGTTATAAGCTTTGATTATTGTAATCCTTAAAGAGGGTAAAGACCCCTCTTTCTGTACTAATTACAGACAAATATCCCTTTTAAACAAAGATATATAAATATACGCAAAGATTTTGGCGACAAGAATCAATCCCTTGCTACTTGATCTGGTTGACTCTGAGCAATCTGGATTTATTAAATCTAGGCAGGGGACCGCCAACACACGTAAATGAATAGATCTGTTTTCTTTCTCTAAAGATAAGAAAGTTCCCTTAGAAGCTCTATCGCTTGATGCCGAGAAGGCCTTTGATAGAGTGAATTGAGATTTTATGGAGTTGACCTTAAGTGAATTTGGCTGTGGCAGGTTTGGATCTGAAGCCATAAAGGCGTTATATACTAATGTTTCAGCTTATGTGTCTGGAACGGGCTTCGAAACGGAAAACTTCTGGTGACTGAATTGGCACCAGGCAGGATTGCCCCTTGTCACAGATAATGTTTACCCTTACCATTGAACCCTTGGCAAAGATGATTAAGAACGAAAAAGATATTAGTGGTTTAACAATAGAAGGCTTGACCTCTAAGCTTTCTCTTTTTGCAGATTATGTAGGAGTCACAATAACTGATCCAATAAAATCAATTACACATTTATTGAAAGCTATTGATTTATATGGAAAGTTGTCATATTACAAATTAAATTCTTCAAAAATAGAAGTATTACTATTAAATATTGATAAAACAATGAAAGACAAACTTAAGGAAGAATTTATATTTAATTGGAATTAAAATGGTATTTTACTTCTAATCTGAAATGTTTAATCAAAAATAATTTTGATAAACTGTTCATTCACATAAACTCTTAGAATTAAATAACAGCCATAATTAATAGAAATAGACAAATAGAAATAGATTACCAATCTTCAAACAGCGATCTAAGGAATAAAAACAAAATGAAATTGCTTCTAGGGGCCAATATATTTCAAATCAAGTCTGAGCTCGTTAAAATCCAGGTCCAAAGAAATTGATTGTATGATTGTTTTACTTTTATTTTCTATTTTATGATGTTAACCTGTTTGTTTTTCTCTTTTGTTGTCTTTGTGATTTGTATAAAGATATTTGAAATAAAAAAATAAAAATAAAAACAATAAAAAAAGTTGAGCTAGAAGCTAATAGTAATCTTTACACCCCAATGTGCTATAGAGCGAAACTCTATGCTATTTTTATATATGATGAAATAGTTTTTTTTTTCTCAACTACTGTTATCCTTTACATTTGTTTACATTATGGAATCATGATGAAAAAAAAATTGTGAATTTGTGGTGATCCTAAAGTATCACATATGTAAAAATGCAAAAAAAATAAAATAATCAAAAATCAAAGTTACGACTAGCTTTTAAATGAATATAACTACTGTTCAATCCTTTCAAATTTGTGCCTGTACCAACATGGCGCACTTTAACTTCAGAACTAATAGCCAATGCAGACTCAACCACTATCAGGTTTAGGGGTAAAATAGTTACCGTTATCTGTCAAACAAAAAACATTGCTTATATTTCGCCACATTATAAAGAAAATAAATAGCTTCCTACATAGTTAAACTTGTTTTTTGTTGAGTAAGTGTACTTAAAAATAGCTTTGCACTCCATTTATATTAAGTTAATTAATTCGTCCCCCGTCTTATACATTGGTTTATTCCCTAGCTGTCAGTTTTATTTATCTCTGTTTGTTTCATTGGTGGGTTGAAAGTTGTAAGGAGACTCCATCTTCACACATTCACGAATACGGGGAAAGGTTATGTGATATATGAATATGGTTTACTACATACTACTATAAGTTTTGTATAACAGAGCGATTTACAGTATAAACAGTTTTGAAGTTTTCTGCCAGTCTAGCACGCCCCTGTTTTTCTCGCAGTGGTACAGTCCAGTGGTATATAGCCGGATAATGGCGGCCTCCGTTGTAACCTGGTGTGGTCGGGTTGCATTAGAAGATCTCAGGGGTTTGAGCTTAGAGTACAGCAGCATGGGCGAGGCGGCCCCACCGACAGTGTACAAGCGTTACATCTGCTCCTACCCGGACTGCAACGCGACCTATAACAAGAACTGGAAGCTGAAGGCTCATCTGTGCAAGCACACAGGGGAGGTGAGCCTGGACACGTGGGGCCGGGTGCACTGATACAGTACAATGTAATGGTGAGAGGGACACGTGGGGCCGGGTGTACTGATACTATACAATGTAATGGTGAGAGGGACACGTGGGGCCGGCACTGATAGACTGTATCACATGATCACTGGGCATCCTATAGATTGGTGACACCATACAATGTACTGATACAGGCTGTCACCTGATCACTGGGCATCCTATAGATTGGTGATGCCATACAATGTACTGGTACAGGCTGTCACCTGTCCTGGTCCCTGGGCATCCTATAGATTGGTGACACCATCCAATGTACTGATACAGGCTGTCACCTGATCACTGGGCATCCTATAGATTGGTGACACCATACAATGTACTGATGCAGGCTGTCACCTGATCACTGGGCATCCTATAGATTGGTGACACCATACAATGTGCTGGTACAGGCTGTCACCTGATCACTGGGCATCCTATAGATTGGTGACACCATACAATGTACTGATGCAGGCTGTCACCTGATCACTGGGCATCCTATAGATTGGCGACGCCATACAATGTACTGGTAGAGGCTGTCACCTGATCACTGGGCATCCTATAGATTGGTGACGCCATACAATGTACTGGTACAGGCTGTTACCTGTCCTGGTCCCTGGGCATCCTATAGATTGGTGACACCATCCAATGTACTGATACAGGCTGTCACCTGATCACTGGGCATCCTATAGATTGGTGACACCATACAATGTACTGATGCAGGCTGTCACCTGATCACTGGGCATCCTGTAGATTGGCGACACCATCCAATGTACTGATACAGGCTGTCACCTGATCACTGGGCATCCTATAGATTGGCGACACCATACAATGTACTGGTACAGGCTGTCACCTGTCCTGGTCCCTGGGCATCCTATAGATTGGCGACACCATACAATGTACTGATGCAGGCTGTCACCTGATCACTGGGCATCCTATAGATTGGCGACACCATACAATGTACTGATGCAGGCTGTCACCTGATCACTGGGCATCCTATAGATTGGCGACACCATACAATGTACTGATGCAGGCTGTCACCTGATCACTGGGCATCCTATAGATTGGCGACACCATACAATGTACTGATGCAGGCTGTCACCTGATCACTGGGCATCCTATAGATTGGCGACACCATACAATGTACTGATGCAGGCTGTCACCTGATCACTGGGCATCCTATAGATTGGTGACGCCATACAATGTATCGGTACAGGCAGTCACCTGTCCTGGTCCCCCGGGCATCCTATAGATTGGTGACACCATCCAATGTACTGATACAGGCTGTCACCTGTCCTGGTCCCCCGGGCATCCTATAGATTGGTGACATCATCCAATGTACTGATACAGGCTGTCACCTGTCCTGGTCCCTGGGCATCCTATAGATTGGCAATGCCATACAATGTACTGATACAGGCTGTCACCTGTCCTGGTCCCTGGGCATCCTATAGATTGGCGACACCATCCAATGTACTGATACAGGCTGTCACCTGTCCTGGTCCCTGGGCATCCTATAGATTGGCGATGCCATCCAATGTACTGATACAGGCTGTCACCTGTCCTGGTCCCCCGTGCATCCTATAGATTGGTGACACCATCCAATGTACTGATGCAGGCTGTCACCTGATCACTGGGCATCCTATAGATTGGTGACACCATACAATGTACTGATACAGGCTGTCACCTGATCACTGGGCATCCTATAGATTGGTGACACCATACAATGTACTGGTACAGGCTGTCACCTGATCACTGGGCATCCTATAGATTGGCGACACCATCCAATGTACTGGTACAGGCTGTCACCTGTCGTGGTCCCTGGGCATCCTATAGATTGGTGACACCATACAATGTACTGATACAGGCTGTCACCTGTCCTGGTCCCCGGGCATCCTATAGATTGGTGACACCATACAATGTACTGATACAGGCTGTCACCTGTCCTGGTCCCCCGTGCATCCTATAGATTGGTGACACCATACAATGTACTGATGCAGGCTGTCACCTGTCCTGGTCCCCGGGCATCCTATAGATTGGTGACACCATACAATGTACTGATACAGGCTGTCACCTGATCACTGGGCATCCTATAGATTGGTGACACCATACAATGTACTGATACAGGCTGTCACCTGATCACTGGGCATCTTATAGATTGGTGACGCCATACAATGTACTGGTACAGGCTGTCACCTGATCACTGGGCATCCTATAGATTGGCGACACCATACAATGTACTGATACAGGCTGTCACCTGTCGTGGTCCCTGGGCATCCTATAGATTGGCGACGCCATACAATGTACTATATGTGATGGGTCAAGTCTGGGCTTATAAAGGGTTTATAATCCAAAATTAACTCGCAGCATGTACTACAATAAAACTAAAACACTCATGCAGTAGTAGATCTGATAAATCATAACCATTAAGAATAGGTAAAGTACTTCCTAGTATCGATCATTATTTTTCATCACTATTCATATTTAAGGTGTGTATATAATTTTTTTTTGTATTATGGCATTTATTAGGATCTGTTATTTATACTTTATAAGTTAATACTAAAATATGGACCCCCAGCTGTGAATCCCTCTGGCAGCCAAGTACAACTTGTGCCTACATGCATGCCCATTGGATTAGTAGAGTTTTGTTATGAAGCTGCAATAACATCTTGGACACCATAGTCTTGATTCATTCTAGTAGCTGTACAGACTGGATGGTGTGCCTTCTGGAAAGATCCAAATGCCCCAATATAAAGCAAAATGGAATAGGATATATTACAGGTTTCTTGTGACAGCCTTTAGTCAACTATCCATCAATATTCATAAAGCTGTGTTTCTTAGACTAAGGAGCAAGTTTGTCATACTGGTTTATGGGCTCACACTTGGATATCAAGTTTATGTAGTATTGAAATTGCTTCTAGGAAAATTAGAGCCCTATTATATGAAGTTGTGCATCATTTCCCTCTGCTCCCCTGTAACGGTTGCCATATTTGCTTCACACTCCTTCAATCACTCATGATGTCCCTCCATATGGGAGGGCTGTGAATCTCCATACTGCATCTTCTTGTGCAGATGCAGCCAGCATCTTAACAGTTCACATACCTTACTTCATCTTCTAGTATGGCTCCTCATGTGTGTACTGGATATGCACTTTGAGAAGATGCAATATGGATATATACAGTTTGTGAGCTACCTCAGTGACATGATCCAGGGAATGGGAAGTATGAGCAGAAGAGGCATAGATGTAAAATGTGAGCATAATTTACTTGTGGTTATATTTTATTTATTTAAAAAAATATATAGGTATGCAAAGCAAACCAGTTTGTGGTTAATATTGCAGTATCCATACTTACATCGGCTTTATATTTAGATGCACATACACATGTTTTTAGGTATACCACGGTCTCCTAAATTTGGATTGGAGTACTGCTCTGCTGTCCTTGCTCTACTTCACCACATGTTGTATACCAGTGTCTTATTTCGCTGGTAGATTAAATGGGTGCTGCATTCTAATTTGACTTATTAAATGTAAACTTGAATGCTTCATCCTTTTTACATGGTATAGGCAAAAGCCCCAGTGATATCTGTGCACTAAAGTGGGAGAACTCCTAATATATAGACTCTGCAATCTGCCGAAAAAGCATGGCTAAAAGCTTCACCCATTCAATGTCCTTTGTCACATACAGTAAACCTTCTTTGAAGACTTCTTGGGCAATAACCAATCACATGTAAATGTGCATTTCCCTCTCCCTCCCTTGTGACAGAGAATATGGGGAGAAATGGCAGATTCATGGCCGAGCATATGTCTGGCTTGGTTATGGATAGTTTTTGGGTGGATTTTACATCCTTGTAATGGACTACCCAATTCCATAGACAATGCAAAACTATTGTGGATTTATTTTTTTAACCTAGTTTTCCCTTTTTTTTTTTTTTTTCCCCCTCATCAGAAACCCTTTTCCTGCACAGAACAAGGATGTGGTAAAAGCTTTACTTCTATCTATCATCTGGCTCGCCATGGGCTTACACATTCTGGAGAAAAAACTTACAAGTAAGCTGACTTTTTGTGTACTGTTGCAACACCATTCACACATCAAATAGCTTTACTTATATCAGGAGGTGTGTGTTTTTTTTTTTTTTTTTTGAAAACTAAAACATGCTGCCTCTACACTAGCGTTTAGATGTGTAAAATACTGTACTGTTTGGTTCAGTTTTATTTCAGTTGATTGTAATGCTGATTTCTCATGAGGGTGGGTCATTACAAGCAAACTTTCCATTAGTTCTTTTGAAAGTACTTGCAATTGTAGTTGCCTCATTCAAAATCTCCCCCCCAACCCAGGAAGCTGATTAGGCAAAATGGTGGACTGGTCTCCCTCTGCAGCATACTTGCATTTAATATGACAGGGTAATACATTAGAGCTATTTTTTTTCCTTTGATTTTATCATTCTAAAAAAAAAAAATTTGCTACGTGTGAAGTGTTCCTGCTCTGTGCAGTTTTTACTTAAAGTGCTTTTATGTCTTCGGTAGGCTCTGCAAGTGCTCGTAATGGGCCAAACCCTTGGTGTCAACTCAACCTTTTGCAAGAGCTGCTAAACACCTAAAAAGAACAATAAGCAGACACTTATGATCACAAAATAAGAAACGGTGTAAAGAAGCATTTTTATAAAAGACTCTAATAAAAGATTTTCCTAGTGGTACAGTGGTTAGGATTTGGTGCTTCACCACTGCAATCTGGGTTTGATTCCAGTTAGGGAACAAATGGGTCACACCACCCTGAAGCTGAGCAGGGTTGGGCCTCTCCATGACCTCATGGACTGTAAAACACCAGGATATATCTATGTCCATAGTCATGCTAATCCACTTGGTATTCAGAGATACTGGAGTGGGTTTCCAGTTCCTTCTCTAGTGGGCCACTGCTTACAGCTCCTGGTGTTCCTAGGTGGAACCCATGCATTGGATAGGACATCCTATAATTATACATGTGGTCATCAGAGCCACAAACTTGAATTGGATCATTTACAGATTGACACATTTTCACATCCAAGCACACTGGCACAATTCATCACAGTGCACACGTATGGTCTCCACCATGGAGCATATTCAGTTCATTTGTGGATGGTATTTAGGACAAATTCCTACTGGGAGTATAGGGGGTGGTCAGTGTTGCTTATCAGCCTTGTGTACACCCCTAAATGACTCTGGGGCTTCACCATACTCCTACCCCTACGAACACCTGATGCCTCACTCACAAACTTCCTTACCCCATCTTTGAATCTCTCCCCTGGACTCCCTCTAACTTTCTCCCCTCACTCTTTTCTCCATTTCGGGCAAACAAAGCCATTGCAGTACTCTGTGTCTGAAACACTATCACTGCGTAATCTTGTGCTTAATAGAATAAGAATGAGCACAAATATTTCTTCAAAAAATGGTTAGTTACATTTACCAATAGTGTAAGGTGCAAGGGTAATACATTGTATGTAGTATGGGTGGGATGGTTTATAGGGTAGATTAGACAGGGATTGGGTAAGGCTTATTATATCTTAGTTATTTAGTCCACATATTAAAATGATCAGAGGATCTAAACGTCTAGCTTTATAGATGGACCTAATCTTGCAATATTAAGTGGGGTTATGGGAAATACTGCTTACAGTCTTTTCCATATTGGGACTGTTGCGGGTGCTTATAAGCTCTTTCCCTGACTAAAATGAAGTCTTCTATGCATTAGACTACAGGAATAATGGAATAGTTCCGTAAATTGTCAGAACGCCCATAGGGCTGAGTTAGCCTTACAGGAGTTCCTATGGGAGCAATGTTATTGACCCCTGAGTCTTGTATATTACGGACAAATTAATTTCCGTTCAGTCCAGTTTTTGCAGAAATAAAAATCAAGAAATGTAATTTCAGTTGCTTGTTAAAATAAATTTGAATGGAAATGCTAGCTAAACTCAAAAGATGGGTATTATGAGTCCTCTCACTCTTCTAATGGATTTAACCCATGTGGTTGTTAGTGGAGGCAATATGTTGCCCAGCTAGAAAAATGGCTCACCCTTGGGTCTGTGTTTTTCCATCTGCATATGCTTTCATATCTACCACCCCACACCACTATGTGAAGTAATCATGTGGGATAAACTCCTTAGAGAAGATATTTTCATATAACTTATTAAAATCTCCATTATCGAACCAACAACTTTATCTGTCATCTTTCTGTGATAATTGTCACCTTTGCTGTGTGTATATATTTTACACAAACCGTATTGTCATGTATAACCTATATCCTTGTCTATTTATGGAGGATGTTAAAGGGCATACTTCACATTACATTGTTGCCCATCCTTGGCATGAATACTGCCAGTGAGTCAATTATCAAAACACCAATGCTTTCAACTTTCTATTCTCCGCTAACTAAATGAGAATGTGAATAGGTTTTGTGTTTTGTACCAGTCTCTAAGCTAGCAAGGAAAACATTAACCTTCATTTTTAAATGTGAGGGTAAATGTGACTATTGGTGGTTGAATCTGTTTAAAGCAGATTTTATTTCTTGGCAGCCTGACAGGTGTAAAGCTTCCAACTGCTGATGCAGACCTTTTTATGTAGCGGCAGAGCTGTTCTGTTATCAGATTTAGAGATGGATGACACTATTTTCATGCATTAATGTTCAATGCTTGTGAAATTAAAGCTCCCCTTATGAGCCATAGCTACTGTGGACCAGGTGGTCTAATATGGTAAAGATTGGATATAAATGTGTACTTGAAATTCATACACTGGTTGAAACGTGGTGGTACTGAAACTTAAATCTGTTTACTGATTTGAAAGATCACTTTTAATTGCAGATGTGATGCTGAAAAGTGTGACTTAAAGTTTTCTACAAAGGCAAATATGAAGAAACACTTCAAACGAACTCACGAATCAGCAAGCCAAATCTATGTGGTAATAATGCTCATTGTGTGTCTTAACCTTTTGTCTGTTAAGAATATCCGTAATGTCTTGTCTGGCTCCCAGAAAATCTAGGAACCAAGGAAAGAGTCCTTTGTAAAGACTATACCAATGGAAAATATTAGGGAGGCAGAAGTAGTACACATTTTAGGCATCTGGATGCCAAGGTCCTCAATTTTATATATAATGGCTGCAATGTGCCTTAAAGTCTGTTCTATGTGCCTTAGGGAGTTCAGCTGCACCTCACGGACGAGGCCCATAAAGGCCGAAACGCGTCTGGGGTTTTCCTGTTTCTTCTGTTCAGGGTAGAATTGCCTGGTATTTCAGGGCTGGACCACTCTAGTGAGTGAGACCAGACTTATATACTACAGGATATTTCTCCCTGTGAAGGGCACAAGTGAGCTAAAAGAGGTTGCTCTGAGTGGCTTATGTCCAAAGAACTAACCTATTAAGGTTGGTTCGTTCTGTGATGAGCACCTCGGACTTAGTTGTTTTGTTTCGTAGAGATAGATGTAACGTGTATGCTTTCTCTTATTTGCCTCTCTGTCTATTTAATGCACACAACTTTAACTGATACAAACAATGCATCTGTCTTCCAGTGCTATTTTGATGAATGTGGCCAAACATTTAAAAAGCATAATCAACTAAAGGCTCATCAATTCATACATACCAATCAACAGCCTTTCAAGTAAGTGAAAACTTTGCTTTCTTCCTTAGTCAAAAAATATGCAAACGGCTTGCTGTGTCTTCATTAAGACCCTAAGGAAGGTTTGGTTTAGTTTGTTGCTTGGTTTGCAATTTCAGACCCCTTGGTACATAGTTTTGCACTAGATCTCACTGAAGAGGTTTAAGGGACACTACTCTTTTAAACTCAATACATTTTTTGAGCTAGAGTTTTATCTCCCTCATGTTAAAATTGCTTAAACATGTATACTGACAAAACGTCTAGCTCGCATGGCAGCCGCAGTTCTAATTTGTCAATGTGCTGTAGCCCAATGTGTCTACATCTAGTTATCCTAACAATATGTCCTAATTCTAGATGCTCCTACGAAGGATGTGATAAAAGCTTTTCTGTGCCTTCAAGACTAAAACGTCATGAAAAAGTCCATGCAGGTACCCATTACCATATTCTGGTCAGTGTGAAGATTAGCTTATAGATGTCTATGATGTAACATAAAACCTTTTTAGAACCAGTGACTGAATAATCCATAATTGCCTACGTTTGGTGTTTTTTATTTACTAAAACTAGCATTTGTTGTGAATCGCTGCTTTCTAACAGTTTATTTTTTGAAAGTAATTTTAGGATCGTAATGTACAATACTGGTTAATCACTCTGATTACTTTGTATTTTTTTTAGTTTTTTTAAATTTCCAAAAATTTAATTCTCAAATATGCTCCATCCCAGCACATGGGTTTATTTGAGCACTTTCTACTAACACAAAGCTCATACCGTTTAAAAAAAAAAAAAAAAAAGTCAAGCATGTTTTTATACTAGGCTACCTTTTTTTTTTTTTGTTTGCCATAAGATAATTTTTTTTTTTTTTTTTCTACTCATTAGTTTTAAGTACTCTGGTAACAAACTATATCCAACTATCTCTGATCACCCTTCTAGGTTACCCATGCCAGAAAGACAATGCATGTTCATTTGTGGGCAAGACCTGGACAGACTACTTGAAACATGCTAAAGAATGTCATGAAGGTTGGTAGTTTTTTTTTTTTTTTTTCCAGATGCATTCCTAAAACTATCCTAGAGGCACTGAATGTCTTGCATTTGTCTGCATGTATACAATAAAGATTATAATCGTAAATATGTTTGGGATACAAATGTCTTGTATATACAGTCAGGTCCATAAATATTGGGACATTGACATAATTCTAATATTTTGGGCTCTATACACCGCCACAATGCATTTGAAATGAAACTAACAGGATGTGCTTTAACTGCAGACTTTCAGCTTTAATTTGAGGGTATTTACATCCAAATCAGGTGAACGGTGTAGGAATTACAACAGTTTGTATATGTGCCTCCCACGTTTTAAGGGACCAAAAGTAATGGGACAGTCATAAAACAAACTTTCATTTTTTAATACTTAGTTACAAATCCTTTGCAGTCAATTACAGCCTGAAGTCTGGAACGCATAGACCTCACCAGACGCTGGGTTTCATCTCTGGTGATGCTCTGCCAGACCTCTATTGCAACTGTCTTCAGTTCCTGCTTGTTCTTGGGGCATTTTCCCTTCAGTCTTGTCTTCAGCAAGTGAAATGCATGCTCAATCGGATTCAGGTCAGGTGATTGATTTGGCCATTGCATAACATTCCACTTCTTTCACTTAAACTCTTTGGTTGCTTTTGCAGTAAGCTTCGGGTCATTATCCATCTGCACTGCGAAGCGCTGTCCAATGAGTTCTGAAGCATTTGGCTGAATATGAGCAGATAATATTGCCCAAAACACTTCAGAATTCATCCTGCTGCTTTTGTCAGCAGTCACATCATCAATAAATACAAGAGAACCAGTTCCATTGGCAGCCATACATGCCCACACCATGACACTATCACCAGCATGCTTCACTGATGAGGTGGTATGCTTTGGATCATGAGCAGTTTATTTCCGTCTCCATAATCTTCTCTTCCCATCACTCTGGTACAAGTTGATCTTAGTCTCATCTGTCCATAGGATGTTCCAGAACTGTGAAGGCTTTTTTAGGTGTTTGGAAAACTCTAATCTGGCCCTCCTGTTTTTGAGGCTCACCAATGGTTTACATCTTGTGGTGAACCCTCTGTATTTACTCTGGTGAAGTCTTCTCTTGATTGTTGACTTTGACACACATACACCTACCTCCTGGAGAGTGTTCTTGATCTGGCAAACTGTTGTGAAGGGTGTTTTCTTCACCAGGGAAATAATTATTCGGTCATCCACCACAGTTGTCTTCCGGGTCTTTTGGTGTTGCTGAGCTCACCAGTGCATTCTTTCTTTTTAAGTATGTTCCAAACAGTTGATTTGGCCACACCTAATGTTTTTGCTATCTCTCTGATGGGTTTGTTTTGTTTTTTCAGCCTAATGATGGCTTGCTTCACTGATAGTGACAGCTCTTTGGATCGCATATTGAGAGTTAACAGCAACAAATGCAAATAGCACACTTGAAATGAACACTGGAGCTTGTATGTGCTCTTTGTAAATGGGATAGTAAAGGAATAACACACACCTGGCCATGGAACAGCTGAGCAGCCAATTGTCCCTTAAAAAGTGGGAGGCACGTGTATAAACTGTTGTAATTCTTACACCTTTCACCTGATTTGGATGTAAATACCCTCAAATTAAAGCTGAAAGTCTGCAGTTAAAGCACATCTTGTTCGTTTCATTTCAAATCCATCGTGGTGGTGTATAGAGCCAAAAAGATTAGAATTGTGTCGATGTCCCAATATTTATGGACCTGACTGTAATGCAGGCTAGAATGTGTTAACAGGATTTAAGTTGATTTGGAAAGGTTGGCATAAGGGTTTTTTGGAACAGATTAACTTGTGTAAGCAACTGGAAGTTGTGACTCTCCTGGTCAAACCTTTCTAAACACTTTGCTGATCCTAAATATTTAAATTTATTCATACTAGTCTTTCCAATATCTAAAGAATATAAATCTGAAGCAATTTGATTGCTCTATGCCAACTTATTTGGCATTTCATTGGTTCAGGCACAGACCAAATAACTTTTTTTTTTTTTTTTTGTCAACAATGAAAGCTGTGAGTTGGAACCACAAAGGGCAATGGATCATTTATCCGTTAATTAAAATGTCTTAATGTATAGACCATTATATTGTCTTGACTTTTTATTTTTGTGTTCTCATGAATGTGACAGAAAAATCTGGTAATTACGAATGTAAAAATCAGCCTAATAAAACCCTCTGCTACAACTATACCCAGAACACTGACCTGTACTTTTTGTTTTTCAGAACCAGTGACTTGTGATATCTGTAACAAAACTCTTAAACATAAATTTGATCTTAAAAACCATAAAAAGACTCATAGTAAAGAGAGACCTGTATATCGCTGCCCCAGAGAGGGCTGTGATAGGACATATACAACAGCATTTAATCTCCAAAACCACATCCTTTCATTCCATGAGGAACAGCGACCTTTTGCTTGTGAACACCCAGGCTGTGGAAAAAACTTTGCAATGAAAGTAAGTGTACATTTAATCTTCCATTTCTTGAACAAGAATATTTCCAATTAAAGACAAACTGATCTTCTAGTACCAATCAACGAATACTGAGCAGTAAGTTACTGCTTTTATACATTGTTGCTCACACCAACCTTGCATTTTAAATTGACTTGTCAACTTTGTGATCTTGATGCAGTTGTGGGTAGAACATAACATTTGCATCTAATATGTTTAAGTAAAATTGCAGTGTACATTTGTGATTGTGTATAAATTTACAATGAGTATGGTGTGCTGGCTCTTGCTTTATGATCCCCAGTCTGTTTACAAAGGTGTGTTTTTTTGTTAGACATACAATCTACTTTACACACCTAAGATCACTTGATACTGGGTAAAATTGTAATCAAAGGAAACCGTCACAACCCAAATTTTGGAGCTCTGCTCACCCCTAATTCCCCTACTGTAGCTTATAGGAGCAATCTGCAGGTTGTGACTTCTATATACCCAGCATTTCAGATCATCATTCATGCAAAAACAGGACCAACAAACCAAAACAAAGATACCACATGACACACACACACACACACACACACACACACACACACACACACACACACACACACACACACACACACACACACACACACACACACACACACACACACACACACACACACACACACACACACACACACACCTCTCCTGCCCTTTGGTCGGTTGGGAAGAGATAATTAACATGTCCATGTCCTGTTTATACTTTCCCAGGAGGTGACTTAGCACCTGGTGTCATCTCTGCTCCCATGGTGAGGTGCAGAATAGTGTAAATCTATCTCCATTCGATAGAATTGGTGTCTGCCTAAAACCCTCTTCCAAAAGCTCCTTTCAGGCATCCTATCTTCTGGCAAACTCAGGTCACCCCAGAACTCTGCCCCTGCCCCCCTCCCCAGAGGATTCAGGAAATATACTTTTATCTTCCTTTGGGGAGAAAACTGTCATTTTGTTACTACATAGCTGGGTACCATCCATATATCAGACAAGTATAACCAGTCTCAGCACACAGGATGGCTGACTGCAACTCCCATTGTTATGTAGCCAATATTAAAAACACTTCATGCCAACAGGGCAATACCATGCAATAGCCCAAAAAGTTTTATCTATCAACCTCCTGTGTAATATTCTAAACCTTAGCATTGTAAGTGAGATTTTTCAATGTTGTACATAGTGCTTTCCCTAAAGCACCATATCTTATCTTTTAAGCTCACAGGGCCCTTTATTCTCTTACAATATTTTAATATTGTATTTTGCTTTGTACTTACCCCCTGTATAGTGCTACAGAATATGTTGGCGCCTTACAAATAAAGTATAATCAGAGGGATTTCAGCATAGGGCACCTCCTTCCCTCCCAGATGCTCAGGTAGCTTACAAGCATTAGTTGCTGTGTTCTGTGCTAAAATGATGGGTTTCTCTCAATGCTTTTATGGTCATAGCTTGCATGCTTTAAAGTTATTGTTAATTTAGTGGTTCCTTTAACTGAAAGCTTGAAAGGGAACTTTGATTTACTTACCAGATCAATGCACTTTGATCTGTAGCTTCCAGACAAAGCAGCTTGATATTACAACTTTCAAGTCAATAGCAGTTTGTAGTATAGTCTCTTGGAAACAAACTAATAGAGGTATATCTTGACATGTCAGGTCGATTGTTCAAGCAATGGAAATAAAGATGACTCTAAAGTCCTGTAAAAAAAAAAAAAAAAAGGCTATACTTATGTCATACAAAGTGAGTTCTGTTAATATCCTTCATTGCAGCAGTTGCCTTTGTAACATGAACATCTGTCAAACATTCGATGTGCATTTTGGGAGGTTTTATCTTGTGTGAAAGATATGAAAAACTACCATTAGGGAGACATTCTCAAGCTGCTGTGTAGAAGCTTTTGTTATTGAAGGTATTAATCAAATACTTTGCATTGTCTTGTAGCAAAGTCTGGAGAGGCATATGGTCGCACACGATCCTGAGAAGAGAAAGCTGAAAGTAAGATTTGTATCTGCTTCTTGTGGGAACTGTCAAATGGGGAACCTTGTGGCATATAAATATTGTGCTCAGAAATCTTATCCAGCATTTTATCATCCCCCAGCAAATTATTGCTACTGCAAATCTAGTATTTAGAGGGCTGTTGCAGTGCTCAAACAATAGGGCTTAATGTGCTAGCAGATTAGCAAGCTACATGTTGGAAAAAAATGAACCACTTTAATGCATTTGCTCTGAAACACGAACATGCAAAACATTCTGTTCCAGGTATCACTAAGGGTTGGCATTTGCCTAGGCAGCTGTAATACTACAAAGCTATATTCATCTCAGCAGAATTGTGACTACTTCATAAGGACAGATGCACTCACCCCTGTGTGCACTAAAATTAAAGATTCTTATGTAGCCTATGAAACATATAAATTTAGCTATGTATAAAAAAAAGAAATAGTATTCAAAATATGAGAAGCCCTATTGCATACTCCTTTACAATGGTCCTTTAAAGGACCACTGTGGTCAAACGCCCAAATATCCTGTCCGAAGAATTGCTCAGACACATCTCTGTATTAAAAAACGCTGCCTAATTGCTCAATGGAAATGTGGCATCTACAAATGTCATGGCCCTGACTCCTGTTAAGTGAGACAGAAGGTACAAGGAGCAGCCTGGTAATTGGCTTTTTTTTTTTTTTTTTAATACATGACCCCAGAATGCTCAATCGGTGACAATCTCAGCAGCATTCTGCAGAGTCCTGATCCCTGCAGGCTAGGATACTATACTATACTGTACATCCATCCCTAGAGTATGTGTCTGCATATGCTGCAAAGTGCAGAGCCATACAGGGACTATTGGTATGATTTTAGGCCATAAAAGAAGCTTACAGGGCAATTTAAAATAGAGAACATAAAAGTGAATAGACTTAAATCTCAAAATCCAGGAATCTTCCTTATCCCTTTAACACTATGTTAAACTCCTTTTTAAATATACAACACTGATCATGTATTTATTTTTTTGTTATCTGTTCTCCAGGCCCCTGTAATGTATTGCTATTTTATATCTAAAGCCTAAAATGGATTGGTTACTTTAAGTCGGACAATCCCTTAACAAATAACATAATTTCATTTATTTAAATGCCTGTGTTGAAGATCTTTAGACTTGCAGAACCTATACATGTTTAGATATAGTAGTCTGAGTACTTTGGCTATACAGTTGCAAAATATGACCTATAGCATAGTGTCTGGTTTAGGAAAGTAGTAGTAAATTCGATTATCCATACATTTTGTAAAGTGAAAGCTCTGCACACACAATGTAACATGGGAGTCTGTACCACAGCTCCCATAAAGTGGGCAGCTCATCACATTGGTGGCTGGTTCTCTGCATCAGAATATATCTATCTAAAACTGAAACTTGGGTAGTTTTACTAATATTAAAAACCGGGAACCCTCCATATCTTCTCTCAAATACATGAAGGCCGCCATACCTACTTGTAGAAGTATTGTGATCTGTTGGCTTCCACATATTAAGCAGAACAATCATGCCAGCTTATCCACATCCAGACATATGTGACTGCAAGAATAATATCCAACCAATAGTGTTCTGTACTAAAGCTACAGAGTGAACAATTTAACATGTTAACGATTACGTTTAATCCTGCTGAGTGAAAACTGATGTATGCTATGAATCTTTTGGCTGCATTTCTGAGGTCCCTACACTAAATGGATACCTAGATCTTTTTGAACCAATCATCGAGAATGATAATGTATCTGAGCTCTGTCTACACTATATATAGAATACTTGTCTTGTACAGGTTCAGTCACTGTCTTGTACAGGTGTAATAGGCAGCCAAAAAACGGCTTAACAGCAGATAGCTTTGGATGCTGGGGAAGCAGGGACAAGCAATAAAGTGAGTGTTTGAACTAGTCCTCTTTCCATGACAAATAATCTCAATGCTTCTATGTCCACAAAATTAGAGGAGCTTTTGTGTTTGTGCTTGATTAGTTATGACCTTAATACTTACCATGGGAGTGCTTGTGTATGGAAGTATGATCCAGACGCTCCTCCAGGATATGGAGATGGATTGGAAGGTGCAGGGAGATGCATAGCAAGCACACTTGACACAGAAAAGACAAACTTGTGGTGTCAAACCTCACCATTTGCATGTTTAGTTCCTTTCAATCTGTAGGTGGGGCAGATTAAACTAGCAATCAAATGCATGTATTGCAGCTAGGCATGGTCAAGTTTTAATAATGGGAGATTTGAATTACCCTGAAATTGGATAAATGAGACCAGCAGTTCATCTAAGGGGAGCAGGTTCTTGAGTACACTCAGGGATCATTATCTGGCCCAGGTTATACAAGAACCTACTAGAAATGAGGCCATCTTGGATTTAGTCATCTCAAATAATATTGATATGGTATCAAATGTTGGAATAGGGCAACCTTTGGGAAACCGTGATCACAACAAAGTCTCGTTTGAGATTGAAACATTTTAAGGGGCCAACAAAAACTCTTAATTTTAAAAGGGCAGATTTTAACTGTCTAAGGGCAGCAATACAAAGTATAGCTGGGACAGAGAACTGATAGGTAAAAACACTGACCACAAGTGGACAACATTTAAATCCTTACTAAATATACATACACATCGGCATATACCATGTGGGAATAAAAGTAAAAGGAGTAAATCACAACCCATGATGCTTAACAATGATTTAAAGATCAAGATACGGAGTAAAAAACAGGCATTTAAATTATACAAACAAGAGGGGACAGAGACTGCTTTACAGGAATACAAGGAAATCAACAAGGCTTGCAAAAGCGCTATTAGACTGGCTAAAATAGAAAATGAAAAATGAATTGCAAAAGAGAGTAAGACTAACCCTAAAATATTTTTTAAGTATATTCATGGGAAGAAGGAGAGGAAGGAAGCAATAGGAACATTACAATGTGACACAGGCTGTCTGAAAATTAGTGACCAGGAAAAGGCAGATGAGCTAAATAGGTTATTTTCTTTGGTATACACAAGGGAGGTACCAGTGGTTGGGACACTGCAACATAATGGGGCTACACTACCTTTGCCAAATTGGTTAACACAGGAAGTAATCCAAAAGAGGCTGGAAAAAATAAATGTTAATAAAGCCCTGTGGTCCTGATGGAATACATCCAAGGGTACTAAGGGAACTGGGTTCTCTAAAAGCCAAACCATTATTTAATTTTTCAAGATTCACTCAACACAGGGTCTCTTCCAGATGACTGGAGAAAAGCTGATGTGATACCTATATTAAGGGAGCAAGAGCAAATCCGGGGAATTATACACCAGTGAGCCTCACTTCTGTAGTGGGGAAGCTTTTAGAAGGGTTAATAAGGCATAATATACAAGAATATGTCTATTTTGAACAGGATTATAAGTAGGAGTCAACATGGATTTATGAGGGATAGGTCATGTCAAACAAATCTAATTAGTTTCTATGAGGAGGTTAGTAGGAACCTGGATCAAGGCAACTCAGTGGATGTAGTGTTTTTGGATTTTGCAAAGTCTTTTGATACAGTGCCACATGGGAGACTATTGTGCAAACTAAGATACAGGAATTGCAGTAAATATCTGCTCATGGATTGAGAGCTGGCTAAAAGACAGGAAGTAAAGGGTTGTTGTAAATGGAACATACTCAGATTGGACTAATGTGGTAAGTGGAGTTCCTCAGGGTTCAGTATTAGGTCCTCTCCTTTTTAACATATGTATAAATGATTTAGAGGTGGGACTGGAAAGTAGTGTTTCCGGTTTCACTGATGACACTAAGTTGTGCAAGGTAATTAAATCAGATAATGATGTGCTTTCCCTACAAAGGGATTTACATAAAATTGAGGAATGGGCATCTAAATGGTAGATTAGATTTAATACGAATAAATGTAAAGTTATGCATCTGGGAAGGACAAATAGCCAAGCAATTTATAATATTAATGGAGCAAATCTAGGTGTATCGGAGACTAACCAAATTAAACTTATTTTCTCTAGAAAAAAGAGGAGATATGATTACCTTATATAAATACATCCAGGGTCAGTATAAAGATTTGTCAGGGGAGCTTTTTGTGCCAAGAGGTTTTCAACTGACAAGAGGACATCCCTTGAGCTTAGAAGTAAAAAGATTCCACCTTAAAGAAAGAAAAGGGTTCTTCACAGTAAGGGTGGTTAATCTGTGGAATTCTCTACCAAGGGAGGTGGTGACAGCGGATTCGATAGATAACTTTAAAATGGGACTGGATTTTATATCTAATTAAAAAGGGAATTCAGGGTTATCATGGATAATTAGTGAGGCAGTATTGATCCAGGAAGAAGTCCGGTGTCTGGGATCAGGAGGGAATTGATTATTTATTTTTTTATATACAACTAATTAATAGTTAATCCGCATATTGCAGATCAGAGGAGATCTTAAAAGGTTGAACTCGATGAGCTGAAAGTCTTTTTTCAACCTTAAATACTATGTATTAAACTTTTTTTTTTTTTTTTTTTTTTTTTTTTTTTTGCAGGTAAGAATCCCACGTCCAAAGAAAAGTCTTGCATCTCGCCTCTCAGGATTTAATCCTAAAAAGAATGCATCAAAGAAGAATCCTGCGTCTGAAAAAGCAGATTCTGTAGTGAAAAACTCCTCACCAGTAACTGAATCTCTGTCTGCATTAAGCCTTAATGAATGAAATATAATATGTTTATCGCACAGTTAATTTATGTTAAAATTACCTCAGGTTGGTTAACCCATTTTATGTGGGGTTTTTGTTCTTTGAAATTCCTTTCATGTTAACTATCATTTGCAGTCTTTGACAATTTGTTTAATTGATTGCTTAGTCTTGGCATTGACATTGAAGGGTGCACTTTTTTATTTTGGTGAAAATCACTTTATGATTTTGGTAATTAAAAACAAAATAGTCTGAAGCTGTTTTTTGTGTAGTCTTTCAGGTTTAGTGTTCTCTGCATATCACCTTGTGCTCTAGACATGTTCACTATCAACTGTTAAAAATTGCATTTTTCCCACAGTATTGAAACAAAACATTCATAAACCCAGGGAATAATCTGCAATTAGTCACTCGCTCCCCAGGGAGTAACTATCAAAGTGTTGCTCAAATGAGTGAGCATGCTTGCTCTGGTCTTTCATACAATTTGCCCTAATGACAACTGTTCAATTGTGTTAATTTATGCCTATGGCTACATACAACTTCTAAGGCGATATGAGAAGGGGGAATGGCACATATCTTGATGTTTGCTTATTGTGCTTTAAAAAACAACAAAAATACATTTACAGAGTTTGTCTGCAGAGTTAAAAAGTCTAGTCTCAACAGCCTGGGTCTTTGTAAGTGCATGAGTCTCCGGTTAGCACAAACAGGAAGACTTTTATTCTTTCAATTGAAGAATTGGATCAGCCAGAAAAAATGCAGCTGCTGCATAATTGCACTTTTTTATGTGGGCCAAATTTAGTGTACAACTTTTCTTAAACCACAGTACCCTTTTTTATAAAGAGAGCCAGTCTTAGTGCTGGCCCCTGAAACCTTCAATGAACAGAAGGATGAGGAGTCTAAAACATTGAACATAACTGACCTTTTGTATTACACTCATCTGCTCTCTATAAAAGTCATGTGACGGTCTTATAGTTGCACAGTAATTATAGTGGTTCTTAAAAGTGGCTTCCATTCACATTCTGAAAGTGACACTGGTTGCAGAGCAAAAAGTTTGAGCCACTGTTGTAGATAATGCAACATGGATATTTGCAGGTGTTTCTCGTCACAAAGTGACTGTAGAACCTACTGTTTTTTTTTTTTGTTTTGTTTTGTTTTTTTCAGGTAAAATAAATGATATATTTTCCAAAGTAGATATAAAAAGAGGCTTTACTTGGATGCATACTGGACTCAAATATATGGAGAGAAGTGAACAAATACTCGGCACAGACAGTGTTCCATACAAATGAATTGAAAATTAAAACCTTGTGTACATACAACATAATAACAAGGCTCCCTGGCGCTCAATATTGGGTTAGATGAAAAGGGAGAAAATAAATTGTCCTAATAAAATATTTTCACTTGATCTGTCATCAAAAGTAACAATATTATTTGGGACTCTAGCATATCTGTTTGCTAATATCAAAGTCTCTCAAATGGCTATGGGCTGTTTGCTTGTGAAAATGTGTTTTTCAGTTGTGTCTTATTTATTTATTTTTATTTTTTTAAAATCTGTAATAAGGTGGTTTAGCATCATTTTATACAGTATCACATATATAGTTGTGGATCTTATGATGGTTGCAACCTTGCATGCCCTGTACAGGTCACAACTTAGGCTGGATGATTTGGGCTGCAATGAGCCCATTGCAGCCAGCGGCACAGTCACACATGCAAGCCTTGCGAAGCAGCCGTGCAGCACTTAGGCTCCAATGTGAGGGGCGCAACTGCGAGCCAAGCACGTAACTCTAAAAACCATAAAAAATTAACAAATATAATACCACACTCACACAGTACAAGGGGAGAGCCAGGAAGCCTGGGAGTGAGGTTACAAGTGATTTTTTTTTTTTTTTTTTTGACCCATGTTGTGAGTTTTCCTCAATTCAAAATCAGCTAGGTGAGGGAAAAAATGGTGGACGAAAAAACTTAAACTCTGAAACTGCATGAAATAGATTCTCAGCAAAGCCAGGAACACGGAACTTGGAAAACTCCACGACGGCAAGGACCGTAACACTTACACAAATGCCAAGCCATAGGCGCTTATCCCTACGACTCGCACGACTTAAGCATCATCTCTATGACCCGCAGGATTACAGATGAACAGAAAGCTCAATTATACAATTCACAGTGCGAGACCTGTTGCACTTTTCAAAAAAATCACCTGTGAAAATTACGGCCCATAACACTGGAAAGGAAAGCGGGACTTAGAAAAAAAAAAAATATGACCCGCAGGATTTTGGAAGAAAAATAAATCTGAGGTCGAAAAAATACGAAGTTAACGGCCAAACCGCTCACATAGAATAACACACACAAAAAAAACAAACACCAAGGACAGCCAGGGCATCTGGGACTGAAGTTGCACGTGAATTTAAGTCAAATTTGCCGAGTTTCGCCACTAGAAAATTAATTAAACAAAGGGGGTAAAAAAGTAGCGGATGAAAAAAAAACAAAAACAAGGCTACACGACCCATAACCACGCAAAACAACGCCACACAAGACTTTTACCTAGGAACGTACAAGTTGCAAAATACATACATATTAGAAAGTACGGTAACACCTAGGCAATCGCCGCTGTTTTACAACACTAACTTACCACTAATAACATTACCATTCTAAAATGCCCCTTTACGCAACTATACAAACAGTTTGGCCTCGCACACTCAGCCTATTTACACTGCACACTGCAGACATTGCTGACACTTTCTCCTCAGGTCAGCAACAGTCCAAATTTACATTGTATGCTGCAGAAAAATCAAAAGGGATTCTTAGCTCTTCAGGATATTGATTGCTGGAAATATTAATTACAAATAGGTAAAGTATTTTTATTTCATTAATTATTACAAAATATATATATATAGAGAGATAGAAAATGGCAGAGGAGAGGCTCGCAATGAGTGCCAAAGGTGCTCCGCACGGGGCCGAATGTGCTCAGACAGGCTTGCAATGAGCGCCGAAGGTACTCGGGACCAAAAGCCTTACATTGTGTGGCAAACCGCATTGCCTGGCTTACAATTTAATTGCCGTCAATTCATGATTACAATTAAAGAAAAATTACAGATTTCTGCAGACCATTTGGAGTCCTTTCCTTTTTAAAATTCACCACCACACCGCCAAGCAGTGACGGTGACCTGCTGTTATTTCAATGTCGATATAGCATTAGGGTTAGGTCAACTGTTAGGGTAACCTCGGAGGTTACAACTTCTTTAAAAGATCGTCAGCACTGCAAAATATCGGCAGAACCATCTAGCAGCTTCTTGCTGCAACTGTTTGGCCTCGCACACTCAGCCTATTTACACTGCACACTGCAGACATTGCTGACACTTTCTCCTCAGGTCAGCAACAGTCCAAATTTACATTGTATGCTGCAGAAAAATCAAAAGGGATTCTTAGCTCTTCAGGATATTGATTGCTGGAAATATTAATTACAAATAGGTAAAGTATTTTTATTTCATTAATTATTACAAAATATATATATATAGAGAGATAGAAAATGGCAGAGGAGAGGCTCGCAATGAGTGCCAAAGGTGCTCCGCACGGGGCCGAATGTGCTCAGACAGGCTTGCAATGAGCGCCGAAGGTACTCGGGACCAAAAGCCTTACATTGTGTGGCAAACCGCATTGCCTGGCTTACAATTTAATTGCCGTCAATTCATGATTACAATTAAAGAAAAATTACAGATTTCTGCAGACCATTTGGAGTCCTTTCCTTTTTAAAATTCACCACCACACCGCCAAGCAGTGACGGTGACCTGCTGTTATTTCAATGTCGATATAGCATTAGGGTTAGGTCAACTGTTAGGGTAACCTCGGAGGTTACAACTTCTTTAAAAGATCGTCAGCACTGCAAAATATCGGCAGAACCATCTAGCAGCTTCTTGCTGCAACTGCCGGCACAGTCATAAAGGAAAAGATTCAGAATATTTAGTAGATAACACTAAACTCGCATACTAGTTTTAAATTTGGGATAATGGTCAATACCTAGGCTATGTGCTCACAAAAAGAATGCTTCCCCTTTCTCCAGGCACAGTGCAACCCTCACTGCCAAAGATTTTGTTATTTCTAGATGCCACAAACAATTTTTGCCAGTGGGTTTTCGAGTACAGAAAGTATGATGCTATTTTGTGACTCTGTTCTTTGATTGAATACAGTTGTGCTCAAAAGTTTGCATACCCTGGCAGAAAATTTGAAATGTTGGCATTTATTTTGAAAATATGACTGATCATGTAAAAAATATTACTTTTATTGAAGCATAGTGATCATATGAAGCCATTTATTATCACATATTGTTTGGCTCCTTTTTAAATCATAATAACAGAAATCACCCAAACGGCCCTGATCAAAAGTTTACATACCCTTCGTTCATAATACTGTGTATTGCCCCCTTTAGCATCAGTGACAGCATATAGTCTTTTGTAATAGTTGTCTATGAGGCCCCTAATTCTTGCAGGTGGTATAACTGCCCATTCATCTTGGCAAAATGCCTCCAAATCATGCAAAGTCTTTGGTTGTCTTGCATAAACCGCATGTTTGAGATCTCCCCAGAGTAGCTTGATTATATTAAGGTCAGGAGACTGTGATGGATACTCCAGAACCTTCACCTTTTTCTGCTGTAACCACTGGAGGTTCAACTTGGCCTTGTGCTTAGAGTCATTGTCATGCTGGAAAGTCCAAGAGCGTCTCATGGGCAGCCTTCGTGCAGAAGAATTCAAATTGTCTGCCAGTATTTTCTGATAACATGCTGCATTCATCTTGCCATCAATTTTCACAAGATTCCCCGTGCCTTTAGAGCTAACACCCCCTAAAACATCAGTGAGCCACCATCGTGCTTCACATGGGGATGGTATTCATTTCATTATAGGCCTTGTTGACCCCTCTCCAAACAGTGCTTATGGTTGTGACCATAAAGCTCTATTTTGGTCTCGTCATTATTATTATTATTATTAACTTTGATTTGTATCGCGCCAACATATTCCATAGCGCTGTACAGGGAATAAGAACAAAAGAAATATTAACAAATACAATATTAACGTCATTCCAAATTACAGTGTGCCAGAAGCTGTGAGGCGTGCCAAGGTGTTGTCTGGCATGTTGTAACTAGGCTTTTTTGTGGCAGTGGCGCAGTAAAGAGTTATTTCTGGCAACTCGACCATGAAGCTCATTTTTGTCCAAGGATCGTCGTATTGTGCTCCTTCAAACAACCACATCGTCTTTTTTCCAGAGCAGCCTGTAATTCTCCTGAGGTTACCTTTGGAGTTTTCTTTGTATTCTGAACAATTCTTCTGGCAGTTGTGTCTGAAATCTTTCTTGGTCTGACCTTGGTTTGGTATCAAGAGATCCCCAAATTTTCCACTTGTTAATAAGTGATTGAACAGTGCTGAGTGGCATTTTCAAGGCTTTGGATATCTTTTTATATTCTTTTCCATCTTTATGAAGTCCCATTACCTTGTTACGCAAGTCTTTTGACAGTTCTTTTCTGCTCCCCATGGCTCAGTATCTAGCCTGCTCAGTTCATCTACGTGAGAGCTAAAAAAAACTAATTGACTATTTATACACAGAAACTAATTGCATTAACCTTTAATTGCCATTTTAACCTGTTTGTGTCACCTTGTGTGTCTGTAACAAGGCCAAACACTTTCAGGGGAATGTAAACATTTGATCAGGGCCATTTGGGTGATTTCTGTTATCATTATGATTTCAAAAGGAGCCAAAGAATTATGTGATAATAAATGGCTTCATATGACTTATGACATATAACTATCCTTCAATTATAAACATTTTGTTTGCATGAGCAGTCATAATTTCAAAATAAATGCCAAAATTTCACAAACTTTTGAGCACAACTGTAAAATAATAAATTGTTACATTCTTATAAAATAGAAAAGCGCTGCTGTACATAAACCACTAGTGGACTTACAATCAAGTAAGGAACCTACACACACAAGATAGCTAAGAAGAAACTTGGTATAATTAAACATTATCTATATCCATCAGAAGAAACTACCTATAAAAAGTATATTTTCTTATGTTTGAAACATCAAACAAAGTAGGTTTGCATTTATTGTCTAATACCATAGAACAAAGTCTATGTCCCTCAAGGAGATGCTCCTTTCTGGAAGGCTTAGAGTTCCAAAAGCTAGCTTAAAATCCCCAGTGCTATTGGAGATGCACAATAAAGTTTGTAGAACAGTGGTCAAAACATAGAAACTTGGTATTAGCAATAAAGGATGTTGGAACAATTGCAACTTCACATCAATATAGTTGCTTTATATCTCTGCACATAGCGATGTATTCAATATAATAAATTGTATCACATATATAGTTGTGAGCGTACGAGTTGTTGCTAACGCTGCGGGCTCGCATAGCGAGCCCGCGGCCCTCGCGTAGCGAGTCGCGGGCCTCGCGTAGCGAGGGCCGCGGCTCGCGCAGCGAGTCGCGGGCCTCGCGTAGCGAGGGCACTGTGCCAGGTTCTCAGTTGCTGGCAAGGAGCGCCTTCGGCGCTCCTTGCCAGCAACTGAGGACCCTCGCGAAGCGAGGGCCTCAGTTGCTGGCTTGGAGCGCCGCAGGCGCTCCATGCCAGCACCTGAGGACCTCGCAAAGCGAGGTCGTCAGTTGCAGCAACTGCGACCCTTGCAAAAAAAAGTTTACGTCGCAACACATTACGACACTCGCAAACAACATACGACACACGTTCACACACATTACGACACTCGCAAACAACATACGACACACGTTCACACACATTACGGCCTCGCAACACTCGGACGCAACTCGCGAACATTACAAAATTACAAACACAATACATACACACAGCACATACATAAAAACCTTAGCTACACAAACAGGAAGCACCCAGGACCTCAAAAATGCAACTTACAACTTAATTGCACTCAAAATAAAAGAGTTTAGACACTAAATAGTTTGTTAAGCGACACAAAAAATGGCCGACGAATAAAACGAAAACGAGGCTACACACGCAAACACCATACGACACACGCAAACACCATACGAGACACGTTACCACACATTACGACTTCGCAAACATCGGACGCAACACGCCGACATACAAACATTTAAAACTTAACAAAGACACACAACAAACACATAAAAAGCTTACCTACAGCAAGAGGAACCAGCCAGCACCTCAAAAAAACAAGTTACACCTACATTTAAATCAAAATAAAAACTTTAGACACTAATACCATCGCTAAGCGAGAGAAAAAATGGCCGACGAACAAAACGAAAACGAGGCTTCAGACGTAACTACACTACACTTACTCGCAATAATGAAACACATACTATGCGGAACGTATCACAATCATATTAAACACCATTTTGAACAGTAATACGCCTAAAATGGCGGATGGAACGCAAATTGTAAGCTGGAACGCAAATAGCGCATGCGTATTGCGTTCTAACGGTCTCACTTTCCAGAACTTTCTACAAGTTTATAAATACTGCCTATTTCCAACTAAAAAATACATTTCTCCTCAGGTGATCAACGGAGTGACTTCTGAGATAACTGATGCTTTTACTTGAGAAGACAATTCTTTACCAATTTACTACTTTACATTGTGCAAATTACAACTGAGAGGTAAGCTATAATATATTACATTTTATTATCAGGACAGCTCAAACAAATAAAAACAAAAAAATAGGATTTATGTAGTCATCATGTATGGCACATTTATGTGTATAGGCTCACAAAAAAAATACGCTTCATTTAACAAAACAACAAAAAAACATCATTTAATATTAAACAGAGCTTTATGTATAGTGACATCTGACACGCACATATATGTCTATAATGTATAGTCACATGTGACACGCACATATATGTCTATAATGTATAGTGACATCTGACACGCACATTTCTGTGTATTGCCCCTTCATAGTGACATGTGACACGCACGTATATGTGTATAATTTATAGTGACATGTGACACGCACATATATGTCTATAATGTATAGTGACATCTGACACGCACATTTCTGTGTATTGCCCCTTCATAGTGACATGTGACACGCACGTATATGTGTATAATGTATAGTGACATGTGACACGCACATATATGTCTATAATGTATAGTGACATCTGACACGCACATTTCTGTGTATTGCCCCTTCATAGTGACATCTGACACCGACATATATGTCTATAATGTATAGTGACATGTGACACGGACATATATGTGTATAATGTATAGTGACATGTGACACGCACATTTATGTGTATTGCCAATGCAACAAAATTAGCTTACAACAAAATCAGTAAACAACTACATTTAAATGACATTATATCTCATGTATACTGATATGTCACACGCACATATATGTGTATCATCTATAGTTACATCTCACACACACACATTTATGTGTGTTGGAAAAAAAAATATAAGGTTAATTTAACCATTTAAATTTGACTCATGTATACTGATATGTCACACGTACACAAAATAATTACATTAAACTATGTAATGTGCTTCATGTATGTGACATATGTGTGTAGCCCCCCACCAAAAAATAAGGTTAATTGAATTAATTTACTGCAATTCAATAGATCATATAAAGCTGAATCTTTTTATTTCTTTTAATATTCAAACAGACTCTGCATCAACAGCGTCTCTCAACAATTTGCACCGTGCACTGTGAAGCACAATCCCTTTTAAAGAACACCAACAAATTTGAAGAGGTAAGATACAACAAGACATTACATGCTCAAAAGGCCATGCTTTGCTACATGACAAATTATAAATATACAAATAACTATTTCACTTTCTTTTTCAAACAGACACTACAAGAAGACCGGCGGATTAAGATTGGCAGGAGGGGACCGTCTGTCATTCAAAACTTCTATCAAGGTAAAGTATTAAGTATAAACAAGAAATAACCATGAGCCTTATTCAATTGCAACTTCCTCAATTGAATAGGGCTCTATATAAGCACATAACATTTTTTTTATACAGAAATTTTTAGTTACTGAATTTCTAACCACAATCAAGGTTTTCAATAACTAAAAACTTTGCTCAATAAATATGTTATGTGATTATATAGAGCCCTCTTCAATTGCCAAATTGCAATTCAATGAGGACCTATATGTCTTTAATGGACAAGGGCCTCACTCAAATGTGATTTGCCCATTTCAATAGCGCTCTATATAAGCACAGAGCATATTTTTTAAAGGAAATTTTTCTTTTGTGAACACGTTCCTTTTGGATACAAGTTCACTAAATACAAAATTCCGGAAAAAAATATGCTCTGTGCTGATATTGAGCTCTATTCCATTGGCAAAAACACAATTGAATGAGGAGCTCACAATATAACAAATGCAGTAACCAAAGGCCCTCATTCAATTGCTATTTTGGACAATTAAATATGGCTATAACTAAGCACTTTTAGGCCCATAAATAAGCACTTTTAGGCCCTTATTCTATTTTAACAAATATATGTGATGTGCTTATTTACAACCCTATTCAAATTTCTACATTGCAATTCAATTACGGCCTTACAGTACTATTACATTGTAAAAAATGCAATTGAATGAGGGCCAAACTATGCAACCTATGCTACACACAAAGGCCCTCATTCAATTGCAATTTGCCCAATTGAATAGGGCTCTAAATAACAACATAACAATTTCTTAAAACTAAGGTTTTAGTTAATAAAAAAAAAACAAATATACAGTTTTTCAATGACTACAAAATTATTTTAAATAATATGCTATGTGCTTATTTAGGGCACGATTCAATTAGCCAAATCGCAATTGAATGACACACAAACTGCTACACACAAAACAGAATTTCTTATTAAATGTTTAACAACCTATAAGCCTTACAAAGAAGCAAAAATAAGAATAACAAAAGTGTTGTGCACCTAATAGCATTGTATAAAAAAGCACACAAACTCATAGCAAACTATATTAACATTCTTCTTTAATGTTTAACAACCTATAACCTGTACAATCAAGAAGAAATAAGTTTTGCACAAGTGATGCGCACCAAACAGGATTGTCAAAAACTAACACAAACACATAGCAAACTACCTTAATTATATTATTTCATGTTTCAATAACTATAACCATCCCGATAAACGTTAAATAACTATACCACAAGTGGTGTGCACAAAACAGGATTGTACAAAAAATAACATAAACACATCTTATTTAATATATCACAACCCACAAGCCTTACTAAGAACCTTCAATAAGAATAACAAAAGTTGTCGGATTGTACAGAAAGTTAAAAAAAACAAAGATAAAAAAAAATAACCATAACTCATACAATACAGTCAAATTAATACATTTTTAATTTATTTAACAGACATTTCACTCAAACATCATTTTCTATTTTACATTACAACAGATACTGCGTGAAGACAATCGGACGAGGACTTTTTCCACAGGACCGGACCATCGGACGAGGACTCGCACCAGACCAGCAGACGAGGAATTTCAACACAGGACCAGACCAGCAGACGAGGAATTTCAACACAGGACCAGACCATCGGACGAGGACTTTCACCAACGGACCACAACATCGGAGGAGGGATATCGCCACAGGACCACAATATCGGACGGGGGCTATCGCCACAGGACCACACCATCGGACGAGGACTTCCAACAGAGGACCACACCATTGGACAACGATTTTGAAACGAGGACCAACAAACATTCGGATTTAAATCACACTTCAACCAAGGTAAACTATAATAAGTACTAAAGTATAAAACTAAAGAAACTGCTTTCAGTTGCATCCGTGTCAACAGAAAAATAAAATAATTAATTTACTATCTCCCTTATTTTATTTAAATTGCTACTATGCAATACATAGCTCAATAACCACATCACTTTTTTTTTCAGCAAAGAAGTTTTGCAGTGGTAAATATCTATCCACAAACAAAGTTTTTTATAAATAAAACCATTATTTTAAATAAATATGTTACATGCTTATTTACAGCAGTATTCCATTGGCCAAATTCTGAGCCACTGAAGACAGGAATTATAAATTTAACTAAATATCAATGATACATTCATGATTTGCCTTTTATTTCACCAGTTGTGCACAATAATCTTTATCAGGAATTACAAATTTAAATATACACAATTACATTTATTTGTTTCCGTTTACAGATTAATATGGCTGATAACGAGACCAAAGAAGAGAAGAAAAGACGTCAAACTAGAGAAAGACAAGAGAGATGGGCCGCCCAGCAGACACCGGAGGAGAAAGAAATTCGAAGAGAAAAAGAACGCAAAAGACTTGCAAATAAAAGAATATCAGCTGCAAAAATGAAAGATACAACCAAAAAAAATATAAAAATTATAAAGCATTTACAAACTGTTCCTAAAACATCAGATGACATTTTACAACATACCAGTCAAGACAGACCAAAAAAAACAACTACAAAAAAAAAGCATTTACAAACTCTTACTAAAAACTTACAGGAAATTTCAACCGAACAAGTCCAACATATACCAAGAAAATCTACGAAAAAAAATAAACATTTAGAACCTGTTGTTGAAACATTTCATGACTTTTCATCTGATGAATATCAAAGTCAACATCCAATATGCGTTGCAAATTGTCCTTTACTGAAGTCTTTAGCAGTAGAGGTTCATAGTTGTGGGGACATGACTACTCAATGTCAATTTTGTGAGGCTTATTATTTTAAACAGGAGAGACCCCGAGATGGACAATTTATTAGTTGTTGTCAAAAAGGAAAGTTCAAACTTCCACAAAGGAAACAATTTCCAACCTATTTACTAAATATTATGACTGAACCTACTTTTCCAAATTACAACAATTTTAAGACAAACATAAGATCCTACAATAGTGCCATATCATTTGCATCTATGGGGGCAACATTGGCTGCTAATGTACCAGGACATGGTCCTTACTGTTTTAAAGTCCAAGGACAAATTTATCATCGGACTTCACATTTACATCCAGAGGAAGGAGAGCAAAGAAAATTCGCTCAACTATATGTCCTAGATACAATGGAAGCTGTTGACCAACGTATGCAGATGGAAGAAAATAAAAAATGCTTACCCAGTGTTTTTATAGAGCTAAATAACATTATGGACAACAATCCCTACAGTAAAGCTTACAAAAAATTGGCAGAAGTAGAAAATGAACAACTACTTCATGCACAAAGACATCAATTACCCATGCCAAAGGTTAATATGGTGCTTAAAAGAGACAGACATACTGATAAACGTCGTTATAACTTGCCAACATCAAATGAGGTTGCAATGGTCTTTCACAATGATGAAGGAGAACCATCATTTCAAAGAGACATTAGAGTATATCCCAGAAATGAGGACCAACCATTTATTAATATTAATATCTTAAGTCCAAATTTAGATCCAATGACATATCCCATCTTTTTCCCACACGGAGAAGCAGGTTGGCAACCAAAATTAACCCTTCCCAGTTACCCAAATGCTAAAGCCAGAATCCGAAATAATGTTTCTATGCTTGAATTTAAAGTTGCTCAAATTGCCATTAGAGATGAATTTAATCCAATTTTATGTGGTGGCAAACTAACACAACAATGGATTATTGATTCATATTTGCAAGTTGAGGCAAATAATTTAAACTTCATAAAATATCAACAAGATAAACTACGTGTAGAACAATATTGTGGACTCATGGACTATGTTGCTGACGTGGCTACAAGCAGAGACATGACAGCTGGCAAAGCCATCATTTTACCATCTTCCTTTCAAGGATCTCCTCGAAATATGAGAGAAAGATACAATGATGCTATGGCTATTGTGACAAAATTTGGAAAACCAGATTTATTTGTGACATTTACATGTAATCCCCAATGGCCAGAAATTAATCAAAATCTACTTCTTGGACAAAGTGCTTCAGATCGACCAGATTTAGTAGCCAGAGTTTTTAAGATAAAATTAAATGAATTAATACGTGACTTTACTATAAATCAGTTATTTGGCAAATGTCTTGCTTATGTATATACCATTGAATTTCAAAAAAGAGGCCTTCCACATGCACATCTTCTCATAATACTTCAAGAGAAAGATAAATTAGATACTTCGGACAAAGTGGATGCAGTCATAGTTGCTGAACTACCGGATCCAGAACTATATGGTAGACTATATGAGATTGTTACTCATCGCATGATTCATGGACCCTGTGGAGACCTTAATCCACAATCACCATGTATGGAAAATAATCAATGTTCAAAAGATTTTCCAAAAGATTATAGAGACAAAACATATGCAAATTGTGATGGATATCCACTTTATAAAAGAAGAGAAGGAGATAGTGCCATTATTCGTGGAAAAAAAGTGGACAATAGATATGTAGTACCCTACAATCCACATTTACTCATGAAGTACAACGCCCACATCAACGTAGAAGCCTGCACTTCCATCAAATCCATTAAATATGTCTACAAATATATTTACAAAGGTTACGATGCAGCTACTGTAGTAGTCAAAAGTGCAGACAACCCTGAAAGTAGTGAGTTAGTACATGATGAACTTGCATCTCATGTAGATGCTCGCTATGTCAGTGCGCCAGAAGCTATGTGGCGGCTTTTAAAATTTGAAATGCATGATAGATCACATGCAGTATATAGGTTAGCAGTACATTTGCCACAACGACATTTAGTCTATTTCCATTCTGGAAATGAAATGAATGCATTGGCCCAAAGTGAAGATCGTCACACTACACTAACTGCATGGTTTGCATTAAATTCCACTGATGCTCAAGCAACACAATACTTATATATTGAAATTCCATATCACTATGTTTTTGTGAATGGATTATGGAGAGCAAGAAAAACCAGAGGCAATAAAATAATTCCACGAATTTACACAGTCAGTCCAAGAGATGTTGAACGATTTTGCTTACGGATATTACTTTTAAATGTTCCAGGAGCACAAAGTTTTGAACAATTAAGAACTGTTAATGACATTGTATATGAATCCTTCCATTTAGCTGCAAGAAATAGAAACTTACTCGCTGATGATACAGAGTGGGAAAGATGTTTAGAAGAAGCAGCACAATGTCAAATGCCACGACAGATGAGAGAACAATTTGCTTTTATTTGTATCTTCTCAAATGCTCCAAATGCATTAGCTTTGTGGGAGACTTTTAAAAGTAATATGGCTGAAGACTTTATGCGACGATACAATGAACCCATTGCACACTTAAAAGCCTTAATGGAAATTCAAGAAGTCTTTTTAACTCATGGATTAAGTTGTGCAAGTTTTAATTTGCCTGATCCAGGTCTAATAGATGACATTAACTTTGAAGACTATGACATTCAACTACAAGCAGAAAGAACACAAGAAAGACTTGCAACTTTAAATACACTACAATTGCAAGCATTTCATGCCATTAAAAATGCTATAGATGATGACATGGTGACAGAGCGTTATTTCTATCTTGATGGACCTGGCGGATCAGGGAAAACATATTTGTACAATTTATTAATGAGTTCAGTACGAGCACAAGGACAAATAGCAATGGCGTTTGCCACTACTGGAATTGCTGCACTTTTATTAGAAGGTGCAAGAACTGTTCATAGTGGATTCAAACTGCCAGTGCCTATTTTGGAAAATTCAGTGTCAGATATTCGCATGACATCCTTACAAGCAAAGAAATTGAAGAAATGTAAATTAATTATAATAGATGAGGCCACAATGATGTCATGCTATGCCCTCCAATGTATTGACCGTTTGCTTCGTGAAGTCATGGATAATATTTTTCCATTTGGTGGAAAGGTAATTTTGTTGGGTGGCGATTTTAGACAAACATTACCTGTCGTTGTACATGGAAATCGAACAGACATTATTGAAACATGTATAAAGTCAAGTACAGTATGGAAACATTTTACCCATCTTCAACTGCAACAAAATATGAGATCAGAAGGCCAAACTGATTTCAATGATTGGCTTATTAAAATTGGAGAAGGAAGAACAGAAAAAATACTACATTTACCTGACGACACTGTAGAGATACCACCTCATATGATTTGTCAACAAGATATTATATCGGCTATATTTGAAGGGAGCATAAATAACGAAGAATATTCTGAGCTTGCCAACCAAGTCATACTGACGTGTAAAAATAAAGATGCATTAATACTCAATAATGAAATCTTAAAAAAAATTAATGCACCACAAAGAAATTATCACAGTGCTGATTCTGTACTTGCTGATGACAATGAAAGTCAGGCAAACTTTTCAACTGAATTCATTAACTCTTTAACTCCTTCTGGAATGCCACCACATATTTTGCAGCTAAAGAAAGGTGCAATTATCATGTTACTGCGAAATATGAACCCAAAAAAAGGCCTATGCAATGGCACAAGATTAATTGTTCAACAATTAAAGGACCATTTTATAGATGCTGAAATTTTAACTGGGACCCATAAAGGAGAGAGAGTTTTCATACCAAGAATAGATTTAGCACCAAGTGAAAGTAGTCTCCCTTTTATACTTCAAAGAAGACAATTTCCCATTATTATGGCATTTGCCATGACCATTAATAAATCACAAGGTCAAACTTTCAAATCTGTGGGTATTTACTTGGAAGAACCAGTTTTTGCACATGGTCAATTGTATGTTGCGTTGTCACGGTGCAAAAATCCACAGGCTATTAAAGTTTACATTGAAAACAATGAAAGTCAAGGTGATTTATTAGAAGATGGACGTATTTTTACTAAAAACATTGTCTACTATGAAGTACTATAACTTTGCAGGATACAAATTAAAGATGCCAACATTTTTTAAAAGCATTCCAAAATACATAACAATTGGTTGTTTAATTCAGTCATAATTAATGAAAGTACTGTTTATGAATGATTCGCCTCACAAAATACTTGCCTTGCATTTTTAGTAAAAATTATGTTAAAATGTTAAGTCACTATGTTAATGTTTCTAATGTTACAAGTTTAAAATATATATTTTAAAGTTATTTCATTCAACAGATTACAAAGTGGATGTTAAGAGGTCAAGCACCTTTTAAGTCACAATGTAAATATTGTCTGTTATCTTAAGATTACTAACTACATTAATGTTTATCGCCAGGTTATGTGCTCAGTAATGAATTACTTTAATTACGTACGTTTTAAGCAGAGTTTTACTGTATGCCTTCCTATACATTCAATGTATATTCAAGTTAACAATTATTGTGATAGAAATTGCATGTTAATACTGAATAATTTAAAGGTCAATTGTTTTTACATTCAAATGTTAATACTTTTAATAAAAAATTAGGTTACAAAATGTATTCACTATGTTCCTCTTTATAATGTTCAAAATTATACAAATGTTTTGTCAACTTCTAAACTTACATACAAAATAAAGTTAAAGTTTCTAAATATATACTTTGAAGGTTATTGCTTACATGTATTTTAAACTTCATGTTAAAATTTCGCAACCTTTCAAGAAGGCTTTTTACTTTTTGCTTTCCTATTCATTCAATGTATATTAAAGTTAACAATTCTTCAGATACTAATTACATTTTAAAAAACCATTACATCAACATTTTACAAAAATACACGTTCATATTAAAATACTTACAAGTGTCAAAAATATATGTTAATAACTAAACAACTTGACAAACATATACATCACATTGCCGTCATTTTTTGACGGGCAAGTCGCTAGTATCAAAATAATCTCCACATATCTGTATTAGCAACAAAATATCCAGCACTAGATATTAGTCTTATTAGGCTCCAATAGGTATGCTGAGTCCTGCCACAGTGCTCAAACATAGTTTTTTAGTCCATTAAGTTCAACCTTGTAAGACCTCCTCTGATCTGCAATATGCAGATTAGTTGTTACTTGATCCAAAAGAAGGCAAACAGACCCCCCCCCCCCAAGGGAAACTTAGCCAATCATCTCAAAAGGGAAAACAAATTAATTCCTTCCTGACCCCAGATACTAGCGATGGTACTCCCCTGGATCAATAGTCCCTCTCTAATTAACCAGGCTAACCCTGAATTAAATAAAAATATTTTTTTAAATAAAAATATATAAAGCCCCTTTTTAAAGTTATCTCTAGAGAAAATAAATTTAATTTGGTTAGTCTTTCTTCATAACTTAGCCCCTCTAATCCCCTTTTTACTTTTGTTGCCCTTCTCTGTACTTTTTCCAGTTCTAAAATGTCTATTTTATGAAGTGGTGCCCAAAATGTTACTCCATATTCCAAATGAGGGCGTACTAACGATTTGTATAGGGGAATAATTATATTTGCTTCCCTTGCTTCTATACCATTCTTAATACATGCTAATATTTTACTTGCATTTACAGCTGCTGCTTGGCATTGAGCACTGTTACCTAGGTGGTTCTCCACAATTACTCCCAAATCCCTTTCAATATCTGATACCCCTAGATTTGCTCCATTAAGATTATAAGTTGCATGGCTATTTTTTCTTCCCAGATGCATAACTTTACATTTATTCGTATTAAATATCATCTGCCTATCTAGCTGCCCATTCCTATAATTTATGTAAATCCCTTTGGAGGAAAAGTACCTTATTATCTGATTTAATTAACTGGCACAACATTCGTGTCATCAGCAAAAATGGAGACAATACTTTCCAATCCATCTTCTAATTAATTGATAAATATGTTAAAAAGGAGAGGACCTAATACTGAACCCTGAGGAACACCACTTACCACATTAGTCCAATCAGAGTATGTTCCATTTACCACAACCCTTTGCTTCCTGTCTTTTAGCCAGCTCTTAATCCATGAGCATATATTCACTGCAATTCCTGTATCCCTTAGTTTACCCAATAGGCTTATCATTTTCCACATATTATTATCTTCACAAACAAGGGCACTCTTGCTGATACTTTAGCATCATGTCATTTATAGTTCACAATAGTTAATAGAATCATTTCACAGCATAATAATTTGTAAATGTTATCAACAGCTTTGATTGCTCAAGTATATTCTTAAGGACTGCAACACTTTATTTCATTCATCAATGTCATTTATTTATTTATTTTTATATATTGTTTTTATGTACCCATTAGTTTCATATCCCATTGTTTAAACAAAAGGTTTAATTCATAAATTTCATATATTACAATCGCTATGCTTTTCATGATAACTTCTATTTCATAATGAAATTCTAACTGAATTGACTAGCAATATAGCTCACCCCTTATACCTACATTTAAATCTCATAATGATTTATACTATGCCCTATGCTTTAGGAATGAGCAGTGGTTAGGTTGTTATTATTTTTTGAGATTATGATAAAACATATCAACATTATGTTTTATATTCACAAATGCTTTCATGTAAGCAATGTTTAGGTTTAGTCTTTACAATATGAGGGTATTCAATCCATTTTTGAGATTGTGCGCTATTGACCCAAATTTATTTGTCAAACAGACATCGCACCCGGTGTAAAAATCTGGAGCAGTCCCACGTGCTTCTTTAAATCCTTTAAATCATTCTTTTTCTTCATTTGTTTAAAATTACTATTAACATAGTAGGGTTGCTTTCCGCGACTCCTACAGTCAATGTCATGATGAATGGAAATATGCTATCTCTATAGTAATTATAATATTTACTCAAATAGAAATGAGATATTTATAACTCAAAGTGCCGTAACATTCTTTATTATTTCACTAGTAACTTGCCTGTCAAAAATGACGGGATAATATTAATTGTGTCTCTTCCCCCCCTTCCCTGTGTCTCTTCGCCGCTCCCTTTCCTGTGTCTCTTCCCCTCTCTCCTGTCGTGTCTCTCCCCCTCCCTCCCGTGTCTCCCCCGCTGTGTCTCTTTCTCCCCCTTCCCTGTGTCTTTCCCCCCTCCTCCCTCCCCTGTGTCTTTTTCCCCCTCCTCCCTCCCCTGTGTTTCTTTCCCTCCCTCTGCCTCCTCTGCGTCTCTTTCCCCTCCCCCTCCCTCCACTGTGTCTTTTCCCCCTACTCCCTCTTATGTGTCTCTTCCCCCCTTCTCCTAGGTCTCTTCCCCTCTTCCCCTGTGTCTCTTCCCCCCTCCCCTGTGTCTCTCCCCCTCCCCCCCCCCTCCCCTGTGTCTCAGGGCTATACACCTTCCAGAAAACAGGATCCCCTTGAGGGACAATAAGAAATACACACCTACTTTGTTTGAAGTTTCAAACAGAAAAAAAAGTTATTTTCCTCTAATGGGTATAGATTGTGTTTCATCATACTAATGTTATTTTTAGCCATATTGTGTGTGTGAAGGTCCTTTTCTTGAATTTCTATTTGATAAGAATTAAATACTAAAGTTCCGAATTATTCTTTTATTCTATCCGTTATATTAGTGTTAAGCACTGGAACACTTTTTAAAGCTCACTTTGAGCCAGATTCACTTAAGCGATTGTAAGTTACTGGAGCCCGTAAGTGGGGCTGTAAGGTAATTTGCTATTCAACTGGTGTCTTTTTGCGGCCTCCAAATGGTTTACGGGTTACAGGCTTGAAAACTTTGTGGTGGTTAAACCCGGAACTAACAGCCTCCCGAAGCCTTTGATATTTCCTATCCACAAGAGTTACGATCGCTAAATCGCAAATCGCTATTCATTTGCTACAATTCCCCAAGCCCGCAAATGTTCTCACACCAGTAAACGCAAATTTTGGGGAAAATCCTATGAGTACTAGAGAGAACCCGCAAGGGGGTTTAACACCTGTTTGTAGCACTGTAAATGCAAATAAATAATCAATACTGCACTGTAAATGACGGGGAAAGTGATGAAAGACATTAGAATTAATTGCACAACAGTCTCAAGCTCGCAAATCATATTTTTTAGGGGTCATTTTGGGGTTATATTGATCTTGGGAATCAAGGAGTTAATACATATCAGGCCACTCATATGGACTAGAACAGTATTGGCATTCACTTTTATTATTTTGTATTTTGCGGGATTGCGAGTCCCACGCATATCGGACCCCAAAACCTAATTGATCGACCTCCATGTTTTATTGCCGTAATGCTGGTGGTCTTATTTTCTATATGTTGCTTTGAAATAGGTGGTTACGAGTTTGCCTAATTGATCATGTTCCCTCCCTGAACTGCTACGCACGAGGGCATGGTTTATGGCTTTGGCGTTCGGCCCGTAACTTGCGGGCTTGTTCAATTGAATAGCAACGGAATCGGAGAGAAACGGGAGTCCGCAGCACGCCCGTAGACATACGGCCTGTATCCCGTTAGATGCGGGCTTGCAATTGAATCAGGCTCTTTGTTTCTATCGACCTGTTGCTTTGATGCCACAGACATTTGTATGGACTACTGAGATGACTGAAGCCTACAATGCTTTGTTGCAATTGCTCACTTCTGCCCCAGCCTTGGGTTAAAAGACTATAAACTACCTTGCGTTGTGTATGTTTCAGAGGATAGTATTGCTAATGAGTTGTCACACAGCAACATGTGGATCTATAGAAGTCTGTAGCATACTGCTCACCTTCAGACGCTGTTGTTAGACAATGATGCTGCTGTTGCCACTATGGTGGAAAAAAGCTGTTACTATTACCTTAGACACACATGTTACAGTCTACGCTTCACTACACCTTATGTTGTATTGCACAGCCCATGCATCATCTTTCTGCAGTTGGAACGTGATCTTTAATCAGTTTAAAAAAGAGGTAATAATAAACCATTTGCTCACATCTTACTACACTCCTCACTTTGTCTCTGATATCTAATGATGAGAATGACCACCATTGTCTAGTTACTATAATGAATGTTCATACCCCTACACCTGATTTTCAACAAACACCTTTGGATAATCCAGACCTAATAAAGTTTCTGGTATTCCTAGTTGGACTGGACCCTACCAGGTATTGCTGACTACCCCAATGGCTGTGAAGGTAGAGCGGAACCAGAATAAAAGCATGCAAGCTGCTGCAGGGCAGCTCCAAGAGAGCAATGACACTGGTGTGTACAATCTCTTCAAGCCAGTTTTGCGGAAGGACCTTATTGTCACAGGTATATTGTTGTCGGGCTTGTCGCGGTATTTGGAGTGTATATCTGGAAACTGCAGCATTATAGTGGGCCCAGCACCAACACAATGGGGCATCCTCATCCAAGTGCAGCTGACACCAACTTAACTGGCTTCCCAACTCATCAGCATCACATCAGAAGAAATGCCCTTTCATTGAACATCACTAATTTGCCCTATCTAAAAAATAGCTGATTGAGAATAATTAACCACTCAGTGTTTTTCCCCCACATATGTTTGTGTTATACATTAGGATCCCAGTGACACATTATGTACCCTGGTGTCCCTTCATTGTACTATGTTGTGGTTACTAGATGCACAAACTATAAGATCTGGTGCTTTATCTCCAGTCAGGATGTTCCACCATCAATACTGAAGTGCAGGCTTTAAGAGTGATGATACTGTAGAATAAAATGACTCTAGGCTGCATATTAACTAAAGAAGGGGGTGTATGAGCTCTGGTGGGTGCACTGTGTTGCACTTATGTACCTCATGTTTCTGCTAATATGCCAGCTGTTTTGCTTCAAATGTAGGAATTAAGGGAAATGTTAATGTCACAAATTACCTTGTGCCAGTCATGGCTGTAAAATATTTTCTTTGCACTTGGTCTCTAGGCTAAGGGATTTGCTGTCCTGGTGCTGCCATGTTCAGGTCTGGGTATATCCACTATACCATAGATGGGGTGGTTTTACTGTACTGTAATACTGGGTGCATTATATTTGTGTAACATCTTGCTATAGTGATTATTATTATTCATGGTAAACTGGCAAAAATTGTTTGTGCTACGGGTGTTGTCATTTCTTTGTTCCACAAACACTTTTTTCCAGTGGGTTCTTGAGTACAGAAAGTATGATGCTGCCTGATCCTTTTATAAATAGTTATGTGATAATTCAAGGCATACTGTGTGACCTAATCTATGGAGGTGTAATCAAATTATTGTCTGCAAGGACAGAACTAAGAGGTCCTTTGTGAAGCTGACAAAAAGCTTCAACTATGTTTTTTAACAATGGGGGTGTTTATCATCGAAGGCCTCCTGTGAGAAGATGCAAACAACCAACTTACTAAATTGTTACATATAATGCAACAGCTCTGAATAATTAACTTACCCTTATGATCTAGTAATCATAATTATATTACCAAGTAAAGTAAACTCCTCGTTATCCGGCACCCATGGAGACTCCTTATTGCCGGATAAGTGTAGTTGCCTTTCAATCGGGAGTCCCCGAAAAAAGGGTGTAAACGACCCTTAAACCCCCCAAAACCCTCACAATGGGCCTCATTCTATTATCGGCCGTAAATCGGCCATAAGGCTGCGATTCCTTGCGGGGGTTCAGTTAACTCGCGATTCTATTATACGGCCCCGCAAGGATCTCATCTTACGGCCGGCCGCATATCTTGGAACCGGCCGTAAGCTGTGAAATATAAAAACGCAAAAATAAATTCAAGCCTGCACTGTACAGCTCTGTAAATGCTAGGGATCATATTGGGGGACATGAGGATTAAAAGAAACCCACTCTCAAGCTTGCACATCTGCCCAAACCCGAGTTCAAATTAACTGTTTATTTTCCGGCTGCGGCGTGGGTGGGTCTGAGGTGCTCCAAGCACTCTGGACTTTTTACATGGATATTTTACGGATATTAAAAATAAAATATTTTACGGATTTGAGTACAGGATAATTATGTGCTATTTTTTCTAACACCTAAAATCCCTTTATAGTCTTCTCAAAGTGCAGGATGGCTTTATTTGAGCTATTTTATGTGCTTAATTGGTGCTAGCGGGACCTCTTTCCTGCAAGTAAGCAGCGGCTCGCTTTTAGCCTTGCAGAGAGGTTTCCCGGAGCAATTGAATTGCAAAACTCTTGCGGCCGTTTTAGATCAAAGGCTTTCCTCTGGCGCGAGCGGCCGCAAGAGATAGCAAGGCACCGGCCGCAAGCCTGCCGGAGCCTCCGGCCGTAAGGGAATAGAATAGCAGAATAGCTTGCGGCCGGTCCTTGCGGCCCCGCAACGGCTGCGGCCGCTAATAGAATGAGGCCCAATGCCTTTAAAAGGGCAGTAGCACCTAAACTAAGCAATTTAGGCTCAGAAAAAATAATTAGAAAAAAAGTTAGTATTTTTTTTTTGCAGTCTCGAACTGCCGATAGTGTTGGTTATGCCGGTTTAGCAGTAGTTTTGTTCAAATGGGGAATTGATGCCCGTGCCGGTTGCTTGAGAGTGCCGGTTGGTTAGGTGCCGGATAACCAGGATTTTACTGTAATATTGTTTAATAGCACTATTGTTGAATTAATTCTTGTTACTGTATTTAGTTGTATTTTCCCTATAACTATGCTGCACTCTTATCAATAAAATATCTTCTTGGTAAAACATGGGTGGTATTTGATGCACTGTGTCTAACTGTCTGGTGTTAAGAAAGGCTACTGATATCCTGTCGTCTGCTCCCGCTGGAGAGTTGATCCCATGTCATGAGTTGATCAGTCAGAATATTGCTGTTCCTAAGGACGGGTGGGATATCTTTGCCTGGTTAATCTTTTTTATGGCAGAATGATTGTAGAAATTGTGATTTTTTTAATCTAATATTGATTTCTTATTTATTTGCTTGAAATGCTGCATATTATTATGTACTATGTTTAATTCTTCAGTTTTGCATACCCATTCTATAATATCCCACATACCTGGAAACAGTTTATTATCTGATACTAGTAATGATTTTTATCTTATTTGCAAGATGCTCCATTCTCAGAGCTCAGAATTCCACTCCATGCTATTGTTTCATCACATGATCAGCAATTTTGTATATTGTTCTCTATTTTGTGATCCTAACAATAATTTTGATATTGTTACTAACCTTGAATTTTGTACTGAGAGCTTTTATTTGCAATAAGCAATTTCTCAATCTCTAACTGCAAGAATTATTGACATGCCATGGGCCTTTACCCGTCTTGGCACAAAAAATCAAGGTCCTGAAATCTGTTATTGTTTTGAATCTGGTATATAAAGTTAAAACTCTTACTATGTAAGTATAATATGTCATTTTGGGTACATTATTCTCTGTGATGTAGTATTGGGCAGACATCTCTTAAAGCAACCTTGGTGGTGAGTAGTGTCCATGTACACAGTGCAATAATTGTTCTAGACTCTGTTCTTCATTATTAGTGGTCCCAGCTGTTTAAAACCTTTTACATTTACAATATAGTATGATATTATTTAAAAGTAATAGTAAAAATACTTTATCAATTGTATGTTAGTACATAAAATGAATTTACCCATATTAAACTAACATTGAAGTTTGTAATGTTCACCTGGAAGTTAGCCTTTTTGGATCCACCTCCAAAGAGTCATAGCTCATGTGAATTAAAGTTAATTACCAGTAACAATTGGGCATGCTCATGCATATATTCATATATTAACAACATATATGAATGCTGGCAGGTAGAAATTGTAGACTTTTGTAGGAAAATGCATTAAAAAATAATAATATTCTTTTGATAAAGTACTAGTTATTAACTAAAGTTTTAAACTATGCCATGTGCCACTTTCAGCATCATTGTGCAAAAAGTATTCAGTTGTCTAAATCCCTGTGTTGTTTGCAATTTCCATAATTTAGAAACAGCATCTTGAGGAAACAGCTGGATGTGAGGATTAGGGGAGCTGTAATGAGAAACACAGTGAAAGCTGAAAACGGAAAAAAAAAACAATAAAACAGGAAAGGGAGATGAGTACGCAGTAGTAAAACACAACATTCAATAGAAAAATACAGTAAAATTATGTGTATAAAAACATTATGTTTATGATGTCTCATTCTGTCATAGTTTCATAATGTTTTAATTCCATCTGCAGTCTTGTGCTGATTTCTTGGAACTATGAGCGATTTGTTAATTCTGAAATTAAGAAAATTATCGAAGATGGCATTTAATTACTGCTGGAATGGATAAGTAAGAGATACTCATTACATGGCTGAATGGTCATGTGCTGCATCACTTTACTGTGAGGGAAAATTGCTTCTGCAAAGCTCTGCGGAAAGCTATAGGAGCCGTCTGCAGTCATGAGATGTGATGAGGAGTTTGTAGAGTGGGCACAATGAATTGCATAGCAAGAGATCCGCACAATAAAACTGCTTTAGCAAGTGGAATAAAACTGAGAAAAGAATACGTTTAGTGTGAGTTAAGGTAAACAGATGTCCTCAATTCAGTGGACATTCCCTTGTACCTTGGTAAAATATGACTCCGGAAATGTTGCAGGATATTAGGATAGAAGGGCACCAGTGTTTATTCTTAGTATATGTAAAGTATGCATTATCTTCCATCTATATCTGATGCCACAGATCAATAGGTGTGATCCCAATTATGAGCCTGTTTTTAATGGTTACTTTTCATGGATTACATTAAAATGTCCCGATTTGTTTCTTGTGTTATACGTAAAGATTTATGTTGATTTGCTGACAGTGGGCCATATTCAATTAGCTACTTGCAAATGCCTTGAACTCATAAATTTGGCTTTGGGTGTTTTTTAATAAATGTTTATATGCATTCTATTGACTTAAGAGTTCATCAGTGCCAATAAGTAATATTTGCTGAATACGTAGCAATATTAAGAGTGATTCGGGCCCTAGGTCAGTGGTGGTGAAGTGCCACCAACAATCTTGGATACACATGATTAACTACATATACATATGCGATCAGACTCGCAAAACCAAAAAATAAAGAATTATGAAAATTAATGCCAATACGGTTCAAGTCCATAAGGGTGGCCTGATATGTATTAACTTATTGATTCCCAAGATCGATTTAACCCCTAAATTAAATATTAAAAAAATCTAAGCTTTGCAAGCTTGAGACTGTTGTGCAATTAATTCCAATGTCTATCATCACTTTCCCCGTTATTTACAGTGCGGTATTGATTTTTTTATTTGCATTTACAGTACTACGGACAGGTGTTTAACCCCCTTGCATGTCCACTCTAGCATTAGTAAGATTTTCTCCTTTATTTGCCATTTACGGGTGTGAAAACATTTGCGGGCTTGGGGAAATTGAGCAATTGAATAGCGATTTGCGATTTTAGCTTTGTGAAAGAAAAAGATCAAAGGCTTCTGGAGGGTTTAAGTTATGAGTTTAACCATTGCCAATTTTTCAAGACCATAACTCGGAAGCTGATCGGAGCCCGCAAAAAGATGCAAATTGAATAGCAAATTAGCTTGCGACCTCACTTACAGGCTACCGGATCTTCCGAAATGTCAATTGAGGGGCCCTTACTTTTTCCCAGAAGGACAGAAACAGCAGAAAAAAAAATCTTATGCGATTCTTTTGAACCAGATTACAGCTTGGAATTCATATCAGTGCCAACTTTCTGAATTTCATCTATGAGTGAATTTCACTTAAACCGCCTATTCCAAAACACAGAATTTTTAGAAATGCTATAATTAAATAACACAACAAATAATAATAAATGTGTATATCTTCTGTTATGCAAATGGTCTGTTCTTGTACACGTGTCAATTTTTCACTCCTAAAGTGATACAGCAAAGGTCCCAGTTATTGCACAAATTTCTTAACTCTCATCTTAGAAATTGTTGTCAATAGTAAATTGACACATTGGAAACATAATTAATATAGAACCTGTTTAGCTCTGTAACTATTTACATTGTATATTTTCATTGTGAATGTCAGCACATATCCCAGTTTTAATATACCTCATTAGAATCTAATAAAACAATGTTTATGCACCATTAGCATGATGAATCAATGCACCATAGCAATATTTTAGCTGGATTCAAAAAACTACTTACTGTGATTTGGCATTAGTACATAGATGAGGGACTATTTGAGAGCTGACAGTTTCACATAACTGGTCATGGTACATAATCATTGGTTCAGAATAATTTCATTTTCAAACCACATATAATACACACAGGGCCGGACTAACATCTGAGGTGCCCCAAGCAATGATTCCTCAGGTGCCCCTCTGCCTCCCCTCACACTCATGCTAGGCAAACTATGCATTTTTATGAAATCTGTGCATGTGTATAAATAATGATGTACCCATTTGCAAATTGGATCTAGAATGCAATGGAAAATTGTTATTTGTTGACATTCTGATATGTTTTAGATATATAATGCACCCATATTTTGTCGTACCTACAGTTTTTACACCAGTAATGTATCTTATCTACAGTCTTACATTGGTACTGTGGGGTGCTGGAATAGTATCACATTGGAAATTAACAGACTCAGAGGCATATTGGCTTCACATTGGTGCCAACAACAGGTATTATTTCCCCGGTATTGTGCTTATTTAGGCCCTCATTCAATTGCAATTTGGCCAATTGAATAGGGGTCTAAATAAGCACATAACATATTTTTTTAAAGAGGTTTTTAGTTAGTAAAACATCTATCCAAAAACAAGGTATTCACTAACTAAAAACTTCTTTAAAAAAAATATGTTATGTGCTTATTTAGAGGGCCTATGAGTACTCACTAGTCCATAAATTATATAACAAATCCCGACTGAATAAACTATTAAACTGCAGTGAATTTCATTAAACTGGTGGATGTTGCTGACCAGATATAGGATTGTCATTTCAAACCACATTTTAGATATATGTGCATGAACAATCTTGAACTGCGACACAATCATTTACTACATTTTTGGAATTGCTGCAGTAATTGAATATAAACCCATTTATACCATGGCAAACTCAGCTATTTTCCTGCTACTTTGGATTCACTTATTTCTATGAAATACAAATTAATTAATAAGTGCCTTTGAATATTTTACTTGAATAATATACACTTGGAGATATTATGCTAAATAATATTATGCCTCTTCTGTACAGAATTCTTGGCTTCTGTTTGAAGCCAGCCTGCAACTTAACATCCAAAAACAAAATGTGCCAGTGTCCATGAATAATTCATTTAATATTCTTAGGTTCCAGTGAATATTGAGTAATAAATGCTGGAACAAGTTAAGCTGGAATATTATTCGTATTACTGAGACTCTTTTATTAGAATTATTTTTAGTTGACTGTACAGATGGTATTGGAAATTCATCTGTTCCTAAACAAGACTTTCAAATAGGCTTTTTAAATTATGTTTTAGCAAAAACTCCTGACCAAGAAATGCTATTAATATAATGTTTGTAAAGTGTAAAGGTTTTGAAATATTACATCTAAAATTGATAAACTGTCATTTTCGTACATTTACAAAATAACGAAGAAAATTTACTCTTTCAGCCCTAAGAACTATGTTCCTTATGGCACTTCTCAGCACTAATTATTGTGTTTCTGAATGCCCCATTCAGCAGTACTAAGCTCTGTATTCCTGATAGGATCACGCTGTGTTCTTGAATGCTCTCTGCCTCATAGGACTACTCTGTCCTTAGCACTGAGAACACCACTCACAAGTACCTGAAGGCATCTCTTTGCCCAGGGACATACGTATTTATATTTTCTGCTGTCCTATGCCCATTCAGACTTGTGTGCCCCCATGTCACAGTTGTAGCTCCTTCTTTACCCTCACTATATCCAAAATCATAGGTGTATGTGGGTTTATGCATATATACAATATATATGTCAAACCATTTACAGATAGATATTTCACTATGTATAGAAATATACACAAATGATTCAATGGCAGTGCATCTTCAGGGAGTCTGCTGCCACCTGGAAATGTGCTCGCTGGACCTGGACCTTGAGGGCCTCGGCAAAAACACACCATTGCTTTGCCCTATGTAGTGTATTCATAAAATCACCCATCATCTGCCCAATGAGCTGTTTCTAAAAACACTTCTCCACCTGACAGCATTACTCTGCCCTAAACACTGGGTTCCTGAAAACACTTATCAACCAAGGACAAAATTATGATTAGGCGAATAAGCAGGTGCCTACAGGAGCAAACATTGTACTTGCATACTTTATTCTGTGTTAGCATAGTGTATAGTCTGTGTTTAACTTGTCCAACCAGCAGTAAAGGGTTAATTATTATTATTTGTCTTTATTTATAAAGAACCAACATTTTTAGTAGCACTATTTACAAAGTAGAAAAGGTATAAACAAATCCTAAGTACAGGTACAGGGCAATACAAATATGAAACAATGGAGTCTCCAGACAGCTTGGTGCAACAGAAGTGATGACCCTACTCAAAGAGCTTACAATCAGGATGAGTTAAAAACTGTGCAACTGCACCAAGGCCTTCACCTCTAGGGGCTGCTCCTGATCCCTCCTAGTCCCCTTCTGAGTTCCAATGGTCCCCATGTCCTTTTATGTGTACCTGTAGCCCATAGCCTTCTCTGGGCCGCAGGTCCTCCCGTGGCCCTCTTGGGCCCCAGTGGCCCTCCTGTTGCCCTCTCTGACACTGTGGCCCTCCTTCAGCTCTCTTTGACACTGTGGTCCTATCTTCCCCCAGCAACCCCATGGACCCACATATATCCCTGCAGCCCCATGGCACTTTCTATCCCCTGTAGCCCCTCTCAATCCTCCATTTACCCCAACTTCACCCATGGCTCCATATACCCTCTTCCTATCCTCTTTCTTCCCATCTTCTACCATCTTTTTCTTTCCCATTCATTTCTCTGTCCCCCCCCACTATCTTCTCCCCTGCCTCTCCCCCTCTCCATCCCACCCTTTTCTCCTCACTCTCTTTTTCCTTCCCCTTCCTACTGTCCTCCTCTCTGTCTCCTTTCTCTCTCACCTTCACTGGTGCCCCATTTTCCGCTCTTCTCTCTTTCCCTTTTTCTGTTTCACTCCACCATTCTTTCCCCCATCCTCTCTCTCTCCACTTCTCTATTCCATTACTCGTCCCCCTTCTCTCTCTCCCTTTTCCTTCTTGCTCTTTCCCTCTCAAGTCGCCTCTCTTTCCTTTTCCCACTTCTCATTTTTCTCACACTCTCCCCATTTCTTCCCAGTCCCTCTCTGTTTCCCCCTTCCTTCACCCCTTTTCCCACTTAGACTTCTCTCTTTTCCATCTCATCCACTCTCATCTCTCTTTACACAAGATCCCTACTTCTCTCTTCAACCCCCATCTCCACTACTGTAACTCTCTCTATGCCCTAACTCATTATACCTCTCTTCTCTATTCCATGACTCATTACCCTTCTCCTTCCTTTTTCTTATCTCATTCCTCTCCCTTTTTCTCACCCTCTCCATCACTGTACTTGTCTCTACCTCTCTACACAACCTTCTCTCTCTTTCACTTTCTCACTTCTATTTTATTTCTCTGCTCCTTTTCTCCCCTTCATAGGAGGATATGCTTGAAAGGCGGTTGGCAACATGAGCTAGAAGAGAGGGACATATAAGCATATAAAAGATGCTGAAATCTAAAATACTTTATTAGGGTACAAGGAAGGATCTATAAATGGAGAAGGGGAAGGGGGCTAGGACAGAGGGAGCTGCAAAGAAGAGATTCCAGTGACGGAGACACTAAATGTTTGATTTTCTAGATAAGGTTTGGACCATGAGAGAGCTGTGTTTGGGATGCCAAGACAGTATAGAATTAGGATAAGAAGAAGGTGGTCAAGTGTATCACATGCAGCAGAGACATCCAAGAGAATTTGAATAGAGAAGAGGCCCTTTTGACTTGGTGATGAGCAAGTCATTAGTAACTTTTGTCAGAGCTGTCATGTGGTATGTTGGTGACGGAAGCCAGATTGCAGGGAACAAGAAGGAAGTTGGGGGAAATGAATTGGGTTAGGTGGTTGTAAAGGAGTTGTCAAGTAGTTTTGAAGCCAAGGGAATTAGAGAGATAGGGCGATAGATGCAGGAGCTGATTCAGATGTGGGTTTCCTAAGAATATGTGTTTTAAAGATGATAGAAACTTACCTTCAGAGAAAGGTTGATTAGATGTGTAAGAACTGGATTAAGAGTGGTAGAGAGGTGAGGGAATAGAGAGTTGAGGGAATAGCAGTGATGGAATAGCACACCCAAAACATTTAGTCTGTAAGTCTGCAAGTTTTCAATCTTGCAATGTGCTTTGGACTATGGACACTGGATTCTAAGCTCAAAGACAGGGCCCTCCATCTTTTGTAATGTGTTAATATTGTTTTGCCTTGATCACAACGTATGTATAGCACGTATTAACTCATTGATACCCAGGATCATTTAACCCTGAAATGACACATAAAAATAAAACTTATTTCCTGCATTGTTGCGGGCTTGAGACTGTTGTGCAATTAATTCTAATGTCTTTCATCTCTCTCCCTGTAATTTACAGTGTAGTATTACTGTTTTATTTGCATTTACAGAGCTACGAATTAGTGTTTAACCCCTTTGCGGGTCCTCTCGAGTACATGTAGGATTTTCTCCTCCATTCGCGGTTTACGAGTGTGGATATGTTTGCGATCTTGGGGAATTGGAGCAATTGAATAGAGATTTGCGATTTTAGCCCTGCGAAAGTGACAGATCAAAGGCTTCTGGAGGGTTTAAGTTACGAGTTTGACGACATTTTTTCAAAGTCGTAACTCGTAACCCGATCTAAGCCCGCAAAAAGATGCCAATTGAATAGCAAATTTGACTTCAAGTTTACTTAGGGGTTACCGGATATCAAATTCAGCCAATTGAATGAGGCTCTAAGTCTGTGGATGTTGTAGCTGTGAATGATGCTGCACTATAAGTGAACATAAAACATAGGTTGGTGAGTGTTGACAAGGTAAGTGGGAGGGCATGTTAGATGAGTTCAGAGGCAGAAGAGAAGGTGGTGGTGGGGGAGACTAGTTCTGGAGGTAAAAAAAATAAGGTGAATGGAACCGGGAACTGGGAAGTTGTCATGTGGTTACTGCTTACCTGGGTGGTATGGGATCTAGAGTTGCTAGCTGAGTCCCTTGCAGACGTGATCTCCTCAGTTCTGATTAATGTCCTTAACTTAAACCTAGTATTTTTTCCTTGTTGTCTTTCTTTCTCTCTCTCATCTGTTATCTTCTTTCATCTCTATTCTGCTGTTCTCTTCAGTTCTGTGACGACCCATATACATAGATGCTCAGATGACCTTTCTATAAAAGATAATTATCTGCCCTTTTCCCATAATAAATTCTGATTCCCCCGTTATTCCAGGCCACTGCTGCTGCAGAGAGCACCTACCCTGGTGATTTGCACCTGCTGCACCAACAGTTGCTTCTCCAGACCATTGATGTCTGGATAACATTGATTACTTGTACAGGTTCTGAGTATGTATTGCTGTATAACTGTGTGCTTTATTTACACAGAAGATCACTCTGACCTATTACGAACAACATGTTTTATATAATTGTACCTTTTTGTAGGTAATACATTAACCTTTGTGAAAATAATGTCACTGTAATATCTGCCTTCTTGGCTAAACCTATAAAATAGCTCTATAAAGTCTCACAAATGAAAGAATTGTTATTTAGGCCTATGAAGCATTTAATTTTTTATTGATTTAGCCATACTTTTCACCCTAGCACAAAATTATGTAAATGTTAGATACAGTGGATATAAAAAGTCTACACACCCCTGTTAAAATGTCAGGTTTCTGTGCTGTAAAAAAATGAGACAAAGATAAATCATTTCACAACTTTTTCCACCTTTAATGTGACCTATAAACTGTACAACTCAATTGAAAAACAAACTGAAATCTTTTAGGTGGAGGGAAGAAAAAAAAAAGAAAAATAATGCGGTTGCGTAAGTATGCACACCCTCTTATAACTGGGGATGTAGCTGTGTTCAGAATTAAGCAATCACATTCCAAATCATGTTAAATAGGAGTCAGCATACACCTGCCATCATTTAAAGTGCCTCTGATTAACCCCAAATAAAGTGCAGCTGCTCTAGTTGGTCTTTCCTGAAATGTTCTTAGTCGCATCCCACAGCAAAATCCATGGTCCACAGAGAGCTTCCAAAGCATCAGTGGGATCTTATTGTTAAAATGTATCAGTCAGGAGAAGGGTACAAAAGAATTTCCAAGGCATTAGATATACCATGGAACATCAAGTGGAGAAAATATGGCACAACAGTGACATTATCAAGAACTGGAGCTCCCTCCAAAATTGATAAAAAGACGAGAAGAAAACTGGTCTGGGAGGCTACCCAGAGGCCTACAGCAACATTAAAGGAGCTGCAGGAATATCTGGCAAGCACTGGCTGTGTGGTACATGTGACAACAATCTCCTGTATTCTTCATATGTCTGGGCTATGTGGGTAGAGTGGCAAGACGAAAGCCTTTTCTTACGAGGAAAAACATCCAAGCCAGGCTACATTTTGCAAAAACACACCAAAAACATGTGGGAAAAGGTGTTATGGTCTGATGAAACCAAGGTTGACTTTTTGGCCATAATTCCAAAAGATATGTTTGGCGCAAAAACAACACTGCACATCACCAAAAGAACACCATACCCACAGTGAAGCATGGTGCAGCATCATGCTTTGGGGCTGTTATTCTTCAGCTGGAACTGGGGCCTTAGTTAAGATAGAGGGAATTATGAACAGTTCCAAAAACCAGTCAATATTGGCACAAAACCTTCAGGCTTCTGCTAGAAAGCTGAACATGAAGAGGAACTTCATCTTTCAGCATGACAACGACCCAAATCATACATCCAAATCAACAAAGGAATAGCTTCACCAGAAGAAGATTAAAGTTTTGGAATGGCCCAGCCAGAGCCCAGACCTGAATCCGAATGAAAATCTGTGGGGTGATCTGAAGAGGGCTGTGCACAGGAGATGCCCTCGCAATCTGACAGATTTGGAGTGTTTTTACAAAGAAGAGTGGGCAAATCTTGCCAAGTCAAAATGTGCCATGCTGATAGAATCATACCCAAAAAGACTGAGTGCTGTAATAAAATCAAAAGGTGCATCAACAAAGTATTAGTTTAAGGGTGTGCATACTTATGCAACCATATTATTTTATTTTTATATTTTTTCTTCCCTCTACCTAAAAGATTTCAGTTTGTTTTTTAATTGAGTTGTACAGTTTATAGGTCACATTAAAGGTGGAAAAAGTTCTGAAATGATTTATCTTTGTCTCATTTTTTTACAGCACAGAAACCTGACATTTTAACAGGGGTGTGTAGACTTTTTATATCCACTGTATAAGAATTTTTCCATATGTTTAAAATGTTAAATCATTTTTAATTGTTTTTATAGCAATCATTTAAAAATAACATTTAGCTCCCATCAACAGCTGCAGGTATCTAAGATGTACTTCATTTTAAGCCATTTTGAATGCTTTCTATTTTAGTTCTAAATGAACAGAAGTTTTAACAAAAACAGTGCAAAATGCCCCCTGAACTTAAATTGATTAATAGAATATTTTAACATTTCTTCATGAGATGGCTGGATCAGTTTAGGCTAAGTTTTTATACAAACAAGATATAAGAAAGAAGTGAAATTAACAAATAAAGTCAGCTTCACTGAAGAGTAGATTTCTTACAATTTAATAGTATTTATAGGCACCCCCTTCTGGATCGCTGCCTTGTCGTGGTGAAGGGGCTTGTGTACCTCAGTGAAGCTGTGAGCGATAGCATGTAGAGTCACCCAAGATGGGCAGAGAGGACAGACAAATCATGGTCCACTAGAGAAGGAAGTGGCAACCCACTCAGTATCTTTGCTAAGAAAAACTTATGGATAAGCTCAACCAGACAGATGTGTCATGCAGAGTCAGACACGACTGAATGACCAAACAACACAAATTTATAGGCAGCTGATTAACAGCATACTGCACATAGTTTTCATAAAGCCATATACATTTTTATAAAGTTACTTTTAACATGTGTAGTAAGCAAAGGTATGTAGAGCATATACCGCCATCCTGTACTCTGAACACTATCCTTCAAAGGGGAGTGTACTGTAAGGGGATTTACTACTCCTGAGTTTAGACCATTGCCAAAGGGAGTGTTCAGAAATCTATGTTGATCAAGGCCGCATCAAATATAGGTGCCACGTGTGTGGCCTAGAAAAGGTTCTTGTACATTTTATGCCACACATTTCAAAAGTAAATATATATATATATATATATATATATATATATATATATAAGAGTTTATTATTAGGTTAAGATATATACTTTCACATTAACTGCTATGCATATAAATGCAGATAACCCATAATTGAGCAGTTTCACTCCTTTGAAATAAAAGCAGGGAAGAAAGTAAATTCCAGTCCTAGTATTTAGTAAAGGGAAGGATGGAGTCATTTACTGAGCAGCATTAAATGACACATTTCCCATGCAGCGGGAGGCAGGCTGTGCACATGACAATACAAGCATTAATACTGCATGCTCTGTGTTCCTGCCACCGTACAATTAAAGTTAAAACTCCCCAGTGTGCAATGTTAGTTTTTAAATGGGGAACTCCCAACATTGTCTCAGTGGGGGACCCTATTTCTCTGTACATCTCAGTCATTGTTTGCAGCTAATGCAAGTTGCCAAGTTCAGCTGCGGAGATTGTGAAAGCAGCTTTGTCTTGCTGCCCAGGATATATCCATGACCTTATTAAGGAAGAAGGGGACAGCGCTCATTTTTTATCAACAGTAATTCTACTAATTTTACAGTCAGTTGAACAGCAATGGATTAATTTGTTGAAAGTTTTCTCCCACAAAGAAAATCGGGGCTATACTGTCTTGATTGCCATAAACCTCAGTTAGATGTCCTGGGTAAAGAAACTATAACAACAAGTCTGGAATGGGTTAGCAGCTCTCTGTCACCTGCCTCTGAGCCCAGGTGTTGACCTCGCAGTCTATTTGAGGCTTCCTGTCATGGTGGAATCCACCATAGGCCTTTGTGTGGAACACACAACTCTTTCCCAATTTCTTTAGCAAACACAGGGAAGAGAATAATACAAAGGGTAAGGGCCACTCTAAGGGTCAGAATGGGTTAAATTTAGTTAACATCTGAGGTTACAGCTTTTAACAAAAGTACAAGGGAGTTTTCACTAGAAGATTCAATTTGTTTCTTTTCTGGCGGCCATTATGGCTCCCTTCCTTTCTATTGACTGACAGCTTAACAGAGTTTTTATATCTTAGGGGTCTCTTCCCCTTTTCAGCCTTAAGAAAAGTGATTTTAAAAGACATGCAGGTGGGAGAGTGCATGATTTTTGAATTGAGGGTTGAAAATTGGACCCCTGCCTGGAGGGATGAGAAATAATTTGTTGGGGTTATTGGAAGCAAATCTCCAGTAAATAGATTCAACCTCTAAATGGACGCTTTGTGTCGATATCTAATAAGCGCACGTGTTTCTACTTTGTCTGCCCACTGCACAAAAGTACATGGGAGTTCTGATGTTTATTTTTTTCCAGTATTTTAATGACCAGTTATTCAACTTTTTTTTTCATGAACTTGCAGGCATCAGTAATAAAAACACTGTGTGTAGATAAGCTATATATGTAATTTATAAGCACATTAATTATTGTTGTTTGTGTTTTGTTAAATGTTGAGTGCAAAAGTTACCATTTTATATTGCACTTATAACTGGCATATGGTTAGATGGTTTGCAAATGGTGTGCCGTTCTTATTTAATTCTCTATAATTTTATGCCATGTAAATTCACTCTACTTTAAATTCTGCTCTTGAGTGGACATTTTTACATTTGTGAATCATCTAACAAGCTAACATGATTAGCAGCTGTATAAGTTACTAGCATAACATTTTTTAGAGAAAATATTTATTTTTGAAAAGATTTTTGTGTAAAGAAAATTCCATTTTGTCTAGCTTTACCACTTCCTGTTAGGTTGGCTTCTGAGATAGTGAGTTTATCTAATCTATCAATGTAGAGAAGAATGAGGGAGGAGAGGGAGATTTGTTATATTATTGGAGTTTTTACTATTTGACGTCAAATACTTAGAAGTAGGAAATTCCAAGATAAACTGCCACATAAAGGTAAAAGACCTTCTCACAAACATAATCTTCATAAAATTATCATGGCTATCACCAAGGACTAACAGAAGCATCAACATTTATTAAGACTAGCTTAAAGGCCTCCTTCTGGATCGCCGACTAGTCATGGAGAAGGGGATGGTGTACTTCCTTGAAGCTGTGAGCTATACCATGTAGGGTCAACCAAGATGGTCAGACTATAGCAGAGAGGTCAAACAAATCGTAAGCCCGTTGGCGCTGGAACTGCCAACCCACTTAGTATATTTGCCAAGAAAACCTTATAGACAAGCACAACCAGAGATATAACCATAGATGTGCCTGGCCTGCTGCGGTCCATATGGTCATGGAGAATTGTGAATGACTGGACAACAACAAAGCTTTGTGGCATTTCCATGCTTAATGCTTTCAGTCAGGCTCAAATTGTTCACATATAGATTGTGTTTATCCTACATTGGTATTGGGCGACTTCCAATGTGTCTGTTATACAAACTAATACCCATTAAAAAGTTTGCTTGAATTTTAGATACATTGATCTTTTTTTTCACATATGGAAGGTTATCCACAGCCATGGACTGGAGAGCACAAAGTTGGGGTGGGGGGATACTGGCAGTGGTTACCACCATTTAGGGCAATTTTGATTTTACCTTTTGTGAAGTATGGTTATTCAACCCAACATAAAAATGGGAAAACAGTTGTCTTTTACATAGAGGAACACATGCTAATATAACCACCCTATTAGGCAACTTGGATTTATTTATTTGCTTTTTTAGCACCTATTATTGAGTAGTTGCAGGCTATGGGTATGCATATTGGAATGGTTTTGCTAGTGCAATGTGCTTGTTAAGACTCTGTAATTAGATAAATGTGCTAATGATGTTCCACAGGGAGAATGCTGACAGGTTTAATGAATGGATGAATTTCACTTTAATAAATGCTTGCTGAATTTTCCTAATGCAGATGGCACCATTCGTCCTGACAGAAGAGTCTCCGAATCCACTTCATATTGTGAGTACCAGGGAAGTGCCGGGGAAGAGTGCTTAATTGGTAAAGGCTTCATGATACTGATTACAAGAGAAACAATGCTAATGTTTCCCTCACAATACATTATTCATTCCTCAGCAAGCCTACAACAACACTTATAAGCTTTTTACCTGAGGGTTTTAATGAACTGCATTTTACCGAACAGCTAAATATAAACACAGAAGCTGTGTGTGTGTTTACTGTTACACAATAAAACTGGAATGAAGGGAGGGCAACTAAAATAGTGCATGGTCTAACACAGTGGATTACCACGGGTGGTCTTGGCACCAGCTCAGGCTCATAGAAACATAGATATGATGGCAAATAAGAACCAAAGTGCCCATGTAGACTGGACATTCTATCTACCCAACGGTGTGGCTTATTTTGTCCCTGGGATACCCTTATGCTTATAATATGTGACTTTACTGTGTTTCTCCCTATAACTTTGCTGGACTGCTGTCCCACTTATCCACCACCAGTTCTATTAACTAGTAATGTTTCACATTACCCCTAAAATCCAAGAGAGATGATCGGCCTGCCCACAGAAGATGATGGGGATGTGAGGAATGAAATGATGGAGGTGAAAGAGGGATGAGGAATGGCCAGATATGGATGGATGGGGGGAATAAGAGATTAAGTGGCACAGAAAGAAGGATGAGGAGAGGTAATGAGGATTAAAAGGAGAAAGAGAGTTGAGATGTGAGGAAAGAGAGAGAAAGGATGATGAAGAGTGGGTTGAAATGGAAGTTTGAGATTGGGAAGAAAAATGTATAAAGAATGGGGAAAGAGACCGATTAGAACAGGATGACAGAGAGATGAGAAGTGAACTGACAAGGATGTGGAATCAGATGGCTAAGAAGGATGAGAGCCATGAGAGGTCTGACGGAGACAAGTGATGTGAATGATCTCACTGAAACATTTCTTTGCCATTAGTACATTTGAATTTTAGCCAAGAAGTACTCCTTAGATCTTACGGTCTTTAATTATAGTTTTAGATCCATTACTGAAAAACTGACATATGTTTAAGATATACCTCAAAAGTCTATGTCGAATTTTGAATGCAGCTATCCTTTCATTGGTGGAAAGAAAGATTAAAGTCACCACAAGGTAGAAGGTGGAAGAACAAGTGGAAAGTTACTTTCCTTTGTAAAATGACTAAATTAATTGACATCAGTATTTTAATTTAGTGGTTTTAGGCTGCTTCTAACCTGCCTTTGCACAATTAACAGTGCCTGCCAGTGGTTCTAATTAGAAACGTGTGTAGGCTGTGGAAGGAGCTGTTACATTTCTCATATTTGCTCAATTATATTTATATTATTCTTTGCTACTTACATTATTCTTACTTATAATTTCATTACTATTTTATTCAATGTTACTTATATTATTCATGTGAACACATAGCCAAGTTTGGCACACAGTTTAAGACTTGGTTCCGAGTACTACCACAAGGACACACTCTGCTGAGACAGAGATTGAAGGAAGCAGTTTAGTAAAGGAAATGCATTCCCAAAGGAAATAATAATTGCATAGAAAAGTTAAATATTAAGAGGATTTATATATGTTGTCTTTGCCTATAATTCTCTAGTTTACTTTGAAATGACTAAACACCTTCTTGTCAGAAACCAGTAAGATGCATGATGTGTTGTGGACCCCAATTAGGATATGTATCTAACACTAACTAAATTAAATACTTCCTTGTGTTGTCAAAAGCTTTGGGGATTATGAAGAAGGATTAGTATTTGTATTAATTGATGTTAATGACCATGCTTATATTAAAGGACTACGGGAGCCAACCGAGAATAGTGACATTAATGTGTAATGAGGGATGGGATTTTATGACACTAAAATCTATACATTCTAAAGCATTCGATACTATTTGCTTCTTGGAAAAAAATATACAATATTAAATTCAGAAAACAGCTTCTGAGTATATAGAATCGAGACCTAATTTCTACCAGTTAGTATGTGACAGCTTAATTACTGAAACCATGTCACATTAATTCAATAAGACAAAGTAACAGCAGCAAAATTATAAAATGTACTTCCCGCATCAGTGATTTTCATTAATCAAAAAGCAACTCTTAGACCTTAATACTTTCGCATTATATTACTAGTTAATCACAGTAATATAGAGTAGAAACTATGCCATATTAATAATTTCACAGATTCCTCTTCTTCTTACAGCATTGCAAAAGAATTATGAACAGAAATGTGAAGTACGGTATGTTTTTTTTTTGTAAAAGCTCTGATTTTAAGTTTTATCTTACTTTTTTAATTAAAATTTGTTTATTAGATAAAATAGGGTAGGTTCACTAAGCTATTAAAGGGTCCACAAAGGAGTGTGACCAACTGAAATGGTAATTTTTCCCATAGGGAATATACATCACAGACTTCCACAAAAAACACCATAGCCCCAGCAATGCTTAATTAATTATCCCCCAGTGGGGCTATATATGTACTGAAGGTTGAAGTACCGGAGAACTCTTGTACTGCTATTAAATTGGCCTCTTTTCGCTACCCTCAAACGATTTGCGGGTTACAGGCTGAAAATCAGCTGCGGTTGTCAAAATCGCAACTCCGACCCAGCTAAGCCTTTGATCTGTCAAGCACACAATCACTAAGATCGCAAATCGCTATCCAATTGCTACAATTCCTCAAGCCCGCAATTGTTTTCACACTCGTAAATGGCAAATGTAGCCAAAAATCCTAGGAGTACTAGATAGGACTCGCAAGGGGGTTAAACACCTGTTCGTAGCTGTAAAAGCAAATAAAAAATCAATACTGCACTTTAAAAAACGGGGAAAGAGATGTAAGACATTAGAATTAATTGCACAACAGTCTCAAGCTCGCAAATCTGCAATAAAAAAAAATTGGTGTGTAATTTCCATGTTATATTGATCCCAGCAATCAATGGGTTAATAAATATCATTGATCTTGCATGGACTAAAATAGTAGATTAATTGATTTCTTTAGATTGCAACATTTCTGTATTGAGAGTCCGATCGCATATCAGACTTCTAAACACTAAGAGCCCCATTCAATTAGAAGCCGGTATCTCTCGTTATACAGGCCATGGCCCTCATTCAATTGCGATTTGGCCAATTGAATAATGCTCTAAATAAGCACATAACCTTTTTTTGTAAAAGAAGTTTTTAGTTAGTGAAAACCTTGCTTTTGGATAGATGCTTACTAACTAAAAACTTCTTTAAAACAATATGTTATGTGCTTATTTAGAGCCCTATTCAATTGGCAAAATTGCAATTGAATGAGGGCCCATGTGTCTGCGGGCCTGCTGCGGGCTTGAACTCTGCTACAGTTCTGGTGAAATTCAATTAAACAAGAGAGCTGAACGCTGAAACTGTAAACACTCGTACGTAGCAGTTCAGGGTGGAATCATGATCAATTAAGCAAGGCCTTAACTACCCATTTCGAAACAGCCAATAGAAAAAGAGACCGCCATCATTAGGGCAGTAAAACATGGAGGTTACATTTCAATCAATTAGCGTTTGGGGGTCCGATATGCAATCAGACTTGCACAACCGCTAAATACAAAATAAACAAAATGAATGCCAATACTGTTCTAGTCCATGTGGGTGGCCTGATATATATTAACTCATTGATTCCAGATATCTATATAATCCTGAAATGAAACATAAAAAAAATAAAATGTTATTGCCGATTTGCGAGCTTGAGACTTTTGTGCAGTTAATTCTAATGTCTTTCATCGCTTTCCCCATTATTTACAGTGCAGTATTGATTTTTTTATTTGCATTTACAGTGCTGCAGTCAAGGGTTAAACCCCTTTGCGGGTCCTCTCTAGTACTCATTGGATTTTCTCCTACATTTGCCATTTATGGGTGTGAAAACATTTGCAGGCTTGGGGAATTATAGCAATTGATTAGCGGTTTGTGATTTTAGCGATCGGAACTCTTGCAGACGTGAAAGATCAAAGGCTTCGGGAGGCTGTAAGTTCCGGGTATAACAACCGCAAAGTTTTCAAAGCCGTAACCCGTAAGTCGTTTGGAGCCCGCCAAAAGGCGTCAATTGAATATCAAATTAACTTACGGCCTCACTTATGGGCTCCAGTAACTTACAATTGCTCAGTTGAATCAGGCTCTAATTGAGTGTGGTTTAACCTCCATGTTTTACTGACATCATGATGATAGTCTTATTTACTATTGGCTGTTTCTAAATTGGTTGTTACAGACTTGCTTAATTGATCATGATCTGCGGCCTTGTTCAAATTAATCACTCTGTAACTACTGCAAATTTCAAACCCGCAGACTTACAGGCTGCATGAAGGCAACTGCGGGCTTGGGCCCTCATTCAATTGCAATTTGGCCAATTGAATAGGGCTCTAAATAAGCACATAACTTATTTTTTAAAATAAGTTTTTAGTTAGTAAACATCTATACAAAAGCAAGGTTTTCACTAACTAAAAACTTATTTAAAAAAACATGCTATGTGCTTATTTAGAGCCCTATTCAATTGGCTAAATCGCAATTGAATGAGGGCCTTGGAATTTAATATGGGCTTTGGAGATGTAAAATCACCATAGAATAGTGCGGAAGGTCCTCCAAGAGTACTTCACACCTGACAATGACATATTTTGCTTGGGCACAGGTTCCAGTTGTAGTCCATATTTATTTAGCAAAATGTTTTTTTTGAAAGTAAAAAAAAAAAAATACAATATGTTATCTATTATTCCTGTAATAGTTCTTAAATTAAAGGCTTCATTTATTTTTATTTCATAAAACATTTTGTGTTGTAATGTAATTCTTCAAAAGAGCTTTGTACTAATGGGACCGCAATAGCCATTTTCTTCTGTTTTAATACTGGATAAACATAGAAACACAGATTGACCTACAGACCTACAAAGAAAAAACAAAGGGCCCATCTAGCCTGACCATTATATCCACCAAAACGTTTGGCTTAATAAAACCACAGGATGGCTTTATGCTTATTCCTGGAATGAAAGAATTTAACAGTGCCTTTAATGTTGAAGAAATCTTTTAGATGCTCTGCATTCTTATGGTCACATTTACTAATATTTTAAACAGTGATACTTATTGCCCCAGTCCTTTTTCTCCAACATTTAATTACATAACTAACAATTATCTGATTTTTCCCATAGTTGCCCACAAAAAGCTTAGATTTACAAACATCTGTGTTAGGAGGTGTCTTGAAGGATTTCTATTGAATATTAATAAATTATAATGAACATACTAATTAAAAATATTCATCTTGGTATAATGGGATCTTAACCATTTATTCACAGCAGTACATTATACATAGCATAAAAATAGCATGGGAAGTACGATATTTTGCTTTGAAAGCATTTCTTTCTTGTCCTGACCATAATAAATTACTCTTAGTAAATGTTATTACATTAAGTGCTATATGCAGTTATTGATATTCATCAATATACTGTACATATATATCTATTACTGGAAACAGCTCCCCGTTTATTGATCATTGCAAATAGTATTACACAGTTGAACAGTATGGGCTAGATTCACTAAGCTTTGCAGCTATGATTCATGTTTTTCTCAGTATTCACTAAACTATGTTCTCAAACCTTGGGGTTCTTTTGGACCATGCCTTCTCTTTCATATTGTATCCATTATGTATTTAAAATGTGAATGTCATTACCATTAAATAAATAAATAAATTGCATTAGAAAGAATAATGTTAATTAAATTGACATTTGCTTTCTGACTTCGGTGGCCCTTTAAATCTTGGACTATATGTGGTCCATGGGGGACAATCAATAACCAAATCATGTCATTTTCAACTAAAAAACTCCTCCAAAATATGTCACTGTTTTACACAAGACGAAAACTTTAATCTATTCTCTTATCATATCTTGCCTCAACTTCTATAACTCATGTCGCCTTGTCTGTATCACCTCTCTGTCAGTCACTCCTTACTCAGCCTACTCAAAAAATTTTAAATCATGACCCGAACATATAAAGCCATCAACTACTCAAAATACTCCCCCCGCCCATTCTCTTTGCTCTGCTAACAACCTTCTTCTCTCCTCCTCTCTTGTCACCTCCTCTCACTCCCACCTTCAGGACATTTCCCAAGCTGATCCTACTCGGGAACTTCTTGCCTCGCTCCACTACACTATCTTCCTGCCTCAAAGTCTTCATTTTAAAGAAGCATATCACCTTCGGCCCTAATATGCACACCTACATACTCTGGAGCACACAATTGGTCAAACACATAATCTACACGGAAACCTCCACTTGCATCACCTCACTGCCTTATTCACTGCACTCGTGCCTCTGTCACCCTCCCCTATCACTCCCCAACCTTACTTAATAGATCCTAAGCTCTTCAGAGTAGGGACCTCATTCTGTTGCACCAAGCTGTTTGAGGACCCATTTGTTTTGCACTGCACCTGTATTTCTACTTACCTTAGAACTGGTCTAAACCTTTGCAATTTGCTAATTGTATCCACTGTAAACTATTCTATTTTATAACTAGCACTTTGGAAATGTTTGTGCTTTATAAATAATAATAATAATAATAATGGCTGCTCGATCTAGGTTAGAGGTACAGTCCTTCACGATATTCATTAAGCGTTTTTCCTCCTGAGATCACATTATGAATGTGCTATGCAATTTCACCATAATGATGGAAACCTTCTTATTACCATATTTCAAACTAACAGCATCTGTATTCATAACATAAATATGATCACTCGAAAATGCATATTAGTTTAATGCACTTTGAACTTATATATAATGCTCTACATCATAATGCAGAGCAGCAAAAATCATGCTCTTTTCACAGTTGTATAATTGCTTGTAAATCCTCTTATAGCACACAATATGTCTACATGCGTTGAGTGTAATCTGTAATTCAGCTGCACTGGGTAATATTCAGATGTACAACATCACATTTTTTATTATGTTAAGGCTTAAGGAAACTACTTACTCCCCCCTTCATAGCTAAGACAATGAAGATGGTTAGCAGTTTGAGTGACCACAATGATGAAAACAATGTGACAACACAAAGTCAAACACAAAAGTCGGCGTCTCGTTTCACTCCCTGCCCGTACCATCTCCTGGGTGGATCCAGTAAATTTGAGGAGCGGATCTGATGGGGTATCGGCCCAATTGCTGTCCCTCATAATCTCCTGTTTTGATTTGCTGCAATGTCGCTGCTTCATTATTGCTTTTTGACAGTCGCTGTGCTGACAGGAGGGAGGCTTTTCCCTGCCAATGTCCAGCATACGTGATAGATTGACAGAAGGGCCTAAGCCGGCAGGTCTGTCATTGGCCGGTGCTGAACCAACCTCCAGGAAGCCACAAACGTGGTTTGACCTTAACATGGTTTCCCACTTTCAAGTCTATGGATTTTGGCATCGCTGCTGCTCTTATTGGTACAGGTAGCGGCCTGAGCAACCGAGAAGGCACCAGAGGAGCCGTCAGATTCAATCTATTCAAACATTGCCTACGGCGCCCATTCTTTTCAAGCACCAGGGATAAAGGGATTATACGAAGGACTTCAAGGGACAATGGAAATAGGATTAAAGAGGTGTACTGGTGTCCATTTGGGGTATAAAGTCTTAAAAGAGCTATATCACTTTTATTAAAGGTTTGTAATCTCTTGTGCATCTTTCAGTACATTCAAATTTCCTGCTAACCCTTACAATGCCACCTTTGGAAGATCTTCCATTGGTTCTCCCGTCACGCAACCCCAGGAATTATAAATCAACAAATGGGAACGATGCCGACAGTCAATGGGGAAATGACTGGGATATTCAGGGGGTTCCCTTTAAAGTCCCAATTCAGGCTACAACCAATCCCCGGACCCCAGTAGCAGACTTTCAATAGAACGGAGTAGAGATGCATTCTGAATCCAAGTTTTCTTCCATTTCTTCCAGGTGTCTAATACTTTTAGAAAAAAAATATCTGCCACCATTAAAGATAAATGGTATACAATAGTGCAAAATTAAAAACTGTATTGATTTTACCAATTATCAAGGTCTGTTCTTCATAAGAACATACTAGTAGTGCCTTAAGATGCTTCACAGCAATTGTATTTTATCTGGCCCATTGACTTCATGTATGGCTACATGATGATACAGTGAAAAGTTCCTGTTTTATCATATACTCACCACAGCAAAATAAAAATACAAGGATCATTTGCATGTTAACCAAGGAATGTGGGAGATTTTTTTAGCTGAAGGAAAATGTGCATTATTTAGGAGAAGCAAGCTCTTAAAGGCAGTGGCGGGATAGAGTGAGAGGGGATAGAGTGAGAGGGGGTAGAAAGAGAGGGGGTAGAAAAAAAGGGGGTAGAAAGAGAGGGGGTAGAAAGAGAGGGGGAAAAAGAGAGGGGGTAGAAAGAGAGGAGAGAGGGATAAGGAGAGAGGGATAGAGAGATGGGGTAGAGAGAAATGGGGCAGAGAGAAATGGGACAGAGAGAAATGGGGCAGAGAGAAATTGGGCAGAGAGAGAGAGAGGGGTGTAGAAAGAGAGGGGGATAGAGAGGGAGAGAGATAGATCCTATGCCTCTCCTTTTCTCAATCAATCTCCTCTCTGTCTCTCTTTATCCATCTTGCCTTCTATTCCTCTCTATCTCTCCCTCTATCCATCTATTTCTATCCATCTCTCTCTTCCCTAAGCCTCTCTCCCGGTCTATCCCCTACCTCTCTATCCCCTTCACTCTCTCTCTCTCTACCCCCTCCCTCTATTCCCCTACTTCTCTATTTCCCCTCCCCCTCTATCTATCCGTCTGACGCTAGGTCAGGTATTTTACATCTGAGCCAATAATGATACAACTAGATACAATTTTAATAGCAGATATACAGAAAAAATAGTAAAACTGCATAACTAAATAATTTGTTAAATGAGCAAATAGAATTATGAAACAAATTAAGACTAAATGGCTTGTGGGAGGAACATCTTGCACCTCCTACAGAAGGGCAGGGTGACAATTCACCAACAACAGACTAGAACAAGAAAGTTGCACCCCAAGTTGGTTCTGCATGACTCAATACTGTTTTGTTTCTCCCTCCATTTTAAAGATAATTTAAATAACATGTGGGAGAATCATCCCAAACCTCCCACATGATATTAAGACTATCTTTAAGAAAATAAATTAGAATAAATCTGTGTGCTTTTTAAAAATATTTATTCAGTTTATCTGCCGCTTGTAAATAAATAATATTAAATTGCAAAATAAATATATTTGAGTGGCGGGCGGGGGGTGCAGGGTAGCTTGGGGAAGAGATAGGGAATATGTGAGGGAGTACAAGATACAGAGAGAGAGAATAAGAGACAGAGAGAGAGACTGTACTCATCAGGGGCATTGGAGCCAAAAATATTCTGGGGGATAAAGCTTAAAGAGGTAAAATGGTAAAAAAAAAAAAAAAAAGTTAACCATGTACTCTATGTATCCCGGAACGTTTTACTATTACATGCTTCAGAGTTTGGATATGGAGCTTTTCAATGGTAAGACAAATAGCTTGAGAGTCTTGTGACTTATTTGCTACCCCCAACAATATCTGTGGGTTATTCAAAATTGTCTAGCATTTACAGAGGAAACCAGTGATACTTAAAAAATGTAATTCACTCAAATGTTATATTAACAGGGGGGGGGGGGGGGGGCATAGAATGATAGAATGGAGACAAGTTATAGATGAATTGGAAGATACATAAGAGAAAGAGCGAGGGATGAGTGGGAGCATGGTCTGTTCCAGGATCTGCAAGAAGATTCAACCAATCAATAACACATGAAATCAACCAATACTACCGGAAATCAAGCCAAATGTTTACTGGAAGGTTTGATCATGAGGCTAAAGTTCAAATATTTTGGCCATATCATGAGAAGACTCTGATGGTGGGAAATTTTGAAGGCACAAGAGGAAGGGAACAACAGAGGCAGAGATTAATAGATAAGGTTATTGAAGCAATGAGCATGAACCTGAGGAATATCAGAAGGGCAGTGGTTAACACATGCGCCTTACGCGCTGTAGTCCATAGGTTCACAGAGAGCAGGACATGACTGAACAACAACAAAACTATTTTACTTTTTTTGAATACATTTTTCACCACACTAAATGCTCATAACAGTTAGACTGATTAAAGTAAAATCTTAAAAGCAGACATCAACAGCCTTATAAAATTGGGTTTCGGCCAACTGAAAGTTTACAGAAGTTTTTTGTTGGTGAACTTCTATCCAATAGCAAGGTCTTCACTAACTAAACACTTCTGTAAAAAACATATGCTATGTGCTAATATAGAGCCCTTTTCAATTGGCCGAATCGCAATTTAATAAGGCTGTAAGTTCTTTAACTTGACAATATAAGAACTAAAACAAATTAAAAACCTCTCAACCTCTTATACCATACTCCATCTTCTTAAACTTGCTACAAGCCCTGTGTATTATTTGAATTAAATAAAATCAGAAGTTAACTACATATAATACTACACTGTACTAAAACTGTTGATTGCAAGCTCCACAAACACATATTATAATATATATTCTATATGATATATATGTGTGTGTACGTAACACATATTTTAATTGTCAAACTGCGATTCGTTGTCACGCTTGCGAGCCTCAGACCCGCGTAACACATGTAAAATGGCGGTGATTGTCTAACACTAACTTTCAACTAATAACAGCCTATTTATACTGCACACTTGGCACATTGTTAACACTTTCTCCTCAGGGCAGCAAAACTCCATCTGTACATTGTATGCTGCAGGAAAATCAAAAGAGATTGTTAGCTCTTCAAGATATTCATTGCTGGATATATTAATTACAAACAGGTAAAGTATATTAATTCATTAAGGAATTAATTGACTAATTATTAAAAAATATATATATATTTTATTTTTATATATATATATTTTATATATATATATATATATATTTATATATTTTTATATATATATAAAATAAAAAAACGCTAAATAGCATATTTTACACTGCTTAGAAGAGGCTTGCAATGAGAGCCGAAGGTGCTCAGAGGCGCAAAACTACATGATAGGAGAGGCTAGCAATGAGCGCCGAAGGCCGAAGGCGCTCATTGCGAGGCTCATTGCAAGGCTCGTAATGAGCGCCGAAGGTCTTCAGAGGAGCAGAAGCTTTACATTGTGCGTCAAACAGCATTGCCATGGCCCTCCGGCTATGGAATGCCCTATTGGACAAGTGGAGTAACGTGGTGAGGGGTAGCCCAGAAGTGCCGGGGGCTACACCTCCGGCTCAGAGGGCCAGATGAGTCCTTGCGTGAAAGCAAGGACTGCTGATACACCCTGGAACAGCAGCGGTAGTGGATGGAGTTGCTAGTGACCTGAAAGTGGGTCTCAGAGAGGAGTGCCAAACAGCTGGTAACCCTGGGATCAGCAGCGACTGTGGAGGAGGCTACTGGAGGGAAAGCATATTAGGAGATACATGAAAAGACGGCGATAGACGAGAAGGCTTGTGTAGGACGTAGTGGGAGCGGTGCGGTGGTATGAAAGTGTGATTGAGGTGGAGCATAGCGAAAGCTGATGTGGATTGCGAATGTGGTTGAGCCTAGGGAATGGGACTATGAAAGCGGGATGGAAGCGGTGCCTAGTGATGGTGAATATAGGATTTATGGAGGTATTGGAAGTGGTGCCCAGAGAGGGCCGAGTAGAGAGTGCAAGGAGGGTAGACGTTTAGATCTGGGCCAGAAACCAATGGAAAAGGCGTAGGGAAACCAAAGTGCTACCTTGGATGTGGCCAAGGGCATAAACAAGTAGGTTCAGGCCCATCTATAGTAGGAAAGCGTAAGGAAGTCAGGATAACTTACCTCGAGAGGAACCATTGCTTTCCAGCAATGAGAGTGCCCTCTTGGGCAAGAAAAGGAGCCAGAAACTGCATAGTATTTAAGTGACAGAAGTGGTGCGGGATTAGGGTTAGGCGGGATTAAGTCATTGCATTCATTTTGGGAGGGCGTTGACCATTTGCCCCTATGCACCAGCGGCCCCTGCTTAAAGGACCACTGTAATGTCCTCTAAATATGAGCTTAATGACATTATCAAGGTGGAGACAAATACTTAATTGGAGGTTTTAACTTTGAATATTAATTTAATATTGAATATTGCTATTATTAATTATTAAATTAGAATTTTATAAATGGTCATTGCATCATTAAATTAACTAGCTGCTCTTGCTTGGGCATAACAGTGGTCCTTTAAGATGTTGAGGAATCATCACAGATTCATCTTATCAGGCATCAATACTAACATAACGATAGAGGGTCCTCAGGTTTCTCAGTCAGGATATTAACTATCTGACCTATAACTACTAATTATTAAAGGTAATTTCGGAAACACTAAATAAATAAGAAATTGGGGATTTGATTTGAATACAATAGGTGCTGAAATTCTCATACAGAATAACAACCTAAAATAAATAATTTGAATGTATGATAAGATATTAAAGAGATTTCTAATCACACAAAATCAAACTGTATATTTAAGCTATTTGTAATAAAAGAAGATTGTACTAGTCAATTTGTTCTAAAGTTAATAATTCATGCGATATGCACCTTGTAGGTATGGCTGCAATATGTTGATCTATATGTCAGAATTAATTTGATTCTGCAGTGGCAAAAACTATATATAATACAATCTATGCCTCTCTTAGCCATATGTGAGATGCTGAGGTGTTGATGTCATGAAGCAGTTTCAAAGTTATATGACATCACCAGTTTTAGACACAAGACTATAAGTTACATTGTAGACCTTGTTATCCTTTTTCTCTCTCTCCTTCCCTCCCCTACCTCTTTTTCTCTTCACCTCTTCTTTCTCACCCTATTACTTTTCCCATCCTTCCATGTCTTCTTATCTCCTCTGAATTTCTCCTTTCTCTCTCATTCTCTATTGCCACTTTTTCCTCTCCATCTCAGTTTGTCTCCATCACCCACACTGTCTTCCTTCCACCCTATATTCTTTTACTCAGTACATTGGTATCTCTCATTTTATTGATGGGTAAATATTCTAGATAATATATAGAAATATTTTTCATTTAGTTTGTACATGGCCAAAACCTTAACTTGGATTTGTATAAATAATGAAAATTTTCTTTGGTTAAAGCCTAGTCATGAGTGCTTCCCTAATAATAGCCCCTATTTAACTATGGTAAGCTAGAGAGTCTCACTTAATTATACAGATGGATTCAGCTCATGAGGCAAAATAAATGAGGTTATGACTTGTCTATATTGTTATGGCTATATTATGGGACTAAGACCTCAATTTTGATTGTAAAAACATGTATGATCTTAAGTCAGAATATATATATATAATTATAATAATTATAATAATTACAAAGAGGTTAAGTATATTATTTTTTTTATTTAATTAATTAATTAGCATAAAAAATATATATATGCACAAAACAAAACAAAATTAACACCACACTATCGCAAACAACCACAAAGACCTTCACCACGCGACCCACAAGGAGCGCCAACGGTGCTCATACGTCACAAAGTACACCAGGGGAGAGCCTTGCAATAAGCGACAAAACAAGATCACTGCAGACCTTACAATAAGCACAAAAGCGCCTATGATAACAAAAAATACACCAACCCAGAGGCGCTCAGCGTCAGGCTCGCAATGAGCGCAGAAGGATCTCACACCACCAAAACTCTGTGGCAAACAGCATTACCTGTCTTACAATTTTATTGCTGTCATTTTTTGATGGGCAAGTTGCTAGTATATATATATATATATATATATATATATCCACACATGGGTTTAGGAACTGGGGTGTCGAGGGGGACAAAAATCCCCCCCAGATTTTTCATTGTGTGTAGAGAAGCAATTGTGTTGTATTTTTATACTATATTAGGTATCCCCCCCAGATTTTCCTACACCCATGTATATATATAAACTAGTGTGCAAAACTTTTGGTCAAATTAATGATAAAGTAAATGCAGAAATATAACAAAGATTGAGAGGGATGAGGTGAGCCCAAACAGAGTGCCAACCGTTTAATGAATGTTAATGAAAAATAGTTAATGATGGGGAGATGTGGTAGTGGGGATTACTGAAATCAAATAGCTGATGAGGGAGTGGAGGTTTAAAGGCCTAGTTTTGTGTATATACCGTATATCCTCGAGTATAAGCCGAGTTTTTCAGCCCTTTTTTTAAGGCTAAAAAGGGCCCCCTCGGCTTATACTCGAGTCACTCTCCCCCCGTGTCTCTCTAGCCCCCCTTGTGTCTCTCTACCCCCCCGAGTCTCTCTAACCCCCCTTGTGTTTCTCTACCCCCCCGTGTCTCTCTACACCCCCCTGTGTCTCTTTCCCTCCCCCATGTCTCTTTCCCTCCCCCATCCTCAACCCAACCTCATACTAGCCCCCCCCTCTTACCTGCTCCGGCCTCCGCTCCTTCCGGGTCTTGATGTGGCGCGCATGTGTCGTCACATGCTCGCCACGTCTTTAGCATATACCGGGTGCTAGCACCCGATATATGCTAATGCCGTGACGTGACACGCGCACCACGTCATTCGCATATACCGGGACGGAGCGGAGGCCGGAGCTGGTAAGTGGGGGGGGGGGTATTTAGAGGGGTAGTATGAGGGGGGGGTTGAGGATGAGGAGGGAGATTTAGGAGGGGATTTAGGATGGGGAGGTTGAGGATGAGGAGGGGGGCTGAGGATGAGGAGGGGGAGGGAGGATGAGGAGGGGGAGGGAGGATGAGGAGGGGGAGGGAGGAGAGGGGTTGAGGAGGGAGGTTGAGGAGGAAGGTTGAGGATGAGGAGGGGGGTTGAGGATGGGGGGGTTGAGGTTGAGCATGGGGGGGGTTGAGGAGGGAGGTTTAAGATGGGGGGTTGAGGTTGAGGAGGGAGGTTGAGGAGGGGGTTGAGGATGAGGAGGGAGGTTGAGGAGGGGGTTGAGGATGAGGAGGGGGGTTGAGGTTGAGGAGGGAGGTTGAGGAGGGGGTTGAGGATGAGGAGGGGGGTTGAGGTTGAGGAGGGGGTTGAGGATGAAGAGGGGGTTGATGTTGAGGAGGGAGGTTGAGGATGAGGAGGGGGGTTGAGGATGAGGAGGGGGGTTGAGGCTGAGGAGGGGGTTGAGGCTGAGGAGGGGGTTGAGGATGGGGGGTTGAGGATGGGGGTTGAGAAGGAGGGGGTTGAGGAGGGGGTTGAGGATGAGGAGGGGGGTTGAGGTTGAGGAGGGGGTTGAGGATGAAGAGGGGGTTGATGTTGAGGAGGGAGGTTGAGGATGAGGAGGGGGGTTGAGGATGAGGAGGGGGGTTGAGGATGAGGAGGGGGTTGAGGCTGAGGAGGGGGTTGAGGATGGGGGGTTGAGGATGGGGGTTGAGAAGGAGGGGGTTGAGGAGGGAGGTTGAGGATGAGGAGGGAGGTTGAGGATGAGGAGTGGGGTTGAGGAGGGAGGTTGAGAATGAGGAGGGGGGAAGAAACACAGGGAAGGGAGAGGGGGGAGACACAGGGAAGGGAGAGGGGGGAAGAGACACAGGGAAGGGAGAGGGGCGAAGAGACACGGGAGAGAGAGGGGGACACAGAGGGTACAAGAGGGACACAGGGGGCAGCACATTTCCCACCCTCGGCTTATACTCGAGTCACTCATTTTACCCAGTATTTTGTGGTAAAATAGGTGCCTCGGCTTATACTCGGGTCGGCTTATACTCGGGTCGGCTTATACTCGAGTATATACTGTACCTCAGGACTAATAAATAAATGAATATTAAAAGAAATGCAGAGGTAAAATAATGATGAATGATTTAAAGGCATCCATCTCTGCCCAGAAATACAGATATAGATAGATAGATAGATAGATAGATAGATAGATAGATAGATAGATAGATACTTTATACATTAATATATGTAGTTATTTGCAGATAAATACATATCATTTTATTCTTAAGTACAGAACTGCTTGAAGATCCACAACCTTTGTACCTTATGTTCAACTATTGTTTAGTTGGCCCTCCCAGCATGCTTTATGAATAATCCATATTTGAAAAACACATGTTTCAGTAGAATTCTATGCCACACAGTACAACATAGCACCTAATGAAAGAGTGCACCTGCTTATTAAATGATACAAACAATAGGTTGAAGATAATTACCACATTGCTTGTTCTGTGAATAGCTAAAGGTTTTTGTAAAATGTATTTGTAAGAGGCATCATTATATGTGTTGATAGTATTTTTAAAGCAAGCAGAAATACCAGCCAAAATTATATCCACATTAATATTTAACTAATTTATTTTCCTAAGCAAATTTCACTGTTTAAATGTCAGGGCACTCTGTATTTGTTTTATTTATTTTCCAGGTGCTTTTTAAAATGAGGGAAACCAAATTTCTTCTATTTACAAAAATCTTGATTTTACCCTCAAAATATCTAAAAAAAATCTAATTAAATAAATCTGCATATAGCAAGTGTGCGCAGAATTGTGCATTATATTAACAGCTTTCAGTTCTACAAGAAAATTCTGTTGATAAAATTGGGATTGCTTTGTTGGATCAATCCCATTGTAAATTCGCAAGCACTGGCAGCTGCAGTGCCAGCAATTAGCCACTAGATTGAGGATATTTTGGATGTTTTGTGGCGCACTGACAATATTTCACACAAGTTGTAACCTTAGAAGGTTACCATAACCTTCACCATAGCCCTGAAGGTTTACCCAACCCTAACTCTATGGTATGGCCACTGAAAATCGGCACCGCCATCTAGCAGTTGGTGGGCGGTACTGCTGCTGCCACTGCTGGTGATTTTTTTGGCAAATTTGAAGAGGGAAAGGACCCCTTTGTTTACTTAAAAACTAATTAGCAATAAAAACAGTAATTTAAAAAAAATATTGCACCTGTTAAAACTTATGTTTGAACTTTACATTTGCAGGCTCTAGTTAGCAGCTTCTCTCCTTCTCTTGTTAAGTGTCCACGGTGGTGAGAGCAGATATGCCCAGGAGGCCGTTCTGTGAGTTTTGATACACTGCTCTAGGTTTAACTGCAGTGACCACCGCAATGAAGGAGGCAAATAAAGATTCCTATCAGAACAGATCTTCTTCCACCCCATGGCACCTAATTACACATTAAAATGTAATATTTTAAAGTTTTTTTTTTAATCAAATACTATTTTTATTGTTAATTAGTTATTAAATAAATACATTTATATGAGAACTACATTGGTCCTTTCATTTGGTGATATTCGCTCATATCACATTCTCTCATATGTATTATTTCTTGTACAATATACAATATTTCCTTTTTGTGGAGCCTGATCTGATACTATTTAGAACATATGAATGGTACTTTGCATGGATAATTGGAAATAAATGAAGAAAGTGTATATGGCAAGAACATACAAATACGATCTACCATTGAGGATAATCCAATTACAGTGAGCAGAATAAATACAATACACCGCTAGGTGTGGAGTCAGAGTAGTGATACTGTTTTGAAGTGAGATTACTGATGTTTCAACACTTATTTAGAACTAGCGACTTGCCCGTCAAAAATAACGTGGCAATAAAATTTGAAGCCATGGCAAAGATGTTTGCCACACAATGTAAAGCTTTTGCACCTCTGAGAACCTTCGGCGCTCATTGCGAGTTATGTGCTTTTGCGCTCATTGCTAGCCTCTATTCTCGTGTAGTTTTGCATCTCTGAGCGCCTTCGGCTCTCATTGCGAGCCTCTCCCCTTGTGTACTTTTGCTCCTCTGAGCACCTTCGGCGTTCATTGCGAGCATCTCCCCTTGTGTCCTTCAAACGGCAGTTTTTTTAAATATGTATATATATTTTTAATAATAATTAATTAATTACTTAATTAATTAATTAATATACTGTACCTATTTCTAATTAATATATCCAGCAAACAATATCCGAAGATTTAACAATCTCTTATTATTTTCCTGCAGCATACAATGTACATTTGGACTGTTGCTGCCCTCAGGAGAAAGTGTTAGCAATGTGCCAAGTGTGCAGTATAAATAGGCTGCGTGCGCGAGGCCAAACAGTTTGTTTAGTCGGGTAAAGCACCATTTTAGATTCGTCATGTTATTAGTTGCAAGTTAGGGTTGTAAAATGGCGATGATTGTCTATGTGTTACGCGGCTCGCAAGCATTTTCCGTCCTTTCTAATATTGTATTTTGTACCTCGTACGTTCCTGGCGGTCTTTTGCGTAATTCTGGGTCGTGTAGCCTCATTTTAATTATTTTCGTCCGCCAGTTTTTGTTTCGCTTAACCGATTTTCGAGTGCCAAATATTGGCAAATTCGGCTTAAATTCCCGTGCAACCTCACTCCCAGACGTGCTGGCTGTCCCCCTGTGCAAGTTTTTTTTTTTTTGTCGATTTGCACAGTTCAGCCGTTAACTTTGTATTTTTCTGACCTCGTAATTTCTTTTTGTAAGTTCCACGCCTCGCAATTCCTCAACTGCTTGCAGCCTAAGGCAATCCGGTGTTTCCTAATTGCTTCGAGGCTAAGTCCAGCGTACTGCCTGAACTGCTCGCCTCGCATTATTGCCTAAGTCCCATGTCTTTCAATGAATCAACAGCTAGCCTTGCTTTGCAAGGCTCGAAGGAGCGCCTTTGGCCCGCTTGTTTCGATGCTTCAACTGCTCGCCTCGCTTTGCCTAGGTGCTCTGAGTTTCAATGCCTCAACTGCTCGCTACCCAAGGCTCGCAGCCGATGAGCGCCAAAGGTGCTCAGAGCTCGGAAGATTTCTGTGCTTCAATAGCTCGCCTCACTACGCGAGGTTCGCTAGCGTGACAACTAATTGCAGTTTGACAATTATAATATGTGATACTACCCATTCATCAGTATTGTTTATTAGCCCTTCTTACTGTTAAATACTGTTGTAAGGACTTTATGACATGGATATCATTCCTCACATATAATACCCAAATCATGCCATTTTCACCTTAAACAATTTTCAGAACATGTCATGATTTTACACAAGCACAAATAAAAATGTAATCCATTCTCTCATCATATTTTGCCTCTCGACTACTGCATGCTACTCCTTGTTGGCCTCCCCAATACCTGTCTGTCTCCACTACAATCCATAATGGATGCCTCCACTAGACTTATCTACCATATTCACCTCTCAGTGTCTGCTGCACCAGTCTTTCACTCAAATGTAAAATCATGACCCTAATATATAAAGCACTTAACAATATTGCACCCCTTTATATCACTGCTCAAAATATTCCCCAAACCATCCTCTTCAATCTGACCTTCTTTCCTCCTCTTTTGTCACCTGTCTCACTCCTCCCTTCAGGACATTTCTCATGCTGCCCCATCTCTATGGAACTCCTTGCCTGGGTCCACTAGACCAGGGGCTCTCAAACTTTTTAAACAGGGGACCAGTTCACTGTCCCTCAGACACTGTTGGGGGCTGGGATCTAGTTTGAGAAAAATATGAACAAATTCCTATACAGTATATATATATATCCCTCCCTCCCTTCTTTCCATCCCTCTCTCTCCTTCTCCCTCTCTCTCTTGATATTTAGTATCTCCCTCCATTCTTCCTCTCCCCTTCTCCCTTTTCTATCTCTCCTCCCTTCCTCTCCCTCTCGCTACTTCTCACTTCATCTCCCTCTCGCTACTTATCCCTCTCTCTTCTCTCTCTCCCGTGTCCCTTTTTCCTCTCCCTCTCCTTTCTATCTCTTTCTCCCTCTCTCTTTCCATGTGTCTCTCTCTTTTTTCAGTCTCTCCCTCTCCTTTTTGTCTCTCTCCTTCCTCTTTCTCCCTCTCTTTCTCTCCCTCCATCTCTACATCTGTCTCCCTCCCCATCTCTCCCTCTCCTTTTTCTCTCTCCCTCCCTATCTCTTCTTTATCACTCTCTGTCCATCTTCATCCCTCCTTCCTCTCTCTGCTTTCTATCTCATCCTCACTCTGTCTTCCATGTCTCTCTCTCATACTCTCTCCCTCCCTCTTCTTTTTCTCTCTCTCCATCCCTATCTCTCCTTCCTCTCCCTCTCCCCCTCCCTATTCTTTTTCTCTCCCCCCTCTTTTCTCTCTCTCTCTCTGTCCATCTCCCTTCCTCTTCTTTCTCCTTTCTATCTTTTCCTCCCTCTCCCCCATGTCTCACTCCCCTTGTCTCTCTACCTCACTCACCCTTGTCTGTCTGTCTCCTTCTCCCTCACTTCTCTTGTCTATCTACCTCACTCCCCCTTGTCTGTATACCTGTCTTTCTCTACCCCCCCTTGTCTCTCTACCTCACTCCCCCTTGTCTGTATGTCTCTCTCCCTCACTCCCTCTTGTCTCTCTACCTCACTCCCCTTGCCTGTCTGTCTCTCTCTCACTCCCTCTTGTCTCTCTTCCTCACTTCCCCTTGTCTGTATGTCTGTCTCTCTCTCACACCCCTTGTCTCTCTAAGTCACTCCCCCTTGTCTGTATGTCTCTCCCTCACTTCCCTTGTCTCTCTCCATCACGTCTCTCTTCCTCACTTCCCCTTGTCTGTATGTCTTTCTGTCTCTCCCTCACACCCCTTGTCTATCTACCTCACTCCCCCTTGCCTGTATGTCTCTCTCTACCTCACTCCCCTTGCTGTATGTCTCTCTCTCCCTCACTCCCTCTTGTCTCTCTTCCTCACTTCCCCTTGTCTGTATGTCTGTCTGTCTCTCTCTCTCCCTCACTCCCCTTGTCTCTCTACCTCACTCCCCCTTGTCTCTCTAACTCACTCCCCCTTGTCTGTATGTTTGTCTGTCTTTCTCTTTCCCTCACTCCCCTTGTCTCTCTACCTCACTCCCCTTGCCTGTATGTCTCTCTCTCCCTCACTCTCTCTTGTCTCTCTTCCTCACTTCCCCTTGTCTGTATGTCTGTCTGTCTCTCTCCCTCACTCCCCATGTCTCTCTACCTCACTCCCTCTTGTCTCTCATCCTCACTTCCCCTTGTCTGTATGTCTGTCTCTCCCTCTCCCTCACACCCCTTGTCTCTGTACCTCACTCCCCCTTGTCTGTCTGTCTCTATCGCTACCTCACTCCCCCTTGTCTGCCTGTCTGTCTCTCTCTCTCTCCCTCACTCCCCTTGTCTCTCTACCTCACTCCCCCTTGTCTGCCTGTCTGTCTCTCTCTCTCTCCCTCACTCCCCTTGTCTCTCTACCTTACTCCCCCTTGTCTGTCTCTCTCCCTCACTGCCCCCTGGCCTTACCTTGCCTTCATGCTGCCGATGTGTGGCTCCTCTGTGGGTCAGCCCCTGCTCTGCCAAGTCAGATTACTAGGAAGTGATAGCAGGGGATGCGGCTGTGGAGACATTAGGAGACTCAGGGGCGTTCGGGAAGGGGAAGGTGAGGGCCGGGTTGAGGACCCGGGCGGGCCGGATCTGGCCTGTGGGCTACAGTTTAAGGACTTCTGCACTAGAATATCTTCCTGCCTCAAAACCGCCCAAAAAATGCATGTATTTAAAGAAGTGTATCACCTTCAACCTTAATATGCACAACTGCTTACTCTACAGCACAATATTGCGGAGACACACAGCCTACTGCCTTAGTCACTGCCATCTTGCTATCACTCTCCCGTATCTCACCCCAACCATACTTTCTAGATAAGCTCTTGAATAGATTTGTTGGAAATTTGGTAACATAATAGTAATTATTGCCAATATATATATATACTGTATATATATATATATATATCATAGTTTTCATAGTGTGTAATGCTCCCACCGCGCAGGCGCATTGTCGCCGGGAGGTTACACAGGGGAGGGATAGGAGGGAAAGAGACACAGGGGAGGGGGGAAAGAGACACAGGCGAGGGAGAGGGGAGAGAGACATGGGAGGGAGAGTGAAGAAGAGACACAGGGAAGAGAGAGGGGGAAGAGACACAGTGCAGGGTGAAGGGGGAACGAAACACAGGGGAGGGCGAGGGGGAAGAGACACAGGGAGGAAAAGGGGGAGAGACACAGGGGAGGGAGAGGAGAGACACAGGGTAGGGAGAGGAGATAAAAGACACAGGGGAGAGAGAGGGGGAAGATATACAGGAGAGAGGGAGGGAAGAGACACAGAGGAGGGTGAGGGGGAAAGAGATACAGGGGAGGGAGGGGAAAGAGAGACAGGGCTGGGAGGAGAAAGAGACACGGGAGGGAGAGGGGAGAAGAGACACAGGGGAGAGAAGGGGGGAAGAGACACAGGAGAGGGGAGGGAAGATACACAGGGGAGGGAGGGGGAAAGAGGCACAGGGAGAGGGGGAGAGACACAGGGGAGGGAGGGGGAAAGACACAGGGGAGGGGAAGGGGGAAAAGACACAGGGGAGGGAGGGGGTGGAAGAGACACAGGGGAGGGAGGGGGAGGAAAGAGACACAGGGGTGGGAGAGGTTGAAAGAGACACAGGGGAGTGGGGGGGGGGGGGGGCTAGAGACACCGGGAAGGGAGGGGGGAAGAGACACATCAAATATTATCCTGTCATTGTTTACATGCAAGTTACTAGTATATATATAATACTAGCAAATTGCCCGTCAAAAAATGACAGCAATAGAATTGTAAGTCAAGGAATGGTGTTTGGCATAGACATTATTTTTTGTGGTGGTCTGAGATCTCGGGGCTCATTGCAAGCCTCTTGGTATGTTGCATTTTTTTTGTAGCAGAGGCGCTTTTGCTGTCATTGTAAGGTCGGCGCTGATCTGCTTTTTGCGCTTATTGCAAGGCTGTCCTCTGGTGTAGTTTGTGTGGCATGAGCAGCGTTGGTGCTCATTGTGAGGCGCGCAGTGAATGTCTTTTGCTTTTTTTGCGTTTTTTTTTTGCGTATATGTTTTTTGTGATGATAATCAAATAATTAGTAAATTAATATACTTTACCTATTTGTAAGTAATACATGCAGGAAGCATTATGCTGAAGAGCTGACAATTTGTTTTCATGTTCCTGCTGCATACAATGTAGGTTTGCAGTGATGTGGAGCTGAGGTGTAAGTGTCAGCAATGTGTGCAGTGTGTAGTGTAAATAGGCTGCAGGCGCGAGGGGTTAGTTAGTTGTAAAATGGCGGCGAATGTGTATGTGGTAGGCGGGTTTGTATGATTTACCGTCATTGCTAACGGTGTATGTTGTAGGTCGTACAGGTTTTTGTAAAAGCCGTATTTGCTTTGTGGTATTTAGCGGCTTTAGGGGTCGTGTAGCCTCGTTTTAGTTCTTTTCGGCGGCCATTTTTTCTCTTACTTAGAGATTTAAGCTGTGTTGCAGAGGTCCTGGTTGTCCCCCCTTGGTGTGGGTAAGGTTTTTAATTTATTTTTGTGTGTGTTTTTGTGTTTTTTAATGTTTCGCGCAATGCGCGTGTTGTCCGTTAAGGTCGTATTTTTGCGAGTCTGTAATTGATTTTTTCTAAGTCCTGCGGGTCGTAATTGTTTTTGTGTAAGTCCCGCGGCTGGTATATTTTTGTGTCCGTAGTTAGTCATTGCGTGTATGTTTGTTTTTCCAAGTCCCGCTTGTGTAGTGGTTTGTAAATGGTTGTGAGGCACCGTAGAGCCTCCACCTTTGCAAATGCGGCCCCTCGCTTTGCGAGGGTCCACATTTGCGGCCTGCGGCTCATTGCAGCCGACGTGGGAGCCTCCACCTCCGCAAATGCAGATTCTCAATTTGCAAGGGTCCGTAGGGTCGCAGGGCCGCAGGGTTGAGCGCCTATGGCGCTCATCTCCACCAGCACAAGGAGCGCCTTTGGCGATCCTTGCCAGCAACTGCGGCCCTCACTTTGCGATGGCCGCAGTTGCAGCGGGCTCGCTATGCAAGCCTGCAAGCATTAGCAACAACCCATATTGCTGACAACTACCATATTTATCGGCGTATAACACGCACTTTTTCTCCCTGAAAATAGGGGGCAAATGATGTGTGCGTGTTATACGCCGATATTCGCTCACCCCTCCTCATCCTAAACCCCCCTCCGCATTCTAACCCCCCTCCTCCTCAACCTAAATCCCCTCCTCAACCTAAACCCCCCTCCTCAACCTAAACCCCCCAAATACCTCCTTTAGGTTGAGGAGGGGGTTTAGGTTGAGGAGGGGGGTTAGAATGAGGAGGAGGGGGGTTTAGAATGAGGAGGGAGGTTGAGGATGGGGGTTGAGGTTGAGGAGTGGGTTGAGGATAGGGGGTTGAGGTTGAGGTGGGGGTTGAGGAGGGGGTTGAGGATAGGGGGGTTGAGGAAGGAGTATGAGGATGGGGGGTTGAGGAGGGGGGTTGATGGGGGTTGAGGAGGGGTTTGAGGGGGGAGGTTGAGGAGGGGGTTGAGGATGGCAGGGTTGAGGAGGGAGGATGAGGAGGGAGGTTGAGGATAGGGGGGTTGAGGAGGGGTTGAGGAGGGGTTTAAGGAAGGAGGATGAGGATGGGGGGTTGAGGAGGGGAGGGAGGATGAGGAGGGGGGTTGAGGATGAGGAGGGGGGTTGAGGATGAGGAGGGAGGTTGAGGAGGGGTTTGAGGATAGGGGGGTGAGGAAGGAGGATGAGGATGGGGGGTGGAGGAGGGGGTTTGAGGAGGGGGTTGAGGATGGGGGGTTGAGGAGGGAGGATGAGGAGGGAGATTGAGGAGGGGGTTGAGGATGACGAGGGAGGTTGAGGATTTTGCTTCAAAGTTCTTTATTTGAAATTTATTTTTTCCCCCTGAAATTTCCTTCTTAAAATGAGGTGCGTGTTATACGCAGGTGCGTGTTATACGCAGATAAATACGGTATATATGTGATGAAAGTCTATGGTTGCTATTCTATACCTCACACTGGTAGTAGAAACACTGTCCTACCGACGAACATTTAGAAACCTACCACAGTGAAAAGGGCTTGCTATTTAGTTTTATATCTAGTGCTAATTATGCTAGCACTCTGCTTTATTTCCTAAAATTTGCCAAAAGAAACTTGGAATTTAGTTTTTCTTGACATTTTACATTATAGTAATGTGCAATATGCTTCAGCTCATTAAACAAAAGGTTGGTAACCTTAATCAGGAACATTCTGACAATAAAAGCATTGAGTGGGATGTCCCAACTTTTAGAAGACACATTACAATACTTGATAAGGGCTCCAGAATATGTGACCGAGTCTCAGACTCAGCATATTAGACTCTTAGTGAATCTGGTCCACAGTTAAGAAAGGAGTATATAACTTACATTTCCATTAATACAGTACTTTTTTATCCACCCTCTTTTTTAAGTATTGCCATATAATCCAATTTTGCCAGTCCTTGCGACCATATCAATGTATTATACACAGTAATGTGAATGTATTGTGGGTTTGCAGTATCATTCATTATGTCAGCCTCTCTGGGATTTGCAGGGTCTATGAAACTTAAGACTGTCTGTTTCTTATGGAGGAAATAACCATTGTAGCCACTGAAAAGCACTTTGCATTCCAGGAGAAACACAGTGAGTCTCCCCCTCTATTTCCTAAAGGGTTATGGAAGGTTTCTGGATTTCACTTGGAATATAATATATCTATGTATCTATTTAATTTTATGTACTTTATTTTATTAATAAGTTCTCAAAAGCTCTATTTATTGTGCTAAAAATCATCAACATGTTCCTGCTTGGGTATGCCCTCTGTAACTCATAAAGATTCAGTACGGTCCTACTTTCTGTGCAGTGTCTCAGACTAGTCAATCATTGACCATCTCTCTGCAACAAGCTGCTGACACATGGTCACTGATTGGCTAATGGAAACACTGTGCTTCAGAATCTATGTCTTCATGAGCCACAGGAGTTACAGAGGGCTGACCCAAGAAGTTAATATTTGTATAACATGAAATGCAGAGAGCATACATACAGACATTTGTAGATTTCATTGTCAGGCAGGCATGTGTCATACAGCTATATTATTGCTCTCTGACTGATAGGGATCCGGGTCAATTACAGCATTTGAATCAGATTTTTTTCTGTTTTGACAGCCTTAAGAAAAAACAAACAAACAGAGGTACACTCTTTCAGAGGCAACAAAGAAAACATGCTGCCAATGCCCCTTTAACATAACCAACAACCAAAATCAATAAGGGTCTCAGAGCCTATGATGCCATTTTCCGGAAAAAATACATAAAATAATGTGCAGGAGCCTCAGAGAAGCATTTGAGAATCTTAGTGAATCTTGCCCACTATTAGCAAAATTATATATATCTTATATTTCCATGAATTATATATTTTTATCCACCACTGTTTTTAAGTTTTTTAGTCTTTGATTTCATATCCAACATTATACACTAATGTGAACGTCCTTGTATTACGAATTTGCCAATCTTCGATCTGTAGATCTGCTGAGGCTATGAAGCTGCTCACTGAAGACTGTGATGTCTTATTTCTTACTGGAAAAATAGCAATTACAGTCACAGATTAGTGAATCTCCCCCTTTATTCCTTAAGACTAAAACAATCCATTGTTTATAAAGACAACAAACACCGCACTCCATAAAGATTAATGCTCACTCCTAGCTCTCTTAAGGACCTAAAAGGCTCAAAACTGCATCCTAATTGGCCAATTAGTGCTAATGCCGCCTAGTGTTGACTGTTTAGTTACCACATATTGTGTACAGAACTAATTGTGGTGAAAGCAAATGAATGGGCCAGAGACAAACAAGCTACTAGAAAATAATCATTTTGAGTGATTCTTTATAGTACCTGTACAGTCTATTTTATTTTAGTCAACAGCCTCTACAGCTCCTAGAAAAAGTGGTATTTGTCAATTTCATAGAAACTTGATAATGACATTAATTTATCTTAATGGCCTGATCTATTGTTATAAATAGTAAAATTAGCTCAAATTGTCTTGCTTTTGCTAGTATTGGATGGCCCCACAACAGCAGATGAGTAGATAATTTGGTGTGCTTGACAGATTTCCAATAATTTGTTATGTGGAACATGAGTAGTGCTAGTGCCATTAATGTTCATTTTCCTCTAAATTCATTACTGCCCTTTTCCCTTTTATCTTTTTAATGTCTGGGCCATTTCTCTATATTTCAAGTGGAATCACAAAGCCTATTCATATATTCAGGCAGCTATTAACATTCTGTACATAGAGAACATCTTGGGGAAAAACAACTCTTTATGGAATGATTAGGTTGGTGGCTCTTTATAACAGAGAGTGGACATAATGGTTTGCTTGCAGGTATTAGACCATTAAATAGGTAAATGCAACTTACAGTAAATTTAAATGTTTTTGCTCCTGGAGGGAGGGCAAAATTCATCATATTTTTGTAAATATTTTTATCTATTAATGTAAAGATTATTGAAATCAGAATTCATACTATATTTCTATTTATATGAAGTTTACATGAACAATGTAGACATTATATAAATATGTATGTGTTTGTGATACTCTGAGCTGTGATATGTTATATTTAAGTGCACATAGAGATATAAGACTGGTATTGTTTTAGGCCCACAAACCCTTCCTCAAACCCATAAATCCAATACTCAAAAATCAATTAATGACCAAGTATAGGGGTTAATCACCAACACAATGCGTAAACAACTTTAATATGAAACACTAATATCAAATACAGTATAATAGGCATATTACACATTTAGGGAATCATACCATCACAATGTGAATACTAAAGTGTCACCATGCTGGACATTCCCTTGACCTTATTTTCACCAACCTCCACACCACCTCCAACCTAGTCATCCGTCCACTCCCTCTATCTGACCACCACCTCTTAATCTTCAACCTCACCACACCTCTCTCTCACTACCATTCTTTAACCCTGGCCACCATCACCCACAGAAACCTGCAAGCATTTGACCCACAAAAGCTCTCCACTGTGCTGCAACCCCTTCTCAGCCCCATCACCAACCTCAACTGCCCTGACACTGCCACTTCATATTAAAGCTCGACTTTTTCTTCCACCCTTGACACCCTTGCGCCCATAACCACATTCAGATGCTCTCGCTCTCATCCACAACCGTGGCACACCACACAAACACGATACATTAATAGGTGCTCCTACACTGCTGAACGATTATAGAGGAAATCTCGTACTCCAGCAAGTTTATGCTTTGCTCCTACTATTCTGCCCTCAACCTTGCCAATCAGCACTAATTCACATCATTAATATCAACTTTATCCTCCAACCTCAAACGTTTGTTCGCCACTTTCAACTTTCTCCTCCGCCCACCACCACCTTCCGTCCCTTACTTTCTCACGGCTGAAGACTTTGCCAGCCATTGTAAGCACAAAATTGAAAACATTCACAACTAATTATCCTCTCATGGTGACTTACACACTCCATCCTCTCAACTAACTGAGAACACCCAGCACTCCCCCTTCTCCAATCGTACATCCACTATATACTCCTTTGACCTTGTAACAGAGGAAGAAGCCTCTCGTCTTACTACCTATCCTCTGAATCCCATTCCATCTCAGCTTATCCCTCCCCTCTCTACCACACTAATCACATCTCTCACACATCTCTTCAACGTTTCCCTAAATACTAGCACATTTCCATCCTCCCTAAAACATGCAATAATTACACCAATTCTTAAGAAACCCTCATCTGATTCTGACTCATCTAGCTATCCCCCTATTTCTCTACTTTCCCTAGCTTTCAAAGTACTCGAGCAGGTCATCTACATCTGCCTTACCCAATTTATTTCTTATAACAGCCTCCTTGACACCTTCCAATCCAGCTTACAGCCCCAACACTCCACTGAGACAGCTCTCACAAAAGTATTTTTCAGTCAAAGGGTCACTTTTCTATTCTACTTCTTCTAGATCTCCGTGCTGCCTTGATACAGCTAACCACCCTCTTCTAATCCAAATCCTTTATTCCCTCTTCATCCGAGACACAGCTCTCACATGGTACAAATCATACCTCCTGGATTTTGGTGTACCCCAAGGTTAAGTCCTAGCCCCCCTCCTCTTCTCCATCTCTACATCCTCACTTAGAACCCTAATCAAATCTTTCAGATTTGAGTATCATCTGTATGCAGATGACCCCGCCCTCTCTTTAATTCCTCACATATAGGCAGTAACAAAATCCTGCCTGCTTCATGTCAAAAACATCTCTAAAATACATCATTACCTCACACAAGTCAAAGATAAGATTCTAATACATTCTCTCATCATATCTCATCATGTCTACTGCAACTCTCTCCCTGTTGTCCCATATTGAATGCCTCCGCTAGACTCATCTACCGCACTCAATGCTCATTGTTTGCAGCTCCTCTCAGTCAATAACTCCACTGGCATTCTGTTCCCTCCAGAATACAATTTAAAATCATGACCCTAACTTACAAAGCACCCCCTTATATCTCTGCTCTCATCTCCAAATACTCCCCCTCATGCTTCTTTCCACCTTTCCTATTACCTCCTCTTATTCCTGTGTTCAGGACTTTTCTTGTGCTGCCCCTATTCTCTGGAACTCCTTGCCTTTCTCCACCAGACTATCTCCCTGCCTCAAAACCTTCAAATCCTCACTAAAAACGCCTACCACCTTCCATCTTAACTTACACAACTTATCTTTCACTCTCCTGTACCTCACCCAAACCCTTAAGATTCTAAGTTTGCGAGTTTTCAATCATGCATGTTGCTTTGGAGAAAGCACTTGAGACACTGGATTCTAAGGTCAAAGAGAGGGCCCTCCGTGCTTTGCAACGTGTTAATACTGCTGTTTTTTTCCCCCTTGATTGTAACCCATGTATAGCGCTACAGTATATGTTGGTGCTTTACAAGTAAATGATAATAATAATAAACTAAATGATAGAAGAAAAAAATATTACACATTTGCCTATTCTTAAAATGACAAAGATTGATTAATATATATGTATACAAAAATAATATTTTGTTGCTTTATGATGACAGATACATTTCACATCATGTGGATTAACTGCAAACAGAGGACATAGGTGACTATTAAATAAGACTAGCGACTTGCCAGTCAAAAAATGACGGCAATAAGATTGTAAGGCAGGTAATTTTGTTGGTGTTCCAAGATCCTTCGGCGCTCATCGCGTGGCTCGCAATGAACGCCTTCGGCGCTCATTGTGAGGCTCTTTGTTGTTTGTCTGCTATAAGCAGCGTTGTGTTTTTTTTTTGTATGCCAATGAATAATTAATAAAATAAGAAATGAATATACTTTACCTATTGTGAAGTAATATATGCAGGAAGCATTGTGTTGAAGAGCTGGCAATCAGTTTTCATGTTGCTGCAGCATCAGTGCTGTGGAGCTGCTGTGTAAGTATCATGAATGTGTGCAGTGTGTAGTGTAAATAGTGTGGGTGCGCAAGCCAAATCCGTTAGGGTAGCTGTGTACTTCCAGATTGTGTAAGTTAGTGTTCTAAAATGGCGCCTAATGTGTGGTACGCGGCTGTGGCTGATTTTGCTTCCTTGTTTTCGGTTGTCGTCCGACTTTCTCTGAAAATCCGTATGTGTTTGGTGGTGTTTTGCGTGTTTAGGGTCCTTTAGCTTCGTTTTCATTTTGTTCGGCAGCTATTTTTTCTGTCGCTTAGGTGATTTTCGGGTGTCTAAACTCTGTAATTTGGGCTTAAATGGAGGTGTAACTTCCCTTACAGAGGTCCTGGGTGCCCCCCCTTGCTGTGGGTAATCTTTGTATGTGTTTGTTGTGTGTATTTATTGTATATCTATTGTTTTTAGGGTTGCGCGGGTTACATCCTTGTTTTCGGATCTCGTACGTCTTTTTTGGAAAATCCATAGGTGTTTGGTGGTGTTTTGCTTCTTTAGAGTGCGTTTTCGTTTTTTTTGGCTGCCATTTTTTCTCCCACTTAGGGGATTTTCAGGTGTCTTCGAGTTAAATTGAGGTGTAACTTCAGTTTTCGAGGTCCTGGGTGCCTCCCCTTGCTGTAGGTAAGCTTTTTATGTACCGTATTGGTCCGAATATAAGCCAAACTTTTTTCCGATTTTTGAGCTTGCGAGTTAAGGGTGCGGCTTATATTCGCGACCGTCAAAAAATCATTGCCGATTTGCGAACTTTGCTTGTAACGCGTGCGACTTCTATTCGCGAATGCAAAATTACTGCCGATTTGCGCGATTGCGAGTTAAGGGTGCCGATTTTTGTGCTTTAGACTGCGGTATTGAAAAGCGATTTACGGTTTTAGTGATTCTAACATTCTGTAAAGCCTGTAACCTGCAAAAAAAGCCTGTTTCTTGCAATGGCTGATCACTTTGAGAGTCTTTTTCTCTCCAATTCTACGGGTGCGGCTTATATTTGAGTGCTATCTTTTTTCTATTTTTCCCCTTGAACTTTACGGGTGCGGCTTATTTGCTGGTGCGGCTTATATTCGGACCAATACGGTATTTGTTGTGTGTATTTATTGTGTTTTTAATGTTTTCATGTGCGCATGTTTCGCGTGGTAAGATTGTATTTTTGCAAGGTCGTAATGTTTTTTTTCTAAGTCCCGTGTATCGTATTTATTTGTCGTAAGTCCATAAATTTAGCGAGGTCCACTCGTATTTGTTTGTCGTAAGTCCGTAAATTTTGCGAGGTCCGCAGTTGCTGGCATGGAGCGCCAAAGGCGCTCCTTGCCAGCAACTGCGGACCTCGCTTCGCGAGCCTGCAGCGTTAGCAACAACCCGCCTGCTCACAACTATATATGTGACTAGCGACTTGCCCGTCAAAAAATGACGGCAATGTTATGTATATGTTTGTCAAGTTGTTTAGTTATTAACATATATTTTTGACACTTGTAAGTATTTTAATATGAACGTGTATTTTTGTAAAATGTTGATGTAATGGTTTTTTAAAATGTAATTAGTATCTGAAGAATTGTTAACTTGAATATACATTGAATGAATAGGAAAGCCAAAAGTAAAAAGCCTTTTTTAAACGTTGCAAATTTTAACATGAAGTTTAAAATATATGTAAGCAATAACCATCAAAGTATATATTTTTAAACTTGAACTTTATTTTTTATGTAAGTTTAGAAGTTGACAAAACATTGGTATAATTTTGAACATTATAAACAGGAACATAGTGAATACATTTTGTAAAGTAATTTTTTATTAAAAGTATTAACATTTGAATGTAAAAACAATTGACATTTAAATTAATCAGTATTAAAATTCAATTTCTATCACAATAATTGTTAACTTGAATATACATTGAATGTAGAGGAAGGCATACAGTCAAACTCTTCTTAAAACGTACGTAATTAAACTAATTTATTACTGAGCACATAAATTGGCGATAAACATTAATGTAGGTAGTAATCTTAAGATAACAGACAATATTTACATTGTGACTTAAAAGGTGCTTGACCTCTTAACATCCACTTTGTAATATGTTGAATGAAATAACTTCAAAATATATTTTTTAAACTTGTAACATTAGAAACATTAACATAGTGACTTAACATTTTAACATAATTTTTACTAACAATGCAAGGCAAGTATTTTGTGAGGCGAATCATTCATAAACATGACTTCCATTAATTATGACTGAATTAAACAACCAATTGTTATGTATTTTGCAATGCTTTTAAAAAATCTTGGCACCTTTAATTAGTATCCTTCAAAGTTATAGTACTTCATAGTAGACAATGTTTTTAGTAAAAATACGTCCATCTTCTAATAAATCACCTTGACTTTCATTGTTTTCAATGTAAACTTTAATTGCCTGTGGATTTTTGCACCTTGACAACGCAACGTACAATTGACCATGTGCAAAAACTGGTTCTTCCAAGAAAATACCCACAGATTTGAAAGTTTGACCTTGTGATTTATTAATGGTCATGGCAAATGCCATAATAATGGGAAATTGTCTTCTTTGAAGTATAAAAGGGAGACTACTTTCACTTGGTGCTAAATCTATTCTTGGTATGAAAACTCTCTCTCCTCTATGGGTCCCAGTTAAAATTTCAGCATCTATAAAATGGTCCTTTAATTGTTGAACAATTAATCTTGTGCCATTGCATAGGCCTTTTTTGGGATTCATATTTCGCAGTAACATGATAATTGCACCTTTCTTTAGCTGCAAAATATGTGGTGGCATTCCAGAAGGAGTTAAAGAGTTTATGAATTCAGTGGAAAAGTTAGCCTGACTTTCATTGTCATCAGCAAGTACAGAATCAGCACTGTGATAATTTCTTTGTGGTGCATAAATTTTTTTTAAGATTTTATTATTGAGGATTAATGCATCTTTATTTTTACACGTCAGTATGACTTGGTTGGCAAGCTCGGAATATTCTTCGTTATTTATGCTCCCTTCAAATATAGCCGATATAATATCTTGTTGACAAATCATATGAGGTGGGATCTCTACAGTGTCGTCAGGTAAATTTAGTATTTTTTCTGTTCTGCCTTCTCCAATTTTAATAAGCCAATCATTGAAATCAGTTTGGCCTTCTGATCTCATATTTTGTTGCAGTTGAAGATGGGTAAAATGTTTCCATACTGTACTTGACTTTATACATGTTTCGATAATGTCAGTTCGATTTCCATGTACAACAACAGGTAATGTTTGTCTAAAATCGCCACCCAACAACATTACCTTTCCACCAAATGGAAAAATATTATCCATGACTTCACGAAGCAAACGGTCAATACATTGGAGGGCATAGCATGACATCATTGTGGCCTCATCTATTATAATTAATTTACATTTCTTCAATTTCTTTGCTTGTAAGGATGTCATGCGAATATCTGACACAGAATTTTCTAAAATAGGCACTGGCAGTTTAAATCCACTATGAACAGTTCTTCCACCTTCTAATAAAAGTGCAGCAATTCCAGTAGTGGCAAACGCCATTGCTATTTTTCCTTGTGCTCGTACTGAACTCATTAATAAATTGTACAAATATGTTTTTCCTGATCCGCCAGGTCCATCAAGATAGAAATAACGCTCTGTCACCATGTCATCATCTATAGCATTTTTAATGGCATGAAATGCTTGCAATTGTAGTGTATTTAAAGTTGCAAGTCTTTCTTCTGTTCTTTCTGCTTGTAGTTGAATGTCATAGTCTTCAAAGTTAATGTCATCTATAAGACCTGGATCAGGCAAATTAAAACTTGCACAACTTAATCCATGAGTTAAAAAGACTTCTTGGATTTCCATTAACGCTTTTAAGTGTGCAATGGGTTCATTGTATCGTCGCATAAAGTCTTCAGCCATATTACTTTTAAAAGTCTCCCACAAAGCTAATGCATTTGGAGCATTTGAGAAGATACAAATAAAAGCAAATTGTTCTCTCATCTGTCGTGGCATTTGACATTGTGCTGCTTCTTCTAAGCATCTTTCCCACTCTGTATCATCAGCGAGTAAGTTTCTATGTCTTGCAGCTAAATGGAAGGATTCATATACAATGTCATTAACAGTTCTTAAGTGTTCAAAACTTTGTGCTCCAGGAACATTTAAAAGTAATATCCGTAAGCAAAAACGTTCAACATCTCTTGGACTGACTGTGTAAATTCTTGGAATAATTTTATTGCCTCTGGTTTTTCTTGGTCTCCATAATCCATTCACAAAAACATAGTGATATGGAATTTCAATATATAAGTATTGTGTTGCTTCAGCATCAGTGGAATTTAATGCAAACCATGCAGTTAGTGTAGTGTGACGATCTTCACTTTGGGCCAATGCATTCATTTCATTTCCAGCATGGAAATAGACTAAATGTCGTTGTGGCAAATGTACTGCTAACCTATATACTGCATGTGATCTATCATGCATTTCAAATTTTAAAAGCCGCCACATAGCTTCTGGCGCACTGACATAGCGAGCATCTACATGAGATGCAAGTTCATCATGTACTAACTCACTACTTTCAGGGTTGTCTGCACTTTTGACGACTACAGTAGCTGCATCGTAACCTTTGTAAATATATTTGTAGACATATTTAATGGATTTGATGGAAGTGCAGGCTTCTACGTTGATGTGGGCGTTGTACTTCATGAGTAAATGTGGATTGTAGGGTACTACATATCTATTGTCCACTTTTTTCCCACGAATAATGGCACTATCTCCTTCTCTTCTTTTATAAAGTGGATATCCATCACAATTGGCATAGGTTTTGTCTCTATAATCTTTGGGAAATTCTTTGGAACATTTATTATTTTCCATACATGGTGATTGTGGATTAAGGTCACCACAGGGTCCATGAATCATGCGATGAGTAACAATCTCATATAGTCTACCATATAGTTCTGGATCTGGTAGTTCAGCAACAATGACTGCATCCACTTTGTCTGAAGTATCTAATTTATCTTTTTCTTGAAGTATTATTAGAAGATGTGCATGTGGAAGGCCTCTTTTTTGAAATTCAATGGTATATACATAAGCAAGACATTTGCCAAATAACTGATTTATAGTGAAGTCACGTATTAATTCATTTAATTTAATCTTAAAAACTCTGGCTACTAAATCTGGTCGATCTGAAGCAGTTTGTCCAAGAAGTAGATTTAGTGTAATTTCTGGCCATTGTGGATTACATGTAAATGTCACAAATAAATCGGGTTTGCCAAATTTTGTCACAATAGCCATAGCATCATTGTATCTTTCTCTCATATTCCGAGGAGATCCTTGAAAGGAAGATGGTAAAATGATGGCTTTGCCAGCTGTCATGTCTCTGCTTGTAGCCACGTCAGCAACATAGTCCATGAGTCCAGAATATTGTTCTACACGGAGTTTATCTTGTTGATATTTGATAAAGTTTAAATTATTTGCCTCAACTTGCAAATATGAATCAATAATCCATTGTTGTGTTAGTTTCCCACCACATAAAATTGGATTAAATACATTGCGAATGGCAATTTGAGCTACTTTAAATTCAAGCATAGAAACATTATTTCGGATTCTGGCTTTAGCATTTGGGTAACTGGGAAGAGTTAATTTTGGTTGCCAACCTGCTTCTCCGTGTGGGAAAAAGATGGGATATGTCATTGGATCTAAATTTGGACTTAAGATACTCATATTAATAAACGGTTGGTCCTCATTTCTAGGATATATTCGTATGTCTCTTTGAAATGGTGGTTCTCCTTCATCATTGTGAAACACCATTGCAACCTCATTTGTTGTTGGCAAGTTATAACGACGTTTATCAGTATGTCTGTCTCTTTTAAGCACCATATTAACCTTCGGCATTGGTAATTGATGTGTTTGTGAATGAAGTAGTTGTTCATTTTCTACTTCTGCCAATTTTTTATAAGCTTTACTGTAGGGATTGTTGTCCATAATGTTATTTAGCTCTATGAAAACAGTGGGTAAGCATTTTTTATTTTCTTCCATCTGCATACGTTGGTCAACAGCTTCCATTGTATCTAGGACATATAGTTGAGCGAATTTTCTTTTATTTCCTTCCTCTGGATGTAAATGGGAAGTGCGATGATAAATTTGTCCTTGGACTTTAAAACAGTAAGGACCATGTCCTGGTACATTAGCAGCTAATGTTGCCCCCATGGATGCAAAGGATATGGCACTATTGTAGGATCTTATGTTTGTCTTAACATTTTTGTAGTTTGGAAAAGTAGGTTCAGTCATAATATTTGGTAAATAAATTGGAAATTCTTTCCTTTCTGGAAGTTTGAACTTGCCTTTTTGACAACAACTAATAAATTGTCCATCTCTGGGTCTCTCCTGTTTAAAATAATAAGCCTCACAAAACTGACATTGAGTAGTCATGTCCCCACAACTATGAACCTCTACTGCTAAAGACTTGAGTAGAGGACAATTTGCAAAGCATATAGGATTTTGCCTTTCATATTCATCAGGTGAAATGTCATATAATGTTTCAACAACAGGTTCTAAATGTTTTGTTTTTTTCGTTGCTTTTCTTGGTATATGTTGTATTGTTTGAGGTAAAATGTCATCTAATGTTTCATGAAACGGTTCTAAATGCTTTGTTTTCTTTGTTGCTTTTTTTGGTATCTCTTGTCTTTTTTCTGGCAAAATGTCATCTGATGTTTGAGCAACAGGTTGTAAATGCTTTATTTTCTTTGTAGTTTTTTTTGACATATCTTTAATTTCTGCAAGTGACAGTCTTTTGCTTGCAATTCTTTTGCGTTCTTTTTCTCGTCGAATTTCCTTCTTCTCCGGTGTCTGCTGGCTGTCTGCTCTCTGTCGTCGTTCTCTAGCTTGGCGTCTTTTCTTTTCTTGTTTACTCTCATTATCAGCCATGTTAATCTGTAAAAATAAAATAATGTACCATTAGTTTATTTTGAGATGTTAAGTTGTTTTTCATGACATATAGTTATCAATAGTGTGTTAACATTTTATAGTTAATCAATTTCAATGCGTTCAATTGAATAAAAGTCTAAATAAGGGCATGAGATAATTATTTAAAGACATTTTTATTTATTAAACATGTATCCAAAAGCAAGTGTTTCAGTAACTAAAAAGGTATTTTAAAAAAGATGTTATGTCCTTATTTACAGCACTATTCAATTTGTCAAATGGCAATTAAATTAGGGTTTAGGACTGGAATGTTACAATGACAAATTGTATAGATTCTGTGTTTTTAGACTTTTTTGGACTATGCCAATTTATTTTTTAAGTTTACATTGAAGTTTGTATTTATTGTTAAAGATTATTGGCCCTAAAAGACAAATAAGAGATAGATGATAGATATTACTTTTTATACTGTACCTTGGTTGAAGTTTGATTTCAAGCAAAATTCTTTGTTGGTCCTGTGTTGAAAGCCTTCGTCCGATGGTCTGGTCCTGTGTTGAAAGTCCTCGTCCGATGGTGTAGTCCTCTGTTGAAAGTCCTCGTCCTCTGGTGTGGTCCTCAGTTCCAACTCCTGTTCCGATGTTCTTGACGCAGTATCTGTTATAAAATAAAAATGAAAATGTTATGTTATTTGAATGTCTTTGTATGAATGAAAAAATGGCATTATTTCTGTGTTTTTCTACAATCCTTTTTGGTGCGCCACAATTTTGGTATGCTTCTGTAGGCTATTTTCTAAGGCTTATAGGTGGTTAAACATTAAAGAAGAATATTAATTAATTTTTCTCTTTTTTTACTTGTTATACTGTACCTTGGTTGAAGTTTGATTTGAAGCAGAATCTTTGTTGGTCCTGTGTTGAAAGCCTTCGTCTGATGGTCTGGTCCTGTGTTGAAAGTCCTCGTCCAATCGTCTGGTCCTCTGTTGAAAGTCCTCGTCCGATGGTGTAGTCCTCTGTTGAAAGTCCTCGTCCAATGGTCTGGTCCTCTGTTGAAAGTCCTCGTCCGCTGGTGTGGTCCTCAGTTGAAACTCCTGGTCCGATGTTCTTGACGCAGTATCTGATATAAAATAAAAATGAAAATGTAATATTATTTTAATGTATTTGTATGAAGTAAAAAATGACATTATTTCTTTGTTTTTCGACAATCCCGTTTGGTGTCCACCACTTTTGGTATGCTTATTTAGGCCTTTTTCTAAGGCTTATAGATTGTTAAACATAAAATAAGTATCTAAATGTACTTTGGTATGTGTTTGTGTGAGTTTTCATACAATCCTGTTTGGTGCGCACCACTGTTGGTATGCTTATTTAGGCTTCTTTCTAAGGCTTATAGGTTGTTAAACATAAAATAAGAATGTAAAAGTAGTTTGCTATGTGTTTGTGTGAGTTTTCATACAATCCTGTTTGGTGCGCACCACTGTTGGTATGCTTATTTAGGCTTCTTTGTAAGGCTTATAGGTTGTTAAACATTAAATAAGAATCTAAATGTAGTTTGCTATGTGTTTGTGTGAGTTTTCATACAATCCTGTTTGGTGCGCACCACTGTTGGTATACTTATTTAGGCTTCTTTCTAAGGCTTATAGGTTGTTAAACATAAAATAAGAATGTAAATGTAGTTTGCTATGTGTTTGTGTGAGTTTTCATACAATCCTGTTTGGTGGGCACCAATGTTGGTATGCTTATTTAGGCTTCTTTCTAAGGCTTATAGGTTGTTAAACATTAAATAAGAATCTAAATGTAGTTTGCTATGTGTTTGTGTGAGTTTTCATACAATCCTATTTGTTGGGCACCAATGTTGGTATGCTTATTTAGGCTTCTTTCTAAGGCTTATAGGTTGTTAAACATTAAATAAGAATCTAAATGTAGTTTGCTATGTGTTTGTGTGAGTTTTCATACAATCCTGTTTGATGCGCACCACTGTTGGTATGCTTATTAATGTAGTTTTGTAATGCTAATAGGTTGTTAAACATAAAATAAGAATGTAAATGTAGTTTGTTATGTGTTTGTGTGAGTTTTCATACAATCCTGTTTGGTGGGCACCAATGTTGGTATGCTTATTTAGGCTTCTTTCTAAGGCTTATAGGTTGTTAAACATTAAAATAAGAATGTAAATGTAAATCCTGTTTGATGGGCACCACTTTTGTTATACTTATGTAGTGTTTTTTCTAATGGTTATACATTGTTAAACAATCACATTTGAATGAGGCCCTCGGCCATTAAACATATTTAGGTCCTGAATCAATTGCGTTTTGACCAATTGAATAGGGCTCTATATAAGCACATAAAATATTTTTTGACAGAAGTTTTTAGTTAGTGAAGACCTATTATGTGCTTATATAAAGCCCTATTCAATTAGCCAACTCACAATTGAATAAGGCTCATGGTTCGGTTCTTTTTTATACTTAAATACTTTACCTTGATTGAAGTGTGGAATGACAGAGGGTCCCCTCCTGCCAATCTTAATCCGCCGGTCTTCTTGTAGTGTCTGTTTGAAAAATAAAGTGAAATAGTGAATTATAGAATTTTTTATTTGTATTTAACAAACCATGGCCTTTTCAGCATTTAAAGTATTTTTGTATCTTACCTCTTGTTCTTTGTTGGTGTTCTTTAAAAGGGATTGTGCTTCACAGTGTATGGTGCAAATTGTTGAAAGACGCTGTTGATGCAGAGTCTGTTTGAATATTTAAAAAAGTAGAAAGATTGAGTTTTAGGTGATCTATTGAATTGCAGTAAATTAATTTCATTGAATTATACTTCTGTAATTAATTTGAATTAACATTATTTTTTGGTGGGTGCTACACACATATGTCACATACATGAAGCACATTTCCATAGTTGAAAGTAATTTTTTTGTGTGCGTGTGACATATCAGTATACATGAATCATATTTTAATTGTTAAATTAACCTTATTTTTATTTTTGGCCAACATACATAAATGTGTGTGTGACATGTGACTATAGATGATACACATATATGTGCGTGTCACATATCAGTATACATGACTCATATTTTAATAGTATTTTAATAGTCCCAACTTATTTTTTTGTAATGTAATTTAAATGTAGTTGTTTAATTAGTTTGTTGCAGGGGCAATACACATAAATGTGCATGTGACATGTCACTATACATTATACGCATAAATGTGCGTGTCACTTGTCAGTATACATTATACGCCTAAATGTGCGTGTGACATGTCACTATACATTATACACATAAATGTGCGTGTCACATGTTAGTATACATTATACGCATATATGTGCGTGTCACATGTCAGTATACATTATACGCATATATGTGCGTGTCACTTGTCAGTATACATTATACGCATAAATGTGCGTGTCACTTGTCAGTATACATTATACGCATAAATGTGCGTGTCACATGTCACTATACATTATACACATAAATGTGCGTGTCACTTGTCAGTATACATAAACCTCTTTGTCTTCTTTAATTTTTTTTATTTGATGTCCTGTCTTGAAAATAAGTAATATATTATAGCTTACCTCTCAGTTGTAATTTGCACAATGTAAAGTAGTAAATTAGGAAAGAATTATCTTCTCAAGTTTTAGCAGCAGTTATCTCCGAAGTCACTCTGTTCATCACCTGAGGAGAAATGTATTTTTCTCTGTCAAATAGACAGTATTTATAAACTTGTAGAACATTCTGGAAAGTTAGACCGTTAGAACGTAATACGCATGCGCTATTTGCGTTCCAGCTTACAATTTGCGTTCCATCCGCCATTTTGTGCGTAGTAGTGGTTAAAATGGTGTTTAATATGAGTGTGATCCGTTCCGCATAGTATGTGTTTCATTATTGCGAGTAAGTGTAGTGTAGTTACGTCTGGAGCCTCGTTTTCGTTTTGTTCGGCGGCCATTTTTTCTCTCGCTTAGCCGATTTTCGGTCGTTTAAACTGTTTGTTTTCACTTAAATGGACGTGTAAATGAACTTTTGGAGGTGCCGGATGCCCCCCCGTGCTGTAAGTAAGCTTTTTATGTGTTTGTTGTGTTTATTTCTTGTGTTTGTGATGTTTTGATGCGCGGCGGTTGGAATGGGTCTTTCGCGGCCGTATTTTTTTCCGATGCGGCCGTATTTTGTTGCGAGTAAGTGTAGTGTAGTTACGTCTGGAGCCTCGTTTTCGTTTTGTTCGGCGGCCATTTTTTCTCTCGCATAGGCGATTTTCGGTCGTTTAAACTCTTTGTTTTCACTTAAATGGACGTGTAAATGAACTTTTGGAGGTGCCGGATGCCCCCCCCGTGCTGTAAGTAAGCTTTTTATGTGTTTGTTGTGTTTATTTCTTGTGTTTGTGATGTTTTGATGCGCGGCGGTTGGAATGGGTCTTTCGCGGCCGTATTTTTTTCCGATGCGGCCGTATTTTGTTGCGATATACGCAGTTAGCTTTTACGTGTACGACGCAGTGTATTTGTTTCTAAGTCGTGCGTATGTGTGTTAAGAGCGTGTGAGGGGCCTTTTTTACTGTTTTTTTGTTAAGTCTTGCGTCTGTGTGTCTGGGTGTAAGCGGGTGTGAGGCGACTTTGAGTTTTTTTTTGTTATGAAGTTGTGTGTGTGTGTATGTGTGTGTTAACACAGCCGATGTTGGGATGCTCCCACCACCGCAAATGCGGACCCTCGCTTCGCGAGGATCCGCATTTGCGGGGACGTTGTTTGGTTTTTGTTGGCTGGGCGGTTGGGTTTATTCTGTTAAAAAGTCGTGTGTGTGTATGTGTGTGTTAACACAGCCGACGTTGAGCCTCCACAACCGCAAATGCGGGCCCTCGCTTCGCGAGGACCCGCATTTGCGGCGAACTGCGTCCCTCGCTTCGCGAGGGACGCAGTTTCTTGCGGGCTCGCTACGCGAGCCCGCAAGCGTGAGCAACGACTTGGGTTTTTGTTGGCTGGGCGGTTGGGTTTATTCTGTTAAAAAAGTCGTGTGTGTGTATGTGTGTGTTAACACAGCCGACGTTGAGCCTCGACAACCGCAAATGCGGGCCCTCGCTTCGCGAGGACCCGCATTTGCGGCGAACTGCGTCCCTCGCTTTGCGAGGGACGCAGTTCTTGCGGGCTCGCTACGCGAGCCCGCAAGCGTGAGCAACGACTCGTACGCTCACAACTATATATGTGATCATAAAAACAAAATTATAACGGTTATAATTATATATTACCAGCGACTTGCCCATCAAAAATGACAGGGCAATACAATTTGAAGCCATGGTAATGGTGTTTGCTACACAATCTAAAGGTTTTGCTACTCTGAGGACCTTTGGCGCTCATTGCGAGCCTCGGGCTGAGCGCCTTTGCCACTCATTGCGAGCCTCTCCTCTCATGTATTTTTGCTCCTCAGAGCACCTTCTGCAAGATATATATAACTGCAGTGTAAAATTTTTTACTTTTTTAGTGCAGTGAAAAGTATAAATTTTTCTTGTCCATTACTAATTAATACTTATTAAATTAATGTACGTTAATAATTAATTGTGAATGAACAAATGTATTAGAAACATTAATGTATTCATTAAATTAATTACTTAATATATTAATACTAGCGACTTGCCCGTCAAAAAATGACGGTCAATAAAAATTAAATGTTGTGAAATTTGTTTGCAACACAAAAGGAGTCACCTACATTTGTTCCCTTTTTTTTTTTTTCTAAAACTAAAAACACATTATTTATTTTAACTTTTTATTTTTTTAACTTTCAACTTATATTTCACAAACATGAAACTTTGTAACATGAAACTTGAATATGAAACATTCGTTCAACATTTTGTTAACAATACTAACACTTTTCAATCCATATTTATCACTGAGTAACTGCGGACTATATTAACTTAGAGTAAGTAAATTGTTTTAACAATAACATGCTTTTTATCATTTGTAACATATTTGTAAAACTCTTGTTAAACTAAATTAGCATTGAATCCAGAGGAAGGCAAACAATAAAAACCCTCTATTGAAACGTGTCCAATTGTATCAAAGAGGGAAAAAAATTAATTCCTTCCTGACCCTGGCGATCGGATTTCTCCCTGAATCAATACTTTGTCTTTAAATAATACATTTCCAATTATTATTAAAATATTTAAACTTTATACTAACAATACATATTTGACTATACCACATATATATTGACAAAACTTTTTTCAAAATTCCAAAAACACATATTTAACATCTGAAATTTTAACATCAAACAATAACATTTAACTGTTATAAACTTGAAAAAGTCAATTAATTGTTTTGTGGGGCCAATCATGTAACTATCTTTATCATCTGACAGAATAGAATCTGCACTGTAATAATTCTTTTGTGGTGCATTGATGTATTTTTAAATTTCGTTATTTACATTCAAGGCATCGATATTTTTTTATGTTAATATTACTTTGTTTGCAATGTCTGTGTAATCCTCATTATTAAGAGTGTTTAGAAATATGGCTGATATGAGTGATTCATTGCAAACCATTTCTGATGGAATTTCAATGTTATCATTTGGTAAATGCTGTATTTCTGGATGTTTTCCATCTCCGATTTTAATGAGCCAGTCATTGAATTCATTTTGGCCTTCAGATCTCATATTTAATTCTAATTTGAGATGTGTAAATATTTGCCACAGTTTACTGGTCTTGATACATGTTTCAATGATCTCTGTTCTATTTCTGTGTGGCACAACAGGCAATGTTTGCCTAAAATCGCCTCCTAACAGCATCACCTTTCCACCAAAAGGCAACTTATTATCCATTACTTCTTTTAAGAATCTGTCAATACATTGCAGTGCATGACATGACATCATTGTTGCCTCATCTATGATAATTAGTTTAGTTAGTTTCAATTGCTTTGCTTGTATGGAATTGAGTCGAATATCTGACACTGATGTTTCCAAAATGGGAACTGGCAGCTTAAATCCACTATGCACCTTCTTCCACCATCTAACAAAAGTGCAGCATTTCCAGTTGTTGCAAATGGCATAGCTATCTGACCCTGTGATCGAATATAACTCATCAAACAATTGTACAGATACATTTTTCCTGATCCACCTGGTCCGTCTAGATAGAAATACCGGTCTTTGACCATTTCATCATCTGTAGCATTTGTGATGGCATGAAATGCTTCTAACTGTAAAGTATTTAAAGTTGCCAGTTTTTCTTGGGTTTTTTGTTTTTGAAGCTCAGTGTCATAATCATCAAAATTGATGTCATCTATATGTCCTGGATCAGGTAAATTAAAACTTGCACAATTTAATCCATGAGCCAACAATATTTCTTGGATTTCCATCAATGTTTTTAACAGAGCTATTGGTTCTCTGTAACGTTTCAAGAAATCTTCTGACATGTTTAATTTAAATGTTTCCCACAAAGTGAAAGCATCAGGTACATTGCAAAATATACAAATGAATGCAAATTGTTGTCTCATTTGCTTAGGCATTTGACATAGTGCTGCTTCTTCCAGACACCTCTCCCATTCTGTATCATCAGCTATGAAATTTTGATGTCTTGCAGCTAATAGGAATGTATCATAAACTATGTCATTCACTGTACGTAAATGCTCAAAACTCTGTGCACCGGGAACATGTAGCAGAAGTAATCTTAAGCTGAAACGTTCAATATCCCTTGGACTGACGGTATAAATGCGTGGTATGATTTTATGAGTATCTCTTCTTCGTTGTCGCCATAGACCATTTACAAATACATAGTGATATGGTATCTCTATGTATAAAAATTGTCTGGCCTGCGTATCCTGACAGTTTAATTTAAACCATGCAGTAAGCGTAGTATCTCTGTCTTCACTTTGATATAATGCAGATCTTTCATTTCCTTGAGTAAAGCAAAGCATCTGACTTGAAATGTACAGCTAAACGATAGATAGCATGTGACTGATCATGCATCTCAAATTTCAAAAGGCGCCACATTGCTTCAGGAGCACTCACATACCGAGCATCTAAATAATTTGATAGTTCATCATGTAAAATTGGATTTTCGTTTTCATTTCCAACACCTTGTACAACAACAGTAGCTGCATCTTATCCTTTGTATATATATTTATACACATACCTAATTGATTTAATTGAAGTGCAAGCTTCCACATTGATGTGTGCATTGTACTTAATGAGCAAATGTGGATTGTATGGAACGACAAATCTATTATCAACCTTTTGGCCACGGATAATAGCTGTTTGTCCTTGTGTTCTTTTATACAAAGGATATCCATCACAATTTGCATAAGTTTCCAGTTGAAATTGTTTTGGAAATTGTTTAGTAAATTTTTTATTTTCCATACATGGTGAATTCGGATTCATTTCTCCACATGGGCCATGAATCATTCTATGTGTAACAATCTCCCAAAGTTTTTTATATTTTTCTTGGTCTGGCAATTCTGCACAAATTACTGAATCCACTCTCTCTGCAGTGTTCAACTTGTCTTTTTCCTGCAGTATTAAAAGTATGTGAGCATGTGGCAATCCCCTTTTTTGAAATTCAATGGTGTAAACATAAGCCACACATTGTCCAAATAAGTGTGCTTTAGTGATATCATGAATTAATGAATTGAGTTTGATTTTAAATACTCTTGCCACTAAATCTGGTCGGTCAGAAGTACTTTGTCCCAGATTCAAATTTTCCTTGATCTCTGGCCATTGTGGATTACACGTGAATGTAATAAATAAATCTGGTTTTCCAAATTTTTTAACAATAGCCATGGCATCATTATACCTTTCTCGCATATTGCGAGGAGATCCTTGGAAAGAGGATGGCAAAATAATTGCTCTTCCAGCTGGAATGTATCTGTTGGAAGCTAAATCTGCCACATAATCCATTAATCCACAATACTGTTCTACTCGTAATTTATTTTGTTGATATTTAATAAAATTTAGATTATTGGCTTCAACTTGTAAATATGAATCAATAATCCATTGTTGAGTGAGTTTTCCTCCATGTAAAATTGGATTAAAACAATCACGGATAGCAGTTTGTGCCACTTTATATTCCAGCATGGAAATATTAGATCTAATACGAAGTTTAGTATTGGGATAACTTTCCAATTGTAATTTTGGTTCCCATCCTGGTTCCCCATTTGGAAAGAAAATGGGATATGTCATTGGATCTAAATTACAGCTTAATATATTAATGTTGATAAATGGTTGTTCTTCATTGCGTGGATATATTCTAATATCCCGCTGAAAAGGTGGTTCACCATCTTCACAGTAGGTAAATTATATCTTCTTTGATAAGTGTTGCGATCTCTTTTTAACACCATATTGACTCTTAGTGTAGGAAATTGATGTCTTTGAGCATGTTCCTGTTGTTCTTTTTCAAGCTGTGCTAATTGTTTGTATGCTTGACTATATGGGTTTTTTTCCATAATTTTTTCAAGCTGTTCAAAGACTATGCGCAAACACTGTCTATTTTCTGGAAGTGTCATTCTTCCGACGTATCTAAGACATATAACTGTGCAAATTTCCTTTGCTGTCCTTCTTGTGGGTGTAAATGTGAAGTTCGATGGTATATTTGACCTTGAACTCTGAAACAGTAAGGACCATGTCCTGGTACATTTTCTGCTAATGTTGCACCCATTGAAGCAAATGAAATTGCACTGTTATAAGACCTTATGTTTTGTTTGAAATTATTATAATTTGGAAATGTTGGATCACTCATAATGCATTCTAAATAATATGGAAATGGGTGTCTTACTGGAAGTTTCACCTCTCCTTTCTGACAGCAACTAATGAAATTTCCGTCAGTAGGTCTTTCCTTTATAAAATGATAGGCCCCACAAAACTGACAAACCACATTAAGTAACCCACAATAATGAGTATCTACTTCTACTGCAGTAGTAAACACATTATCATGCATTTCTTCAACATAAATATCAGACCCACTTTCTATATGTACATTTTTTTCTTTTGTTTCTACATTTAAGTCATTCTGCAAAATAGAGTAATTGGACAATGGTTCGCAGAGATGTTTTTGTTTACTTTTACGTTTCTTTGAAGCCCCAACACTTGCGGCTCACTTGCGGCTTTCTTACTCGTCTTTCTTTTATTTAAAAGTCTCTGTCGATCTTCTTCTCGCAAGCGTTGTGAAGTTTCCGGGGTCTGAGCATCTCTCCACCTTTGCTTCCTTTCCCTTGCCAATCTTCTTTTGCGTTCAATTTTGTCTTCTCCATTGTCCACCATTTTAATCTGTAATTTTAAATAGAGATGTAATAATTGTTTGTTCTTTGTTTTATATACATTTTTTTCCGATTTGTACTTTTAGATTAAAGTAGATGCTTAAACTAATAAAACATTTTCAATTGTTGCACTTTAGTCGGAAAGAAATGAAACCATTTTTCAAAGTATTTTATTCACATATATGAAATCGGAAATAGCTGCACATATCCATCTTTATATTACTAATCTTTCAATGGCATTCCTTCTTGATTGAATTCACAGCATACCATCCTTTTATTTTTTTGCAAGTGTTAAAAGCTTCTTCTTTTCTTTAAATATTATTATTACTTAGTATCTTTTCAACTTTTTTAAAGTTTTAACTAAATATCATAAATTAATGACTCAATAAGTACTATCCATTTTCAATCAATGTAAATTTTCACAAAAAATATAATACATAGGGCCTCATTCAATTGCGATTTTGCCAATTGAATAGGGCTCTATATAAGAACAGAGCATATTTTTTTTACATACATTTTTAGTTAGTGAAGACCTTGCTTTTGGATAGAAGTTCACTAACTAAAAACTTGTGTAAAAAAATATGCTATGTGCTTATATAGAGCCTTATTCAATTGGCCAAATCGCAATTGAATGAGGCCCATAGGCTTTTCTTTTCGTCACTACAAAATAACATTTTATACCTGTGAAGATGATGTTGATGGTATTCAAAGGCTGCAAACGTCACACTGTCTGTTTATTCCCTTGCAGATCCGAATAAACTGTAAAATGAAATAGATAATATTTTTAAACTTTTGCTTCATCAATATCATTAAATTAACATCAACAGACATATATTTGTCTACATTAAAAACATCATCTTTTTTAATATTTTGCCATAGTAATATAATTAAAATTCTATACCTGTCCAAATGATCTTTATGATGTTCAATTTGTGCAAACGTCACTATCTCTGGTCATTCACGTAGAATTCACTGCAATTATACAAAATAGTAAAATTAATGTATAATATGTTACTTCATCTGTATTAATCAATGAGGCTTAACATACCTATTTTGCATAGATTAAAAACATGAAATAAATATATCAATAAATCAACATGAACACACATATGAAAGCATAGATTATAAACATACACTCAATATTACTGTTAGTCTTTAAATAAGATTCAATGAATGTGTATTAATATTAAATTAATGTCTGACTAAATATAACATCAACACATAAGCATGTTCCCTTTTTTTTTTTTTTAGAGTGGTATACAAAATATATAAGAACTGAATTATTTAAATAATGTACATACATTAATAATTAATTAATCAACGTGTTCCATTTTTATGCACATTCTTAAACGTTAACCTTTTTTAATATTAATGATTAGTAATGAATGTTATTTACAATTCTTACCCACAGGTAATCACGACATATCACAAAATAGTTCTTAAATTAATGTACATTAATAATTAATTAATCAATGTATTCCTAAATAATGAATGTACATTATGAATGTTATTAACAATAGTTTCACACAGGTAATCACAACATATAACAAAATAATTGTTAAATTAATGTACATTAATAATTAATTAATAAATATGTTTTTTTTATTGACATTTTTAATTTTGATATTAATAATTAATTAATTAATTAATGTACATTATGAATGTTATTCACAATTGTTTCACACAGGTAAGCACAATATTACTTTTCTATTAATTACATTTCTTATCTATTATTTATTAAGTAAGTACCAATTTATTAATTACTAATTATAAATAATAAGCACAATATTATTTTTCGATTAATACATTTCTTATCTATTATTTTTTAAGTAAATACCAATTTATTAATTAATAATTATAAATAATAAGCACAATATTAATTTTCTATTAATTACATTTCTTATCTATTATTTATTAATTAAGTACCAATTTATTAATTAATAATTATAAATAATATATTTACCTTTTTTAATGTAATAATGCTGAAGCAGTATACTGAAGAGCTAACAATCTCTTGCGATTTGCCGGCATCAAAAAACATCCAGTCAGACTGTCATCACCTGAGGAGAAAGTGTCAGTCATGTGTGAAATGTGCCCTATATATAGGGTTTGTGCGCAAGACAAATTCATAGTTTTAGGCGGGAAATCCGCAGTTGCGCGAGCCAAATGCGTTGTTTTCGGCGGGAAATTCTATGTGGCGCGAGCCAAAGGCGGGAAATCTGTGTTAATGCGTAAATCGGTAATATCGTTTCGTAAAATGTACTCGCTACTGTCTTTTTACTAATTGCGCGGTTAATCCGCATCCTTTATCTCGTTGTTTTTCAAACATATACGTCTGTGGCTGTGTTTTACGCAGTTCGTAGTAGTATAGCCTCGTTTTCATTTTTTTCGGCACCATTTTTTTCTCGCTTAGCCGATTTCCGATCTTTGTAACTCGAATCTAAATTGCAGTTCCAACTCACTTCCAGACGTCCTGCCTGGTTCCCCATGCTGTAAGTGACCTTTGTTTTATTTTTTTGTGTGTATTGAGTTTTTTTTTTACTGTTTTTGTTCCGCCGCTTATCTCGTAATTTTTTTCACCTCAGATTTTTTTTCTAAGTGCTACGGTTTAACGGCTCGCCTCGCTACGTGAGGCTCGCCTGCAATGAGCGCCTGCGGCGCTCATTGCCAAAGTCCTACAGTGTAACGCGCTCATTGCCAAAGTGGTGCGATGTAACGGCTCGCCTCGCTACGGGAGGCTCGCCAAGCGATGGCAAAGTGGTACGGTGTAACGGCTCGCCTCGCGCCTGCGGCGCTCATCGCTAAGTCGTACGCACTACGCAACGCAGCGTGACGACGATTCGTAGTTAGACAATTATAATATGTGATAATTTACCTATTTGTAATTAATATATCCAGCAATCCTGAATATCCTGAAGAGCTAACAATCGCTTTTGATTTTCCTGCAGCATACAATGTATAGTTAGACTGTTGCTGCCCTGATGAGAAAGTGTCAGCAATGTGCCAATTGTGCAGTATAAATAGGCTGCGTGCGCAAGGCCAAATCATTGGTTTAGTCGTGTAAAGCGCCATTTTAGATTCGTAATGTAATTAGTTGCAAGTTAGTGTTGTAAAATGGCGGCTATAGTCTATGTGTTACGTGGCTCACGAGCAGTTTCCGTCCTTTTTTAATAGTGTATTTTGTACCTCGTACATTCCTGTGTAAGTGGTACACATCATTTTTTTCGGCCGCCATTTATTACTCGCTTTTTGTATTTTTTGTTTTATTTTTTATGTTTTTAGTGTTTTTCCATTTGCGTGGTTCAGCTGTTAACTTCGTATTTTTCCAACCTCATTTTTTTTTTTTAAGTTCCGCTCCTCGCAATTTTTTTTTCTAAGTCCCGCGTTTCTCAACTGCTTGCAGCCTAAGGCAATCCTGCTTTTCCTAACTGCTTGGAGGCTAAGTCCCGTGTTTTTCAATGCCTCAACGGCTCGCCACGCTGCGCATGGCTTGCAGGAGCGCCTACGCCGATAATTTCTGCTTGTCCCTCGTGTTTTAATGCCACAACTGCTCGCCTCGCTTGTTTCAATGCCTCAACTGCTCACCTCGCTACGTGAGTCTCGCAACCAATGAACGCCTTTGGCTAAGTGCTCTGAGCTCGGAAGACTTCTGTGCTACGCGAGGCTTGCAAGCATGACGACGATTCGTAGTTTGACAACTATTATATGTGATAATCCTGATTCAAACTTTTGTGCCAAAAGACTTTCCTTTGTTTCAGTATATTATTTCTAAAATTCCCACGTCTTGGTTAATGCATTCCGATACCTGAAACCTCAAACAATTAGAATTATGACCTACTGTCTTGAAATGGTTAGACAGTGGATTATCTAGACCTCTGCATATAGTTGATTTGTGCTGTGTAATCATAACTTTCACCTTCTATGTGGTTTCTCCAATATAAATTAAACGGCAAGGGCATTTTAAAAGATAAACCCCAAATTTAGTTTGACAAGTATAATAGCCCTTGATCATATATTTATAACCTGTATATGGGTGTATTTCTGAGGCTTCTTAGATTACACTATAACAGTGTGAGCACCCAGTACATAAGAGCATTTATAACCCAAGTCATGGAGGTGATAGAAAAAAGACACTAAGGGGAGTCTTTTGGATTAATAAATAAAATAATTTGTGTCCCAAAGGTTTAAACAATAATTATAATTTGTATCTCTCTTTATGATCCTTTATGATATTCACCCTCACCTATGCCCTCTGTGTTTACTTTACATTTAATCCATTTAATGTTAATTGTATCTCTTATCAGGCAAGAAAAAAACTTCCTTTTGTATGTATGTATATATATATATATATATATATATAAAAAATCTATTTTTGCCATTTTATAAATAGGCAAATGTATTATAGTTTTTCTTCTCGTAACTAATATGATTACACAGTTTATAGAACACTTTATCATTCACCATGTGATGTTATGATTCACTAAATTTGTAATTTGTCTTTTAAACTGAATTTTATATTAGTGTTGTAATGTTGTATATTAGAGTTGTTTATATATTGTCTGGGTGATTAATCCCTATACATGATCACTAATTGTTTTTTTTTACTATTGGTTAATTGTATTTATGGTTTTGAGGAAGGATTTGTGGGCCTGAAACAATGCCAGTCTTATATGTTTATGTGCACTTAAATAAAATATATAAGATTAAAAAGAGTATGTTTACTGGCATATAAAAGGTGATTTTTACACATATATTTTCTGTCTTGTGCCCGGAAACATTGCCAGTCTTATTTCTATGTGAAGTAAAAAAAAACAAATACGATTAAAAAGAGTGCACAGCCATTTATTGTTTTGCATTAGATGAGTCAATATCCAGGCTATACCTTGATTTGTGTGGAAAGATGGAAGTCTTTAAATGACTCATCCATTTATGTATCTCCCTTCCACTATTAATTAACCACTTCCAGTTACTAGGTGCCTGACTTAGTGGTTGGAGTTACACTAATTAAATGATCCTATTACACAGTACAAATTTGTTTTCTGTCCAATGGTGGGGTAATATCTGCCAGACCTAGGGCTCTTTTCATTCAGATCGATGCCATTCCTTACACCACTGCTATATATATTACTTTGTCCTTGTTTTATGTTTTTCGAACATTTTATTGCTATTCCGTCTTGGAAATGATTATTTCTCTCACTCATAATAGATTTAATGTCTTTTCTATGTCATTTACGTTCAATCAGATCTCACTTATCTAGCACTTTCAATTCATTCTAGCTTTCAAGTTTTCAATTTTCTTTTCTTTTCATCTTGTCACATCCATGTCATTCCTCACTTAAGATATCTTATTAAGTAATTTCATTACAAATGTTAACCACGTAATTAGCACACACTCTTTACAGAACATTTTCCACATTACTATCCTATTTCAACAGGTTACAGTTCTTATATAATTTTCAGACTCTCAGAATGTCAATTTACATGTTTATTCATAGCAATCCCATCTTCAACATTTCCACTTCCCGTTCCCTCTCTCTACCAAACTCTGACCCCTGATCTCCCTTGCAGTCCACTTACCATCCACGTCTTCCACTGACCTTGACATTTAATAATCATATTCTAATGTTATAATAGTTTTTGCCACCTATTAAGATTAGTTATTTGAAAGACCATATAGAAAATGGAACTACAGGGTCATTTAATATATGTACACTAGGAAATTGCCTGTCAAAAATGACGGGAATAAAATTGTAAGGCTGGCAATGCTGTTTGCCATACAATGTGAGGCTTTTGCTCCTCTAAGCACCATTTGCGTGGCGCGTGCTGACCGCCTTTGGTTTTATTTTTAAAGTCCTGCGTGCCTGGCGTTGTTTGTCTAAGTGTTTCTGTCTTCGGCGTTGTGTATTTTCTAAGTTCTGCTTGCCTGGCCTTGCTTAGCCTTGTTTTCATCCGGTTTCAGAATTTTTACGTTTTTCAGGCCAACCTTATTTTTTGCTGCGCCGGCGATTTTTGATCGTTAAAAAAGACAAAATATGCCTCAAATTAACTTGCAACCTCACTCACAGACTCCCTGGCTCTCCCCCTGTGCTGCGTGTGAGTGTGTAAGTTAATTTAAGGCATATTTGTGTGTTTTTTCAGGCTTTTCCAGTTTGGTGGTTCGGCCGTTAAAGTCGTATTTTTGCGAGCCCCTCGGTCCATCTACGTGCTTCGGGTCCTAAGTCATACAGGCCGTAATATTGCGTCCGTCACAAAGTCCAAGTCCTGCGTGTCTCGGTATGAGCGCCAGTTAAGTCCTGCATGTCCACCGCAGCAATGAGCAACTTCGGCGCTCATTGCAGCCTAAGTCCTGCGTGCCTCATTTGCTCGCCTCGCTTTGCAAGGCTCGCAGAGCAATGAACGCCCTCGGCGTGCCTCAACAGTCCCGCGTGCTTCAACAGTACGACAACTATATATGTGATGATTCTTTGGTACACATTATTGAACACAAAACATACATTTTGAAATTCATTTTGCACAAAGTGAACTTTTGATAATCTAGCGCACCAATAAAGTTCGATTTTTCTTTTTTTATTGCTAATCAGTTACTAAATAAACAGATGATACTTAATTGTATGAGCACTACAGTGGTCCTTCAAATAAAAAGTGCACTGTGTTTACTAAAAGTAGACATTTAGCATTCATGTAGAAAACGTAAGCTGATACCAAAATAATCTTGTCCAATTCATTGCTCTAGCTGTCAAAAACCATATTGCCAAAAAATGGAAATCTCCCACACTCAACCTGAGGGAAGTAAACTTTAATGTCAATCACATATAATAGTTGTCAAACTGCGAGTCATAGTCATGCTCTGCGAGCTCACAAAGCGAGCTCGCAGAACTGTGTCCGTCGCGAAGTGAGGGACGCAGTTCTTCGCGAGGGCCGCATTTGCAGAGGCTCCCATGTCAGCCACAAGGCTCATTGCAGGCCACAAATGCGGACCCTCGCAAAGCGAGTGTCCGTATTTGCGGAGGTGTAGGCTTTATGGCGCCTCAAACTCGGTAAAAAACAACCCACAAAAGCAGGACTTTGACAAAAAAAAAAGAGCCGCAGCGTTTAAAAAAAAAATATGAGACTTGGGACTTTAAAAAAAAAAAACCTGCGATGAGGAAATCGTCACTTACAATAACACAAAAAACACCACAAAATAAAAACAAAACATAAAAAAAAATCACATACAGCACGGGGGGACAGCCAGGACGTCTGGGAGTGAGGTTGCACGCCAATTTAAGTCGCATTTAAGAAGTTTCGGCACTTGAAAATCATCTACGCGACAAAAAAAAATGGCGGCCGAAAAAAATGAAAACAAGGCTAAAGGAGACATACCCGCAAAAACCACCGCCAGGCACTTACGAGTTAGCCAGGAACGTAGAAGATGCTACGAGCCATGTAACACATAGAAAAAAAACGCCATTTTACAACATTAACTTGCAACTAATAGCATTAGGATTCTAAAATGCCGCTTACTCGCCTAAACAAACGGTTTGCCCTCGCGCACTCAGCCTATTTACACTGCACACTTGCAACATTGTTGACACTTTCTCCTCAGATGATCAACAATCCAACTGCACATTTTCAGATGCAGGAAAATAAAAAGAGATTGTTAGCTCTTCAGAATATTGATTGCTGCATATTACATATTCATTTATTAAAATTCATATTACTTTATTAATTCACTGTATTCACATTTTTTTTGGTACACTGTAAAGCAGGACACTTGAAGTACACGAGGGGATGAGCGGCGAAGGTCCACACAGGATAAAAAGCCTTACATTGTGTGGTAAACAGCATTGCCATGCCTTACAGTTTTATTGCCGTCATTTTTGACGGGTAAGCCCATGGTTATATAATGATTAATGAAAAGGAACATATATTCTGCTTGCCAGGCTACACCGTCTCTCCATCCCTTTCGCCTTTGCCATTCCCCTCCCTTTCTACCCCCCTCCCCCTCCTTCCCTCACCAACTTACTTCATTTTTTCTTTAGACTCCTGGCTCTCTCTGTCGGGAGTAGTTTAATGTTACATTTTATAAGTTGAAATTATACCAAATTTATAACAAAAAAAAGAGGAAGATGAGTATTACTTACCTGATTTAGAAATTCTTTATTTATAAATATTTACACCAATAGAAAGCAAACAAACTAATGTACATATGCGTGTATAATTTTACATTCTGATGTATAATGTACGTTGTAAAATCTCCTGAAATGTCTTTAATAAAAAAAGATTGAAAAAATAAATAAAAAAAGATTGAAAAAAAATGACACACATCCGCCCTTGCGGATGTCTCCGACGCTAATGACCTTCCTATGGAGTGTTCCAGAGTAAAATTGGCAATGGCGTCTTCTGATTGGCTGAAAAGGCTGTCTATCAAAATCAGCCAATGAGAAGACCCCATTTGTCTGTTCGCAACGTTCAAAACTCTCCTCCACCCACCACCTCCTCCAATCCCTTCCTCTCTCACAGCTGAAGACTTTGCCAACCATTTTATTCATAAAATCGAAAATATCCGCAATGAACTCTCATCTCACAGTGGCTCACTCACTCTACCGTCTCAACTATCCAACCTAACCCACTCTTCTCCCTCCCCCAATCCAACAGCCACTTTGAACTGCTTTGCCCCAGCTACAGAGGATGAAGTCGCTAGCCTGATATCATCCACTCGCCTCACTACATGTCCCCAGGACCCTATTCCATCTCAGCTCATCACTCCCCTCTCTACCACACTAATCCCAGCTCTCACACACATTTTCAACCTTTCCCTAACTACCGGCAAGTTTCCATCTTGTCTAAAACACGCCACAATTACACCCATCCTCAAAAAGTTCTCATCTGACTCTGACATTGCTTCTAACTACCGCCCTATTTCTCTACTTCCTTTGGCTTCCAAACTGCTCGAGCGGCTCGTCTATACCCGCCTTACCAGCTTTATCTCCTCTAACTCCTTTCTTGACACCTTCCAATCCGGCTTTCGGCCCCAACATTCCACTGAGACAGCTCTCACTAAAGTCACCAATGACCTGCTTACTGCCAAGTCAAAAGGTCACTTTTCTATTCTCCTTCTTCTAGATCTCTCTGCTGCCTTTGACACTGTTGACCATCCACTTCTACTCCATATCCTCTCCTCCCTCGGTATTCGAGACACTGCTCTCTCGTGGTTCTCATCATACCTACAAAATCGATCATTCAGTATCTCCTTCTCTGACACCTCTTCTTCTACCTACTCACTGTCTGTTGGCGTACCACAAGGATCTGTACTAGGCCCGCTCCTCTTCTCCATCTACACTTCCTCACTTGGTACCCTTATAAACTCTTTTGGGCTGCAATATCATCTCTACGCAGATGACACCCAAATCTACCTCTCAGCACCAGATCTATCCCCCTCTCTTCTAACACATGTCTCCAACTGCCTCTCTAGTATATCCTCTTGGATGTCCACCCACCATCTCAAACTCAACATGTCTAAAACTGAACTCCTAATCTTCCCTCCCTCTCCCACAGCTTCAATTCCTCACATCTCTCTTACTGTCAACAATGACATCATCACCCCCTCCTCCCAAGCCCGTTGTCTTGGGGTTCTTTTGGACCCCGCCCTGTCCTTCATCCCTCACATACAATCACTAACTAAATCTTGTCTTCTCCATCTAAAAAACATCTCCAGAATTCGCCACTTTCTTACACAGGACACAACTAAAATCCTTATACACTCTCTCATCATCTCTCGACTGGACTACTGCAACTCGCTTCTTGCTGGCCTCCCCACCACCCGACTATCTCCACTTCAATCCATTATGAATGCCTCTGCTAGACTCGTCTTCCGTACACAACGTTCAGTGTCGGCATCACCTCTCTGTCAATCTCTCCACTGGCTTCCCATAGCCTCCAGAATAAAATTTAAAATCCTGACCCTTACTTTCAAAGCCCTCAACAAGTGCACTCCCCCATACCTTTCTGGTCTCATCTCCAAATACTCCCCCACACGCCCTCTTCGCTCTGCTAATGACCTTCTTCTTTCCACAACTCTTGTCACCTCTTCTCATTCTCGCCTTCAGGACTTTTCTCGTGCTGCCCCTATTCTCTGGAACTCCTTGCCTCGCTCCACCAGACTATCCTCCAACCTCAAATCATTCAAATCCTCTCTAAAAACACATCTCTTTAAAGAAGCGTATCACCTCTCACCCTAACACACTCTCAAATCTCTCTCCCTCCTTTCCCTCACACAATACCTTTAAGATGTAAGTCTGCGAGTTTCAATCCCACAAGGTGTTTTAGGAAAAGCACCATGGACACTGGATTCCAAACTCAAAGACAGGGCCCTCCTTGTTTTACTATGTGTTAACTTGTATGTATCTTTGTCTTGAACTTATCTTATGTACAGCGCTACGGAATATGTTGGCGCGTTATAAATAAACGATAATAATAATAATAATTTGTGAACCAATGAAAAAAGTATACACCCCAAAATACAACGCTGATTGGATAACACACCTTTCAATCTTTATTTGAACCAATCCTAAGGCTTTATTGCCATCAGCCAATCACAATGGAATATACCCCAATGTACTGATTGGTGAAGACATCTGCGCCTTCCCATTGGCTGTAATATTGATTTATTTTAACAGTAGCCAATGAGAATGCGCAAATCCTTCACCAATCAGTACGTGAGGGTGTATTCCATTGTGATTGGCTATTGTCAGTGGGGTGCTTTGGGAAAAAGCACTTTTACAAGATTCGAAGCTCAAAACAGGGCCATCCATGCTTTTGTTAATATTGTATGTTGTATATTTCCTTGTTCTCCTCCCCTGTACAGCGCTACGGAATATGTTGGCGCGGTACAAATAAATGATAATAATAATAATAATAATTGTCAGTGCAACCAATCAGAATGTGCAGAGGCTCCAACCAATCACCCTGTGGGGGTGTATTCCATTGTGATTGGCTGAAGGCATCTGCGCCTTGTGATTGGTTTAAATAAAGATTGATAGGTGCATTATCCAATCAGAGTGGGATTTTAGGGTGTATCCCTTTCTGACTGACTCACACATTGGCGCCTCCTGATTGGGTGAATTTGATAGACAGCGTTTTCAACCAATCAGAAGGCGCCATTGCTTATTTTCTTCCTGCAAATTCTCCTGGAGCCTCATTAGCGTCGGGGATGTCCGGGAGTGCGGATGTAAGTATATATTTACAGGGCATGTCAGAAGAGGATCCGGAGGAGGCCGGAGACATCGCGGGTAGTTAAGTATAATGTAGATTATGTTTATTTTATTTTGATGTATGTGTATTAATGTTGTGTGTTTTTTATTTTCAATCATTTTTATTGGTCACTTCAGACATTGATCAACAGTCTTTCAGTAAGCCATGACTCGTAGGTCAGGTATTAACATTCTACGTTAATTATTATAAACATGTGTATTCTGACATAGCAAACAGCGTGACCTCTCCCCTTTCATTTTCTGTTTTCTAGTAACAAAACAATAAACCTTTTTTCCCTTATAACTTTTCGCATATTGACTCAGTAATCCTTAGCTCGCAGGCAAGGCTTAATGGGGCCTATCACATTTAGTGGGTTGAACCTTAGCCCCCTTATGTCCCTTATAGTGTTTTTTTCTTTTTTTCCATCACCATGTCTGTGTGAGTCTGTTGATTATTAACCTTATGGAACTTCTACATACAACTTCTAAACTTAAAAAAAGGTGAAATCTTAAAACGACAACTCTCTTATGGGGATCCCTGTCTTTATTTATAGTCATATCCGGGTTTGAGCCTGTGCTTCTAAACCTATGGCCCCCCCTTTCCTTCTTTCCCCTATTTTTGTTCCTCTTAGGTACAGAGTATCTTTTCTTGTTCGTATTAACATATCTATCCCCTGTAGCCTTTAGTCATTCTTTCACAATTTAACTAACATAACTCAAAACAATTTGGTCACCTGTATTTTCTCATATAATAAGATAGCTTCATAATTTGTATTTTTTACCTCGTTATTTCTGTACTTCATGGCTCCTCGCTGGTCCCCCCGGCGCCCCTCACGCTTCCACCTCCTCCTTTTTTTTTTGGCCCCTTTTCCACCTTTGATCCCCCTTACTCAGCCCTTATACGCTAACCATGGTTCCCATACGTCTCTGTACTTCTGGACAGAATCTGTTAGGATATGTGTCAAGTGCTCATTAACTGCTTGTTAGTTTATTTTGTTCTTTATTGCCTGAAGTTCCAGTGTGTCCGTTTTCCATTGTTTAGCGAGGTGTGACTTGGTAGCCATGTACATGTATTGGAGTAGCTTATTCTGTGTTGGGGAAAGGCGCGGGTCTGGGATTCCCAGTAGACAAGATTCTATTGTGTCCCCTCCCGGGGCTCTAAGTATGTCAGCTGCAAGATCTGTCATGGCTGTCCAAATCTGTGCTGCCTTAGGGCATTCCCACCACATGCGTATGAAGGAGCCCGGGGTCTTGCATCCTCTTGTACAATTCTTCCCCCCCGATTTGTTCCACTTTGCCATTCTTATAGGGGTTAGGTAAGTTCTGTGGAGAACCTTAATGGCAGTTTCTAGGAGTGTGTGGTTTAGCGAACCTTTATAAATACTTTGCCAGGCCTTTTCCCATTTCTCTGTTTCCCAGTGCTCTCCCATGTCCTTTTCCCAGTCCTCTATGTATTTATCCCTCACCCCTTCTATAGGTGTATTGTATATCTCGTAAATACCCCCTATGATTCCCTTAGTCAGAGGAACTTTCTGGCAAATTCCCGAAAGCCATGTTTTTTTAGGAGAACCTTGTTTTCTTCCTATACTGTTTACCAGATGTCTGATTTTGCAGAAGTTAAAGTGTTGATTGATGGGGATATCGTGGTGATCTCTCAAGTATTCGTAGGTTATTGGGTTATCTGTTCCAAGCCATGCTCCTAGCCTATCCAACCCCTTAGATTTCCACCACCATTTTGCCTCCGCGCTCATCCCTGCTGGGGACTGTGGGTGACTAAGTACCGAGATCATCGGAGAAGGGTGTCTAAATAGGCTTGTGTGTTCTAGGGCCCATTTCCAACCCTGTAGCGTGTTGGCAATTACCGGATGTTTGATCTTTCCCACACTCTCCGGCACCTTGTCTAGCCAGACCAAGGTGTCCCAGGTATAAGGTTTGAACCACTGGTCTTCTATGGTTTTCCATAGCGGTTGGTGAGCCCCCGAGTGAATTATGGGAATAAACGATAATTGCGCAGCTCTATAGTATTTCTTCAGGTCTGGAAATGACAGTCCACCCCTATCTTTGTGTCTGTACATTATCTCCTTTATAATTCTGGGGGGTTTGCCCTTGCATGTAAATTGGGACACCTTCCTCTGAAATCCTTTCAAGTCTACCTGGTTGATGGGGATTGGCAGGGTTCTAAACAAATATAATAGCTTTGGTAGAATCGTTATTTTAAAGGCGTTAATCTGTCCTAGCCATGAAATAGGATAAAGCGGGGGGGGGGGCTAGTTAGACCTGTACAAGGTATCCGTATGTGGCGTGATTTTTAGCCCTAGATAATGGGGGACAGAGGGCACCCCTGTCTCATACCCCTCCCTATTTTGATGGCCTGATTCAGTGTGCCCGGGAGTTTCAGGTAGGCTTCCGGATTTCTATAGTATGTATCAATTAAATTTAGGAATCCTCCTTTGAAACCAAATTTCTTTAAGACCGCCCGGAGATAGGGCCACTCCAAAGAGTCAAAGGCCTTTTCGATGTCTAACGCCAGGAAGCAAGCCGGGGTCTTGTTTTTTTTGGCATGGTGAATTAGATGAATTACTTTTCTAATGTTATCTCTTGCTTGCCTATGGGGGATAAACCCAACCTGGTCCTTGTGGATAATTCTTGGAAGAAAGTTTGAGACTCTGTCTGCCATAATCTTAGCTAGCAATTTAATATCCCTGTTCAGAAGTTAAATGGGCCTGTAGTTCTTGACCTCTGTATTGTCCTTCCCTTCCTTAGGGAAAAGAGTTATTTCTGCTAGATTCATTTCCGGGGGGACTGGCTGCCCTTCTAGGATATGGTTATACAATTTGGTTAATCTGGGTGTTAGCTGATCTTTAAAGATCTTATAATACATATTAGCGAAACCATCTAGGCCCGGGGCCTTACCACTTTTCATTGCCTAGATTCCCTTCCTAACTTCTTCTTGTGAAATCTTGGTATTTAGAGCTTCCACCAATCTTGGTAAATCATACCTGTCTAGCCATGATCTAATGCTACCTTCTGTTTCCCTACCGGCCGCCAAGTAGAGGTTCTGGTAGAAGTTGAAGAACATTTCCTGTATTCTAGTGGGATTAGCTGTTCTTATATTGTCCCTCACTTTTATGCAGTGAATTCTGGATTGCATTTGTTAAGATCTCAACTTTCTCGCTAACATCCTATCAGGTTTGTTTGCTTGGAGGAAGAATTTATGATGGGTTCTCCTAAGACTTTTTTCCGCCCTTTATGAGTAAATCTTATCTAATTCTACTCTCACTCTTTCAATTTCCCGCCTAGTCTGCTTTTTTGGGTTTTGCTGGTTTCTCTTTTCTAGGGTGCCTAGCTCTTCTGTAAGTTTTTTTTCTAGAGCTTTCTGTTCCTTCCTAAACTTGGCCGCTTCCTTTATACACATGCCCCTGATGTATGCCTTATGTGCTGCCCAGACCCAGCCAATCCGCATCTCCGGCGATTCGTTTATCTCAAAGAAAAATTCTAGTTCTTGGGCTATTCTGTCCTTTACTGACGGGATCGTCATTACTCTTTCATTTAGTCTCCATTTGTAAGGAGGTTTAGTTGTGGGACCCAAATTTATGGTTGCTTTAACCAGGCTATGATCTGACCATGCACACGGTACTATTTCCACTCCCTCAGCATCCTTTAAAAGTAATGAGTCCGTTAGTATGTAGTCTATTATGGAGTATACTTTGTGGGGATATGAGTAGAAGGTGAATTCTCTAGTCCCCAGGTGACTTTTCCTCCATAGATCCACTACTCGTAGTTCCCCTAGCAGCAGGTGTATTAGTTTCAGTTTTTTAGAAAATTTGTCTCCCAGGTCCTTTCCTGATCTATCGTTCTTTACGTCTAACGTCAAATTGAAGTCTCCCCCTAGGATGATCTTGCCTTCCCTCACTTTCGCTAGGTGTCTCAACGCTCTGATTAGATGATTGTGTGGTGATTTACTGGGGGCATATAGGGCCGCTAAGGTAACCGGGGTATCTAAGACGGTTCCTGTCAGAAACAGGTAGTATCCCTGCTTATCTACTATTTTTTTGTCTAGTGTGAACGGGAAATTTTTGTGTAACAGGATCGCTACCCCTTCCCTCTTGGAGTTACTACATGTGGTGTGGAATATGGGGAAATTCTTGTCCATGAAGGACGGAACATGGCGGCGTTTAAAATGCGTTTCTTGAATAAAGATTACCGTTGGGTTATGGTCTTTGTACGACTGGAACGCTTTGCTTCTTTTGGAGGGGGTGTTAAAGCCTCTAACATTATGTGTGATGCAAACGTATTCTGACTCACCCATTGTTATTGGATTTGTGTGTTGCTATTGTCAGTAGAGACTCACCACCTGTAGAGTCGGAGGATTTTGAATCCGCGATCGAGGTCCGTGAGAGCCAGCGAGTCGCCATCGCATCCGTTGCTTTACCAACCTGGGCATGAGAAATACAACGTGTAACAATAATAACAAAACCTGAGAAACTAGACCCTTTTGGGCCCTGCCCCCCCTTCCCCCCCCTCCTCCTCACGTATCTAGCCATCTTGCACCTAGCAAGCCTAGGGAGTGGAGTTCCCTTAACCCACTAAAAATCCCTAGTGTGAGGAACTTCCTGGTAGTAGACAACTACGCTACTCAAAATTGTCTACTAAATAACTTCCCCCAATAAATTTGGACGGCTAACAAACATTACAAGCTTCAGCTTAGATTGTCCTAACTTTATATCTAGTTCCTGATAAGCTTAGTTAAAAAGCCGCGCCCCAGCTTCTTCCTTACAAATACTCTGACCCATCCTAAGCATTACAACGAGGTCCTATGTTATTGACCATAAGGTCGTCCCTTAGCCCTTGCTACCACTGCGTAGATTATCAGTCCCTTAATACATTACTTGGTGGCTCCATTTCTTCAGGCCCACCGCTTTGATCTCTTTGTTCCTTTCTGTTGTTGTTTCTTTGTTTTTTCTTGGCGGAGGCCTCAGACCATTTTCTGGATGGCCTCTCCCTGGGTTTGGGTAACTGATCAGTCAGGCTAGTACCTTCTGGTACCAGCTGTAGATGCAACAGTTTTTTTTTAAGGCTTACCAGGGAGTAAGCTATATGTGACTGCCCCTTCCACCTGAATTGTATGCTAAATGGAAATCCCCATCAATATTGGATTTTGTTCGCGGTTAAGATTTCCAGAGCCGGTTTCATCTCTCTCCTCTTCGCTAGGGTTGATGGAGCAAGATCTACAAACAATTGTAATGAAGAACCGTCCGGACCCACTATTTTGTGCATCCTTCTTGCCGTAGCCAATAGTAAGTCTCTGAAGCCTTGTCTCACAAAGTGCACAACAATATCTTTTGTTTTTTCTGGGTTTCTAGGGCCTCCAAGCGCCCTATGGGCCCTTTCAATTAGCAGCTCCTCCTTTTGGTGCCCGGGAATGATGGTAAAGAATACCGCTTCAAGATATGCCATGATGTCTCCCACTTTTGTAGGAACGCCTCTCAGGCGGACGTTGTGTCGTCGAGATCTGTTCTCTAGATCCTCTATCTTGTTTTCCAGAGCCTCTATGCGCTATGTATTGGCACTTATCTCCAGCTTGTCTTCCTCCTGAGCGAATATGATTTGGTCGGTTGTTTGTTCCAGCTCATGGGTTCTCTGTCCTACCGCACAGATCTCGTCTCTCACCTCTTTTAGTGCTAATGCCAGCTGGGTCTTTAGCAACACTTCGTATTTGGCCATTGCCGACACCGAGAAGTCCACATCTGTGATTGCGTTGGGCCGATCCCCCTCAGCTTCCAACATCTCCGACCTTTCTGGGGAGCTCTCCCCTGCTTTGGTCTTCGGTGTGGTTGCTGCAGGGAAATGATTGGGTATGCCCCTGGAAGATATGCTTTTCTTCGCCTTCTTCATCATCAGTCTTGCCTCTGCAGCCAGGCTTGCAGGTTTCCGGGGATCTGTCTTAATTATAATGTTAGAATATTTCCCTGGTGTTGGCTATTTTAACTTGAGTAGGTTGCTATTACCCTAACCCCCCCCCTCCCCCCTTGGCAGGGGTTTGATGGCTATTGTGTGCAGTGGAGCTGCTTAGGCTGGGGTGCTGAGGTGTTCATTGTCGTTCAGGAATAGGTTCTCATTCTTTTAGCTCATTCTGCTTGTCGCTTCCCCATTTCCTCTAGTTCCAGGGTCCCTTCAGCACATACCTTCTATGTGTATCATGTTGTGTTTTTTTTAACAGTTGCCGTGCCGGAGAAGGATTGAAAGAATGCCGCACGGGACATGGTGGAAAGGTGAGTAGAATATTTCGAATATATAGAATGTATATAATGTATATAATGTCTGGAATGTATAGAATGTCTATAATGTTTATTTTATTAGTGTAAACGTGTTGCACTAATTTTTTTTAATTTTTTTCATAGGTGGCTGATCGCAATGGAAATCTGCAAAGGTAAGTGGTCTTAACTTTTTTATTTTAGCTTAGATTTAGATTAGTTAATATATAGATAGCATTTATTGTATGTTAGCTAGGGGTTTTATATAGATAGCATAGGATGTATTGTATATTAAATTGTGTTTTTTATTTAGATAGATTGGGGATGTATTATTATATAGTGTCATGATTTAATTGTTTAAGGACTCATATTGTCAGTGGTTTGTGAGTATGTCCAAGGGAGCATGACATTGTTACATTGGGATTATGTGTTATTGTGTGGTTATATGTTGCCTGTACATGGTTATTATGTATCCTAGGTATAATATATTAATGGGGAAATAGGTTATGGGTTATAATATGTTAGTATTATATTGTATATTGTATTATGGAGTGATAGCTATGTTTTGATTAGTCAACCCTCCCCCATTGTATAAACTCTCAGTCAGGAGTTGCCCATATGGCCCTGAAGGTAAACACTTGAAATGATAGTAGTCAGGAACAAAGGGATCTCCACAGACATAGAGGCACCATAACCCCAGGGGGTCTACAGGGATTCTCACTCAGAGAATCAGGGCAAAGTCCAGAGGGCAGGGAGATGTTTCTCCCTTGAAAGTCATAGACCAAATGAATTAGGTAGCCACACCTAGTGGGCAGACCTGGGAGGAGTCTCATGGTTCCCACGTAGGGAGCCTGCCTGATTGGCCAGAGGCAGTTAGGGGCTGGCTAAAGGTAGCCCCTCCTGGTAATTTTGTATGCATGTTTAAAAGATGGTGTTTTCCAAAATAAAGGTTGTAGAGAGATAGTTTTCACATAAACAAGGTGTGAAACTATTTCTGTGTGTTGTATCCTGACTTGGGGAGTGGTCTTGCTATGGGCCACTAAGTAAACTGGATCCAGTATTCTCTGTCTGTAGCTGTTGGGCCTTACCCTCTTCAGAAGCCATATTTTGTGCCACAGAGAACAGGAACTACATGATTCTGCTGGGGTAGGTTTGAACTAGGTTCATATCAAGCCCCCAAAAAGAAGTAGATCGTGACATTTGGCTGGCAGCGGTGGGGATCTCTGTATAAAACACAGAAGGATGGCAGCTTATGAAGAGATGTCTGCAGCAGAGGAGGAGGAAGTGTCCTGACGGTATCAAAGATGGATGGAGGTAATGCCTGCAGGTTTTACTAAGGATCAGCAGAGGGAACTCCGGATACAAATCACACAGGAGGTAAAGGGGAACAGGAGAAGGGTAAGCAATGGCCCTGTCTCAGCTCCTGTGGAGGGGAAATGCTTATCCCCAGTAGAGATAGAGAATGTTCTGGTGACTGGAAAGGACTGTAGAGGAATGGGCCTTCTAAATAAATGGATGGCATTCCTGGGACTATGGCCAGGTCACAGGCTAATGGAATGGCTGGAAGAATTGGTATATGAGGAGGTCGCCCTGGAAGATCAATATGCTTATTGGGTTGGACCTGTTGGGATACATCATCATTTTTCATTGGGGCTGGAAAAGGCACTTTGGGACATAGTACATGGGGATCCGGACTGGGGCTTGGGGACAGAGAAAAGAAAGCTGTGTCTGTTTGCCAAGCGCTGTCACATGCTGGGACTGGAGACAGGCTCTCATACAGCTAACTTACTTTGGCCTTTGATCCAACAGGAGCTACAGCTGGAGGTAGATTATATAGACTTACTGGATGAAGCATCCCTGGATGGTTGTTGGCCAGCCAGCTGGGAGGGCTCATGCCAGTCAGGCATGGAACAGAACCACCTAACAGGTACTACAGAGACCCAGCTAAATATTGCTGAGGCTGGGTCAGAAAATAAATGTATGGACTGGGGGGAGAATTTCGATATCCATGATTCTCAAAATAACAAGGATGCCGGCATCCATGGGGTTGACTGGGAAGAGGAAGAACTGGTCCCTATCTTTAGGGGGCTAAGTCTCACCCAGTTAGACGAATGGGGACAGGGGCAAACCACAGCAGTGCCGGGCCCAGGGGAAGAACTGGGGAAAAGCTACTCTGCTCCTAGTGTAAGAGAAGAACCTAATGAGCACTGGGCCCAACCATTTGACTGTGGAAATTGTAGAGAGGTTCCTTGGATGACCATTGTCCAGGAGCCAGCCACAGACCCTGGAGCAGAAACAGAAAGTAGGCCTGTTCTTCAGCCTGAACAAGAGGCAGTAGCAGCTGCTTCTCAAGGGCTGCCTGTAACTACACACCAGGCAGTCTCAGATGGAGAGAGTCAGGAGGTTCCACCTGAGGATCCAGAGACCAAAGAGCCAGAGGGTACCCCAGATTGTGATTTGTCTCCTGGTCTCCCTACAATGACTCACCTGCAGCTGCCCAAAGACACTGGATGTGTACCTGTAACCCTGGAAAGAAGGGGCCATTGGCCAGGCTTGGTGGGAGAGAGGTTGGCTACTGAGCCACAACAGCTTGTATCAGAACTGCCCATTAATCCAGCATGGATGCCACCAGTCAATGTCACTAGCCCATGTTGCAACTCCAGTATCCCAGTTTATTCAGGAGAAAGCTCAGGCCTGACAAAGGGAACCTGGTACTCTTCAATTTTACCCATGGGACTGAGTGCTGATCCAGAATCAACAGGACAAGAGGTCCCCCTAGCCTGGAAGGAGAGGGCTTTGCTTGGTAAGGATTCTCCCAAGTTTATGCTGGACTTACTGGCTGGGATGTACTGTTTCCCCTGGACTACCTTGAAGGGTCCTCTATGGCAGTTGTCTTATAAGTCTCCCCAAGGGCTTGTGAAGGTGTCTAGGCCACTGGGAAGGAGTGAGTATTCACCCTGGACAGGGGGAGGCAGAGAACACAGAGAGCCACTGAGGCTATCACATGGATGGACTTTCCAGACAGGAGGACAAGTAAAAGCAGTATAGCTAGAGAATTATCCGTTAGGATGATCCTCTATTCTATACTAGAAAGGAAGGGGAAGAAGTTGTCATGATTTAATTGTTTAAGGACTCATATTGTCAGTGGTTTGTGAGTATGTCCAAGGGAGCATGACATTGTTACATTGGGATTATGTGTTATTGTGTGGTTATATGTTGCCTGTACATGGTTATTATGTATCCTAGGTATAATATATTAATGGGGAAATATGTTATGGGTTATAATATGTTAGTATTATATGGTATATTGTATTATGGAGTGATAGCTATGTTTTGATTAGTCAACCCTCCCCCATTGTATAAACTCTCAGTCAGGAGTTGCCCATATGGCCCTGAAGGTAAACACTTGAAATGATAGTAGTCAGGAACAAAGGGATCTCCACAGACATAGAGGCACCATAACCCCAGGGGGTCTACAGGGATTCTCACTCAGAGAATCAGGGCAAAGTCCAGAGGGCAGGGAGATGTTTCTCCCTTGAAAGTCATAGACCAAATGAATTAGGTAGCCACACCTAGTGGGCAGACCTGGGAGGAGTCTCATGGTTCCCACGTAGGGAGCCTGCCTGATTGGCCAGAGGCAGTTAGGGGCTGGCTAAAGGTAGCCCCTCCTGGTAATTTTGTATGCATGTTTAAAAGATGGTGTTTTCCAAAATAAAGGTTGTAGAGAGATAGTTTTCACATAAACAAGGTGTGAAACTATTTCTGTGTGTTGTATCCTGACTTGGGGAGTGGTCTTGCTATGGGCCACTAAGTAACCTGGATCCAGTATTCTCTGTCTGTAGCTGTTGGGCCTTGCCCTCTTCAGAAGCCATATTTTGTGCCACAGAGAACAGGAACTACATGATTCTGCTGGGGTAGGTTTGAACTAGGTTCATATCAAGCCCCCAAGAAGAAGTAGATCGTGACATATAGATAGGATGTATATTATATTATGGTATTTATTTAGATAGATTGGGTATGTAATATTATATAGATAGGATGTATATTAGATTATGGTATTTATTTATGGTATTTATTTAGATAGATTGGGAATGTATTATTATATAGATGGGATGTATATTAGATTATGGTATTTATTTAGATAGATTGTGTAATGTATATTAGATAGTGGGGTATTGTATTGTAATTGTATGTAATTGTATTGTAATTGTATGTATTTGTATTGTATGTATTTGTATTATATGTATTTCCTTTTCAGGTGTGTATTTTCTGTAGTGGGGGGGGGGGGGGTTGTAATGTTTTTTTTTTCTGTAATGTTCCTTTTTTTATTTTTATTTTATTTTGTGTAATGTAGTTCATTTTTTTTGTGAGTTAGTTTTTTATTTCATGTAATGTAGATTTTTGTGTGACTTTAGGCTTTTTTATTTTCTGTAATTAGAGTGGTGGGGGTTATTAGGGGATAGGTAGTGTAGATGTTAATAGGTTAGTGTAGAGGGTGTTTAGTTGATCTGTAATGTTTTATTGGGGGGTCTAGTGCAGTATAGTGTTAATACTTAGTGTCATGATGATCCTTGAGGACCATCATGGCACTTATGTGGTTAATGTAGTGTTGTAACAGGCCCATAATGGTGTTAATATACCCTCATGGGACTGATGGGGTTAAATAGAGGCTTATGGAGGTCTGTCTTGCCCCCCATAAGTGACAGGGTTAATGAAGGGCTTATGGGGGTCTGTATTGACCCCCATGAGTGACAGGCTTAATGAAGGGCTTATGGAGATCGCTATTGACCTCCAGGAGTGACAGGGTTAATGAGGGTTTTATGGGGGTCTGTATTGACATGATTGACAGGGTGACAGTGTATTTTTTTTTTTCTTTTACAATGCGTCCTTTAAGGATCTTTACAGTCCTTTAAGGACCGGTAACGCAGGGATTTAGAATTTCGATTGCAGCGCGGGTCCCCGATCGCGTGCAATCGGGACCCCCACTGCGATGGTTAATATGGGGTTAATGCAGGGCTCGGAGCTTATCTCGGATCCCCTGCGGTTAATCCGGGTTTCCGATCTTATCTCGGATCCCTTCTTGGGTAAGTTGTAGGTGGCTGAGCGGTCCTTGGTCTTTGAGCCTCGTTCTCATTTTTTTCAGCGGCCATTTTTTCTCTCGCTTAGGGGATTTTCGTGTGTGTGAACTCGTGAATTTGTACTTAAATGGAGGTGTAAATTCACTTTCAGAGGTCCTGGGTGCCCCCCCCCCCCCCTTGCTATGGGTTAACTTTTTATGTTGTTTTTGTGAGTATTTGGTGTGTTTTGACTGTTTTTAGGTGCGCGCAGTTCCGCCATTTGTCGTGCGTGTGGGTGTTTGTTACGTTAAGGTTGGTTCTGAGGTTAATGCAGGTGTCCGAGGTGAGCCTCGTTTTTGTTTTTTTCGGCGGCCATTTTTTCTCTTACTTAGGGGATTTTCTTGTGTTTGAACTCGGGAATTTGGACTTAAATGGAGGTGTAACTTCACTTTCAGAGGTCCTGGGTGCCTCCCCTTGCTATGGGTAAGCTTTTTATGTCGTTTTTGTGGGTATTTGGTGTGTTTTCACTGTTTGTAGTGGCGCGCGGGTCGGCCGTTATAGTGGGATTCTTAGTGTGTGTCGGTGTCTGTTACGTTAAGGTTGCCTCATTCCCTAAGTGCTTTGCAAGGACCCGCATTGCAAATGCGGCCCCTCGCTTCGAGAGGACCCGCATTTGCAGAAGCGAGGGCCTCAGTTGCTGCCAGCAACTGAGGCCCTCGTCCGCGGTGTGTGTGAGGCGCCTTTGAGATTTTTTTTTGTTTAAAAGTCGTGTGTGTGTGTGTTAACACAGCCGACGTTGGAGCCTCCACCTCCGCAAATGCGGACCCTCGCTTCGCGAGGATCCACATTTGCGGGGACGTTACATTGGGTTTTTTTTGGCTGGGAGGTTGGGTTTTTTTTGTTAAAAAGTCGTGTGTGTGGTGTGTTTGTGTTAACACAGCCGACGTTGAGCCTCCACCTCCGCAAATGCGGACCCTCTCTTCGCGAGGACCCGCATTTGCGGGGACGTTGGGATGCTCCACCACCGCAAATGCGGCCCCTCGCTTCGCGACAACTAATCTTGCCTTGTATCTGAGGATATTTCCTTCTGCATCATATTTAACTTTGAAAGTCCATTTGCTTCCTATAGTTTTGCGATTGGGGGGAGGTCAGTGAGGGACCAGGTTTTGTTTTCCTGAAGTGATTTTATTTCTTCTTCAGCTGCCTCTCTCCACTGATTGGCTTCCCTTTTTCACAGTTTTTCTATATCTTTCCAGGATGTTGGTTCCTGGATTCCATATGTCTTAGAGGTGTTTGACAACCTGCAGGGTGGTATTCCTTTTGTCACCCAAGTGGATTGTCTGATTTCTGGTTCTTCGGTAGGTTTTACTGGTTTGTCCATTGTAAGTTCCACTTCTTGTTCTGACTTTTGTGCAGCTTCGCTTTGGTCAGCATCTGTTGCTAATTTGGTCATCGTCAGCTGTCTATCTCCACTGATTGGCTTCCCTTTTTAGCAGTTTCTCTATATCTTTCCTGGATGTTGGTTACTGATTCCATATGTCCTAGCGGTGTATGACAACCTGCAGGGTGGTATTCCTTTTGTCACCCAAGTGGATCGTCTGATTTCTGGTTCTTCGGTAGGTTTTACTGGTTTGTCCATTGTAAGTTCCACTTCTTGTTGTGAATCTTGTGCAGCTTCACTTTGGTCAGCGTCTGTTGCTGATTCAGTGGGCAAATTCTCTTCACCACTTTCGAGGATCAGTTCTTCTGATGCTTCATTTTCATCAAAATAAACACTTTTGATCCATTCCACATTTGGTAAGGGGTACTTTCAATCCTTTCCCATATATTCCCCTCCATTGTCAGTGCATATTATTCCTGGTTTCCTTTGAAATGTGTTGCTGGTCATAGCTACAAATTCTTGAAGTCTGATGTCTCATTTTTGTGCTTCAGTAGATATGTCACTGTGTATCTGGAATAGTCGTCAATGAAGGTCAGTAAATATATGTTACCGCTGGGTGTGGGGGTTTTCATTGGTCCACACACGTCACTGTGTATGAGTTCCATGGGTTGAGCGGTCTTTCTTTGACTGGTCTGTGGTGTACGTGTGGCTTTTGCTTTGATACAACACATGCTTTTCACGAGCGTGTGGCAAGACAAAATTGTCATACCTTCTGATAGACTTCTTTAAGGCTTCTGGGTTTCGATGTCCCAATCTTCTGTGCCACAGGTGGATACACTTATCGTGTACATTATGAGTTGTTGCTTTGGATTCCAGTGATGCGTTTGTACAGGTGTTCATTCAACCTTCCTTTTGCTAGGATTTGTTTTCTGTTCCGAATTCTGCATTCATTGCCTCGGCATTGGACTGTGAGTCCATTTTTAGCAATGGTTTTCACTGATAGGAGGCTTCCTTCTAGGCATGGAACATACAGAACATTCTTTACAAGGATGCTTTGCTTACCCCTGACGGTGTGATGCAATTCAGGAATCCTTGACCGTTACCTTCCGCTGTGATACTTTCCCATTTGCTAGGAAGACTTTGTCTTCTGCACTATAATCAATTTCTGTAAAAAAACGTTTCATCACTTGTCATGTGACTTGTTGCCCCTGAGTCGATGCCTCATCCATGTGATGTGCTATTCTGAGTTACTTTAAAGGTGCAGTTTCCTTTGTCGCCGTTTTAACTCTTTCTCTCATGGGTGGCTCTTTCCTTCGCTGCTCTGCTTTCCAGATTGAGCAGTTCTTTTTCAGGTGACCGCCCTTTTTACAACGAAAACATACCCTGGTTTCTTTGCTTTATCTTGTGCCTTCACGCATCTTTAGAGCTACAGGATCTGGGATCATAGATGCAACCCTAATTCATTTGTGGTTTCCCATTGGTGTCTGGGCCCATAACCTGTTAGTTATGCATCAAAAAGAGACACTGGTAGACAGTGAAGAACCATATTAGGCTTTACTTGTTTGGATAAACAGCAAACATTTATAACATATCAATTACTGGAAACAGCAGCCAGCAGGGTGAAAGGTAAAAAGGAAGGGAGACAAAAACAAAGTGAAGAAAACAAAGAACTTCTTTCCTGTGAGTACCAACAAGTTCATACACATATATAAACAGTACCCTAAACTGCACAGCGCCATCTACAGCTCAAGAGCAGAGTGTATATGTATTATGCAGTACATGCTGTTGTATTTCCCAACACCAGCATAAATAATAAGGTGGTTGTCTATAACTGTAACACATTGTATTATAGATTAACACTGTCTTTAAAAGCAGAGAGTGTTGATGTAGCGGTAAGTTTTCTGTTTTAAAGATTTTTTCATTAATAAGCCAAAGCTTTGATTACCCTTTCTTCCACTTGTTTTTTTGTTTGCCTAATATATTTATTTATATATATATATCAGCCATATGTGTGATAATAAACACATTAGTCAATTTAAAACAAAATACAAATGGAAGGCACTGGATAAGAATTTACCAATGAAAACATTTAATAAAAAACACACTTACCACTACCAACACTCTCTGCTTTTTTTAACTAATTTTAACTAATTTCATTATATATATATATATATATATATATATATATATATATATATATATATATATATATATGTATATATTGAATGAATAGATGAGGTCACTGAAGCAATGAACATGAACTTGATGAAGCTCAGAGGGGCAGTGACTGAGAGATGCACCTGGCGTACTGCTGTCCATAGAGTCACGAAGAGTGGGATGAGACTGAACGACTAAACAACAACTACAAATATATTGAATAATTATGCGAACTAGTTATTTAAAATATATATAATTAAACACCATAAATATAAACACCATGAATTTAGAATCAATTTTGAAAATACTTTTTTTCCCACATGGTTTTTCACCCCCTATATAATGGTGAAGAGCACTTATGGTGACTTTTGTGGTCCTATAAAAAACATATCAATTGTTATACTCATGTTTTTTATATGTAATTTGTTGCACAATCTGTTATTTACAATATGTGGCGCGTACTAACAGCTCTTTAAAGAAGCATATTTGTGATCATATCGGAGACACAGAAAAGGTAAACCTCATTCTTTGTTAGCACATCATTTTACTAATTGGCTTCAATCCTCTATGTCAGATAATTGCATTGTTTTGTATTAAGTAGATTAATCTGATATCTTGTGGCTGGAATCTATTAATCTTAACAAGAATTTTGTGTATACTGTCAGAGATTGTGGACATGTTTCTGCAGTTTTTTATTTTTTTGTAAATACAATCTATCATATGTGTATTAAAATAAAACACATATAGGGCAACATACATTTTTGCTTTTTTTTTTAGCTTTTTCCACTTTTAATAAGATATTGTGTTGAGATCTTGCAGAGAGCAGAGATAACATAAGGAGGAAATAAATGGATAGTAGAGAGAGAAAAGTAGAAGTTGAGAGAGAAAAGAAAGTAGTACTCTACTGTAAGAGTAATAGAAACTGTATTGGCCTTCCAGTGGAAGTGTTAGAGTCAATCACAGTTAAGGAAGTGAAGCATGCCTGGGATAAGCATAAGGCCAGGCAAGGGGAGAGTGCGAAGGGAGAAGAAAACACAGAACTGTATTTGTGCATGGCTTGAAATCTACTGTTCATGTTTTGCTAATGTGCAGTACCACTATCATATCACTGCATACCACAGGCTTCCCCCTCCTAACTTCCCTCTAAGTCAGGGTTGGGCATGTTCGGTCTTGGACGGCCACACACATGACTGGATTTGATGATATCCCTGCAGTACACAGGTAAGTTAATCACTTCTACAGTCATCCTGATTGACTCACCTGTGCACAGAAAGGATATCTTCTAAATTAATCCATACATGATACTTTATCAGGGGAAAATAGTGTGAGTGTTGGTTGGATATGGGTGATGAGGGAAAAGAAGGGGAAGGGAAGAGGAAACAGTGAAGGAGCAGAAGACTGAGAGGGGAGAAGGAAAGTGAGAAAGATTAGAAGTGAGTTGAAAAGTATGAATCAACTGTTTCTAATGCCAAAGTTAGGTAAAAATACATTCCTGGAAAAGTATACTTGCCATTTTTAATTACGATGTTGTGTGTACCTTTGTGCAAATACTGTTTCTGTTGCTTCTTGGCTGCCCATTGCATCCTTCAGGGTTGCAGTGGAAATGGCGGGGGGGGGGGGGGGGGGGAGTCAAAAGCTTTGCTGTGTCCCAAATTTCCTGGGAGATAACTACTGCCCTCTGGTGACAGATTCCAGCAATTAATAATTAAGTTTGATTTTAATTTATCCTCCCTATCCCTCTCAGTTTTGATTAATTTAGGTATAGTCCAGGATCTGTAAGAAATGGGCTTGCCAGATCTTGATTGGTTTCAGCTTGACATATAATGGAGGGGACTTAATCTTGGCCAGGATTTCCTCCTTGTTCAGATATCTACAATTTAAATTAAATAGTTTTAGGTATTACAAAGTAAATAAAATGTATTGAATTTGGAAAAGATGAAATGAGCAACTCCAAATTGAGGCAACATGAGTACCTCAGAATTGAGGCGATATGAGAAAATATGAATGAAGCAGGGTGAACCATAGATGTGGCAAATAGAGTTTAGAAATATTGAGATCAGCAAAAGAGTGAAACAAATATTTTATTATATTATCACTATTGTAATTAAATAACAAAAATAAATAATTATTGAGGTAACATAGACATTTGAATAAAATATGTTTGAAGATATAATGGATTGATTGGTTGGTGAGAAATATTAAGATAATAAATTAAATGAATTCAGTATGTTGCCTCAATTATCCGCAAAATCATAAAATACAGTAAAGAACCAAACAATGAAAGTTAAATTAATTAAATAAATGATAATAATTACTCAACAAGAAGAGCATCTTTAAAGATAGATATACGCCTGGAGTAAATGAATTAAATTATTGATTAGAATCTAAACATCATTAATTAATTGAAAATGAGATGCACTGAATGATACTATTGATTTAAATTAAGAAAGATAAATGTGGAAAGTATTAATTGATAAATAATGACTTAGGATACTAACATACAGCCTTATTAAATTGTGATTCGGCCAATTCTAAAGGGCTCTATATAAACACATGGCATATTTTTTTACAGAAGTTTTTTGTTAGTGACCTTCTATTCAAAAGCAAGGTCTTCACTAACTAAAAACTTCTGTAAAACAAATATGTTCTGTGCTCATATAGAGCCCTTTAGAATTTGCCAAATTGCAATTTAATAAGGCTGATAATGCCTATACCATACAAGCAATGCATTCGTTCCTCTGCATCCTGATTAGGATAACTAATGCTGCTGCACATATGTCCATATAAAATGGGGATGAGTCAAGGCAAAGTCCAAGTTTATCCCATTGGGGAGGCTACAATATCAGGCAGAAGGTTTGATCAGTACTGATTTTGTGATGCTCAGGTATATGCTCCCACTGATATGCGGAAGATGGAGTGGATAACTTGTGCATTAGATTAATGCGTTATCTCTCTGCAGGAGGGAGATGATCAATCAGCTGGTTGTTCTGTGGAGCAGCCGTTACATCAAACACAAAAAGAGGAGAGAGAAAAAGAATTAATCTGGAATATTTCAAATCATTTATTAACAACAAAGATAAAGAGTTCAAATTACCATAAGAAACAGACACATTTATATTCATAAATCAGTAAAATACTCAAAATAAATCTATTTTCTCATGTGTTTGTTTCCTGGTTTGTACTTTGTTGAAATGTGTATTTGTGCCACAATGTGTTTTCTTTTTTAAAATGACCAGGAAAGGTCCCCATTATTGCAGCACAAATATAAATAAATGTAACTGCAATTAGTTGTTGTTAAGATTTAGAGTGTAAGTTGGATATTGTAAGCATAAAGATCTATGGGTGACCTCCCTCTTTCTAATTCTCCTTATCTAGCGCCATGAATTAACTCTTGTGATGGGGTGAAAAAGAACAGCATGCCCAATTGTATAAATGATACCAGTCACAGATAGTTTCATTGTAAAAGTTAAAGTAATTTTTTATCTTCCTTATTAGTCGCACTGTGAGAATCAATTATTGGCCCTAGATAAGGAGAGTTAAAGAGTGGAAAGATAGATAATTTATGCTTAACATACCCAATTTTCAAGCACAATTATCTAATGACCTGTTGCAATTATATGCATGTTTATGTGTAATTTCCCTGTGTCATTCTAAGGTCCTAGTTGTGAATAGTATATAAAATTAATACAGCAGCAGAGAGTACATACGCGAGTTATGGCCAATGGGATGGCATACTGCTGTATGATCTGTGCAAGGACGGCAATATATTGCATAGCAGTGTATTTTTTAGATGCATTTCCCTATATATGATTTTATTTGCATGCATATTTCTATATATGTTTTATAAAAATACTAGCGAATTGCCCGTCAAAAAATGACGGCAATGAAATTGTAAGTGAGCTAATGCTGTTTGGTGTATAATAATCAAATAAATAATACATTAATAAATGAATATACTTTACCTATTTTGAAGTAATATATGCAGGAAGCATTCTGTTGAAGAGCTGACAATCTGTTTTGATGTTGCTGGAGCATTAGTGGTGGGGAGCTGCTGTGTAAGCGTGCCGAATGTGTGCAGTGTAATAGTGTGCGTGCGCGAGACCAAACCGTTAGCGTAGTTGTGTACTTCCGCATTGTATAAGTTATTGTTCTAAAATGGGGGCTAATGTGTGGTATGCGTCTGTAGCGGAATATCCGTAGGTGTTTTGTGGTGTTTTGCGTGTTTCTGGTGGTGTTTTGCGTGTTTAGAGTGATGTAGCCTTGTTTTCGTTTTGTTCGGCGGCCATTTTTTCTCTCGCTTAGAGAATTTTTTAGTGTCTAAACTATTTTATTTTGAGTTAAATTAAGGTGTAACTTCATTTTTTGAGGTCCTGGATGCCCCCTCTTGCTGTAGGTAAGCTTTTTATGTATGTGCTGTGTGTATTTATTGTGTTTTTAATTTTTTCATGTCCGCGCGTTACGGACGATTTTTGCGAGGTCGTAATGGGTGGAAACGTGTCTTGTATGTTGTTTGCTTTATGACGTAAAGTTTGCGAGGGTCGCAGTTGCTGGCAATGAGCGCCTTTGGCGCTCCTTGCCAGCAACTGCAGCCCTTCGAAGCGAGGGCGCAAGCATGCTCACAACTATATATGTTATATATGTTGTGTAATTGTATTGGAAAATAATTGACCATTTCATATATATTATATATATGGCACCTTTCAATTACTTTTATGCATACTCTCTTTTTTGTTTTGCTGTTTTTAGTGGTGATGTTGAAGACTGCTGGAAAACACAATACATAGGATAATATAGCAAAAAATAAAATTAATTTGTTAATTCAGATTGGTTTTATAATTAATTTCTAAAAAGGCACAGAAAATGAAAAGTCTATGTAAAAAAAGTATATCTGAAAAAAATATCTGGTTTATTATTCACATAAAACTCTCTTTTATTCAGGTACTTTTGGTGCTATATCTCAGTAATAAACCTGTACAGATTATTTATATGCATTGTAGACCTTCAGAATACTTCAATCCCCATTAGTGCCAGGACAGTGCTCCGGTGAGGTAAATCAGTAATGTACTGCCATTTCACAACATGCCAATTCTGCAAAGTAGAAATGACAAATCCACTTTATTCAGTACATTATTATTCAATGTCTTCATAATATTAGAAATGTGAGGGATCCGGGGAGTCAAAACATAAAAGATTAAAGGGAAATGTCCTTGCATGAGATTTGTACAACAATGATATTCCCCTAAGCGTGTCTGTATAAAAGGATCAAAGTTTTTATTAGAATTCTGTTAAGGGAAAGTTAACACTAGAAAAAAAATGCTTTTTTCTTTTCCACTGTTCATATCACTGTTAAGATGTCACTTTATACCACTATACCAATGAGAATCTCAGTTTTGCCCAATTTGAGTTCATGCTTAAAGCACTCTAATAGGAAGTTGATTTCATTTTAAAGACGATTAAAACTGGCTATACATTGTGCTAACCATTTTTCTGTGCAGTTAACAATTTCTGAAATATTTAGTATGCTAATGTATGACTCAGAGTACTTGATAAGGGTGGGAGAGAGGCCTAATTACTACCCTAATTAGCACATCAAAGCAACTAATTAATATGCACAAGCATCTCGTTTGCATTTAAGTGCAGCAACAACAACACTGAATCTTTCAAGGATTTATTCACTTTAGAGAAACCACTACATATAGCACAGTGGTTAGTTAGAGAATGGATAGCCCTAGTGAAAAAAAAAATGTTTGCCCCCCCCCCCCCATCCCCCAAGGGAGGTTGCAAAAATGTTTTTGAGCTGAGTCCCCCACTACCAACTCACTCAGTGCCCATAACCAAGACCCCTTCCCATAACAGCTCCCCTCCATAAGACCAGTTCCCATAATACTCTTTCCATAGCTGCTCCCCTTCCCTTTTCTCCTGCCTGCATAAAGCACACACATATATAGACATATATACATATACTATCTATCTATATAGCACCCAATCCTCTCAACATCCATCCCCTCTCAGCATGCACCTCACAGAACTCATCTCCTTGTACTTTGCTGTCATTCAGCCCTTGCCCTCTCTCTCTCACCTCTTTCCTGATGCACATCCCCAGCAGGCTGACCTGCTCCACACTGACATCTCTTGAAGCTCCAGTATAAATGTTCTACAGAACAAAATTAAATGAAAACAAAGGACAGCATTGGGCCCTTAGAGGATGGCCCTGGTACATTGCACCAACTGCACCACTGGTACCTCTGCCCGTGATATACCAAGATTTTCATGCTCTATAAGAACATGATTTTAGTATGACAGAGTCTCTTTAAATGATTAAAGGGATACAGTGGAAGTTTCAGACGTGGTATAATCTAAAAGTCTAGGTTATCACAGGTACTTTATTGACTAGTTAACTGAAAAACAAAACTTCTTACAATAAGTCAAGTTTCCCATACTTGCCTGTCAACAAGCTTTTCAGATCCATCCATCCAACTCATAGTTTACTTTTGGATTTTGAAGATTCAAGAGGCATAAATACTGTATATACTCAAGTATAAGCTGAGGCACCTATTTTACCACAAAATACTGGGTAAAATGAGTGACTCGAGTATAAGCCGAGGGTGAGAAATGTGCTACCCCTGTGTCCCTCTTGTGTCCTCTGTGTCCCCCTCTCTCTTCCATGTCTCTTCTCCCCTCTCCCTTCCCTGTGTCTCTTCCCCCCTCGACTTTCCCTGTGTCTATTTCCCCTTCCTTTATCACCCTCCTCAACCCCCCTCCTCATTCTAGACCTCCCTCCTCAACCTACCTCCTCATCTTCCCTCCTCAACCTCCTCATCCTCAACCCCACCTCCTCAACCCCCTCCTCAACCTCAACCCCCTCCTCAACCCTCATCCTCAACCTCCCTCCTCATCCTCCCTCCTCAACCCCCCATTCTCAACCCCCCTCCTCAACCTCAAACCCCTCCTCAACCCCCCTCCTCATCCTCAACCTCCCTCCTCATCCTCAACCCCCTCCTCAACCTCCCTCCTCATCCTCAACCTACTTCCTCAACCTCCCTCCTCATCCTCAACCTCCCTCCTCAACCCCCCGCCTCAACCCCCGTTCCTCAACCTCCCTCCTCAACTCCCCCATCCTCACCCCCCCATCCTCATCCTCCCTCCTCAACCCCCCATCCTCAACCCCCTCCTCAACCTCCCTCCTCAACCTCAACCCCCCTACTCAACCTCCCTCCTCATTCTAAACCTCCCTAAATACCTCCCCCTCTCCCCTCACTTACCTGCTTCTGCTCCGGCCTCTGCTCCGGTATATGCTAGTGACGTCACATGCGCGCCGGGTCAAGAAGGAGTGGAGGCCGGAGCCGAAGCAGGTAAGTGAGGGTTAAGGAAGAGGGGGAGGTATTTAGGGGGGTTTAGAATTAGGAGGGGGGTTTAGAATGAGAAGGGCGGTTGAGGATGAGGAGGGGGGAGGGAAAGAGACACGGAGGGTTAGAGGGACACGGGGGGGGGGGTTAGAGAGACACGGGGGGAGAGTGACTCGAGTATAAGCCGAGGGGGCCCTTTTTAGCCTTAAAAAAGGGCTGAAAATCTTGGCTTATACTCGAGTATATACGGTAGTTAATGTAATAAGGACAATTTGTGATTTGGACCCAGGCCCAATGGTTGATTCCTTTCACTGCAGTTTATTCCGTTCACTGCATTAGGAAGCTTCATTCTTAGGTTCCCTTCTGGATTGCTACCTTGTGGTGAAAGGGCTTGTGCACGTCAAGGAAGTTGTCACCCAAAAAGGGCAAGCCATAGCAGAAAGGTCAGACAAATCGCAGCCTACTTGAGAAGTAACTGGCAACCTATTCAGTATGCTTGCCAAGAAAATCATATGGATAACCACAACCAGAGACATAACGATTGTTCCTGGTGTGCTGGGGTCCATAGGGTAATGTAGAGTCAGACACAACTGAACGACTTAACAACAACAAATTCTTAGGTGTGAGTGTCACACAGTTTTGCCTTTTTTGGCTCACTCGTTGTTCATCACGTCCTGGTCATATTATATGTGTATGTACTAACTCCTTGCTCATTGGAGTCTCAGAAAAAAAAAGGAACTAGCAGATTGCAAAAGGTCTGATAATGTGTATCTGGAATTATTTTAGTTTTATTGAATTTTAATCTTTTGGATTATTCTTGAAAAATAGCATTTTAGATTTTAAAATAGTGATATTTAAATTGGTCGGTAGCACAACAGCATTTTCTGTTAACACTGGTAGCTACAATGTTGCCTTATGCTTAAAAGATTTTTTACTTTTAAATGAGGTAGACGTGGTGTCTTACTGGTACATGTAATTTTCTTAAATGCATTTCTAATTAGTTGCTATCAGTTTGACAATATTGGCTAAAATCCCTAACAAGCAAAACAAATTAGGCTCTAACAAATACAAATCAACAAACACACAAAGCATTATCCAGCTATGAAAAGCTGAGAACAACATTGGCACAGGGAGACTCTTACTCTCCAATAATATACTTACGTATTTTATTACATTTTGTTTTAAGGAAAAAGGTCTACAGAAAATCTGAAAATCTAAATTTTTACCTCATTTTTTCCCAAATTAATTTTGACATTATTATTATTATTATTATTATATTTTATTTTTACAGCTCCAGCACAATAAGGACACAATAAACAGTGGATGGATATTTATGTTAGACCCTAATGTTTGTCCCAACCATTATTCAGCATTTGAGACTCCCTTACAAGAGGCCATTTTATCCTGAATACTACCATTAAGGCATACACCCTAAGTGAGGATATCTAATTTAGAAAGTTTATTTAGGATTTATTTAGATGGTGGTTATTATTAGCTATACATTGGGTTGTGGTCATTTTATTTCAGTCTAGTATTGCTAATGGAAGTTGCTCCTCAGGTGGCTATTCATTTATTATTAGACTCCTAATACCATCCACAGGACACTTTATCCTGATAATACTACGCCTGATTCACCTTTTAATACTATCAATAATACCATGCAGTATCAAACACTTTATCATTATTATGTTTATTAGATATATCAATTAATATGTGTATTTGCACTTTAAACACTGGTCACTTTACACGATTTGCACATTTGGATTAATTCCTCTTCCTTTCAGTGGCACTCAGCACTTTATTCCCCTTTCTTTGACATATCAATTGGTATTTATTTATTATTTTTTAGGTGATATCATTATCCCAATCGACAATAGTCCTTAGTCCAATAATACTAGTAGCATGATGTCTGTATTTCAAGAGTTTATTATTGTGATTTGGTTTTAGTTTTATTATTAAAGGTTATGTTTTAGTTGTTACTCTCTATCAGAGATTATTAGCCTTATTAAATTGCAATTTGGCCAATTGAATAGGGTTCTATATAAGCACATAGCATATTTTTTTACAGATATTTTTAGTTAGTGAACTTCTATCCAAAAGCAAGGTCTTCACTAACTAAAAACTTCTGTAAAAAAATATGCTATGTGCTTATATAGAGCCCTATTCAATTGGACAAATGGCCATTTAATAAGGCTGTAGGTTCCAGGGTGTGCACCACATGAAAGGGATCCCCTTTGCTGTCTTCTTTTGATGTAAAATATGTTAATTATTTTGATCCCTGGTAGCACCTCTTTTTAATAAGTGCCCAGATTATATCAACCTGAGCCACCCTATACTTTTGACATTTCGTGATATGGATATTTGAGAAGGGAGATTGGTATGTGAGGAGATGAGGGCCCTGATCTCAGGATAGCTCTTTTTAGGCACAAACTGTTTTTTTCATGCAAAAGTCAACTTTTGTAATGTTTAACAAATGCTTTTTTAAAAGCTGTGTTCCATGTCGAACTTTCTGAATATGTTTGGGATTGATTCTAACAATGTATCATAAGAAACTGATAAGGTCTCTACAAGATAATCTTTCGAAGAAATTGATTTGATAATAGGTAAAATGTTTCACAAAGTAAAAAAAAAATACACAACATTTCTTTTTTAACTAATATATTCAAGTTCACTCTATGTTTTTCCCCTAACCATGTTGAAACAATCCTCATTCACTCTACTGACAACCTGACATATTTATGTAAAACTTGAACCAGAATTAACTAGAAATGCAATTAACAATTGGATCACCATCCATGGTGGCAATTCATGAAAGTAAACAAATCAGTATAACAGTTAATAAATCATAGGCTGTATTTTTTTCTTACTATCAAAAATTTGCCCAAACTATCAAGACTAGTTCCTTAAAAAACATATTAAGATATGAGGTTTTAGTAATGTGGATGGCAAGTACTACAAGTTCAGCACCATGGAGAGCTCCAGCCTCTCATTCATTATTCCTAAAAGTAAAGTCTTATGAGAACTTGGTACAATCTTTAGAGGATCACCTAGATGTGCACCTCTCTCTGTCCAATGTCTACTACATACACTAATTCCACTGGATTTTTCCAAAAAAATTTACCATCAAAAATAATGGTGACAATAAGAGTGGGGAATGGTCCCTGATCCTGTAGGGACAGGGCTTTACAGTACCAATATATTATGGGTATACTAATGGGATGAATAACTGTGGAGAGAAAATGTGGTCATATGTCATTATCTAAAATAATGAAGCATTGCACATATAGGAGTAATATTATGACCTAAAAGAAAGTACAATAATTGCAAATATTGTTGCTCATTATGAAACAAAGGATTTACACATCTCCATATTTACCCTGCTAGTATAAACTGTTTATACATCTCGAGACACTAATAGTGTGAAGAGCCATTCCTGTGGATGTGACTCTATGGTAGCCTAGCATCATAATGCCAAGTTTCAGGTCACAGATGTGAAACATGGCAGCATGCAGGGGAGGATACAGGTAGAAAGGCTAAGGTTCCACATGCTGACAAGATGCTAGCTTGCCGGTAAAAGTAAGTGAAGTGTAAACTTTATACAATTGCACTGAGGAGGAAAAAAAATACAAAAAAATATTAACTAGAAGATTTTTATAAAATATAAATACATTGCCCTCAACGAACTAACAAATAGTTTAGGAAATGGCCCATATTACTAATGGTCTTGGTTTCTACCTTGCATCTTTGAGGCTATTTTATGAAATACACTTTACTATATTACCCAAACTCAGTATGTACAATCCGACTTATTTTAAATACATGCACAAATGGAATATTTTACACTGTAAAATGGGAAAAAGCTTTGCAATAGATAAATTATATTTCTATTTGAAACATAGATTATCTCTCAAACTGCTTTAAAACCCATATTGCGCTGAAGTATCCTGTTTTGTTCAATTAACTACACTCTGAGTCAACTTGGGTACCGTTGTTATTAATTTCAATGGTAGGATGAAATGCAGTTCATCATCTGTAATTGCAGGACTACTGACTAAAGAGCCAGTAAAAGCTTTTAATCGGAGGTATTCTCTGATGGATATGATCAGAAATACATTTAACATCTTATAAAAGGTGCCCAATTATCAAAAAACATGAAGCGTATGAGAACTTATCAATGTACACAAATTTTCAATGGACATGACTTTCTACATAAAATATAACTAGGTAATTTGTTATTCTGAACATTGTAGATGATTTATATGAAATATATATATAGGCAGGTGCATAAATATAGTATTTGTATAGAACAAAAAGTTCTTCGTATTAAGCCTGAGCTTTTCCGTGTTGTTCAAATAAATCATTGTTGAGATATTCATCAATGTTTGTGTTGCATTATTTTCTTCAATACTAATTATCTGGTTTGATATGATAATCAGTGGTACATATAAGCATAATAATGTTGTTTGGAAATAAATGTATTTTTGTTACTCCAAAAATGAACTCTCTTAAAGAGACATTAAAAGCATTGTTTTCTTGGTCATGTCTAAAGGAGGGCATTGTATAATATACCGATGATACGAATGATTAATTAAAAAAACTGATATAAATGTTTAACTTTTCTAGGGGCTTGCCCCTGTCAGCCAATGAGCAGTAGCATAGCTGTATGACTCGCACAATTAAATCTACAGACGTACATGTTCTCTATGAATTTCCTGCTATTTTCAATGAGCGTAAACAGGGTTTAGATAATATTTCTTTTTCATGCAAAACACAACTTTGCTAGTGTTTAAAGTATGCTCTTGTAAATGCATGAAAAAATTATGTTCCATGTCCTTTTTAATGTTAATGTTATTAATGTTATTCATGCTAATATTTGACTTGCCTTTGCAGCTGCTGCTTGGCATTGAGCACTGTTACGTAGGTGGTTGTCCACAAGTACTCCAAAAAACCCTTTCAATATCTGATACCCCTAGATTTGTTCTATTAAGAATATAAATTGCATGGCTATTTTTCCTTCCCAAATTTATAAGCTTTATATTTATTCGTATTAAATCTCATCTGCCATTTAGTTGCCCATTTCTCTAATTTATGCAAATCCATCTGGAGGGAAAGTCAATAATTTTGTGATATAATTATCTTGCACAACTTAGTGTCATCAGCAAAAATGGGGGGTTCCAGGCGTGGACTCCTTGCTCACTGTGCCTTTGGAAGTACAGATGCACCTCATTGATAAAGCCCAACTAAGGCCGAAAAATAAGTCTAGAGTTTGCTGTTTCTCTTGTTTAGAGTATAATTGCCTGGTATTTCGGGACTGGATCACTCTACTTAGTGAGACCAGACTGATATACTACAGATATTTTTCCCTGTGAAGCACATATGTGAGGTAAAAGAGGCTGCTGTAGGAGTGGATTGTCAGATCCATAGGACTAACCTATTAAAATTTGTTTGTTTTCTGATTGAGTGCCTCTATTTTTGTTGTTGCGTATTCTTACAAGGCAGATTAGATGTGACAAGTAGGCAAGTGTCCTCTCAATGGAAGAGTCAGCCATACTTTTCAGTCATAAATGGATACTGAGCTTCTAAGGCACAGAGAACAAGGGCCCATGTCTGTGATACAGCTATAAGGGATCTGCACATGCAAAAAGTGAAGCACATATCTGAGAATGATTGAAGGGTAACCAGATGGGGACCTCTCACTGACTGATATGGTACAAGACATGTATTCTCTATCAATGAACAAGTTTACTAAAGCTTGAGACTCTCTCTGGAGAGTGTACCATCCCATAAAGCAGTGCATGTTCTCAGTTTTGTGGTAACCCAGAGGAATGCCCTTTGCTCAATATGGCCCCTCACTGATTAAATAAAAAAAGCGCTAATAGAATATGTAGGCAATTTTTTATATTGTGTTTATAAAGAAGACCACTATCATGAGGTTAAAGGCATATGTAAGTGAGCTGGGTTTTAAATGCATCTGATAGAGGAACATTAGTAGTGTATGAAAACATGTGTTATATAGAAAAGTTCAGTTTACTTACAAAGGGCCTCATTCAATTGCAATTTGGCCAATTGAATAGAGCTCTAAATAAGCACATAGCATTCCAGTTTCCATGGACCTGAAGGAACCATGTATGTTGTAAAGAACAACCAGGAGAGTTCCAGGCAACACAATGTATTCCAGAAAGAAATTATTATAATCAGGTACTGTATGTGAGAATGATAAATGTTGGGATGCCGAGAGATATTGTACTAAGCAATATTTAGCTAATCTTGTATGGTTCAATCCAAGTGCCCAGATCTTGGCATATATGTATATATAGCTACATAGTAATTGAGGTTGAAAAAAGACTTTCAGTCCATCAAGTTCAAACTTTTAAGATCTCCTCTGATCTGCAATATGCGGATTAGTTATTAATTAATTTGTTGTTAAATAATTATTAATAGTATAGTATTTGAGGATGAATAAAGAGTTAGTCCATCAAGTTCAACCTTTTTAGATCTCTCTTGATCTTTTTGTGAAAAAGAAAACATATTTTAAAACACTATTGAGGTTTGTTGCAGTTTTAAATCCTTCCCTATTTCCTTGCTGGTTTCTTGTGAGTTACAACTACAGCTCTTTAAGGAAAAGGGAGTCCAGGATCTAAGCTACCTCACCTTTTCTGGACTGTGCTGTGATATATTGTGGCCGTTCAATAGATTACAAACTATCATTTAAAACAACAAACATGCTACTTTAGTCTTCAATAAATGTCATTAGTGCATCCACACTTGCACATACATTCACTGGTAAATCCAGAAAGTCCCGTAGTGCTATTGGCAGGGAGCCTGCGGCCTTCGCAAAGCGAGGGTCGCAGTTGCTGGCAAGGAGCGCCAAAGGCGCCCCTTGCCAGCAACTGCAGCCCTCGCGAAGAGAGGGAGCTGTGCGTGCATGCCGCTGGATTGTCTGAAAGAGAGGCGTGCAGGGGAGCAAAGAAGAGTGCATGATGTGCGCGCCTGAGATCAGCAGGAAGTTTACAGTTAACTGTGAGAGAGACAGAGAATCCCCAGCAGTGAGAGCCATGGGGAGGAAAAAATTTCAGGTAGGAGGTGCTGTTTTTGTTGGCTCTTAATGGAGGACCACCATGATATGCATGTTGGGCTGCTCAGTATCACGTCTTATGTCACAGGGGAATGCTAAATGGTATCCATGGCCAGCTCAAGCTCATTTGATGCACTAGGAGAGACCTTAGATATTGCTCCTCATATGAGTTACAAGTACAGGAGAATGAAATATCTGCCTGAGTTGCTCGAAAAACAATCTAGAATGTCAATCTATTAAAAACACTGAGAAGTTTTATTTTTACAATTCAAATGACAGATATTGTGAAATCACAAGCTAGCTGCACTATCACATATATAGTGTGAGCATACGAGCCGTTACTCACGCTTGCTGGCTCGCGTAGCTAGGGCCGCGGCTTGCACAGCAAGCCTGCGGCCCTCGCGAAGCAAGGGTCGCGCGCTCCTTGCCAGCAACTGCGGTCCTCGCGAGGAGAGGGAGCTGTTGCTCACGCTTGCGGGCTCACATAGCGAGCCCGCGGCCATCGCAAAGCAAAACACCACCAGAAACACGCAAAACCACCACAAAACAGCTATGGATATTCCGCCACAGCCGCATACCACACATTAGCCGCCATTTTAGAACAATAACTTCTACAATGGGGAAGTACACAGCTACGCTAACGGTTTTGTCTAGCACACGCACACTATTACACTACACACATTCATCACGCTTACACAGCAGCTCCACAGCACTAATGCTGCAGAAACATCAAAACAGATTGCCAGCTCTTCAACACAATGCTTCCTCCATATTTTACTTGAAAATAGGTAAAGTATATTACTTTATTAATATATTATTTATTTTATTATTATACACCAAACATCATTAGGTCACTTACAATTTCATTGCCGTCATTTTTTGATGGGCAATTCGCTAGTAATAGATAATAGAGATTAGGAGAACTCTCCACGCAAGGAGGAAGTGTAGAAGGCATAAACAATGTATGCTTCTGGCACAAGCTGGGTATTCTAAAATAAACATTTTACCTAAACTTTTATTTTATGCCCACAGCTGCTAATATTGCTAATGTCTTACAAACCTCATTAACATATTACATTTTTCCTAATTTACAATGGTCTTTTAAAGTCATGCGATCCATTCCACCCAATACTTCTAGCTCAGGCCAACATTCTGGTTCAGGACAGTATTTCATCCTTGACAAAGTATATTACAATACTGCTAATGTCACCATTCATGGAGGTGGAGGCCCAAGTATGCACATCTGGTCCTTTGGATCCTCTCACTTAACTCTACCTGATTTGGTTTATCATACATAGCATGCGTTCACTTTAACTCTTCTTACCGCATGATGCTACCTGGCAACAAAATTGCACTTCATAATTAATGAACACTAGAAACAGTATAAATAACACTGCAGCAAGGGCATAGAAAGTGGGGGGACGAGGGGGACAAATCCCCCCACACACCTTGTATGCAACATTTTATCCCCTGGATTGCTACCTTGTTGTGGTGAAGGGGCTTGCGTTCCTCACTGAAGCTGTGAGCTATACCATTTAGAGTCACCCAAGATGGGCAGCTCATAGCAGCGATGTCAAATCACGATCCACTGTATGAATGAGCTAAAAAAGACACAAATGTGCCTGGCATGCTGTGTCCATATGGTCACTGAGATTATATATATATATATATATTTATATATATATATATATATATATATATATATATATATATATATATATATTTATATATATATATATATATATATATATATATATATATATAAAATATTTTACAACTCTATCCCCTAAAATTTTTTTCAATTCCTGCGCCCTTGACTGTACACTTTATATTTGGATGTTTTTTGTCTATTTATTTTTACATTGTTCGTTTTTTATTTTTTTTTACTATTATTTAGATATTTTCAGGGTTCTGAATTATATGCAGATGCATATTTTTATTGAATTGGCATACCGTAGTACAAGCCGAGGCACCTATTTTACCACAAAATACTGGAAAAATGTAGTGACTTGAGTATAAGCCGAGGGTGGGAAATGTGCTGCCCCCTGTGTCCCTCTTGTGCCCTCTGTGTCCCCCTCTTGTGTCCCCACTCTCTCTCCCCTGTGTCTCTTCCCCCCTCTGCCTCCTCTGTGTCTCTTTCCCTCCTCTCCCTCCCTTGTGTCTCTTCCCGTCCTCTCCCTCTCTTGTGTCTCTTCCCCCTCTCCCTCCCCTGTGTCTCTTCCCCCCTCCCTCCCCTCTGTCTCTTCCCTCCTCTCCCTTCCCTGTGTCTCTTTCCCCCTCTCCCTCGTGTCTCTTTACCAGCCCTCCTCATCCTCCCTTCTCATCCTTAACCCCCACTCCTCATCCTCTCTCCTCAACCCCCTCCTCATCCTCCCTCTTCAACCCCCCTCCTCATCCTACCTCCTCATCCTCTCTCCTCAACCCCCTCCTCATCCTCTCTCCCCAACCCCCTCCTCATCCTCCCTCCTCATCCACCCCCTCAACCCCCCTCCTCATCCTCCCTCTTCAACTACCCTCCTTAACCCCCCTACTCATCCTCCCTCCTCAACCCCCATCCTCAACCACCCTCCTCATCCTCAAGCCCCTCCTCAACCCCCTCCACAACCCCCTCCCCATCCTCTCTCCTCAACCCCCCTCCTCATCCGCAACACCCTCCTCAACCCTCTCCTAATCCTCAACGCCCCTCCTCAACCTCCCTCCCCATACTCCCTCCTCAAAGCCCCTCCTCATCCTCAACCCCCCTCCTCATCTTCAACCCCCCTCACTTTACCCCTCTCTAATTACCTCCCCTTCTCCCTTTCCCCTCACTTACCTTCCATCAGCAGCTGCTCAACCGCTCCCGATGCTAATGACGTGGCGCGCATGTGAAGTCACGTCATTAGCATATGCCAGGTCCGGGCGCAGCCGGAAGACGCGAGGAGGAGCAGCTGCTGATGGAAGGTAAGTTAGAGGGGGAGGTTATTAGAGAGGGGTAAATTGAGGAGGGGGTTGAGGAGGGAGGATGAGGAGGGTGGTTGAGGTTGAGGAGGGGGTTGAGGTTGAGGAGGGGGATTGAGGATGAGGAGGGGGGATTGAGGATGAGGAGGGGGGTTGAGAATGAGGAGGGGGGTTGAGGTGGGAGGATAAGGAGGATGATAAGGGAGGGGGAGGGAAAGAGACATGAGGGAGAGGGGGGAAAGAGATACAGGAGAGTGAGAGGGGGCAAGAGACACGGGGGTGGAGAGACAGGGGGGTGACTCGAGTATAAACGAGGGGGCCCTTTTCAGCCTTAAAAAAAGGGCGGTATTTGATCCCCTGCTGATTTTTAATGTTTGTCCACTGACAAAGAAATGATCAGTCTATAAATTAATTTAATGGTAGGTGTTTTTTTAATAGCGAGAGAGAATAACAAAAAAAAGAAAGAAAAAAAGCACATGTCAAAAAAGTTATAAATTGATTTGCAGGTCAGTGAGGGAAATACGTATTTGATCCCCTTCTGGCTCCCAGATGTCTTTTATACAGGTAACGATCTGAGCACTCCTAATCTCAGCTCATTACCTGTATAAAAGACACCTGTCCACAAAAGCAATCAATCAATCAGATTCTAAACTCTCCACCATGGCCAAGACCAAAGAGCCGTTCAAGGATGTCAGGGACAAGATTGTAGACCTTCAGAAGGCTGGAATGGGCTACAAGACTACCGCCAAGCAGCTTGGTGCAATTATTCACAAATTAAAGAAACCCAAAATAACTGCCAGTCTCCCTCGGTCTGATGCTCCATGCAAGATCTCACCTCGTGGAGTTTCAATGATCATGAGGATGGTGAGGAATCGGCCCAGGACTACACGGGAGGATCTTGTTAATAATCTCAAGGCAGCTGGGACCATAGTCACAAAGAAAACAATTTGTAACACACTACACCGCGTAGGACTGAAACCCTGCAGTGCCTGCAAGGCCCCCCTGCTCAAGAAAGCACATGTACAGACCCGTCTGAAGTTTGCCAATGAACATCTGAATGATTCAAAGGAGAACTGGGTGAAAGTGTTGGGGTCAGATGAGACCAAAATCGAGCTCTTTGGCATCAACTCAACTTGCTGTGTTTGAAGGAGGAGGAATGCTGCCTATAACCCCAAGAACACCATCACCACTGTAAAACATGGAGGTGGAAACATTATGCTTTGGGGGTGTTTTTCTGCTAAGGGGACAGGACAACTGCAGGACAACTGCACCACATCAAAGGGACGATGGAGAGGCCATGTGCCATCAAATCTTGGGCGAGAACCTCCTTCTCTCAGCCAGGGCATTGAAAATGGGTTGTGGATGGGTATTCCGGCATGCCAATGACCCAAAACACAGAGCCAAGGCACAAAGGAGTGGCTCAAGAAGAAGCACGTTAAGGTCCTGGAGTGGCCTAGCCAGTCTCCAGATCTTAATCCCATAGAAAATCTGGAGGGAGCTGAAGGTTCGAGTTGCCAAACATCAGCCTTAAAACCTTAATGACTTGGAGAGGATCTGCAAAGAGGAGTGGGACAAAATCCCTCCTGAGATGTGTGCAAACCTGGTGGCCAACTACAAGCAACGTCTGACCTCTGTGATTGGCAACAGGGGTTTTGCCACCAAGTACTAAGATGAAGGGGTCAAAACGTATTTCCCTCATTGACCTGCAAATCAATTTATAACTTTTTGACATGCGTTTTTCTTGTTTTTTTGTTGTTGTTATTCTGTCTCTTACTGTTCAAATACACCTACCATTAGAATTATAGACTAACCATTTCTTTGTCAGTGGAGAAACATTCAGAATCAGCAGGGGATCAAATACTCCTCCCCCCGGACCCCCCCCCCCCCCCCCCCCCCACTGTATATACTATTTCTGTCCATTCCACTTATTATTTACATGTCTATAACATGTTATCCTATCTTTTTGTTTCTTTACAATACCTCATCATAAACAATATTTTTGGTAAATGCCTTGACTTTCTATTTGTTTGACCAAGACCTTAATTTCTAATGGATTTTTGCAACGCATAGAGTTGTCCATGGGCAAATACTGGTTCCTCTAAAAACAGACCAACAGACTTAAAAGTTTGACCTTGTGATTTTTTGATGGTCATGGCAAATGCCATTATGATTGGAAATTGTCTTCTTTGAAGGACAACAGGCAAACTACTCTCACTTGGAGCCAAATCTATTCTTGGAATGAACACTCTTTCTCCTTCATGGGTACTATTCAGAATTTTAGCATGTATGAAATGTTCTCTTAAATCCTGAACAATTAATCTGGCCCCATAAAAAATCTTTTTTTTGGGGTTCATATTTCTTAGTAACACACAATTGCCCCTTTTTTGAGCTGCAAAATATGTGGTGGCATTCCAGATGGTGTTAATGAATTTATAAATTCAGTTGTGAAGTTTGCTTCACTCTGTTTGTCATCAGCCATGGGTGCCATCTATTAATTTAAAAATATCATTATTCAGATGCAATGCATCTTTATTTTTTTATGATAATATTACTTTGTGTGCAAGTTCTGAGTAATCATTGTTACTTATTCCATTTTGGAATATAGCTGATATTAGTGAATCTTTGCAAATCATGTCATGTGGAATTTTAACAGTATCCTCAAGTAAATTACTTATGACCTGTGTTTTGCCTTCGCCAATTTTAATTATCCAATCATTGAATTCATTTTGGCCTTCTGATCTCAAATTTTTTTTTGTTGACACAGGCCATCTGACAATTAGTGATCATGAAAAGGCAGATGAGCTAAATAGGTTCTTTTGTTCGGTATACACAAGGGAGGTACCAGTGGCTTGGCCACTGCAACATAATGGGGCTACACTACCATCACAACCACCGGTAATGAGGGAAGTGGGTTCTGTAATAGCCAAACCATATCTAATTTTTCAAGATTTACTTAACACCTGGTCTCTACCAGATGACTGGAGAAAAGCAGAGGTGATACCTATATTTTAGAAGGGAGCAAGAGCAAATCCTGGGAATTATAGACCTGTAACCCTCACTTCTGCAGTGGGAAAGCTTTTAGAAGGGTTAATAAGGGATAATATACAAGAATATGTCTAATCAAACAGGATTATATGTAGGAGCCAACATGGATTTATGTATATGTACTATTTGGATAACTTTGCAATATTAATGTTGGTTGCCATCCTGCCTCCCCATTTGAAAAAAATAAAATTGCAGATGTGATTGGATCTAAATTACTACTTAAGATATGTTTATGAAAGGTTGCTCTGGATTTCTGGGATATATTCCAATATCCCGCTCAAATGAGGGTTCCCCATCATCATTTGGAAAAAACATGGCAACCTCATTTGAAGTTGGTAAATTATAACATCTTTGATCACAATGGCGATCTCTTTTTAGAACCATATTCACTATTGGCATAGGGAACTGATTCTGTTCAGCATGACTCTTTTGTTCTCTTTCTACTTCTGCTATTTTTTTGTATGCTTGAGTATATGAGTTGTTGGCCATAATGTTATCAAGCTCCTGAAAAACTGTGGGTAAACAATTTGTATTTTCTGAAAGTGTCCTACGTTGTTTGACTGCTTCCATTGTACATATAGTTGAGCATATTTTCTTTGCTCTCCTACTTCTGGCTGCAAATGTGAAGAACGGTGGTAAATTTGGCCTTGCACTTTAAAGCAGTAAGGGCCATGTCCTGATACATTAGCAGCTAATGTTGCACCCATAGATGCAAGCGATATAGCGCTATTATAAGCGTATGTTTTGTTCGAAATTACTATAATTTGGAAATGTTGGTTCACTCATGATACTTTGTAAATATGGTGTCTCAAGGTCTTTCCTGTTGAAAATAAGCACCACAGAACTGACAAACAACATTCAACATACAACAATTGTGAGCCTCTACTGCTAGACATGTAAATAATGGACTATCCTGTGAACATATATCAATAGTACTATCTATATCAACATTACTATTGCGACTAAATTGTTCACATGCATCTTTAGCATTTTTTTTTTATTGGTAGCTGTCTTATGCTGATTTAACTTGAACACAACTTTTTCTTCTCTTGGCAATTCATTGACTTCAACTCGAATTCTTTCCTTAGTTTCCGGAGACTGACGATCTCTCCATCTTTGTCTGCGTTCCCTTGCCAGACGTTTGTTTTTCTTCCTTGATGTTTTCTGCATTGTCCGTCATTGTAATCTGTAATATGTTTATTTTGCTTACCTGAAGTTGTAATCTATTAACTTCTTTTCGACTTCTGTTGGTATTAAAACTTTTATTTTTTTGGCAATCTGTAAGAGAAATTTAAGTTTCATCATCTGTAACCTATGCTCCTATTTAATTAATACATTTGTTAGGTCTAAACAGCATTTCACTTACTTTTTTTTTACTTTTATTTTAGTTTTTTGATTTCAATTACTAGCTAATTCATGCTATCCCAAAGTATTAAATGAATAATCTCTACCGCATATTCACTATCATGATTCTATTCTCTTTTAATATATATACTTTGAGTAACCTACAATCCACAACATTAATTGATGCGCTTCAAATTTTTAATCTATGTAGTTATTAATTAACTTGCTCTTATCTATTTTTTATTGCATTATCTTTACATTTTGTAATCAATGTTTTTAACTATTGAAAAAAATGAATAAAGTATACCTCTGATCTCTAAGTAGTTGCAGGTTAAATGATGCAGAGCTGACAGTCTCTCTTCAGCCACATCCACTGTAGTGAAGCAATTCTCTTAAACTGTAAAATAAAATAAAAACAATTAATTATCTTTGAATAATAGCATCCTACATTTCTTTAATGTCTCTTTTATTTTACAGTTTTAATTTATCTGTTCTAAATATATATATATATATATATATATATATATATATTTTTTTTTTTTAATCAAGCAACAATTTTCTTTCTTTTATATATTGCTATACATGATTAGTATTGTTACCTCCCCTTTTTTTTAACTGTGAATTAATTCTATATTTTATTATTAATTCTTAATTATTATTATAATTCTATAATTTTCCCACCTTTTTGTTGTAAATGTAAAAATTAATTAATCAATTAATATGAAATTAATTATACTTTACCTATTCTGTGTTGTTTTGTGTAATCCAAATCCCAAAGAGCTTTTCATCTCACTTCGTGAAATACGCCAGCAAATAAATGTCCAGTTACACTGATCATCACCTGAGGAGAAAGTGAGAAAGATCTGGAAATTTCCCAGTATCTATAACCTATCACGAGACAAAACCGTTGGTTTTGGAGGGAAAAGCAGAGCTTACACTCTAGTTTGCGTTGTAGCCTTACAGCGTTTCTGAAACCATTTGCGGGCCGTTGGTTAATTTTTTTGCGTGCCTCGCGATGAGCACCTACGTGTTACAGCTTTCGTCCTTTTTTTGAGTTATGGGTTACGGCCGCCATTTTTTCCTCGCTTAACCGATTTTCGATCTTCGAAAAACGCCAATTATGCCTCAAATTAGCTTGCAACCTCACTCAGAGGCTACCTGCCTCTCCCCCTGTGGTGTGTGTGAGGATGGAAGTAATTTTTTTTATTAATTTGCGTTTTTGGGTGGTTTTTCGATGTTTTCTGAGTAACGTGCCTGAAAAAATCTTAAAGTCGTAATTTTTCAAAGTCTTGCGTGCCTTGCGATCAGTGCCAAAGTCCTACGTCCATCGTCATCGCCATGTGTGCCTTCCACCCGTTTCCATGCTCCATTGGTGGAGAGTCCTCGGGCAAATAGCAGCTATGAGGGGACAGAGGACCCTTAAAGGGACCCTATAAGGCCACAATTGTGAGGTCTGCAATGAGCGCCTTCGGTGCTTATTACAGCAAAGTGGTGCCTGCCTCACAATGAGCACCTGCGGAGCTCTGCGCGAAGGCAGCAATGAGCGCCTTCAGCTCTTACTGCAGCAAAGTCATGCAAGCTTTTAATCCTTTTCCATCCTCCATCGGTTAAGTTTTTCTGGGCAAATACCAACTATGAGGGGGGACCCTTAGAGGGACCCTGTAAGGCCAAAATTGCGAGGCCTTTGGCACTCCTTGCAGCAAAGTGGTGCGTGCCTTGCACTGAGAACCTGCGGCCTGCATTACTCATTGCGGCAAAGTGTTGCGAGCCTTGCAATGAAAATAATACCTGCACCCCTACAGCCTTATTAAATTGCGATTCGGCAAATTGAAAATGGCTCTATTTATGCACATAGCATATTTTTTTACAGAAGTTTTTAGACAAGTGAACTTCTATCCAACAGCAAGGTCTTCTCTAACTAAAAACTTCTGTAAAAAAAAATATGCTCTGTGCTTATATAGAGCCCTATTCAATTTCCCGAATTGCAATTTAATAAAGCTGCTAGTTTCAGTAAAAGTGTCCCAAACCCCTGTCAGCATGTCATTTTCTCAATGGCATTTGAGAACTTCTGAGAGAATGCTCTGGGTAGGACATCTGCCAAATACAGTGGATATAAAAAGTCTACACACCCCTGTTAAAATGTCAGGTTTCTGTGCTGTAAAAAAATGAGACAAAGATAAATAATTTCAGAACTTTTTCCACTTTTAATGTGACCTATAAACTGTACAACTCAATTGAAAAACAAACTGAAATCTTTTAAGTGGAGGGAAGAAAAAAAAAGATGAAAAATAATGTGGTTGCATAAGTCTGCACACTTTCTTATAACTGGGGATGTAGCTGTGTTCAGAATTAAGCAATCACATTCCAAATCGTGTTAAATAGGATCGTGTTAATAAGTCAGGAGAAGGGTACAAAAGAATTTCCAAGGCATTAGGTATACCATGGAACACAGTGAAGACAGTCATCATCAAGTGGAGAAAATATGGCACAACAGTGACATTACCAAGAACTGGAGCTTCCTCCAAAATTGATAAAAAGACGAGAAGAAAACTGGTCTGGGAGGCTACCAAGAGGCCTACAGCAACATTAAAGGAGCTGCAGGAATATCTGGCAAGTACTGGCTGTGTGGTACATGTGACAACAATCTCCCGTATTCTTCATATGTCTGGGCTATGGGGTAGAGTGGCAAGACAAAAGCATTTTCTTACAAAGAAAAACATCCAAGCCAGGCTACATTTTGCAAAAACACATCTGAAGTCTCCCAAAAGCATGTGGGAAAAGGTGTTATGGTCTGATGAAACCAAGGTTGAACTTTTTGGCCATAATTCCAAAAGATATGTTTGGCGCAAAAACAACACTGTACATCACCAAAAGAACACCATACCCACAGTGAAGCATGGTGGTGGCAGCAACATGCTTTGGGCTGTTTTTCTTCAGCTGGAACTGGGGCCTTAGTTGAGATAGAAGGAATTATGAGCAGTTCCAAATACTAGTCAATATTGGCACAAAACCTTCAGGCTTCTGCTAGAAAGCTGAACATAAAGAGGAAATTCATCTTTCAGCATGACAACGACCTAAAGCATACATCCAAATCAACAAAGGAATGGCTTCACCAGAAGAAGATTAAAGTTTTGGAATGGCCCAGCCAGAGCCCAGACCTGAATCCAATTGAAAATCTGTGGGATAATCTGAAGAGGGCTGTGCACAGAAGATGCCCTCGCAATCTGAGAGATTTGGAGTGCTTTTGCAAAGAAGAGTGGGCAAATCTTGCCAAGTCAAAATGTGCCATGCTGATAGACTCATACCCATAAAGACTGAGTGCTGTAATAAAATCAAAAGGTGCTTCAACAAAGTATTAGTTTAAGGGTGTGCATACTTATGCAACCATATTATTTTATTTTTATATTTTTTTCTTCCCTCTACCTAAAAGATTTCAGTTTGTTTTTCAATTGAGTTGTACAGTTTATAGGTCACATTAAAGGTGGAAAAAGTTCTGAAATGATTTATCTTTGTCTCATTTTTGTACAGCACAGAAACCTGACATTTTAACAGGGGTGTGTAGACTTTTTATATCCACTGTATATAGTTGTAGAAGGGTTCTCTCCAGGCTGGCTAGCTTTTCCATCAAAAAGTAAAATGTTTCTTCTTTTACTACACTAAGGTAGGAAGCATCATCTGGTCCTTGGTAGATTAAGGGTAATGAAGAACAAAAAGAGAGAGCAAAATATGGGCAGTGGATTATTAAGTCTTTATCTCTTGTCCAATTATTTACATAACCAATTTTAACAGAATGGTGTGCACTTTAGTGCAAGTTAGTGTCTTCATCACCAGGACTCTTTTACAGGATTATGCATCTTCTTTCACAATAAAACCCCAAGATTTAAGTAATTTAATCTTGCTACATTATCATGAAATAGTTATAAATAATCTGCTGTACTCTTAATAATCACATGAACACATTTTCACTGCTATAGCTTTACTTTAATTGCCTCTATTTTGAACGTTTGAGTAAACTCATGTGTATTAATAAAGTTTTGGAAGGGGTCCAAATCAATATTGAGTAATCAATTAATTCAAATGTAATTCTATATTAGTTGGCGATGTGATGATATGAGTGTGACGAAGTGCCCCTTTGCCACTTTGTCTTGGAGAGGACTGTTTGCCAGCCTCCTGCCCTGCGACTATGGCCCTGGTACATATTGCCCTTCAAACACAGTATTCGGCCATACCAGAGTGTATGTCACTCATTCTGGCCCTTTACATACAGGGGGGTCATTCGGTAATTGCCCTGTGTGAACCATGATACCACAGATAGCTATGCCATGGAGCCCATTCATGTAATGAAAGACTATGGGAAAGACTTTAGCTACATGGCAATTGAACTGTGTGAAGAGCATCTGAGCGCTATTCGGTAGTTTTGTGCGCTCAGATCCCAGCTGTAACGGAACCCATCACTGTTTTACCCTGTTTTATGGTTATGTAATTCTTGGTTAAAATATGATCACATTGCTGTACTGTAGATATGTTATTTTATGTTCTACAGAATATATTGGCTCAGAATATCACAGCTACTAGGCTAATAGATAATCCTATTACAGAGAATCCTGTTACAGAGACTCTCCTAAGATAAGGAAGTTGTAAAGGATCCTTGCATTTTCCAAAGTGTTTTCATTCTCTGATAAGAACAAAGAAGGATGATCTAATTAATGTCTGATTGTATCCAAGTTGCCAGGGAGGTGTGGCTCACCTATTGTCCCTATATGTGTATTGTGTGGGGGATATGTGAAATGTCTGTGTGTTATGTGTAAAAGATACTTTTACTAACTTTTGAACCCCTGGTCTGATTCATGCCATTTTTTAATATGTTGTTCCCCTGGGTGAGAGCTATTGAACGGTGCTGGACTTAAAGGTGTACCCCCTGTTTTTGGGGTACATCCAGAATGTGGTTAAAATTGTGTCTGTTTTAATTGTGTTACCTGTTATCTGAGGGGAGGAGACGTGGGGGTTGAACCATGTATATAAATGGCTGTTGTGATAATTATGTGGGTGTAGCCCTTCAGAGGGCACCATTGCATAAAAGGAGATTCCCCTGTCATTAAAGATTAGTTCTTCTTGACCCTTCAAAACGTAGCCTCGTCTCGTTATTGGAGGGGATGGCTCTATCATACTGGGGATTGCTATGCTTTTGCATACTCCCTTGAGCTGTAACTACTGAACGCTTGTTCCTGATGTGTCCTCCTTGGAGGAGAGGTCTTCTCCACATGGTCCTGGATGCTGGAGATTCATACAGGGTGGAAGGAAGACGGCGCGGCTCCAGCTAAACTACAGCGGTTGTGGAGTCTGTGGCTGTGGTGGTGTCCGGTGTGGTGCTTGTAGGCCTCGGCGCAAACTAGGACGCGTCTATCAACGGAGGTACCCGGTCTTGGGTGCCAGTAGATCCGTTACATTGGTGGCAGCGGTGGGATGGCGTCCTAGTGCGAGGAAAAACAGCCCGGAGACACTGGTAACGTTTGGAGTTACAAATTGAGGGCAACGCTAGTATCTGTACAGAGCCCCTGGCTACTGCAGGATGGAACCGGCTAGTTTTCGGACAGCGTTCCATGATGAGGATGAGGAGAAGGCCGCAGACTACAGGGATGCAGACAGAAAGGAACTCTGGTATGATGCCCTGAAAGATGCCCAATGGCGGCGAGGTGAGAGTCTTCCCAGTGATGAGCAGCAGCTACAGAAGCGTGTGGCGATGCGGATGTATCTATTGGGAGAGCAGCCCCTGGATGAGAGGGTGACAGGACTAGAGACCCTGGTACGGCGAGAGATCTGGCTAGACAACGCATACCAAGTCCTCTGGTGGCATACCGTTCGACTTACCACCTGGTCGGCTGAACACGATTTACCGGAGGGAGATGATTATGATGGCCCGGGTTTATTATGGGATGCCTTGGAGGACGACATTGATCTTGGCAGCACGGAGGAGTCTAGGTTTTGGGACATCTACGACCACCGGATGGGCATGTATGTCTGGGATGACGAAGGTGAGGTGAGCAAAGACATGACCCACCTGGTAATAAGAGAGTGGGAGCTGGAGCAGGACTACCAACACCTGCTCAGCTTCGTGCAGCCCCAACCTACTCGACAAGCGGAACCAGACTTCATTGACTGGTCCTGGGATGACCTCCAGATGGCAGGTCTCTCTACCGGCCCTACAGGGGGCAGAAGGTGTCGTCCTTCCCCCCCAGCGGCAGTGTGAACCCCAGGGGGCAGAAGATGTCGTCCTTCCCCCCCCAGCGGCAGTGTGAACCCTAGGGGGCAGAATGTATCGTCCTTCCCCCCCAGCGGCAGTGTGAACCCCAGGGGGCAGAAGGTGTCATCCTTCCCCCCAGCGGCAGTGTGAACCCCAGGGGGCAGAAGGTGTCGTCCTTCCCCCCCAACGGCAGTGTGAACCCCAGGGGGCAGAAGGTGTCGTCCTTCCCCCCCAGCAGCAGTGTGAACCCCAGGGAGCAGAAGGTGTCGTCCTTCCCCCCCAGCGGCTGTGTGAACCCCAGGGGGCAGAAGGTGTCGTCCTTCCCCCCCAGCGGCATTGTGAACCACAGGGGGCAGAAGGTGTCGTCCTTCCCCCCCAGCGGCAGTGTGAACCCCAGGGGGCAGAAGGTGTCATCCTTCCCCCCCAGCGGCAGTATGAACCCCAGGGGGCAGAAGGTGTCGTCCTTTCCCCCCAGCGGCAGTGTGAACCACAGGGGGCAGAAGGTGTCGTCCTTCCCCCCCAGCGACAGTTTACCCTAACCAAGGGAGACACCAATCTCCCAGACGGCGCAGATGGGACCGTGGTCTCTGCGCCCACAGCCTGTCCAGATCCCCAACTACCGTCACTGGGACAACCGGAGGAGGGGGTAAGTACAAATTCCCCTCCCCAGCTAACTCCTAATGTGGCCCCAGGGTTAACAGAGGAAATGTTAACCCCCACCTTTCCCTGGCTACTGAGCCGGAATATGTCCCAAGTACCCCAGCAGAAGAGCTGACAGCGGGGCAGAGTGCAGTCGGCCTCTGCCCTCCCTTTGTCCCTTGTTCAGAGTAGGATGTCCTGCAGGTTATACCAGCAGAAGAGCTGGCATCAGGGCAGAGTGCTGCTGGCCTCTACCCCTCAAGTCCCCTCAGCGTGTTGCCCCATCACCACAGCGAAATATCCAGGTGCCGTAACTGTTTGTTGTGGGTGGGCTGCTCTTGCACTTTGTTGTTGTGGGGGGGCTGCTCTAGCACTGGTTTATTGTGGGTTGGTGGATCGTCTAACGGAGGCACTGACCGGCAGAAGGTCAGGTGCCTGGTTAGACTTCCCCCCAAAGGGGAGATGTGTGACGAAGTGCCCTTCGCCACTTTGTCTTGAAGAGGACTGTTTGCCAGCCTCCTGCCCTGCGACTATGGCCCTGGTACATATTGCCCTTCAAACACAGTATTCGGCCATACCAGAGTGTATGTCACTCATTCTGGCCATTTACATACAGGGGGGTCATTCGGTAATTGCCCTGTGTGAACCATGATACCACAGATAGCTATGCCATGGAGCCCATTCATGTAATGAAAGACTATGGGAAAGACTTTAGCTACATGGCAATTGAACTGTGTGATGAGGATCTGAGCGATATTCGGTAGTTTTGTGCGCTCAGATCCCAGCTGTAACGGAACCCATCACTGTTTTACCCTGTTTTATAGTTATGTAATTCTTGGTTAAAATATGATCACATTGCTGTACTGTAGATATGTTGTTTTATGTTCTACAGAATATATTGGCTCAGAATATCACAGCTACTAGGCTAATAGATAATCCTATTACAGAGAATCCTGTTACAGAGACTCTCCTAAGATAAGGAAGTTGTAAAGGATCCTTGCATTTTCCAAAGTGTTTTCATTCTCTGATAAGAACAAAGAAGGATGATCTAATTAATGTCTGATTGTATCCAAGTTGCCAGGGAGGTGTGGCTCGCCTATTGTCCCTATATGTGTATTGTGTGGGGGATATGTGAAATGTCTGTGTGTTATGTGTAAAAGATACTTTTACTAACTTTTGAACCCCTGGTCTGATTCATGCCATTTTTTAATATGTTGTTCCCCTGGGTGAGAGCTATTGAACGGTGCTGGACTTAAAGGTGTACCCCCTGTTTTTGGGGTACATCCATAATGTGGTTAAAATTGTGTCTGTTTTAATTGTGTTACCTGTTATCTGAGGGGAGGAGACGTGGGGGTTGAACCATGTATATAATTGGCTGTTGTGATAATTATGTGGGTGTAGCCCTTCAGAGGGCACCATTGCATAAAAGGAGATTCCCCTGTCATTAAAGATTAGTTCTTCTTGACCCTTCAAAACGTAGCCTCGTCTCGTTATTGGAGGGGATGGCTCTATCATATTGGGGATTGCTATGCTTTTGCATACTCCCTTGAGCTGTAACTACTGAACGCTTGTTCCTAATGTGTCCTCCTTGGAGGAGAGGTCTTCCCCATACGGTCCTGGATGCTGGAGATTCATACAGGGTGGAAGGAAGACGGCGCGGCTCCAGCTAAACTACGGCGGTTGCGCAAACTAGGACGCGTCTATCAACAGAGGTACCCGGTCGGGGTGCCAGTAGATCCGTTACAATGAGGGTCTTGAAGACTTTGAAGATTTCTTATTTAGAAGTAGCAATGTCAGTTAAGATGGTAGATAGAACGTTAGGCCTCCATGTTAATTGATTGGTGTGAGTTGCGGCATAGTCATAAATTGGCTGGAGGAGCTTTTTTTTAAAAATTTACACGCTAATGTAAATCTTTTGCTCCCCAGATTATGGCACTCAGCCCCCAGATGTATATTCTGTCACATCTGCAAGAGATTTCTGTATAGGGGGTACCTGAATCAAGCTTTAGGGATGAGAAACGGCTCTAGGTGAAATATAGGAAACGTGAACGTCATGATTATTATAATGAGTGAAAAGTGTTGTAACTGCTGCGGCAAGGAAACATTATATATAAAAATATAAAAAATAAATATATGTGACAATTGTATTTATAGCTTCAATATATAAAAATGTGTTTATTCTGTCCCTGCTCAGATTCCCAGAATGCAGAGCAATAACTGTATTTCTCAGAATTCTGAGCAGGAAAAACTTTTTTGAAATTAGACATTCAAATGTGAACACAAATGTATTATTTATTTACTGATGAAAATATAATTTACTAATGAAAATATCATTCCCTTAAGAGGGGCAAATTCTCCTTAGAAAGAAGCTTAAAGAAGTACCAAGTGATGAAAATGGAATAGAGTAGTAAAGAGTAATTACATAAAAGGGGAAAAAATGTGGTGTATATTTATTTATTTTTTACTTGAAAAGAAATTTTGCCCATTATCAAGTTTAATTATTTAGCAAGCCAGATAGGAACATGTGACTGTAATGGTCCGTTATCAACAATTCTACAACATTATCATATTTGAAGAATAACATAGGACATTGTGTTGTCTGACTCAAATGTTCAATTATTGCCTCTGCTACTCAAGACATTCAACAAGTAGAGGCAAATTGGTCATTTGGTAAAAGGATATTTGCTTCACATGCTAGTTTATTATCCTATGTAGCCAGTCCCACTATAGAGACAGGTTAGGACCCTGAATTATGAACTGGTACAATAATTTTGTCTCCAGGTTAAAAGGTGCTATCATCACTATCATCCATCTAACCAGTTGGCACTTTATTTTCAGCATTCATACACAAGGAATATTGTAGGTCTATGGGCAATGGGTCAAAATATTATTTGGATTCTGGATGTCAACTTCATGAAATAGGAGAAATGGAAAGTAGCCACACAGCCTCTTCAGAAATTAAAAGACATGGGGCCTTATGCAACTGCAAACCCGTAATTACCTGCAAACTGAATTTTGGCTTTGAATCAAAATTTTTGTAAACATGTAGACGTATTCAATTGTCACTAACCCATAATTACAGGCTCACAGCCCCAACACAAAAACCATGAACCCGTAATTAGCATTTCAGGGCATGATCAATTAAGCAAGCCCGTAATTTACATTTTAGACAGAGACAATAGTAAATGAGACAGTCATCATGACGTCAGTAAAACATGAAGTTGATACTACAATCAATTATTGTTTTGAAGTCCGAATTGCGATTGGTCTTTCAATCAAGAAATATAGAAATCAATAAAAATCAGTAAATCAACTATTCAAGTCCATGCAAGTTCCATGATATGTATTAACTCCTTGATTCCCGGGATCGATATAACACAGAAATAAAATGTAAAAAATATATATATATTCCATATTTGTGAGTGTGAGGCTGTTGTGCAATTCACTTTCATTGCTTTCCCAGTATTTTTAAGTACAGTAGCGTGTATTTATTTGCTTTTACAGTGTTACAAACAAATGTTTAACCCACTTGTGAGTCCTCTCTAGTACTTGTGTAATTTTTTTGATTCATTTGCCATTTACAGGTTTGAAATCAATTACGGGCTTGTTGAATTGTTGTAATTGAATATCGATTTTACATCTTTAGCTCTGGTAACATTTACGGGCTGGAAACATCAATGAAGGAGATAGGACATAGGTATGTTTTTGACAACAGCAGTGATTTTGAGCCTGTAACTCGCAATTGGAATGAGAGTAGCAAAATGTAGCCAATTAAATATCAGTAACATTTACGGGCTCATGTTATTGTGATTTGGACAATTGAATAGGGTCCAAGGTCAGTTGGAAAAAGAAAATGGATATCTGCAGTAATGCATAATTTTGTTTAAAAGATAAAAATGTAAAGGGTGTGTTTATTATTTTTTTCTTTATGACAAGACTTTCCCAATATTGTGTTAAGTTATTTAGAAGAACATGTAGAAAAAACCTGACCACAGTGATCATTTAAAAAGATTCAGACTATTCCTTGCAAGAGCAGTGCTTCTATAATGACTGCCAAATCAACAGTACTTAAACTTACCACATTTATATGTTAGGTTCTATAACCATAATCATTATTATATTAATATAACATAATATAGCTGTCAACGTATTTTATATCTGATGATCTTAAATTCTGTTAAAGACAACATAATACAACCTATTAAAAGAGAAAATAAATCAATTTACTATCTTCATAAAATCTGCCAATATATATATGTATGTATAAAAACGTCATCCTTTTTAAGTTGCTGTGCAAAGGCATTTTTCAATTAATGTTGTAATTATTATCACATAACACCAAACATTTACAGGAAGAACTCAATAGCCCTGAGCCATGGCCAGATCTTTATAGCTGTTCATATTTATATTAAAACAACTGCTGAGAGCATACATTTTTTATAATTATTATTACTGAATGTATTACTTAGGTATTTACATATATATATATATATATATATATATATATATATATATATATATATATATTTTAACTAGGTGACTTAATTAATTTTATCCTCCTTAATGTAATTGTCATAAAATTTACACTTAACTTCTTAGAAGCCGCCGGAGTAATAGTTTCTCAATATCTGGAACCCTCTAGTCTTCCTGTTCTCCATCATGCAGGGTGCCATGATTCACAGCTGTGGATAAGACCAATCCCAAAGGGAGAGCTTTATAGTATCAGCGTCATATGGTGCTCAGACACACAGCATGTCACTGTATGCTTAAAGCAGAGCAGCGTGTAAGACATTTCTATAGTGTGAAGTCCCCCATGTGAATGTGGCCTTGACGGCGATAAAATTAAGTCACCTAGATAAAACATTTATATAAAACAAAAAGAAAATGCCTAAAGAGTCCCTTTAAAGGACCACAGTAGTCACATATTTACAATAACAACTCTCCTTGGCCTCATGGACCGTAACACACCAGGCATATCTTTATGTCCATGGTCATGCTGATCCAGTTGGAATTCATGGCAGAGATACTGGAGTGGGTTGCCAGTTCCTTCTCCAGTGGGCCACATCTTCTGGTATTCCTATGTGGTCTCCCATCCAAGTACTAACCAAGCTAACCCTGCTTGGCTTCAGGGTGGTGGACTGAAATCCAACCCAGGTTGCAACCCAGTGGTGAAAGCACTGAATCCTAAACACTGGACCACCAGGGAACCCAGGGAATATGCTCTTAGGAATTATTAAACTTAATGATGCAGACTTTCTTTACAGCTATAGTGTTATCAAAATGCATATTTGAGCTTCTTTATATTGCATTGCTATAATTTGTCTAACTGACAGCAGTGGCATCTTGAATTGCCACATTTCTATGTTTGCAGAAACAGTTTCCTCTGCTTTCATATTCTTCCCACCTGTAGAAAATGATCAGCCAGCCCAAAAAATATTGCTTCCACTGTACCATAATTACATTTATTAAGTAAGAAATTAAACACTACATTATTTTTTGTGTACTTTATAAAAGCTTTAAAAATATGTTAAATATTTTCAAGGTGTATTTTCCAGTTGTTGTAGGAATACTACCAGTGGCAGAGCATGTGCATGGGGGGTTGCGGTGCAAAAAGAAAATTTGAGCCCCCTCCCCATACCTCCCCCTATGAGGGGCCAGGCACAATTTTTTTTTGCACTTCCCGAAACCCTCCTCCAACATCAACTCACGCAGTACATATATAAAATATATTAAATAAATAATATATTAAAGGAAGCCATGTTTGATAATGGTTATGGATTGAAGAGCAAGGCATTTGTGGGCACATTTGCATGTCCCAGCTCAGCTTCCCAGAATGAAGTGTTAGAACAGTTTTTCTCGGAATTCTGAGCTAGAAGCAGGTTTTTTTTTTACTTGTTTTAGATATTCAAGTGTGAACACAGATGTACTATTTATTTACTATACGTTCTCTGATGAGCGCCTTTGACTTTGTTTATGCAAATTACCCTTAGGGTTTAGTCTCCCTAAGGGTAATAGGGGACTCCAAACGTGGACCCCTTGCTCACTGTGCCTTAGGGAGTTCAGCTGCACCTCACTGACGAGGCCCATAAAGGACGAAACAAGTCTGGGGTTTGCTGTTTCTCCTGTTCAGGGTAGAATTGCCTGGTATTTCGGGGCTGGGTCCGAGTGGGACCAGACTGATATACTACAGGGTATTTCTCCCTGTGAAGGGCAGAAGTGAGCTAAAAGAGGTTGCTCTCAGAGTGGCTTATCATGGCGATAGAACTAACCTATTAAGGTTGGTTCGTTCTCTGTTGAGCACCTCTGACTTAGTTTATATATATATATACACACACCTATATAAATACTTTATATTTTATATTTTTTTATAAATTATATTTTCTAGAATTGCAGTAGTACTTTAATGGAACAAAAATTACAAACACCCTCTAAACAGTGCATATATTAGGGCATTTAGAGTGTTTCTAAAACTACCTTCTATACTTGATGTGTAAAGTACCCTTACTGTAACATGTATAGTACAGCTATGGGCAGGAAATGGATGGGGAGAATAGCATGGGAAGTTTGTTTTAAGGGATCCAGAGATGTAAATGCCGTTATGAAGCAGGTAGTAAGTATGGAAGCACAGAACACATTCACTGGTAATATTGATTGGTCACCGCATGCTCATGAATTAAATAATGCCCAAGTTGAATAAATATCCATGGGACCACTCTCACATAGGGCCTCATTCAATTGCGATTTGGCCATAGCATATTTTTTTTACAGAAGTTTTTAATTAGTGAACTTCTATTTAAAAACAAGGTCTTCACAAGCTAAAAACTTCTGTAAAAAAAATGCTATATGCTTATATAGAGCCCTATTCAATTGGCCAAATCGTAATTGAATGAGGCCCATAGTGTGTATGTAATTCTGCTACTGTTGGTGATATAATGGATATTTATTTGCATTACATTCTGAGGAAGTGAAGGTTACTGGCAGAGTGCTAAAGAGATACACACATAAGAGCTTTTCAAGAACATAAACTTAAAATCCAAGGCATATCTGTCCTCTGTGTCATTTTTCTCAGTCGTCATACAGTTATAGTTAATTTTCTTAATTATTTGCGCTTGTGACTCATTATTTTCTTTATGCAGCATTCTGCATAGAGGAATACAATTAATCTGCTGTGGTGACCTGTCCTTAGATTTGCACTGAAGGGTCATACTTGGTTGTAGAAAAGCTTGCATTGGAAGAATGTTCTTCAGCAGCGGTTTAACATCTTATCTCTACAACATTCGTTACTGAGCTCTCATTTCTATGTTATTTCTATGTGCCTATTTCACACTAATTAGCGCTGCTACAGAACAGACACTTCGCTTTCTCGTTTTTACAACTGTATTTGCATTTATAAACATCTTCATTTCTATTGCTAATAGGTTCAACACACTTCTTTTCTCATTTAGTGTTATTTTATTTAAGAGACTTGACTTTCTTCAGAGAAAATGAAGTTAAACAACTGCTTGTTATGTTAAAGTTAAATAACTCTTTGCTGTTTGAGGTTAAATGCTAAATCTGTCTCTAATTGGTTTTGTACAATAAGCAAGAACAGCCTGGGTTTTATAGACAAACATGTAAAACAATCCAAATGGTTTAATAAAATATTACGGTTTAAATGGGTAAGATTAAACTGAAGGAGACAGAGTAAATCATACAATATTCATAAATGGAAACTACAACACACGAATATACGTTAAGTTCAGAATACCCCAATACCAAATATACCCTGAAACTAAGTTTCTACATCTGCTTTTGAAAGGTTGATTTTTTTATTTCCATCCAAGTACAGCAACCTGATATATCTACAGTGAATTATTTTTCAATTATGACCCTCTGTTCATTGGTAGACAGTTTTATCTTGCTTCTCAACCCCACAAAGTATATTAAGTGCCACATATTGGCACATATTTACAGAAACACAATAAATGCTACTCACATGCAGCCCTATTAAATAAGATGGTTGCAAGCTTGAAATTTGTCCGAGTTACAGAGCTATTAAATGACAACATGCCGCGAGTTACGGGCTTGAGACGCAAAACCGTAAACCATTTTTCGAACATTGGATGAACGGCCGTGAACATGATCAATTACTCAAACCAGTAGTTAAGGATTTAGATGGAGCCAATGGCAACAGAGATCGTCATTATTGTGTCACAGAAAAATGGCGGTTATATTGCAAAGTCTTACGAGTTGCAATCGGCCCCACATTCCAGAAATAATGCAATATTGATAAAGCTGTAAATATGATATTCTAGTCCATGCAAGTTCCATTATATGTATTAACAAATTGATTGCCGGGATCAAATTGCAAGGTATAGCATGGCTACCTTATCATGATGAAGGAACGTACATCTCAGTGAAGCAATGAGCTATACCATGTACGGTCGCCCAAGATGGGCAGGTCCTAGCACAGAGGTCCACTGGAGAACTAACTGCAACACACGTTTTGAAGTCTCTGTTTATTAAATACCAGAGGAATTCATTTTATCTTTGTTACATCACTTCCTAAGAGTGTTTTGTAGCTAGGAAGGAAGGGTGTGGAGGAGGAACAGGGGAATTTCAGAAGGCTTTGGATGCAAGGATTGCTCTCCAGAAATGTAAATAACCTTCTCACACACAAAAAAACATCAATGTCTCATGGATGCCTCCAAGTTCCAGCAGATCAATTTTATTTTCTAATTAAAATCTAGATTTATGGCTTTTTCATTCTTGGAAGCCAAACTTTTCAAAAACATGTTTTTTTCATTGCACAGTGGTAGTTTAATAAAGAAACATGGCTTATGCAATGGTTTAAATATATATTTATATAATTGCTCCAGGCTAATTTCCTTCTTAATTAATTTTATATTCTCTCAGTTATTTTGCCTGGTTGGTTGTCATTAAAAGTGCAAACAACAAATATGTGAGCTTCATTTCTAACACTGAAAAGTTAGTGCCCAAATATATAAGTACACAAAGGGTAAAATTCAGGATGCCGGGGCACAGTGGAGGCTGATATATTTGGATATCAATTCTTCATTTCCTGTCATACATTTTAAAGGAACAACTTTTAGGCATTACATAAAGTTTAATGAATACAGCCCAGACTAAAATATACTTTTTTGTCCCCATACAAACTGTTTTTGAAACAATGTCATGACCTCTTTCAAAAAACAAAATTTGACCATAGCGAGAAGATGTTAAGCTCCATTACTCTGCTGGAGCTCCATAACCCAACTGGTGCCGTGCCCTGACACAGCCTAATTATTGTTAGTCAAAAGGAGGTTAATTATTTTTATTGAAAGGTTATCTGATTAACGTAAGGGTGATTTAGAAATTTACAAGGTGTTTTTTTTCTACACCTATGGGCACCTACCTTGTATAAAGAATTTAAAAGGGAGCAGCCCAAATTATTTTGCCTTGGGGCCCTGCATTTGCTAGCTCCGTAGAGAAGTCCACAAATAAGATAAATAAATGTATACAAACATTTTTAACAATTACATATTTTTCAAATGTGAGCAGGAAATTGAATTAGATTGTTATATAAGAATATATGCCATGATGTCATTTAAATAATGAAATGCATTTTTGTGTGTGGAAATATTGAGATTTAAGCAATTCCCCACACACTCCCAAATACATTTTATGCAGTGAAATGGTAGCTATTTAGTAAATATGTCTCATTGTCACAGAGTAACTCTCTTGCACATACATTTGTCATTGTGCCCCATTTTGTTTCATCCTCAATTTTTTTCTCACTATGTCTTTGTCATACATGATACTCTTTTGATCCTCAATGTTTACATTTTTCTGTGGTTCTCATAAAGTGCCACATTACCTCAGTTTGAGGGTTAATTGAGACTTTTAAGGCAGACAGAATGGACAGATTAGATGGGCTTTTTGATTTGTATCTGTCTACAAATCTGTTTTTCTCTTCCACACACTCTCTCCCTCACATTAGTCCCCGGGTCTCTCCTTTGTGTCTGTCTCTCTCTAAACATCAGGGCAATGAAGAGGTTAGTTACATTCTCTCATAGACTGTCCTCTCTGTCATGTTATATAGAGGGACATTATCCATTTCTCACTCTCTCGCTAATCTATCTATATCTATAGATATATAGTTACAAGTCACCAGTTTCCTCTGGGTTTGTGGTCTTGTATCTGGCACTTTTAATGGAGGAACACAATGCAAAAGACTTTAGTACTTTTCCAAATTTTACTAACATTTTAGCCAGTAATACAATATTAGTAAACCAAAACAAATCAAAGAAAATAATAGGCCTAGCTGCCATCTGATAAACAGTTTCCTAACCAGCTCATTCAGCTAAACCTGGGTGGAGTAAAAAATGGACCAGCAAAGAAAAATTTTATTATTTTTAACTTCATCTTTTAAATCCATGACAGCTAATAAGCAAGCCTCTTTCAACTAAAATACATTCCTCCATAATATCACAATATTTCAATACACTGAGAAAGGAACAAGATCATCCAAAATATACCTTTTATTTCTGTGACTGGTGAATCACTATTGAAAACAGACAAAACAATTTAAGACTGTAAATAAGGAAATAAACTGAACAATGAAAAACAAATCTGTAACCGTGAAATGTTTAAAGCTGTAGTTTTCTGTTAATAGCTGTCAGGAAATTAGCTAACATAAGTGCAGCACAATAAAAAAGGAATAAAGAAAAGGTCACACCTCAAGGGGATCTCTTCGGGTATATCAGACTTCCTCTTAAAAGGTCAGTCTCAAAATAAATGTCTGCAGTAATAGTAATATTATATACCCTTTCAAAAAAAGGAGAGCAGCAAGGACAGAGACCATTTACTAAAAGATAAACATGACTCACCAACAGGTTGCCCTTTAATTAGTCTATTTAGTTTAGATGTCAAATTCATATAACATCCAACAAAAACATAACCTAATGGATATTATTGGCCACAGAGAATGTGCAGCCTTTATATTTCAGCCACATGAAAAGAATATTGTTATTGCAATTATTTCAGAGCATTCAAATGACCACAAGTAAATTACCTTTTGTAATCCAGCAATTATATTTACAATGCACCACCATAGCCGTGCTATTACAAGAGTAATATACACTGAATACAGTCAGTATGAGCCACACAATAATACAGATGAAAACATATTTATACAGAACAGGCAGATACTCCTGAGATACCTTCTAAAATAGATGATTATTGGGCAAGTGATATAAGTAGTGGAGGGGGATGGAATAATTGACAGGAGGTTGGAGAAGGTAGCTGTGAGTCTTGGTAGAGATTATTGGAAAGCTAATGTAAATTGTATGGATTGTGTGCGGATTACATATTTGCATAGGTAGTTTTTTTTATAGAATTTCTCAAAGACAGGAGTAAGTCTGACAGGAGTAAGTGGCCGGGTAGAAGTAAGAGGAAATAATTAGTGAGGAAGAAAAGGAGAAAGTCATGAGAGGAATGGAGGTAGGTTCGGGTATATTTTAAGATGAGAGATGTAAGGTGGTGTGAAAGTTTTAAGGGCTTTGTATATAAAGGTCAAGATTTTGAATGTAACGCTATAAGGTATGGGGAGTCAAAGGCGAAATTGTTAGAGAGGCACAGAGGAGCAGTGGAAGAGTCTTGTGAAAGCATTTATGAGTGATGAAAGTGCAGAGGGAAGGATGGTGGAAATGTTAGCAAGGACTGAGTCACAGTCCTCAAGCCAGGACAAAATGACTGAGTATATTTAGAATTTAAAAATAGTACTGATTTATTACATCTTGATGCAGTCCAAGGAACTCTTGATCTTGAACCATTTGGTGTTCCATATTCAATTTAAACTGTGGCTTCTTGGTTAACATACAGATTCTTCAGAGGTGGATGAGATGGTCTGGTACCTTCATCTCGTAATGAACTTGCCACAGTTTGTTGTGATCCATACAATCAAAGGCTTTTCGATTGGTCTATGAAGCAGAAGTAAATGCTTTTCTGGAACTCTCTTGCTTTCTCTATTATCCAGCGGACATTGGCAATTGATCTCTTGTGTCTCTGCGAATCCAGACTTGCACATCTGTTAGTTGCTGGTCCATATATTGTTTAGTTGAGCTTGCAGGATCTTAAGCATTACCTTGCTGACATCTGAAATCAGTGCAATTGTTAGATAATTGGAGCACTCTTTGGCACTGCCTTTTTTGGGGATTGGTATATAGATTGACCTTTTCCAGTCTACTGGCCATTGTTTAGTATTCCAAATGTGTTGACATAAGACAAGCAACAATTTCACAGCATCATCTCCTATGATTTTGAATAGTTCAGATAAATTTCAGTCAAGTCCTGCATCCATGTTATTTGCAAGGCTTCCTATGGCCCATCCTAATTCATTCTCAAAGATGGCTACAGCTAATTGGACAAACTATTGAGGTTATCAATGCTGTTACGATCCTTCCTTTGTAGATCTACCGTGTATTCCTGCCACCTCTTCTTTATCTGATCTGCTTCTGTTAAATCTATACCATTTTTATCTTTTATCACACCCATTTTGGCATGAAAGGTTACTTTGACATTCCCAATTTTCTTGAAGAAATCTTTTGACTTTCTATTCTGGTATATTTGTTCATCTCTTTACATATATATATTTAGTGTATGACCTTTCAGATAATCCCACATTCCTATGTCCTCATTCAAGGACTACCAAATACACATATACATAGAATCAAGTGCATGTATCAGGTACATATAGAGACAGACATGCCAGTACATGAAGACATTTCTGTTAGTTAAGGACATTCTGTCTGTAGCTGTCAACTTACACAACAGTCTTGAGCTAGGATTAGAACAAGCAGTTTATCACCATAATCCTGGGGACCATCTTGTGGGATTGGGACAGCAGTACATACTTTAAGTTCTCACATCAGCTTTAGTTCTTCAACAGTATCCATGTATTATGTCAATTTAAACAAAACTCAATTTAAACATCTAATTGTTTCATTTGAATAAAATAAATTTTTCCTGACCGCAAAATAAGCATTGATATTAGCCAATCATATTGGATCAAAATTCGACCTATTCTCTATTAGCTGTGATAAGCATTTGCTAATCGAACAATTGTACGAGTACTTTGAGGGCACGGATGGCAAAACTTCTGTCCGATTGGCTTAATTGTACTGCCAATCTTTGTGGTTCCTCTCTTCTCTACATAGTATGCTGAGAGGGGAGACTTTGTTGAATATCAATGGAATCAACTACAGGCAAAAGAAATACAGACTCCGCCACTCAGCTCCGTCAATCAGTCTTTTTGGGAGAGGTAGAGATTTGAAATTTTCCATGTAAGACTGTGACATTCACGCTGGAGGTCAGGCATCTTTGTCTGTGCATTTTAGTAATGAAAAGAAACAGACGATTCAGTCAATTGGAGTGGTAAATTGTGAATGATGAAATATTCAACCATCCTGCAAATTAAATATACTTGAAGTGTTTCTACCACTGTCTTGCTCCTCTTATAGTGTTCCTTTTCTCTTAGCATATTTAACAATAACTCATGTTATACAGTAACTACCTCTGATTTTGGAATCATAATATTTATAATTCAATAACTGAATACTCTACAGTTTGTCCGACTATGCAAACTTTGTCTCCATAGAATGCCAAAATAGGATTAAAGGTAAATAAGACTTGCAGAAATATATAGTAAATAGTGCAGCTACCCAATAACATTAATTAAAGTGAAATGGCATTAATTTATTATTAATACATTCAATTGTTTTTCTACATTTCAATAAGAATAGCAAAGTAGATCACCGATAGAGATTTAGATGGACAGGTAGATAAAATGATTATTGCACTCTGGGAATTGTGGGTGTTGAAAAGCAAATAACTATTTACACACCTGTTTTATAATTATTGTATTTAGATTTCAATACATCTCCATGGTTTGCCTACAGATCTCAATTACCATTTTCTATGTTAATTTATACAAGCATTAATATAAAACACTGTGTAGCAGGGGGAAGCACCTGAGAAATCCTTGCCTAGGGTCCCTCCATTTGTTGGGCATAGATTGCTAAAAAATGCGGTTCTTTTGGACTGGTGATAATCTGTATTTACATAATGGGAAATTAACATTCATTTGAAAAGAGATGTTGTACCAATAAAGTGGTGCAAAACCCCTATAAACCAGATTAATGATCTAATGTGGTGTCATATTATGGGATTTCATTTTATGAGTATGGTGGTGCTGGGCGAGTGGTGAAAATACAGACCAACTGGTGCAAATTACAATAACAAAATCTCTGATAGGTGACCGAGGTGCAATCAAACTGGCACTATTTGATAGCACAAATGAATATATGTAGTTAAACAAATAAAAAAAAACATTGTTCCTATCCAGAACATAATATTCATGTAATCCAATCTTCCAAAATGGTGCATGCTTTATTTCCCACAAAGATTCTAAAAATCCCTTTCAGTACCGTATAACACTCTTCCATAAACCATCATTCTTTCTATATCCCATTCAAAAGACCCCATTTACCCAGTCGCAACAATGTCCCAATTTCCCCTGGAACCGTTATTTACATGTAATGAAACACTAACCTACATGAAATTGATATGAATATATTTTCCAATAAGTTTTTTTTTCTATAAATACTAAAATTAAAATTTCTTTATGGAAACAGTGTTGATGTATTTATCTACACCAACTCTACTATACCTGTTTCTGTATTTGCATTTCCCATATGGTACATGAATACTGAACTATAAAATATTTACTATAAGAAGCCTACAGAAAATACATGAAATAAATATGATGTGGCTACTGGCAATAACTGAAGGAAGGTCATAAGTACGACTTTTCTGACCAATTTTAAGCTTTATTTTATTGAAGCTTTTGAAACGCTTGATGTACATCATTCACAAATATTCATGCTTAAATAAACAATCTACAAGGAAAAGTTTTAGAGAGACTAAATATGATTTTTAATATCTAAAATGTACATTTTAGTTGAATTGCAAAGTCAAACTGTAAATGATATCTATCGTTCCACATTCAGTTTGAAAGAACAAAATGCATTATGCATGAGAATATTTGAGTTCATGCTTAAAAAAATGAAACAAATAGCTGTTCAATTGTACGATCAGCTGATAATAAAGAACTGATTTGAAATGATTTATTTTAAACAATTCACTCCATGAGCTACTGCAATATCGGCTTCGTAAGAAAGTTCACAACCATTTAACACGATTTAATAGAAATCTTGCAGCAAAAATATCAAAAATTGTCCTTACTAATAAAACATTCATTCGGAAGGGTAACCTGTAATACACAGGTGACAAGCCCGCTTCTTTGTACAGGCTATGTTGTGTATTAAATTCATTTTGGACAAAAAGAAAAAACAAAACAATTATTGCACAGTACAAAACCCATTTGTTCAAGAGTTGAGTTTGGCCCCCTGGATTGTGTGGAATTGTCTAAAGGAACACTAGCAGGTGATTGAGATTATTTGCAAGGACATTTGTTATTGGCAATGTTCCTGTGAGGTAAACCAATAGTAGCCCTATAGCAGCACAATATTCAAATAAATGCAGCCAAAAAGGGTTTCACATTTACAAAAAAAGGATGGAGGTTAGCAACAAATAATTTAGTATTGCAAGCGATGCAAGGGCCATCTAACACCTTAAGACATTGGCACATACAGAAGTGAAATATGGCTTTGCACAATCTTAACAGTAATATTATTCCTCCATGTAAGAGCTGATAAAATATGCAGCACTGCACAAAATACAATTTACGGTTTCTGATTATCTTGACTGAAAAGCAGAGAGTTGTCGCAACTACACTCAAGGTTGACATAGAGTTAGCACTAGGCTTAATGAGATGTAGGCTGAAGGTTGACAAAGAGCAAGCACTATGCCCAGACTGATGTAGTGGCTAGACCTAATGTTGACACATAGCAAGCACTATGCCCAGACTGATGTAGTGGCTAGACCTAATGTTGACACATAGCAAGCACTATGCCCAGACTGATGTAGTGGCTAGACCTAATGTTGACACATAGCAAGCATTAGGCCCATGGCTGACATAGAGCAAGCACTATGTGCAGACAGATGTAGTGACTAGGCCCATGATAGACATAGAGCATTCTCGAGGTCCAGGGAGATGTAGCGGCTAGGCCAAAATTTTAGACAGTCCTGGGGCAAGGGAGACGCAGTGCCTTGGCTCAATGTTTACACAGATGAGGCACAAAACCCAAGGCGTTGTAGTAGTAAAGAGGTCCAAGCATTAGGACCAGGGAGATGTACTAACTAGGTGTGACTCCACTTTTGGTTTAACTATAAAGTTTCAAAGATGGAAAACAGATGCCTAACCAGGTCAGTACAATCGTGTCCTGCACAATGATAACTGCAGTGATTTGGCCCAGCTTTTAACCAGCTATCTCAAAAGCATTAGATAAATAATCAAGACTTTCTAATTCATATCTAAATAAGGATTTATACAAGGCTTCCAGGCCACGAAATCACACTGAGTGTCACTTTGCTTCTTTGCTCCTTTAGCATTGGTACTAGTGCAGAATGGCTCATTCCCACAGTGGATAACCCATTTACAGCAACAATCATATCACCGCACCTGAAAAAAAAAAACAATTTTGTTTATTACAAGTATTTTTTATATCAATTTAACACTGGTTGGAAACATATGTGTAGGAAAGACCAACCAAAAATGAACTATGACAAAAAGTCATAGACAATACATAATGGCTATATGTATTTGAGCTAATTACCCTATCAGTTTAAAGGACATGAAACTCACAAAAGCATCTGTTTACCATCAGATAGGAGCTTAAAAATCATGTGCAAAAGAGGTTTACATTTTTAAAAGACAATCTACTTTGTTAAAAGTATTTTAAGTATTGATAGTATAGCTGCAGAATCAGTTGCATAGATAGAGACAACGAACTGTTTCATGTGGTCAGTCAATCAACTGAATAGAGCTAGGTTAGTCAGTTTATATAAGAGACAAGCAGCTGCAGGGTAAGAGTGCCAGCCCAAATCATCAATGAGTGCTATTTAAGTGTCTCTTGTGAGCTAGATACTTTATGTAGGTTTTCATCAATGACATCATGACAGCAATAGTGAAACAATGATGAATTAACCCATGGTAGCTTTGCAGGGGAGAAGAAATGTTCTACAAGTGATGGAAAGAGTAACACATTGATGGTGTTTCTCAATGTCAATGCACTACAGAACATTTTCATTAGCAACCTATTACAATTTACACCTGTTCTGTGATAGTTTATCCTGTGAAATTAATAAAACAGAGAAATTGCACCTTGAAATCAGGACAGATTCATAGCAGGCACATGTTCTACCCACGACTAAAAGGTAGTATGAAAATCTTTAGATACACAGTCAGAAAGGACTGCACATCAAGTACTAGTGCAGCCGGTGGCACGTCTCTCCTGCGCTGGAGACCAGCGTGCCGTCATCAGGGCACAGAGAACTGCGCTCCGATGACACTCTGCGCTCTATCCCATTTACCCATCTCATATTTACTTGCCCTGCTTGCTGGAGGCTGCCAAGGCTAAAGTAAGGGGCTAACAGTGTTCCATGTGGAACTGGCACACTGTCAGACCCTTACCTTGCCAAGCAGTTCCAGTATATATGAGATGGGTGCCTTTTAAACAGATGGGATGCAGGCTGGAGTGCGGAGCGTCATCAGGGCGGAGTTCTTGTTGCCCTGATGACGGCGCGCTGTTCTGCAGCGCATGAATGTCGGCGTGCCAGTGCAGCCTAATACTTACAGCAGAAGGAAAATATTTAAACACTCTGCACCCCCTAACTAAAATGCATCAAAACAGCAGCAATTTCAAAAAGGAAAATACTTTTCCATATTCTTTTCAACGCTCTATATAATGGTTCAGAGCATAGTTAGTGAGCGCTATGTCCCTTTAACAGACATTTTTGGGCACTTCTCAATCCCTTCTTACACATGTGCCAGATTAAAAATGTAAATATTAAAATGCAAGAAAGTTTCCAAATTTGTCCCAAAACAAAAGCCAATGGTACCAAATTTTAAATCCCAGAAGAAACTTACTTTAGTCGGCCATCATAATAAGCAGGTGTTCCAAGCACAATCGTCTTAATGAAGAAAGGCTGGTTTGTGTGATTCTCCTCATAACCTCCAACAATACTAAAACCCCAGCTCCCCAAGTTGCTTCTCCGCAAAATTACATCATGGCAGCTGTGAAGGCAACTGGAGTGAAAGTACAAATGATTAGCAAAACATTTACTGAAAAAAAGCAATCCTTGTATCTATTTGCATTGTGTATCTTGTTGACATGATCTAATTAGGATCAGGGCACTGCATAGCTCAGTTACAGAGAAATATTTTAATCCTAAACCAGTGGCCCTCAACCTTCTTGCTCTGTGTTCTGGCTGTGTCGCTTTCATTATTTAGAATATGGTCATACTAATAGTCCTATTAATTTCCAGCCTCATAAATAAGAGGCTTCTACTTAAACACTACGTGCTGCTGATTTATAAAAGTTACAATGCTATTACAATCGCCCTGCTGTGACCAACGTGTGAGCTACGCAGCACGGCCGTCCGTATCAACACAGAGAAAATCTACATGAGGAGTGATAGCCTGCAAGATGATCTTGCAGGCTCTCACACCTCATCAATTGCTGCGGGGTTCCTAAACGGGACCTTCGCGGCAGTCCCACACATAAGCCCTACCGTGGGTGGTACTCCAACTCCCCCCCCCCCGGCACCTAAAATTAACTCCCATCTATGCTGATGGGGCCCCATCGGGACCCCCGAAGTGTCCCCACATTAACCTCTTGCTGCAGGGGTCCATAGGGAACCCCACACACCCCCATTAACCCCTTGCAGCAGGGGTCCCCCGTCGGCATAGATCAGGCCCCCGCTGCATTTAAAACTTTTAAATTCCCTGCCGCGGCTCCTTAAAGGGCCCGCGGCACACTATTAGCAATCCCGGCCGCGACACCTAAAATTAACCCCCTTCTATGCTGGGGGTCTCCATCGGGACCCCCGCAGCCCCCCACATTAACCCCTTGCTAGCACTTTGTTGTGCCTGTAGGGATTCTTCCGAGGTGCGAGATTCACCTCATAGATTTAAGGCTGCGTGTTACTCCGTAGCTCTCTCAGAGCTTATTCTCGGCCATTTTTCAGAGTCATCTCGCAAAGCAGGCTGCGGGGGAAGTTTTGGGGAATCGGTCCTCACAAACAGCAAAAAACTGCCTTTTGCAAGGACTGAGGGAACTACGAGGGCTAACTTAATGAGGGCTTATATGTTCTCCTAGCTTCCACTGATTTGTGTAAAGTACGTTTTAACTGCAGATAAATTCCTCAATAAACTCTTAGTAGCTAAGACCATTGCTGGGGTATGTTTAATTGGTAGGCTTTCCTAATCTCTGTGTGTCCCTGAGGAACTGAAGATTTTAGAAAAGTTTTTAATTTTTAAAAAAAATGTCAATAACTCTGGAGGTTGGTATGTTGGTGAAGGTTGTGTGTGGAGGAGGGACATTTACATTTCTGCTCGAGCAAGGCTTGGTATTTACAGGGAGTGCAGAATTATTAGGCAAATGAGTATTTTGACCACATCATCCTCTTTATGCATGTTGTCTTACTCCAAGCTGTATAGGCTCGAAAGCCTACTACCAATTAAGCATATTAGGGGATGTGCATCTCTGTAATGAGAAGGGGTGTGGTCTAATGACATCAACACCCTATATCAGGTGTGCATAATTATTAGGCAACTTCCTTTCCTTTGGCAAAATGGGTCAAAAGAAGGACTTGACAGGCTCAGAAAAGTCAAAAATAGTGAGATATCTTGCAGAGGGATGCAGCACTCTTAAAATTGCAACGCTTCTGAAGCGTGATCATCGAACAATCAATCGTTTCATTCAAAAGAGTCAACAGGGTCGCATGAAGCGTGTGGAAAAACCAAGGCGTAAAATAACTGCCCATGAACTGAGAAAAGTCAAGCGTGCAGCTGCCACGATGCCACTTGCCACCAGTTTGGAAATATTTCAGAGCTGGAACATCACTGGAGTGCCCAAAAGCACAAGGTGTGCAATACTCAGAGACATGGCCAAGGTAAGAAAGGCTGAAAGACGACCACCACTGAACAAGACACACAAGCTGAAACGTCAAGACTGGGCCAAGAAATATCTCAAGACTGATTTTTCTAAGGTTTTATGGACTGATGAAATGAGAGTGAGTCTTGATGGGCCAGATGGATGGGACCGTGGCTGGATTGGTAAAGGGCAGAGAGCTCCAGTCCGACACAGACGCCAGCAAGGTGGAGGTGGAGTACTGGTTTGGGCTGGTATCATCAAAGATGAGCTTGTGGGGCCTTTTCGGGTTGAGGATGGAGTCAAGCTCAACTCCCAGTCCTACTGCCAGTTCCTGGAAGACACCTTCTTCAAGCAGTGGTACAGGAAGAAGTCTGCATCCTTCAAGAAAAACATGATTTTCATGCAGGACAATGCTCCATCACACGCGTCCAAGTACTCCACAGCGTGGCTGGCAAGAAAGGGTATAAAAGAAGAAAATCTAATGACATGGCCTCCTTGTTCACCTGATCTGAACCCCATTGAGAACCTGTGGTCCATCATCAAATGTGAGATTTACAAGGAGGGAAAACAGTACACCTCTCTGAACAGTGTCTGGGAGGCTGTGGTTGCTGCTGCACGCAATGTTGATGGTGAACAGATCAAAACACTGACAGAATCCATGGATGGCAGGCTTTTGAGTGTCCTTGCAAAGAAAGGTGGCTATATTGGTCACTGATTTGTTTTTGTTTTGTTTTTGAATGTCAGAAATGTATATTTGTGAATGTTGAGATGTTATATTGGTTTCACTGGTAAAAATAAATAATTGAAATGGGTATATATTTGTTTTTTGTTAAGTTGCCTAATAATTATACACAGTAATAGTCACCTGCACACACAGATATCCCCCTAAAATAGCTAAAACTAAAAACAAACTAAAACCTACTTCCAAAAATATTCAGCTTTGATATTAATGAGTTTTTTGGGTTCATTGAGAACATGGTTGTTGTTCAGTAATAAAATTAATCCTCAAAAATACAACTTGCCTAATAATTCTGCACTCCCTGTAATGTTGCAAGCTGCCTGCTTCTAAGCATATGCGGGGAAACGAGGTTGGTGTCAAATTCAGTAAGATCCAATTACATAACAAACCCTCCTTCCCTCTTCCATACACCGGTAGAAATTTAACATCAATCCCCTCAGTTTCAAGCTATGAGGAAGTGTTAAAACCAGACATTACGGATTCTCTACATAAATAAAATGTTCAGAAATGTCTTGTTTTCTCTTAAAATGTTGTTCTTGATGAATGATGTTCATAGCTTACACAGCTAATAATTTATTTGCTTCAAACTTCACAAACATGCAGTTTGTCTTGCACTACAGCAGTCCTTTAAATACACAGCATATATCACAGTTTATTTAAAGGACTGCTGTAGTTCAAGAAAAACTGCAGGTTTGTGAAGCTTGTAACAAATAAATTAGCCGATGTACAAATAAAGTATAAAGACAATGTATAAATAAAGTCTAAAGGAAACAAATACAAGATATCTAAGTAATCTAACAGTGACAGCAGATTATCAATTAAGTGCATTTATAAGTCATAGAAACCCATTCCAATGGAAGCTGAACCATTCTCTATTCATTAAATGTAATTGTGCATGGCCTTGCAATGTCATCTCATAGTATAAATACTGAAAGTAACTTTCTCGAGTCATTGAATAATGTGTCTGCACCCCGGGCAATAATGGATGAATAATGCACAAACAGCAAATAGTTTGGATAAAATGATGATTCAGAACTCCCTATAAATACCTGAAAGAAGGAAATAGAATTTAATTTAAAAAAAGGAACTGTTTCCAACAATAAAAACACATTCTTGCAAACACTGCAAGTTTTGCTCTCTCAAATAGAAAGAGAGATCTGAAAGCAGATCAGAAGTCATGGTTCCATATAGTCAGGCCCATTATGTTTGTTATGCAGTGTCTTCTATAAGTTAATTAACCCTTCACTGGCAGAGGACTTTGCAATGCGTTGCTTTGCAATACAGTGCAGGTAATTCTACCAGTGAACATGTTAAAGGACCACTGTGGATATTTGTATATGGTCTTATGAATAACTAAATTCAGTGGTCAAGGACATATTGAAGAGCGTTAAGTAATAAACGGCAAACTTGAATATACAGTAATATCACGTCAAAGCAGTTCAGCCTATTTCACACAAAAACCTGTACTGTATATGGCCCCTGGGTTTTCAAGAGGGCAGCACAGAAAATGTGATAATTCTTGAGAAAATCAGTATTACTTGTGTCATTTTTATATTCAGATTAGCTACTTGCCCGTCATAAAATGACAGTCAATAACATTTTAAGCCATGGCAATGCTGTTTGCCACACAATGTGAAGGTTTTTGTACTGCCTTAGGCGCTCATCGCCAGCCTCTCCTATGGTGTACTTTTGCTCCTCTGAGCAGCCTATGTCTATATTTTTGTAACTAATAATCAATTAATTAGTTGCTTAATGAATTCATTTACTTTACCCAATTATGATTAATATATCCATCAATCAATAGGCTGAAGAGCTAATAATCTTTTTTCATTTTACCGCAGCATATAATGTCCAGTTTTGCCTGTGAAGTTTTATGAATGTCCAAACTGCGCCTTAGAAGTAGGCAGCATGCGCGAGGGCAAACCGTTGGTTTTTTTGTTAAAATCGCTACTGTAGATGCGTAATGTTGTGATTTAAGAGTTAAGAGTGTAAAGTAGCGTTGTTTGTCTATGTGCTACGTGGTTCGCGATTATTTGGCGTCCTTCGTAGTAATGTATTTTGTACCTCGTACGTTTCTGTGTGAAAGTGGTACACGCTTGGCTGTGTGTTCCCTGGTCCTGGGTCGTGTAGCCTCGTTTTCATTTTTTTGGGGCGCCATTTTTTTCTTACTTAGTCGATTTTCCAGTGCCGAAACTCTGTAAAATCGACTTAAATTCGCGTTTTACCTCACTCCCAGACGTCCTGGCTGTTCCCCCGTGCTGAGTGTGATGTTTTTTTGTTTTTTTTTATTTTGTTTGTGTTTTTCGTGTATTTTGATTTTCGCGGTCGGCCGTTAACTTCGTATTTTTTCCTACCTCGTATATATTTTTTTTAAAGTCCCACGTCTCGTAATGTTTTTTTTTCTAAGTTGCGCGTTCGTCAACTGCTTGCAGCCTAACAGCCATATTGAATGGCGAATGGGGAAATTGATTATGGCTCTATATAAGCACATAGCATATTTTTTTTTTTACTGAAGTATTTAGTTAGTGAACTTGTATGCAAAAGCAATCCCTTCCGTAAGTAAAAATATATTTAAAAAAAATATGCTATATGCTTATATAAAGCCCTATTCAATTTGGCGAATGGCAATTTAATAAGTCAGGCAATGAGTGCCTTCTGCGCTCATTGGCCAAGTGCGGTGAGTTGTAGTGCCTTAACGGCTCGCCTCGGTATGCGAGTCTCTTGAATACTAATTAGCTGCTTTGATATCCCAGTTCTTAATCCTAATTAGTTGGAAGTATATTTATATATTGACATATGCAATTACTGTGGCTATTACTGTGTCCATTTAAGGTTTTCCCCCCAAAAATTAAAAAATATATATACAGTCAGGTCCATAAATATTGGGACATCGACACAATTCTAATCTGTTTGGCTCTATACACCACCACAATGGATTTAAAATGAAACGAACAAGATGTGCTTTAACTGCAGACTTTCAGCTTTAATTTGAGGGTATTTACATCCAAATCAGGTGAACGGTGTAGGAATTACAACAGTTTGTATATGTGCCTCCCACTTTTTAAGGGACCAAAAGTAATGGGACAGATTAACAGTCATAAATCAAACTTTCACTTCTTAATACTTGGTTGCAAATCCTTTGCAGTCAATTACAGCCTGAAGTCTGGAACGCATAGACATCACTAGACGCTGGGTTTTATCCCTGGTGATGCTCTGCCAGGCCTCTACTGCAACTGTCTTCAGTTCCTGCTTGTTCTTGGGGCATTTTCCCTTCAGTTTTGTCTTCAGCAAGTGAAATGCATGCTCAATCGGATTCAGGTCAGGTGATTGACTTGGCCATTGCATAACATTCCACATCTTTCCCTTAAAAAACTCTTTGGTTGCTTTTGCAGTATACTCCGGGTCATTGTCCATCTGCACAGTGAAGCACCGTCCAATGAGTTCTGAAGCATTTGGCTGAATATGAGCAGATAATAATGCCCGAAACACTTCAGAATTCATCCTGCTGCTTTTGTCAGCAGTCACATCATCAATAAATAATAGAGAACCAGTTCCATTGGCAGCCATACATGCCCACGCCATGACACTACCACCACCATGCTTCACTGATGAGGTGGTATGCTTTGGATCATGAGCAGTTCCTTTCCTTCTCCATACTCTTCTCTTCCCATCACTCTGGTATAAGTTGATCTTGGTCTCATCTGTCCATAGGATGTTGTTCCAGAACTGTGAAGGCTTTTTTAGATGTTGTTTGGCAAACTCTAATCTGGCCTTCCTGTTTTTGAGGCTCACCAATGGTTTACATCTTTTGGTGAACCCTCTGTATTCACTCTGGTGAAGTCTTCTCTTGATTATTGACTTTGACACACATGCACCTTCCTCCTGGGGAGTGTTCTTGATCTGGCCAACTGTTGTGAAGGATGTTTTCTTCACCAGGGAAATAATTATTCGGTCATCCACCACAGTTGTTTTCCGTGGTCTTCTGGGTCTTTTGGTGTTTCTGAGCTCCTTGTTGCATTCTTTCTTTTTAAGGATGTTCCAAACAGTTGATTTGGTCACACCTAATGTTTTTGCTATCTCTCTGATGGGTTTGTTTTGTTTTTTCAGTCTAATGATGGCTTGCTTTACTGATAGTGACAGCTCTTTGGATCTCATATTGAGTGTTGACAGCAACAGATTCTAAATGCAAATAGCACACTTGAAATTAACTCTGGACCTTTTATCTGCTCCTTGTAAATGGGATAATGAGGGAATAACACACACCTGTCCATGGAACAGCTAAGCAGACAATTGTCCCATTACTTTTGGTCCCTTAAAAAGTGGGAGGCACATATACAAACTGTTGTAATTCCTACACCGTTCACCTGATTTGGATGTAAATACCCTCAAATTAAAGCTGAAAGTCTGCAGTTAAAGCACATCTTGTTAATTTCATTTCAAATCCATCGTGGTGGTGTATAGAGCCCAAAAGGTTAGAATTGTGTCCATGTCCCAATATTTATGGACCTGACTGTATACAGTTGCAAGCAAAAGTATGTGAACCCTTTGGAATGATATGGATTTCTGCACAGATTGGTCAATCACACTCTGCTTAAACTAATAACACACAAAGAATTAAATGTTACCATGTTGTTATTGAACACACCATGTAAACATTCACAGTGCAGGTGGAAAAAGTATGTGAACCCCTAGACTAATGACATCTCCAAAAGCTAATTGGAGTGAGGTGTCAGCCAACTGGAGTCCAATCAATGAGATGAGATTGGAGGTGTTGGTTACAGCTGCTCTGTCCTATAAAAAACACACACCAGTTCTGGGTTTGCTTTTCACAAGAAGCATTGCCTGATGTAAATGATGCCTCACACAAAAGAGCTCTCAGAAGACCTACGATTAAGAATTGTTGACTTGCATAAAGCTGGAAAGGGTTATAAAAGTATCTCCAAAAGCCTTGCTGTTCATCAGTCCACGGTAAGACAAATTGTCTATAAATGGAGAAAGTTCAGCACTGCTGCTACTCTCCCTAGGAGTGGCCGTCCTGTAAAGATGACTGCAAGAGCACAGCGCAGACTGCTCAATGAGGTGAAGAAGAATCCTAGAGTGTCAGCTAAAGACTTACAAAAGTCTCTGGCATATGCTAACATCCCTGTTAGCGAATCTACGATATGTAAAACACTAAACAAGAATCGATTTCATGGGAGGATACCACAGAGGAAGCCACTGCTATCCAAGCAAAACATTGCTGCACGTTTACAGTTTGCACAAGAGCACCTGGATGTTCCACAGCAGTACTGGCAAAATATTCTGTGGACAGATTAAACTAAAGTTGAGTTGTTTGGAAGAAACACACAACACTATGTGTGGAGAAAAAGAGGCACAACACACCAACATCAAAACCTCATCCCAACTGTGAAGTACGGTGGTGGGGGCATCATGGTTTGGGGCTGCTTTGCTGCGTCAGGGCCTGGACGGATTGCTATCATCGAAGGAAAAATGAATTCCCAAGTTTATGAAGACATTTTGCAGGAGAACTTAAGGCCATCTGTCCACCAGCTGAAGCTCAACAGAAGATGGGTGTTACAACAGGACAACGACCCAAAGCATAGAAGTAAATCAACAACAGAATGGGTTAAACAGAAGAAAATACGCCTTCTGAAGTGGCCCAGTCAGAGTCCTGACCTCAACCCGATTGAGATGTTGTGGCATGACTTCAAGAAAGAGATTCACACCAGACATCCCAAGAATATTGCTGAACTGAAACCGTTCTGTAAAGAGAAATGGTCAAGAATTACTCCTGACCATTGTGCACATCTGATCTGCAACTACAGGAAACATTGGTTGTAGTTATTGCTGCCAAAGGAGGTTCAACCAGTTATTAAATGCAAGGGTTCACATACTTTTTCCACCTGCACTGTGAATGTTTACATGGTGTGTTGAATAAAAACATGGCAACATTTAATACTTTGTGTGTTATTTGTTTAAGCAGACTGTGATTGTCTATTGCTGTGACTTAGATGAATATCAGATCACATTTTTTGACCAATTTGTGCAGAAATCCATATCATTCCAAAGGGTTCACATACTTTTGCTTGCAACTGTATGTAGCACCATTTTTATTTACTGTGAATTCCATCTGCTAAGTAGATAAAGTGGTTATCAGTTAATCTCTGTGATAAATAGAAGCTCTGCACTAAATATAAGTGGATAGAATAGACAAGGTTAGACAGGTCTTTTGTGCAACTGAAGAATAAAAGCATGAAATACCTGGGGAGCCCCAACCACATGACCCACGAGGGAGACCAACTGGCATCATATTCATTTTCACTTATTGTGCTCATTTCTTCATTCATTTGAGTCTGCTCTTCAACAACCTCCACTTCAAGTGCTTTGAGTGTAACGACGGAAGAGGCCGCGCTGGCTTTCAGCATAGCCACCGCTTCACTGTGACTTAGATTGGTCAGATCAATACCATTAATACTCAGCAGAACATCTCCTATAAAATAAGAAGACAGGTCTGGTAAAATACAGCTTTGAAATCCTATGTACAGAAAACATAATAATGCCTAGTCTAACTATATATTATTATGTCATTGTTTTATATATCACATATTTTAAAACTGAAGGGTGCTTTTATCACGAAGTTGCCTATTTGACAGAATTCACAACAGGACACCTAAAAAATTATTCCACTAATTAAAGACATTTGAGCTTTGTAAAATACAGCTATAAACTTGCAGGCTAAGATTTGTAACTATGATATTGTGTCCCATCTGCTTTTAATGACCAATATATAATATTCCTTCTAGAATTAGTGCGGCTGTGGTTAGAAGAATGCTAAACTGCAGAGATGTGGGTTTCTAAGATTTAATCTAATAATCTCAGCAAATTCTAAATTGTAAAACCTGTATTTTATTATTGTAAGCATCATAAAAAGGACACAACAAAGGGCCCAGTTTTGATGACGAGTACACATAGAAATATAACCACATTTGGTTGTTATTAACTTTTTTGAATAGAAACATTAGTTAACTTGGATTGAATATTAAGTATTTTAAGCATAAATCACCTGAAATGAGCATACTTCTCTCTAACTTCCTTTATTGAAGATCGTTATTAACGCCATGGGGTGCAGCATGATCAGTTTCTTAAATGACAAAGGTGACAGAAACTTTTAAGTTTTAATACCTGTGTCATTATACAGAATTATACCAACTAGACACATTCTTCCTCCTTTTCACCACACTGTAAAAATTAATCTCCTTATAAAATGCTAGTTAAAGGGAGGATGTTTAAGTTAATTTATTCTTAAAGTAACTAGCTTTCAAAATTCAGTATCTAATACTGCCATGCAAAGATTTGAAAGAAAAATAATTGCACTTATATTTAGATGTGTACATGCGGGATGCCCCTTTATATAACCCTAATTTATTAAAGGGTTACAATAAAGGCCAAGTTTTTTTAACTCTTAAGTAGTAAATATCAGTATAAGGCCTCCATTCCATGGCTCCCGTAGTTAAAAGTCCAAGTGAAGTTCACACGCAACACACCACTGAGCGATCACATCACACACCTAAATGCATCCTCCGAGAAATACTATAACCAATCAGATATGGGGCAGGGCTAAATCAAATGCAGGATTCTGATTGGCTGAAATATGATTGACATTGGGTATGTAAGGTGCAGGAGAGCACCAAAACCCTTTAGTTGGCATGAAGGTGAGTACTGATGGCTTCAAGACAGAAGAGGACCACATCTTCAGTGAACATGGATGGGCAGTAGAATTAAGGTGAGGGCTTTGATGATCATTGTTGGAGGGCGTCCAAGAATAGGTAATGTATATTTTTGCTTCCTTACAGATCTTTTTTTTAGACTTGTTTTATGTACTGTTTAGTGGTAGGGAATATGGGGTGTTCTTATGGACCCCCATGGCAGATTATATTACATGGTGGTTCAACATGGACCCCTGTGGTGGTGAGGTCCCTTCATCGAGACTGATGGCTTCAACCAAGACAGAAGATGATTGAATCTTCAATCAGCATGGATACCGAAGAATGAGGGCTTTGATGATCGTTGCTGGACGTCGCCCAAGTGTAGGTAATGTATATTTTTGCCCCCTTACAGGTCTATTTTGTGTTGTCTTTTTGTGTCCTAGGTATTGTTAGGACTACATCCAATATGGACCCTGTGGTGGTAGGAAAGGTGCCAAGGGGTCCTTGATTATCGAATGGCAATTTAATCAGGCAATGAGTGCCTTCTGGTCCTTGATTATCCTATGGCACAGGGGTAAATGTTAGGTGACATAGTTATAGCTAATCATACCATGTGGGGCTGTGGTTAATGATAGGTTCCATAAAAGCTCTATTTTTACTGTCTAAAATCATACAAATAGTACATATATGGGTCTGCAGCACATGTACATACAGACTCTGTAGCACTTGCAGTGCTGTGTCTTATACTGGCCTATCATGGATAAGGTCCAATCAGCTTCCTGCAACATTTCCCTTATGAACTACTTGTTTTTGCATTTTCATTGCAAGTGGATGAAGGCCGCATTAATTGCCCTATAATTTTCTACTGGTGATTTCTAGCAAAACAAAACAAACCGACCTCGTTTAATTCTGCTGTCTCTTGCAAGACATCCATGAGGCTGCACACTTGTAACAAAGATCGGCAATTCACCACTTTTGCTTCCTCTGCCTCCAGCTACCGTCATCCCCAGGGACTCCAGTGGCTCTTTCTTTACTGTAATATGCTTTTCTTGGCATGTAACACACTGAGCAAGATCCTTCAGGACAAAAAAGAAAGGAAAGGGTCAGCCAGGGCAAATAAACACCCTTATTTTCAATTAAACGTTGCCATGATCCTTTTGCAGTCTTGCTATTTTTAATTATGTTTCATTTTCTTTCTCAAAGGATGTAATGACTATTAATACATCACTGAGCGCCATTCTTGTTAAATCAACACTTATTAATCAACACTAAAAGAAAACACAGTTATCAATGTAATTGATTCAGGTACCATAACTTTTCTATTTTTTCTCAGCAAGTGGTTCTCAACCTTTTCAGTTTTTTCAACACACACTACATCCATCAAACGATGAAATGTCAACACCTGCTATAAACTGAAAAATACTGTAGCTGAAGTCGGAAGTCTTAAGAAATATACACTCTGTAAGCATAAAAGTGAAATTGTAATAATTTCTCCAAAGCGTTTAAATTAAATGAAGAGTGTTTACACACAAGTACAGTTGAAGGGTGCCCGTCACCCTATTTTTTTTTTAGAAAAAACAAGTATTCATTGCACTAGCCATTTCATTCTAAGGTGAATAATTATTGTTATAATCTGAATTGTACCTGCTTTATTCTTACACAATGCATGGCTTCCGATGCTTTGATTGGATAATTAAGATTACAGATTGCTTGTCTATCTCTGCGGTGGGAAAACAATGCCCCCCGAAGGTTATCATGCAGTTATAGCTCCCCTTCTCCACCCTTACAATATTACAATATTTGTATTGCTTCCCCTCAGCTGAAAATATGGGTGATGCAGGCAAAATGTGACTACAGTATCAGTTTTACTTAGCTTAAATCAGGTATATAAAACACATTTTAAAATTAATATATATTTTTTATATATAATCCTTAACATAACTTGATTTTTCAGTATAAAAAACACTCTTTCCAAAAATGCGAGCAACCAGGCTTTTTTTAACAGATTGTAGAATAAACGTAATCATAATTATTAGAAATTTCTCTCCGTATGACTGAGCAAAATAGATCAAATTCAGTTTCAATAGTCACCTCCCTTTCTCCCAAATGGAGGGATAGAAATATTAATAAAAACCCAATGAATATTTCAAGAACCAGTCAACAGCACAATGTGGATATTACAAACTAGTCATAACACTGTATTTGATATAAAAATGGGTAAAGCATTTGAATTTTAACATATTAACAGTATTTATTTTCCATTCGCAACCTAAATATTCAAATATTTGAAATCATTTTTTTTATATATAACATGTGTAAAATTAAATATTAATATAAGTAATATACAGGATTGAGTCACATTATTATGACCACAGACTACTTGCCAATGAAATACGCCATGTGTCAGGAGTTGGCTTGATGGGTATATAAGGTGACATGTAGGCATTCTGCAAACATATCAACCATCACTGTCATGGGTAAAAGTGTGATTTATCCGACTTTAAAAAGGGTATGATAATTGGCTTTGAGGCCAAGGGTGGCAATATTTCTGAAACACCAAAGGTTGTGAACTGTCCAAGTGCTGCTGTGGTTAAAGTTAACCATGATTGGACAAATAGCACCATTGCGAATAAGCAGCGTGGATTGATGTCATTGGTGAATGTCTGCTGCGAAGGTGTGTGTGGGACAAATGACATGCTAAAGTTAGCTGCTCACCAGGGGGTTACCAGACGTGTGTTCAAAAGGACAGTAAAGCGTTGCATATGGGTCTCCGAAGCAAACGGCTGCACACATGCTGATGAGGGTTCATCATCAGAAACAGATTCAATTTGCACGACAGTACCAAAATTGCACCCTCTTCTGATTGGCATTGGTTGGTGGTGGCAGCGATATGGTCTGGAGAAAGTTTTCTTGGCATTGTGCGAGTCCATTCATACCTCTGGAAGTCACTCTCAACCAATTGGGTTATCTATCTATCCTTGTAGTTCAAGTACACCCATACATGTTGACTATCTTCCCTTGAGTGGATGGGATCTTCCAGTAGGACAATGCAGCTTGTAATATGGCCAGAATTATCCAGGAGTGGTTGGAGGAGCACAGAGACTTTCAAGTACTTCCCTGACCTCCAAGTCCGGACTTGAACCCCATAGGCACCTGTGGGACCATCTTGATCGCTGTGTTCCCAGTATGGATCCTCTACCCGCACTCTTCAGCAGCTTTCTGATGCACTGCAGTCTGCATGGCTCCAGATACCCTTGCCAACCTTCCAGTATCTTATTGACTCACTACCACGCCGTCTAGCTGCTGTCTGTGCTGCACACGGCGGTTATTCTGGATATTAGCTGGTGTTCAAAAGAATGTGACTCAACTGTGTATAACTAAAACAACCTCTATTCATTAAGAATATTATCCACAAACATGTGAATATTATCCACAAACATATACTGTATAACAGCTAAACGTTTTTTTACATTTAAAAAAAACATGGAGCCTCATTCAATTGAGCTTTTGGGAGATCCGGGCTTCAGAAACATAGCTTGCAAGTTACTTTGCTATTCAATTGGCGACTTTTTGCGGACTCCGATCGGGTTACGGGCTCCGGCCTGCGATTCACTGCGATGGTTCAAATTGCAAGTTAATGCTCCTCCAAGCCTTTGATCTTTCAAGGCTGCAAAAGTTGCGATCGCTAAAATCGCTAATTTCTATTCAATTGCTCCGATTCCCCCTCGCTAACCACTCCGTCAAGCCCGCAAATGGCAAAAAGTCGAACCACAAGTTACTGGTACCAAGGAGGACTCGCAAAGGACTTAAGGACATGTCCGTAGCACTTTAAAGCAAATAAAAAATCAATACTGTACTTTTAGTAAAAGTGAAAGTGATGTTCAGTGTTAGAATTAATAGCACAACATCCTCAAGCTCGCAAATCGGCCCCCGAAAAATACTTTATTTCATGTTCAATTTCTGTGTTATATCGATTTTGGCAATCATATGTTAATACATATAATGGAACGTGCATGTAATAAAATATCATAATTACGGCTTTATCAATATTGCATTATATCTGTAATGGGAGACCGATCATAACTTGTAATTCAAGCCCGTAGGACTTTGAAATCCAACCTCCATTTTCCATTGAAGTAATGATGACGATCTCTGTTTTCATTGGCTGTTTCGAATCGGGAGTTACGGTCTTGCGTGTTTGATCATGTTCAAGCCCGCAAATGCTGCGTTTGATAGCATGGTTTACGATGTGCGCTATCGGGCCGGGACTTGCGGGCCCGTCCAATTGAATAGCACCATAAGTTGCGGACGCTGCGTGCCCTCAGGAGGCCCGCAGACTTACGGCCGATACCTCCATAACTTGCGCCTCTGAATTGAATAAGGCTCATAGTGTCTACTTTAAACTGTAGTTCTTCAAAAGGGTATATTTAATAATTATACTGCAGTGGTCCTATAAAGTAGTTCACAACTCTCAGAATAAATTAAAATGGGATAAAATTGATAGGATCAGATTAGTGAGTAAACATGTATTCTGATGTGTGTGTCAATTATATCTGGGCACCTAGATATAATGAGAGAAAAATAATGCACAGAAATCAGAGTGTCATCAGGATAATCTCTGAATGTATTTAGGCGGCAGAATCTTATATAGCATAAAAACACGTCTCAACTAGTTGAAAATACTGTTAAATACATTTTTGCAAGCAAGTGACTTTTTGTTTCTGTCTAACATAGCAAAATCCGGTTTCCTATAGATATCTCATCTCAGTTTCTGAAACAAAGACAGGATACAGGAAATAGATGTTTTTAAAGAACATTAACGTAAACATTCTACAGATGACGCACTTAAACATTCTAGTGAGATAAGAAAAATGCTGACATACTTTTATAATCATAACTTCTTAGCTAATTAATTTCTACATGAAGAAATTAAAATACCTAACAAAAATTAATAATGTTCAGAGAATTATCAATTAAATTGTATCTGTAACATATAAACAAAAGTTTACATTGATATAACATTATAAAGAAGTTACCTTATGTGAGCTTGGTCTGTGATGATACACTTGCTGTATATGATGGTGGGACTGGCCATTATCACGAGGGATATTAACAGTCTGATGCTTCCCCGATCGGGACACAGTCAAATGAACTCTTTCTCCACTACCCTTTTTAAAAACATTAACTGAATTAGTACACATTTATATTTATAAGAAATTATTACTGTTTTTGCCAATATCCTTTTATTATCATAAACTTATATTTCATTACATTTGTAATCTAAGAATCTACCAGGCTCATTAAATCTAGAGTGATACATTTTAGCAGTAAATATTTTATGAGGATGCTGAAGAACCAGCAGGTAAACATTTTATCATAAGACATATAGTAGTTATTAAAGTCTAATTATTATTTATAAATCACAAACATTTTCTGCAATGCTGTATACAACTACCCAATAAATACATAACACAATAACATACTGAAAGGATTTGAGAGTTTACAATCTAGAAAATGAGTGGGCTTTTGAAACAAAGCATGAAGGACAGTGGTCTGATATAAACCTACTGCAGAAGATGGCTGCGAGTCATGGGGTAAGACAGCAGGTGTTATCTGTAGCGTGTTTTTGAGTTGTCGATTTTTTTTTTTAGTGTAGGTGACAAACTTCTCCAAAAATATGAGTTTTAAGGTATTTGAAGCACATGAAATCTGCTACAAAATAATCTTTTACATACTTTTCACATCGAATCGAACCATAATTAAATATGAATACAATAACATATATAGCCTATATATATACATATATATACATATATATATATATATATATATATATACATATATATACATAGATATATATATATATACACACACACACACATATTTACCAACGAGATACATACAAATCCAACTTAAGGATGGTTAAGGAATGTAAGTCGGATCCATGATGAATAACAACAATACTATGAAGAATACTCAGTTTCAGAATAACAGTATAAATTGCTTAATATGATCAATTGCTGTAAAAATTAGTTGTTTAGGAGAACAGCTTGATTGTACACCTCCAGGTACATTTACGCCACACTTCCTCTGCATCTACACAGGAAGTGAACTAGCGCGCTTGTAATGTACATGCGCAGGAAGTAACCCAGCGTGTTCGTAATTATATTTCGTAATTTTGCCCACCATATTATATATGATTGTTGTGGTGAACTACCTACTCATAATTTCCACAACACAGGCTGAGATCCCGCTCCATGCTGATGATAGCCAGTAAGCTTGAAACAGCTGTACATGGATTGGATACTCAGCCTGTGTTTATTCCAACCTTGGCTTTGCATTAAAGCTGTGTAATACAGCATGCATAAGCTTAAAGGAAGCCATGTTTGATGATGGCTACGGAATGAAGAGCGAGGCATTTGTGGCCATATTTGAGTGTCCCAGCTCAACTTCCCAGAATGCAGTGTAATAACTGTTTTTCTCGGAACTCTGGGCTGGAAGCAGGTTTTCTAACTTGCTTTAGACATTCAAATGTGAACGCAGATGTACTTTTTATTTACTGTACTACTGTACGGTGGAGGGCTTCTATCGCTCTTTTGCCCACCATATTATATATGATTGTTGTGGTGAACTACCTACTCATAATTTCCACAACACAGGCTGAGATCCCGCTCCATGCTGATGATAGCCAGTAAGCTTGAAACAGCTGTACATGGATTGGATACTCAGCCTGTGTTTATTCCAACCTTGGCTTTGCATTAAAGCTGTGTAATACAGCATGCATAAGCTTAAAGGAAGCCATGTTTGATGATGGCTACGGAATGAAGAGCGAGGCATTTGTGGCCATATTTGAGTGTCCCAGCTCAACTTCCCAGAATGCAGTGTAATAACTGTTTTTCTCGGAACTCTGGGCTGGAAGCAGGTTTTCTAACTTGCTTTAGACATTCAAATGTGAACGCAGATGTACTTTTTATTTACTGTACTACTGTACGGTGGAGGGCTTCTATCGCTCTTTTGCCCACCATATTATATATGATTGTTGTGGTGAACTACCTACTCATAATTTCCACAACACAGGCTGAGATCCCGCTCCATGCTGATGATAGCCAGTAAGCTTGAAACAGCTGTACATGGATTGGATACTCAGCCTGTGTTTATTCCAACCTTGGCTTTGCATTAAAGCTGTGTAATACAGCATGCATAAGCTTAAAGGAAGCCATGTTTAATGATGGCTACGGAATGAAGAGCGAGGCATTTGTGGCCATATTTGAGTGTCCCAGCTCAACTTCCCAGAATGCAGTGTAATAACTGTTTTTCTCGGAACTCTGGGCTGGAAGCAGGTTTTCTAACTTGCTTTAGACATTCAAATGTGAACGCAGATGTACTTTTTATTTACTGTACTACTGTACGGTGGAGGGCTTCTATCGCTCTTTTGCCCACCATATTATATATGATTGTTGTGGTGAACTACCTACTCATAATTTCCACAACACAGGCTGAGATCCCGCTCCATGCTGATGATAGCCAGTAAGCTTGAAACAGCTGTACATGGATTGGATACTCAGCCTGTGTTTATTCCAACCTTGGCTTTGCATTAAAGCTGTGTAATACAGCATGCATAAGCTTAAAGGAAGCCATGTTTGATGATGGCTACGGAATGAAGAGCGAGGCATTTGTGGCCATATTTGAGTGTCCCAGCTCAACTTCCCAGAATGCAGTGTAATAACTGTTTTTCTCAGAAATCTGGGCTGGAAGCAGGTTTTCTAACTTGCTTTAGACATTCAAATGTGAACGCAGATGTACTTTTTATTTACTGTACTACTGTACGGTGGAGGGCTTCTATCGCTCTTTTGCCCACCATATTATATATGATTGTTGTGGTGAACTACCTACTCATAATTTCCACAACACAGGCTGAGATCCCGCTCCATGCTGATGATAGCCAGTAAGCTTGAAACAGCTGTACATGGATTGGATACTCAGCCTGTGTTTATTCCAACCTTGGCTTTGCATTAAAGCTGTGTAATACAGCATGCATAAGCTTAAAGGAAGCCATGTTTGATGATGGCTACGGAATGAAGAGCGAGGCATTTGTGGCCATATTTGAGTGTCCCAGCTCAACTTCCCAGAATGCAGTGTAATAACTGTTTTTCTCGGAACTCTGGGCTGGAAGCAGGTTTTCTAACTTGCTTTAGACATTCAAATGTGAACGCAGATGTACTTTTTATTTACTGTACTACTGTACGGTGGAGGGCTTCTATCGCTCTTTTGCCCACCATATTATATATGATTGTTGTGGTGAACTACCTACTCATAATTTCCACAACACAGGCTGAGATCCCGCTCCATGCTGATGATAGCCAGTAAGCTTGAAACAGCTGTACATGGATTGGATACTCAGCCTGTGTTTATTCCAACCTTGGCTTTGCATTAAAGCTGTGTAATACAGCATGCATAAGCTTAAAGGAAGCCATGTTTGATGATGGCTACGGAATGAAGAGCGAGGCATTTGTGGCCATATTTGAGTGTCCCAGCTCAACTTCCCAGAATGCAGTGTAATAACTGTTTTTCTCGGAACTCTGGGCTGGAAGCAGGTTTTCTAACTTGCTTTAGACATTCAAATGTGAACGCAGATGTACTTTTTATTTACTATATATATATATATATATATATATATATATATATATGTGTGTTTATGGAAAGGAGAATAAGTAATTGAGAAGTGGGGCACTGAATGAAACCAGCATCATATAAAACATAAATACTGTTTAGCCTTCTCTTTCTGGAGCTAGTAGCTGCGTGGTGTATACCACTACCTGTACTGAACATATACTCGGATGTAATGTTAAAAGTACAAAACAGCACAGCTTTCTATTAGGGTACTGTATAAGTGTATAAATGCGAGAAGTTGTTTTTAATAAACCATGCCCCAATGCTACACAAAACACTTTACTGTATTATTACAGTGAAGGACATTTCAAATATTACCGTAAGTGTGTTAATACAGTAACAGGTTTTCATTACATGTTGTTTTTGTCCACATGTGCGAAGCAGCTATTTTTTATAACACGAATACAGTGGCAAATGTACAAAAAAGTACCTTGCAAAATATTAAAACATAATTTTTACCAAAAAAGGCAATTACAATGAATTGTTTAACGTATGTTCTTTTTGCTATACCAGCACTGGGTGGAAACGCGATGACTGTAGTACAATATTTCTATGCTTGTTAGACACAGTCGGTGCAGCTGAGTGCTTCTGTCACTTCTCTGCTCGCCATAAGCTTAATTACTTTCTGTAGAACTTCGAGAAAGGTTGAAGAACAAATAAGGAACATATGTACAATATTCATTGGCCTTGTAAGTAATTCACACTTAAAGTTAGCCAAATTTAATTGGACCATCTGTCACCAACATTGGTTTCTGCACTCAGTTTTATTTAGTCCAGTATGTTTATCTGAATCCATAATTTATGCTAAATTAATAACTGAAATTATAGTGTTTTTCAAAGAGCTCTCGGTTGATAATTTCCGACAACACACAGAAACATAAAATAATTTTAATTAGCAATGCATTATAGATTTTCAGTGACTGGTATATTGTATTGTTTAAGTAAAACAAATGCTATTATACAATTAAACTGTATTGGTTAGTGTTTGTGTTATTTAAGAAAAAATGGCATTACATGTTAAGGGACTCTTTTGGCAATTTTGTTTTTGTTTTAAGTAATATATTTCTATTTTCAGGGTGCTTTGGGGAAATATCTATGGACACTGGATTCTAAGCTCAAAGACAGGGCCCGCCATCCTTTGCTACATGTGAATCCTGTTATAGTTTTTTGCCTTGATCGTATCCCATGTATAGCACTACGGAATATGGAGGCACGTTACAAGTAAACTATTTCTTAATTGTATATACAATTTACACTTTACTTACTTCTAAGAAGCCCTCAAAGCAGTAGATTCTTAGCTTTTGCAACCTTCCCTTATGTCCCTGTTTATCTCAATGTAGGCTGCCATACTGCACAACTGTGACCTTAGGTCACGCCCCCCACACACACAAAGGGTGGAGATTAACTCTAACAGCGCCTAAAAATGCGAACAAGCAGACAGTGGTAGGCAGTGTCTCTGAGCAGCATGGGACACTGATATACTACTGATATACTACTATGAGAGTGCTTTTCAGAGTAAATTGTGTATCAAACTCATGCAGTACTCCAAAAAGATTTACAAGAGAACTTGTGTTCTCCATTTAGATGTTTCCTAGACCCATCATACTGACCAATAAAGCAATAAACAGATTCCAAGAAACAGGTTTCAGTAGGTGACTAAGCACCAATAAAAAATATTTTCAGGGCCATTGAAGTCATATGTACTAGTCCTGCTCTCAAATATGGTGTAGATTTATAATACAAGGTGTAACCGTTACAGATCCAGCCTTATTATTTATGCAGATTTTTGGGGGGACAGCATCAAGGGCTAAACTAATATCCAAGTGAATGATCAATTGTAAAAATGTAAACACATGTTCCACATGATTTTCCACCCTCTAATTGATGATGCAGAGAACATTCGGTGACTTTTGTGGTGCTTTAAATGAACAAAACAGAGACAGGCAGGAGACACACCACTATTCTGATTGGCTAAAGAGATGCACCCCTGAAACTTTAGCACTGAGGCAGCAGGATGGAGGTCTAGAAGTAATGTAAACATAAAGTCTTCAAAATAAGATAACTTAGCTAAAAAAACTTCTACTTATAGAATAGAATAATAATAGATATATTTAGTAATCAATCTAATGTATAAACATGCAAAAATCAAAGAATGATACTAATCCACAATTTCAGAAGCAGAAATGTTAATAAATGCTACTTATAAATAATTTCACGAAAAAATATACAGTATATATATTATACATATGTAAAATAAAACATTCTACATATGTATGATTATATACTGTATATTGTGAACGCCATCCATATTCCACATACATAAATTATCGATTATTGTTCTACCTAATAATCCCTTAGCACACACTGGACATTTATTGAGCTATTGTGTTTGGCATTTTAGGCAATATTTGCAAAACAGAATATAAAACTATACGTGTATAATATTGGAATCCATACTGATAAATACCTGAATAATCTGAGCAGCAAGTTCAGGAGTTCCATGTTTCAAGTCAAGCCCATTGATGGCCAAAACCCGATCATTGCTATGGAGTCTCCCATCCTGTGCAGCCAATCCTCCTTCCAGGAGATCCAAAATAAACACGCCTGACTCATCTGTTCTACGTACAAGCTTAATGCCAAGTTGTTCATTGGAGCCTCTTTTATTGAGTGTAACATGGAAACTCTCCTCCCTCTGTGAGCTACTGTCCACGTGGGGATGAGTTCTGCTTCCAAATCGTCTTTCTCGAAGCACAGTGAGATGTAACACAGTGCAAGGCTGGGATAGGACAACTCTGGCATAGTTATGGGACACATTGCTAATATCATAATTATTAACCTAGAGAATGAAACACAAACATATATTACAGTAGCTTTCATATTTAGCTATGCTTACAATTTAAATTATGCAGCAAACAACAACCATAAAAAAGAGCATTATATGAAAAGATTTACATTCAACCTAATATTATCGGTACTGCAAGGAACATACTTTCATGGCAAATAGGAAAATATGTCACTTATATGTCCCCAGATTTGTGTCATTCAGAAAAGCTAATGGATGCACACATTAGAGTAGAAATGGTAAAGACAGATTCATTAAAGGAATTCAACAATATGTTGGCATGCCAATAAGATAATATACACTGTATATGAGTTTTAAAATGGACAGGAGAAATGGGCTAGATTACTCTAATGGATATGTTTGTTTTTGACGCCAATGTTACTGTTAGCACATCGGTACATAGAAATTAAATTGTGTTGCTAGCATAAACAATGGATTATTACCAAGCTACACATCATCTAGAAAGTAAATAAACATTTGACCAATTCATGGATGTTAAAAGATAAATCTCAATAAAATACACCACTGTATAGTGGTCCATCTTTCACAGTGTTTAAAGATAAATATTTAAAATGTATTGGATTTATTGGATCAAAAAAATAATTTTGTGAGAAATTTTACACTGAAAATGGATGGTTTTCCCCTTATCTTTAAGCTGGAGTTCCTCCCATCTTTTACCAACTGCTTAGCATTGGTGGCAGGTTGTATTTTACCTTCCTGTAGCTACCCTCCTGTTGTACACCAAATGGCCCATGGTGTAAAAGGCGAACCTTAGGAAAGCGTTCAGGATCTTAATTTGTACAGAAGTGAGAGATGACATCAAATAATGTAATTAAGTTCTGGAGGGAAGTATCTTGTAGAAAAAGTAGAACTGGAGGTCATGATTTTAAATTCAAAGATGTAACAAGACAGAAAAATTACCCGATAAGTGGAACAGCCTTTCAGTGAAACTGGTAGGGTCAACACAGTTAAGAAACTTAAACATGGCCGAGTTGGATATTTAATTAAGCCAAGCTCGTAGACAGATATAATTGTCAGAGTGGATGGGCCTTTTGGCTTATCTGTCATCATATCTATGCTTCTATGTTGTGTTTAAACAAAGATGAGTTGAATGTGATACATTTAATGGCTAACTAAGAGGGATTACAGTGTGAGCTTTTGGGATATCATAATACCTTTGTCAGGCAAGATATGAAATAAAGACAGACAAGTCTCCCATAATGCATACATCAGGAGCTGGCATTACATTACATTATGCAAACAGATAGGATGAACATCACAGTGATGGTGTGAAGAGATGAGATTCACACGCTAACATCAAACAAACAACACAGCTGCTTTGATTATTCTTGGGTTTAGGACTTATTTGGTGGGCTGAATACCAGGGCTGTAATTTCCAAATACCAATAAAGACTTAATAAAATTACAGTGAGGATTGGTAGATGCCGAATGAATGTAGTTTCTGGTTGCTTGAGAGTTACATATAAAAGAGGCCTAGATTAGCTGCACATCGGATGCTCTGCTAAGTATATTTGTCAGTGAGGGCTGTTCTAGCAGCAGCAGCTTTCACTCCTCACTTACACACAGGTACGTTTGGCTGGAGGGTGCCGTGCTGAACCCCGGGAATGTAACGCCAACACTGTCCTGGCTCAGTCACTCGTGCCTGTCTGCTTCCAGGTAACATTGAATTGCAGAGACACACAGTGGATGCAATCTAGGTGCCTGTAAGCATTTTGTGGCATGACAACCTGGCTCCTGACATTTGTTGAGCCCTGTAAATGTATTTATTTTTCTGTTTGCTTGAGAGTTTTGGTTGCTTGAGTTCTGGTTAACTGAGAGTTTACTTTCTATGGGTTAATTTGACAGGAATTCATTGTCACAATTTAAGCCACAAGTCAAATGGACACATTTCCTCTTAAATGTAACTTCCTAAAACGTTCTCTCTTTCTGTTCTTGAAAGTTCCCCAATAATATTATAGCAAACAGATCTTTGGTGCTCTGTACATTTTGAAAGAAATGGGATCCCACTGGGGCTTCCATTCTGTTCATGATAATATTTAAACTGTGTGAGTTCATCCTAAATACGTTGTTATTGTCCTGTTTTACCTACATAAAGTCCAGTATTTGGACATTTCCCACACATGATGATTTATACTACATTAGATGATCTGCAAAAAAAGTAGCACAGGCTTTATGGTATGGGTCACAGTATGGTAATCTTACCTTTTCTATGGTATATATGTATACACAGGTAAAACATCTATTTTCTAGACTTGGAGTGGTACCCCCCCCCCCCCGTCGTTATGGTGGTGAAGGTAGTCCTAACTATCGTCTGTTTCACTTTGTTTCCTATTTTTTCCAAAGCTAACACGATACCAATTAATTACCATGTTTGGGCAAAGCAGTGCATAAAAAAAAAATGGGAAAAGTTTTTTTCAAAGTATATTTTCTCTCATAAATAGAAATGTTTTTTTAAACTATAATATATTTAAATGTGCTTTATACTGATATTTACAGCTGGATTCTGAACCTAAAGTAATGAAAACATATTACAAGAATAGGATGTTGGGTGTGTGTGTCCAATTTGGGCGTAGCTCAGGGTAGGTGTGTCGGTAAGATGATCCGTGTATTTGTAGTAGGTTCTTATGGGTAGTCCTACTGGATGTTCTTTCTTACCCCTATCGGAGGTGGTCCGCACTCAGATGTCAGGTATGGTGATTCCCTGCTTCAGGGTTAGGCAATGCTTTGGGTTCTATTGGTGTGAACTGGGATCTGCAAAGGTGGAGTGGAAAAAGTGCACGATCCCTTCAGTAGTCCCAATGTTATGGGATAATATTTGGTCTGAAGCTCTCAATGTTGGTCTCTCTTATGTAGAAATGTTATTTATATATTCACTGTACTGATGGCGGACAGATAGATAGATGCTATGTATCTATCAATTGGCTGGTTGCCATTCAGATCTGTTCTCACAGTGCAAAGATCCCGGTGGCAATGAGGTAGACAAGTACTGTGGATATGGGCACCTGTTGATGTTGCGGTTTTGCTGTAATGATCGTGTCTAAACAGCCATGGATCCTTCAAACGCACCCCAAATCAATGAGATGGAAACCAGATAAAATATACACAGTAGTCCGTCTTTGGTGTATGTCGGATACAATGGAAAAAACAAAGAAAAAATAAAAAGTAAAAACAAACTCTAAAAGATTTAAAACCTATAAAAACTTTGCACAAATATGATGTCTCCACTTGGAGATGATATTTATGGGTAAATACACTTCATCATGAGAGACCAACATTGAGAACTTCAGACCAAACATTATCCCATAACGTTGGGACTACTGAAGGGATTGTGCACTTTTTCCACTCCACCTTTGCATATTACAAGAATAGCCATCACAATAAACTAGTAGAAATAGCAGTGAAAGGGTCTCTAAGTACAGCTAAGATGTTAAGCCACGTTCTAACTATCAAATTTATACTGCACCATGACAATTAGTTTTATACAGAATCTTTTATTAATTGCATGGAATTATGACGTTTTCAACACATGTAATTAGAAGTGCAGCTGAAGTGCCATTGAATTATTTATTGTCTTACTTGAAGTATTTGGTCACCAGCTAGAAGTCTTCCATCCCTGGCAATGATTCCATCGCGGTAGATTTCTTGAATTACAATATTTATTAAAGGTGTCTCATTACCACCAACAATGCTGATTCCCAGCTCAATGTATGGATTGGACCTGTGGATTTCAATAGTAGTAATCTCTCCTTCAGGCAAGCTGGGTGGGGGGTGCATGGCTGTAGAAGAGAAAGCAATGTCAATATCATGTTTTATGGCTGAGTGCATTTCAAGTTCAATACCCTTGGGTGAATCAATACTACTTCATGCTATGAAATAATACCTCAATATTTAAATAAATTACAAAATAAAGCTGTTGTCTGAGATAAACAAGACTCAGTGCTTCACAAAATTGTGTATATTCAGATTAACCCCAACAATGCACCTTACTATCAGATTACAATTATGCAGAGGGAAAACCATAACTGACCACTGAAGTCCCATATTAATCAAATGCTCTTCTAAAGATCTACACATGATAATAGACCAATTTTGTATTACAAAATAAAGAAAAAAAAGGAAAACACCCTTTAATTTATCAGTTATTATATGCAGCAGTGGGATTAAGTGCTTTTATTGCAGCTGATCTGCATCTACTGATGGAAGTAGACCATGAAAGCACAGAAACTTTCAGTGATATACTCTAAATTGAAATGACCACTCTAATGCATTAGCAAAATGAGCTAGTTATTAATTTATAATAGCAATATTAATATTAAATTCCTTTTCAAAGATTAGACTATCAGTCTGCAGTTTAGTATCTGTCACCACCCTGATAAAATCATTAATGGGAAAATTGGGGGATCGTCCACCTTTTAATACCTACCCCCCACTTGATGGTAAAATGTCCTTACTGCACCACCAGTGCCCAGTACCCTCTCTCATTTCTGGTAACATAAATCGTATGACCCTAGCTATGTATCGCCCTGTGCTTACAAGATAATGATCCGGTCCTGACTGCGACGATTGCCAGTATCTTTTTTTTCAGTATTTAATTGTTTCCCTGTTTGAGACAATTGGCAATGTTTCAATGTTTTTTCTGTTTGCCTTCCTCTGGATCAATTAACAAGTAATCCATAACTTAAAACTATTAAAAAAAGAGAGGAATGGGAAAGGAGGGAAGAGTGAGGAGGATTTGATAAATAATTGGATCATTACAAATTTGACATCTAGCACTTTTCCAGCACATACCCAGATGTAAGCTGCTTGCAACAAATAATTCAAGCCTTGCTATTCCAAAAATGTAAACTTCTCTCACATACAAAATCTTCAATATATCATGGATGACTACAGGGTCCAGTAGAGGCATCACCATTTATTTTTCTAATTAAAAACTTGTTTAATGGTTTCTTCCTGCCCAATTATGCTCTTGGTCAGACTCAAAGATTTAAATGTTTATACTGGTCCTTTAATAGAAATTATATTCATTTCACTCACACAACCTACTATGAAAGCAACTCAAGTAGTTCAAACAAGGACATCGCTCTCCACAATAAAGAATATTTGCATATATTAGCCAATAAAGGCTGAATGTAGTTTTTCTACATTCTGAATGCATTCTGATCATTATGAAATTCCAAATGATAAAACTGAAAATATTTCAGCATTCTTTTAAAAGGACAAGAGCGCAGAATGAATCTTTATTGTAAAACAATTATTGGTATCCAAAGAAACAGCTGTGCCTTGCATTTTTGAAGGCACACACTGTGCTGCCACTGATAATTTACTGACCTCCACAATCAAATTACAATCTGTGGAGTGACTGGTAATCAAAATACAAACATGGTGGCTGATGAAGTGTATGCAGCTCTTGCTGTAACATGGATCATCAGAGCCCAGGGGTATTATCAGCTGATTAAAGTGAATTGTCATTGATCTACATAGGCAGGATAGAACAAGTGACCAGACAGCCAAATGGATAATACCTTCTTATTCAGCAAACTTGAAGTTAAATAACCACTGTACTCCCTTCTTTTCAATATTGATAGTGGAAAAAAAATCTTTAGGTTATAATTAAATGTATCCAATTATTCTATACTGTGTGCAGCCACTGCCTGATTGACGTGCATGTTTAAGCTCCTTTCTCAGCGGGGCGTGCCCTTGTAAGCAAATGAGATTTCCATAAGTCCCACTGATAGAAGTTGCAAATCTCTCTACAATAAAGATCCTCCTGATAGAAGTTGCAAATCTCTCTACAATAAAGATCCTCCCTTCATTAGAAGTAGATTAGCAGGAAATAATAGTGACACCTTATGCAGCATAACGCCATATAATAGGTAACAACAGATATTATGATTATTATTATACTTTGTTTGTAACGCAGCAGCATATTTTGTAGCGCAATACATGGATAGGTAAAGGTCAAAAACTATTTTAACACATGGCAAGGGAATGGAGGGCCCTGTCTTAGAAGTTGCAAATCTCTCTACAATAAAGGTCCTCCCTTCATTAGAAGTAGATTAGCAGGAAATAATAGTGACACCTTATGCAGCATAACGCCATATAATAGGTAACAACAGATATTATGATTATTATTATGCTTTGTTTGTAACGCAGCAGCATATTTTGTAGCGCAATACATGGATAGGTAAAGGTCAAAAACTATTTTAACACATGGCAAGGGAATGGAGGGCCCTGTCTTTGAGCTTAAAATCAAACATACACAGTGCATTCCCTAAAGCACCCTGCAAGACTGAAAACGTACAAACAGTCTAAAGGTTATGGGTGAGGTATAGCAGGGTGAGGTACAATGCATTGTACATATTAAGGCTGAAGGTGATAAGTTTCTTTAAACAGATGCATTTTAATGAGGTTTTGGGGCAGGAAGATAGTCTGTTGGAGTGAGGCAAGGAGTTCCAAAGAATAGTGGCAGTACGAGAAAAGTCCTGAAGGGGCAAGTGAGAGGAGGCGATAAGAGACTTGGATAGAAGAAGGCTATTAGCAGAGCAAAGAGGACAATTGGGGCAGTATTGGGAGAGCAGACATAATTATGACTAAATATAAGTATTGTTGAGAAAATTATATAAAATTGTATTCTGGAGGCTATGGAAAGCCAGTGGAGTGACTGACAGAGAGAGGTGTTGCAGACACTGAGTGTTCAGTGTGGTATATCAGTCTAGCGGATGCGTTCAGTATGGACTGCAGTCTAGACAAATGTGTGCGATAGTGACGCATTTTGGAGATGTTTCTAGGTAAAACTGATAAGATTTTGTTAGTGATTGTATGTGAGCAATGAAAGAGAGAGCAGGGTCCAGTAGAACCCCAAGACAACGACCTGGGAGGTGGGCGTGATGGTGGCATTGTCAACAGTGATAGAAATATGAGGAGTGAAAGCTGTGGACATCCAGAAGGATATACTACTAGAGAGGCAGTTGGTATCTTGAAGGGGGTAGTTCTAGTATAGAGAGATGCTGAATGCCAAAACAATGTATTAGTGTACCAAGTGAGTATGTATAGATGGAGAAATTAATTATTTTTTGGGGTGCCAATTCCAAATCTGGCCATGGAAATAGCCTAACATCACATTCTTTTTTATTTTCACAGTTTTTTATTTAATATGCTATTGCCTATAGAAATAGAACTCAAAGAATTGTATGAATGCTATGGATGAAAATGGTGATTGATTCATGGATTTGAGTGAAAAAAAAGTGATGCTAAACTGAGAGGAGGGTATCATTGTTGGCCTACATGCTGGGACAGTTCATTTTTTATCCTGCAGTGAAATCTTGTGGTTGTTTAAGTGTATTATTTTTCTTTTGTTAGCCTGTTTCCACCAACATTTCCTGGATGTTGCCTCCCATTGATCCACCACCAAGGCGGGCAAGCCAAGCCCATGGTTTTCCCTGCCCCCTGATTGGCTCTTTTATGGACCAATCAGCTGCATAACCCAGAGGCACATATGTTATTGGGTAATCCTAATCTGAGGGCAAAGTTTGCATAGGTTCAGCCCACTTACATGTAAATCCTTTGTTCTGTAACTGCATAAATACTGTGCCTCCTGGAATCTTCACAGTGAATATTAGACTACAGTGGTGCTTTAAATAGTTGTAGTCAGGAAGTTCATAAAAAAAAGGTGGTAATACTTATATCATCTGTAAACCTATTTTATGAAACTAGATTTTAAAACTATAGCAGCAGCAAATTATTTTTACAGTAGCAGTTATTTATCAAAACCGTATTAGGCACTAGTGCTTAAAATGGTCAGTGCAAGCTTCAGGTAAAGGGCTGAAAGCATCTAGTCCACCACTTGTTAATTAAAGAAATGCATGTTCATAAAGGCTTATGCGACTGAAATGGTTTATTATTCAAGAGCTATGAGCATGTGTAAACATGCACCCACATGATTATCCATATAAAGGCTAAATAATAAACCTACTAAATGAAAAATATCTGTTTTAATGACTTCCGGACACAATGTGAGTCATTTGATGGGGGAGAGGTAGAGACAGCCTCAGCACCTCAGGGTGTATGAGGGATTTCAAAACCTTTTTAATTACAGATTGCTTTATTTATTTTTACTTCATAAACACACACGTGACCTGATGCGCACAATCCCTTATCAACGGCTTACACTGGCCCTTTAATACAGTTTTTGTATTGTAGAGGAAGAACTATAGTCTGCACTTTAGACATTTTTGTACTCTGGCTATAAAGCATATTTATGTCCTCTAAACTGTATCTCCAACTTTCTCTAGGCCATTCAGTACTTTATTCTTTATCAGGTAAGACTTGAAACCATTTTCAGCAATTCCACCTGAAAGTTATATATAATTTATAGCACATTTCTTGTGCGGCTAGAGATCCTGCTCTGGTACATGCATAGAAATGATGAATCTGTAAGTTCAGGCCTTCGTGGTTACTCTGTGGACTCATGCAGCAATGATACGGACACCACCCCTGTAGTGCAAATTATAATGCAGTGTGACAAGTGTTATTTGTAGTGCTTCTAAGAATATACAGCCAAATCCTACACTTATTTTCTAGCCCATTTGGCATTAATGTGCTGACTCACAGCCCTGATCATAGTGATTTTTTTCACTGGATGGTTTCTGAGTGAAGATGCTGTTAAGCTGGTACGGTCACGCAAACCAGGCACAATATTTATTGTGGCAGCATGATGCATTACTAAAAGCCAAATTGACAGGAGAAAAATGCTTAGCTTTCCTTTTCTAGCATGTTTAAATACATTATGCACAAGTACAGAAGTGGTAACTTCTATTTTTGAGTGAAGCTACTTTTTACCATATAATGTTTCCGAGATTATTGGGCTAAATACATCTGTTAAAGGACCACTGAAGAGTAGGAAATGTTTGTGAAGTGTGCAACAAACTAAAAACATTACCAACTGTGTATGTAACGTGTAAAATAATTTTAAAATAAAATCATTATGTTAGACGACTTTGCTAAGGCATAGAAGCTTCCATGAAAGTAAATCAATATCTTCAAGGCATGAGGGGCGGGTACAATAATGGCAAGCAGGGTTGGCCATCTACTTAGCACGTGCAGAGTAGGGGCAAGATATCAAATGCTGAAAGCTTATCTGAACCAACCATTGACTCAATAAATCTCCCTCCCCCACTCTGGCACAGTTCTCCTGGCGGCCATAGTTTAAAATAAAATGTGAGTCCCACACTAAAACTCCTAAGAATAGATATTTTAGTGTAAGTCCCACATATTCTATCATGTATATGATATTCCCTTCTAGATTGCTAGCTTGTTGTTCTGAAGTGCTTGAATACTTCAATGAAGTTGTGAACTACACCCTGTAGGGCCACCCAAGATGGGTGGGTCATAGCAGAGAGGTCAGACAATCATGGTCCACTGAAGAAGGAAGGGCAACCCACTCCAGTATCTGTGCCATGAAAACCTGAGTACAACCAGACGCACAATGTGTCTAGCATAGGGTCACAGAGAGGTCCATAGGGTCACAGAGAGTCAGACATGACTGAATGATTTTACAACAACAATATGATATATATATATATTTACAAAATGGGGGGTTTGCATGAATAACTAATAAAATGATGATATTAACTTTTGAAAAACATACTTTATATTTACTTGTCAATCATAAAATGCATGGGAGTGGCAGATGCCGTCATAGTGAGTGCAATTTACAAATGCGGGTGTGATCTCTAGTGTGAATGTTTAACATGAGTAGAGCTTACAGGTCCCCATTGCAATCAATATCTTGGTATGCTAAATGGAAATATATTTAAAATTAAAATACTTAAAGGGCCACTAGTGGTTAGATCATATGGTCTCACGTTCCTACGTTTGGGCCGACTGCTTGTGGCGCTTTTTCAATGTTATGCTCAACAGTTCGACATTGCAGAGCAGCATCATTGATGTATTTGCACCCTAACACTTGCATCACAAGGCATGGGAGACAGTTATGGAGCATATTTAGTTTGCTGCCAATTAAGCAACATTGCTCAGCTGTTTTGCACCATGCTGCATCCACGTTTTTTCTAGTGATATATTCTGATTACCTGCTGTGACCTTCTGGCAACTCTACATTGTGGCTTCCTGACTCCTGGCATATGGATACCTGACTTTTTTGACTTGTGATTAACCAACTCTCTGATTTCTGCCTTGTTGATCATTCTTTGTCTTCTGCCTGCCCCAGCTCCTGGACTGTATGACAATGCTGTTGCCTACTCTGTGGCCGTTCTGTCCTAGTTATATGCAGGCACTCCACCTACTATTAGATGCCCAGGATCTGGGAAAGCATCTAAGCAGTTTTAACCAACACCGCAATTCGAAGGTTTAAATTCTATGGATATCAGCCTTCTTTATGGTCCAGCTCTCCCATCCGTATGTTACTACTGTGAATACCATAGTTCTAACTATACAAAACTGTGTTGCTAATGTAATATCGTTTTACTAACTTGTTCAGACTTGTCATAGCTTTCCTCTCCATGAGCGAATGTCTTTTAATTTCATGGCTACAAAAATGTCTCTACTTATAGAAGAGCTTCTACTAAAGAAGATACTTGGTGTCCCTCTAGTTAAAGCTAGGAAATAGATACCTAGGAAGTTAGCTGAGAGATTACTATAACAGACAATTTACAAATATTCCTATATTTCTCATTGCCAGCCCTGTACTTCCTGTTAAATAATTTTATTGTGCAGATTTCTTTTTACAGCACAGCTATGATCTCCTCTCCATCCTAAAAGGCCTTCTCAATTATGAACGTTTGTGCGCAATCAGTCCTGTTATTGATCACCTGGCTGTAATATTCTAGCAGCTTTATGTAGTATATTCCAGGAAGGAACATTGCATTTAATGAATCTCTTGATGTACAAGGACAGTGTAATTTATAGGCAATGTATACAATCAAACTGAGCCAAGTGGAGTAGAAAACTACACAAATTGTGATGTATCCTTGGAACGAATGCTTATTAGCATCAGTACACAGGTACAGTCAAATTCTAAATATATCTGGAAAAACTACCATTAAAGGGATATAACCATAACAAAATATGAAGTGTCCTTTTAAACAGGATTAAATACTGGGCACACAATATAGAAAATTGTTGAATCATGCTCAATTCCTAATGTGGCTCTTTATGCTAATTAATGTAGAAAAGGAGCTTAAATGGACATATAAAGTTTCTGGATTTCACTGGGAATATAATATACTTATGTATTTCTTAACTTGTAAGGACTTAATAAAGCACATTTATTAAGAAGTCCTTAAAAGTTTTGTTTTTTTTCTGCCTAAAATCTTGCAAATAGCTCCTCACTGGTTTGCCCCATTGGCAGCTCATTAAGACAGTATACTTCTAAGCAGAGGGGCTGCACTCTCATAGAAACCAACATTCTGCAACATGCTGCTGGAGGGAGGTCACTGACAGGCTAATTTGAAACAAGGCACTTCACAGTCTCTGTATTCATGAGCTACACTGTATCATTTTAGGTAGAAATAAAACAATTTATAAACTTAATATAATAAAGTTAAAAAAAGTAAAAAGATACATTGGTATATTATATTCCTAGTGAAATCCTGATACTTTCCTTATCTCTTTAACCATACATATGCTACACACTGGCATTTAGAGTTCACAAAACAGTTTCAGGTAATCTTCTGACAACATGTACTGTCATCCTCTCACCACTAGTTATGGTGATCTTAGGTAATCTATATGTCATATTTAACAAGCCACCTCATTTGTCAGTCTACAGGAGATAGAAATGGCATGTTAAACTATTGTCTGATGTCGAATCTATTCAGTATTTTGCTAAATTATAGTTTAATAGAAAATTCCATTAAAGTACTTATCAAATACATATCTCCTGAGTTAAGATACATTACTGGATACTGACTCTCTTTGCTTTGGCTATCCTACACATCTGATTGGGATGCCCATGTTTACCCCAAATGTGGTCAGTAGTCATGGCATTAGCCTTTTCACTAACTAGATGCCCACATCCTGACCTGCATGTTGGAGATAAATATTACTGATTTTCCTCACACACTAAATCAACTGATACAACATCTAATGTGGGTTACCAAAAATCATGTTGCTAAACAAAGCAGACTTTTATTTGGTGATGTTCTAGCCAAGATTAACAAAACTCATAATTAAGAAAATGTGACTGTCATGATTTAATTGTTTAAGGACTCATATTGCCAGTAATTTATTAATATGGCCAGACAAGCATGGCATTATTGCATTGGGATTATGTGCTATTGTGTGGTTATATGTTGCCTGTACACTGTTATTATGTATACTAGTTATAATATATTATAAGAGAGAAAATGTTATATAGAACATATGTGGAATTGGTAGAAACGCTTTGCATAGAAGTTAGCTGCAGGTCATTGCACACTCACATATACAGACCTTGGGTCAAGACAGATGTGTGTACTTCAAGTAGTCCTAAGCAAACAGTTGAGTTTAACATAAAGTTTTTTCACTAGCCAGCTATAGATATCTGATGAATTTGATCTCAAGAGTTTTGATAGCCCAAGGTTGCAAGCCAGATGAGCGGACATCACACATACACAAATGTACACAAGGGTGTGGTATTGGAGAGTATAAATATGTTGTTTTGATCATTCAATAAAGGTTGAGAGATAGTTTTTACATATCCAAAGTGTGAGGCTATTTCTGTGTTTTGTATCCTGACATGGGGAGTCGTCTTGCCATAGGCCACTAGTAACCTGTGTGCGGTATTCTCTGCCTGTACCTCTTCAGAAGCCATCTTTTGTGCCACAGAGAACAGGAACTACACGATTCTGCTGGAATAGGTCTGAACTAGGCTCATATCAAGCCCCCTTGAAGAAGCAGATCATGACAGTGACACCATGTGTGTAGGAGCCAAAGAAAATCTGGGGGGGGGGGGGGGAGATAAATATAATAATAGCACATAATATATTATATATAATATAATAATAGCTTCTCTACACCTAAACTCACATATTGAAAAATCTAGGGGATTTCCTACACCCATGTGTGACACTCAGACTGATCTCATAATGAACTTTCTCAATTTATGGGAGAAATGACTTCTTTTGAAATGGACCACGTTGGTCAAAAATGTAAAACAGCCCCTTTTGAAAAATTGCACTTGAAAATAAGCAACATGTTTCAGAATTAAAAACAAAAACAAAACAGACTTGACTTTATTACTTTTAAATGAAATTATGCTGCAGTGGAATCTACCATTATGGTTCCAGTGAAGTACACCCTGATGTGGGAGGAGACTTAGAATACACAGGAAGTTTGAGATTGGTCTATAATTTGAACATGATTATTTTTGCTTCTAACAAACTTCTTGCCTAATTAGGATCAATTTGATTAGGATAATACAAAATTTCTCCTTGAGGTTTAACCAATTTAGTTATTAATGATCTGGCCTCCTTGCAATTAAATTTATTCTCCAGCAAGTCAGCTTTAATTCCTTTATAATACATCTTTAGTTACAATTTCTCTAAAGTCAAATGCAACAAGTTTTGTGAAATACCTCTGATTTTATATTGTATGTCATTCATCTATATAGAAAGTGATTTAATTGGATTTGACTTATTAATTTGTCCAATTTGTATAATTATATATAAAGCACATTTAGGGGCTCCTTGTTTCTTTTTTCAAATGTCTATATTCTTATAAATTCTCCTCTAATAACTAGCTGATGAGCCCCCCATAACAATGTCTTATTAACTTCTTGCGTAGAGTTATGCAAAAAATATTGTTTAAATGCCCTCTGTAACGGAGTTGGAACACGAATCCAATATCTCCGCTGGTATACGGTAAAATATCCAAGAAGCACTACAGTCTCACCATCCCCAACCTCCCATATTGGACGACACTCAATTGGGAGTCAAATAATACTGTCTTTATTTTGTTGTGCAGAAACATATATACACATCTCTTCCCACAGGTAATACACATCCCCCATAGTTGGCCACACAATACACATAGAGTGACAATAGGTGTGGTCACACCTCCCTGAGGCTACCTGGCTACTTTGATACAATCAGACATTGATCAGATTATACTTCTTTGTTCTTATGTCTGATAATGAAAACACTTTATACAATAGACTTCCTTATCTTATGAGGAGTCTCTGTAATAGGATTATCTATTATGTAAAGGTCTGCAATAGTCTGGGCTAATATTCTGCAGAGCATAAACCAACATACATACAGTATAACAGTAGGATCATATTTTAACCATAATAATTAAATAACCATAAAACAGGGTAAAACAGTGATGGGTTCCGTTACACCCTCTATTTGCTCTTTATATTCTGTTTTATTTAAGATGAATTCTATCATTAATTCTAACTAGGATATCACATCAATCATAATAGATGTCCAAGAGTGGTCCGACCATTCTACTGGTTCAATTTCAGACTTCACTACCTTTGAAATCAGGGAACTACAGACCAGGATATAATCTAGCCTCAAAAGGGAATAGGATACTCTTAACCTAAAAATATAATCTACTAGGAAATTGCCTATCAAAAATGACAAGATTAAAATTGTAAGGCTGGCAATGCTGTTTGCCACCCAATATGAGGCTTTTGGTCCTCTGGGCACCTTTGGCACTCATTGCGAGCCTCTCCCTCCGTCAAGTTACCTACTTTGAACTGATCACCTTAGGAGCTCATTGCGAGCCCCAGGCTGAGCGCCTTCGGCACTCATCACAGGGCTTGTATCATCAGCCCTGCGATGAACGCCTTCGGAGCTCATCGAGTGGCGCTCATTGCAAGCCTTTCCTCCCACCTACTGTACGGGCCGATCATTGCAGGTTTTGTTAACCTGCAAGTTTTGTGCTTGAGAATGCCACGTCTCTTTCCACCATCTCCCCCCTGTCCCTTCCCTGTGTCTTTCTCCTCTGTGTGTCTGCTGAACTTTTGCGTGTTACGCGCTGACTGCCGTTGGTTTTATTTTCAAAGTCCTGCGTGCCTGGCGTTGCTATCACTGTCTGACTGGACCAATATATATAAGGAATACAATATATGTAATATTATATATATATATATATATATATATATATATACTAGCGTATTGCCCGTCAAAAAATGACGGCAATGAGATGTGTATGTTTGGAAAGTTGTTTAGTTATTAATATACATATGGAATTGTAAGGAAGCTAATGTTGTTTTGTGTGTACTACTGAAATATAGAATTCAAATTAATAAATGAATATACTTTACCTATTTTTATGCATAGTGTTAAAGAGCTGGCAATCTGTGTTGATGTTGCTGCAGCATTAGTGGTGTGGAGGTGCTGTGTAAGCGTGATGAACGTGTGCAGTGTAATAGTGTGCGTGTGCGAGCCGAAACCGTTAACGTAGCTGTGTACTTCAGCATTATCGTAAAATGGCGGGTAATGTGTGGTATGCGTCTTAGCGGATCATCCGTACGTCGTTTAAGGGCGGGTAATGTGTGGTATGCGTCTTAGCGGATTATCCGTACGTGTTTTCCGTGGTTAGAGTGTTGTAGCCTCGTTTTCGTTTTGTTCGGCCGCCATTTTTTCTGTCGCTTCGAGAATTTTTTAGTGCCTAAACTCTTTTATTTTGAGCTAAATAAAGGTGTAACTTGTTTTTTTGAGGTCGTGGATGCTCCCTCTTGCTGTCGGTAAGCTTTTTATGTATGTGCTGTGTGTATTTATTGTGTTTTTGCTTTATTCCTGTCCGCGTGTTGCGTCAGATTTTTGTGATGTCGTAATGTGTGGTATGCGTCTTAGCGGATTATCCGTAAGTGTTATCCGTGGTTAGAGTGCTGAAGCCTCGTTCTCGTTTTGTTCGGCCTCCATTTTTTCTGTGGCTTCGAGAATTTTTTAGTGTCTGAACTCTTTTCTTTTGAGGTAAATGAAGGTGTAACTTTGTTTTTTGAGGTCGTGGATGCTCCCTCTTGCTGTCGGTAAGCTTTTTATGTATGTGCTGTGTGAATTTATTGTGTTTGTATTTTTTTTTATGTTTGCGAGTTGCGGCCGTATTTTTTTGCTATGGTTTAACGGCGCGCCTCGCTATGTGAGGCGCGCCTGTGGCGCTCATTGCCAAAGTGCTAGGGTTAACGCGAGGCTCGCCTGCAATGAGCGCCAGCGGCGCTCATTGCCAAAGTACTACGGTTTAACAGCTCGCCTCGCTGCGCGAGGCTCGCCGGGAGATGAGCGCCTGCGGCGCTCATCGCTAAGCCCGCTAAAGTACTACGGTTTAACGGTGAATATGGTAAAACGGTAAAATGACGGTCAATAAAAATTAAACGTTGTGAAATTTGTTTGCAACACAAAATGACTCAGCTACATGTGTCCCTTTTTTTTTTCTTAAAATAAAAACCCATTTTTTTTTTCACTTTTTATTTTTTTCACTTTCAACTTATATTTCATCAAATGCGTTGTTTTAGGCGGGAAATCCGATGTGGCACGAGACAAAGGCGGGAAATCTATGTTAATGCGTAAATCTGTAATTGCGTTTCGTAAAATGTACTCGCTACTGTCTTTTTTTACTCATTGTGCGGTTATTGCGCATCCTTTGTCTCATTGTTTTTCGAGCACATACGTCTTTGGCTGTGTTTTACGCAGTTCGTTGTAGTATAGCCTCGTTTTCATTTTTTCCAGCGGACATTTTTTTCTCGCTTAGCCGATTTTCGATCTTTGTAACTCGTCTAAATCAATGTAAATTGGAGTTCCAACTCACTCCCAGACGTCCTGCCTGGTTCCCCATGCTGTAAGTGACCTTTTTTTTATTTTTTACTGTGTAATTAGTGTTTTTTTAATTGTTTTGGTTCCGCCGCTTATCTTGTAATTTTTTTCATCTCATATTTTTTTTCTAAGTCCTGCGTCTTGTGTAAAAAAGTGCTACGGTTTAACGGCTCGCCTCGCTATGCGAGGCTCGCCTGCGGAGCTCAATGCCAAAGTGCTACGGTTTAACGTAACGCCTCGCTTTTTTTTCTAAGTCCTGCGTCTTGTGTAAAAAAGTGCTATGGTTTAACAGCTCGCCTCGCTATGCGAGGCTCGCCTGCAATGCGCGCCTGAGGCGCACATTGCCAAAGTGTTCGGTTTAACGGCTCGCCTTGCTGTGCGAGGCTCGCCAGGCGATGAGCGCCTGCGGCGCTCATCGCAAAGTCGTACGATCAACAAAGTGGTACGGTTTAACGGCTCATCGCTAAATCGTATGCACCACGCAACACAGCGGGACGACGAATCGTAGTTGGAAAATTATAATATGTGATGCGTGTCAGAATCAATAGTGAAGATAATAGCTGCCCTGTAGCCCTATTAAATTATCTCAATGTTGAAATCCGTAGCACGTTACACAGCCCGCAAGACTTACGCCTATTAAATTGACCTCTTAAACGACTTGCGGGTTAGGTGCAATATAATCCTAAATTTGAACTGCGCGTCTGCAAAGCCTTTGATCTGTCAAGTCTGTAACTGTTATGTTCGAATATCGCTATTAAATTGCAACAAATTCACTGGCGTTCAAGCTTGTAACCTGCAAATGGAGCCAAGAAGCCAACGAGTGCTAGAGAGGACCCGCTAGAGGGGTAAAGTCAAGTCAGTAACACTGTAAAAGCATATATAAACACACTACTGTTCTTATATGTGAAAGTGATGTTAGGTATTAAAATTAATAGCACAACATTCTGAAGCTCGCAAATCGACAATATAAAATAATTTATTTCATGTTTAAATTCCGTGTTATAACGATCCTGGCAATCAATGTGCAATCCATACATATAATGGAACTCGCATGTGATAGAATATCATATTTATGGCTTTATCGATATTGCATTACTTATGGAATGTGGGTCCAATCGCAACTCGTAATTGAAGCCCATAAAGCTTTGAAATCCAACCTCCATTTTTCAGTGACGAAATGACGACGATCTCGGTTGCCATTGGCTCCATCTAAACCCGTAACTACGGGTTTGTCTAATTGATCATGTTCACGGCCGCACATCCAACATTCAACAAATGGTTTACAGGTTTGCGTCACAAGCCCGTAAATCACGGCATGGTCTAATTGAATAGCTCTTAAATTTCAAGCCTGCAGAGGTTGTGGGTCTCACGATGCCGCTATAGGCTTATAATTTAATGTGGCTGCTGGTCTTGTTAACAGCAATGACTGTCCGACTGGATTGATATAAATATCGAATAAGATATCTGGAAGATATATATGTGTCAGAATCTATAGTGAAGATAATAGCTGCCCTAATCCTTTACAACTAGTGAAGTGGATGTTATGATGCCTTGCATATGAAACATTGTCAATGTCTATATTAGCAATTTATACAATCCCCAGAAGACTCACAGACTGCTACAGAATGTTATCCGTTCAAGTTTAAATATCCATCTATTGAACCTGCTATGAATTTCCTATCCTGTGTTCATATTTTTAAATGCTGTATTAATGGAAGGGGATTTTAGAAACACCTGCTACCTTGGTGAAGGGATCAAAAAGAAACTGAAAGGTCTGGTGGATCTGGTGGATAGGTTTGGCTATAATAGCCTTATCAAGCCAGACTGAAGAAAGCAGATCGCCACAACTACATATTCCCAGGAGGCAGCACTGATAGGAGTCATTATGCAGCCAGCATAATGGCCAGTCTCAAAATCCTAATCATCCTGGGGGATCATATAAGTCCAGAGGACTGGTGGTCAGAGGGATTTATGGCAGTGCAAATGATTTGCATGGAGGCCTATATATTTAAAAGAGGATCTAACTTAGGTTCCCTATCCGCTAACCAATGAGTTTCTTGTAACCCAACAAAATCTAATCTCATTTTACTATACTCCACTGCTATTTTTCTCAGAGGTAAATTAAATTCTTATTATTATTTGTATAATAATTTAGTTGGAAAAATCTAATAAAAGTGAATAAAGTACAGGTGCAAAAAAACAAACAAAAAAAAAACTACCACATTATTGGCGTCCTTCTACTAATAAATATGAGTATTAGTAAGTATGACACAAAGTGCAGTTCTTCAGTGCATTACATACTACCTCTCAATTATTCTCTAAATAGAGGGGAGAAACATATTATACATTATTACTAATGTACAAAGTTAGCAGTGTAATAATAACTAGAGCATAATACATAATATGTATTTGTAACTGGCCTATGATATTTAGATATGACCTTCCGTTAATAATACTAGGACATTTTTATTGAATCAAAATACAAACCAATGAACATAGGACAGATTGTGTATTTGACATGCAAAATAAAATATTAAGGTCATATGCTCTTATTGTCAATATTGTTTTTCAGATGTTTGTTCATGTTCCGATAAACATTTTAATAATGTGAAAAAAAGAACACAAAAACACTCTAATCTATTTACTTTAGAAAGGAATGTCAGCAATCATATCTGCAAACAAGATCGGCTTATTGAGGAAATAGTATATAAAACTAAATGTAAAGGTTATCTAATTTGCAGAAAACCTTTTTCTATTATTTTTAAAATTAGTAAAACAGGTAGGAGCTGCCACTGCATGGGGAGAAAATGGTAGAGGCCTTGTAGACTGGTGATAATTTAATTAGCCCTATGAACCCTACAGCTGAACCCTACATTCAAGGTATAAAGAGCCATCTTCCCAACACATGCTCAGCCTGTATGTTGCATTCTGCATCCTCAAGAATCATCTCAGTGCTACCTGGTCCTACTCCAAGTCATCCCTGAGCCATCCTAGTGTGACATAAGCAATGATGCCTGAGATTGAGTCAACTTCTATATCAGATCAAAAGTCTCTTGTCCAAACAAAGGTTTCTGATCCAGGCATGTGATTTCTTTGCTGATATTCGTATCCTGATTTTGGTTACCTTCTATTGCCCTTTGCCCGTGACACCAACAACTCCACTGTTATTTTGTGCAGATAATATCTCAAACTGTTATATACACAAAATCACTAGGTCAAAAGCAAATGGTCAGAGAAAATGTCGGGCTACAGGCTGTACAATATGAGACGTCAGAGTCGAGACAGGAAGAAATCAGTGACATAGGATCCAATGGTTGTCCACAGTGAAGGAGCCATACAGAGTGTTGCCATTTGATGTTGCTTTACGCTACCCACCAAACCCCAGAGATGACTCTGGTAGGAACACAGAACCTTTAGAGGCACATCTGAAAATGCGAAAATCTCTCAAAACATTATAAAAGTTAGTGATAATAAATAACCAACATTTTGGATTTAAAAATTGTTGAAACAATTTTACTAAATCAAAAAATTCCTTCCAAATGTTCTTTGTAAATTGGTTCCTCTAATGTTATTAGTTGTTATCTGTCAAGTCCATGGGTGGATTACAAAGTCTTCTTGAACAAGCACCCCTTCAGCACAGGACTGTCAATGATGTGATTTCAAAAGGCAAATATGGGCCCTATTAAATTGTCAATTACTGTACCCGTAAAAGTTACTGATATTCAATTCGCCTCCTCTAGCTACCCGCAATCTATTTGCGAGCTACAGGCTGAAAATTCCTGTGGTTGTCAAAATCGTAACTCCGACCCATCTAAGCCTTTGATCTTTCAAGCCCGCAAATATTACAATCGCTGAAATTGCAAGTCAAAATTTAATTGAAACAATTCCCCAAGCCCGCAATTGCCTTCGAACACGTAAATGGCAAATGTAGCAAAAAATTATATGAGTACCAGATAGGACTCACAAGGTGGTTAAACACCTGTTCTTAACACTATAAAAGCCAATAAAAACACAATACTGCCCTTACAAATATGGGGAAAGCGATGAAAGACATTAAGAATTAATTGCCCAACAGTCTCAAGCTTGCAAATTTGCAATAAAAACAAACAAACTTGCGTTTAATTTCTGTGTTATATCACTCTCAGGAATCAAGGAGTTAATACATATCAGGTTGTCCACATGAACTATAACAGTTTCTTCATTCATGTTTATTGATTTTTACATTGTTGGATTGCGAGTAGGATCGCATATCGAACGTCTAAACACTAATTGATTGACATTTAAACGCACTGTTTTACTGATGTCATGATGATGGTCTCATTTACTATTGGCTCTTTCTAAATCGTTACTTACGGGCTTGCTTAATTGATCATGATCATGCCCTGAAATGCTATGTACGGTTTTGGCTTTCTGCCATGTACTTGTGGGCTAGTTCAATTAAATCGATCTGTAACTGTTGCAATTTTCAAATGTAATAAGGCCCTACATGTTTATGAGCTCTATGCTTTAAAATCAGATTATATATGCTATATTATATATGCTTACTTGAGTTAATTAAAAGTGGACATATATTAGAAATCAGAAGTCAACACTCACTAATGTCTGTTGGGGAGCAGTTGAACGGCTCTAATATCACACAACATAGTACACAGTACAAATTCTGAAGCTTCATCCGTGATTTTTAAAGACATTTTTTTTAGTTTTAAGACTAAAAACTGTACTGAAAGCAAGCTTTTTATGTGAAATGCAGTCCTGTTCAGTACTATATAATCTCCTAGAAGCTCTACTTAGCTTTTTCAACAGGGTAGCAATGCACAGCCGCACATTCAGCGATCTAACAGCTCAGATCCACACAATAACCATCTATGTTGTCTGAATATGGGATGACGAAGGATACTGGAGTAACAAATAAGGTATATTCACAGAAACATAGAAATGTTTATATCACACATACCAATTTTAAGCTTTATTACCACATTGTCGGACCATTTAACATAATAAACATCTCTTGTCATTAAGTAAGCAGCTGCATCAGATAAATGCACATTATAAGGGACTAATTTACTTTAAAGGGAAGTTCCACCAAAAAAACAAAAAAAAGTTAGGCATATGAAAGAGCACAATTGTAAAAGTTCTGACACTTGCCATTTTTACCTCTAGCCATCTGTATATTAGGTGTTATAAGCTGCTAAAGAACACAGTTGAAGTTTAGATTTGCAGCAATGGTCTGATTGGATCTTAAACTTCCCAACCTATCGGATCACACAGTTTAGAATTCTAAGTGCCAGTAACAGAAATGGAACACAATTGTTGCTTCTAGTGGTAGCTCCTGCACTCCTCGTGCACAGAGCTGTAACTGGCAAACTTGGTAAGTTGTATAACTTTTACATACATTGCTAATCTTCTCTATATGTGCTCTTTAATATAAAATATCTTAAGTTTCAGTGGAATTTGCCCATTAAGTATAGATTTCTGATGGTTATGAAATTATCATTTCAAAAACTGTTTCACATAACTAAGAATAGAAAAAAACATAGTGCAGAGGATCTGACCTGTTACAATGTCATGGCTGATGACATGGAGAGAACATTTACAATAGATGTTTTAGAATGTCTAGAAACAATTAAAGCATAAACACATAAACAGATCTGTCCAAATAGAAAGAGGATACTAATATGAGTCAGGTTAAGATACCCTGGAGAGGAAAAGGATAAGGAAGTTACACCTTCCCAACATTTAGCTGCTCAAAGTTTCCTTACTTAAATTTCCTGTAAATCTAGGATTATAATTTGTATTTAGCTTAGACAAATGAGGTAATCATTTCTCTTCCTTTTAATCAAAACCAAAAACCATATGCCCTGAACATAATTATAGAGGAAGGAACTAGGCTGAGCTAGTATCTGGCTTTTAAAGTTCAAGTTTGCAAATAAACAGTGACTCTTATCTTACTCATTTTGGAGGTCAATATAATGTCAAATCCAGTTGAGGAGGGAGGATGAGGAGGGAGGTTGAGGATGAGAAGGGAGGTTGAGGAGGGGGTTGAGGATGAGGAGGGAGGTTGAGGATTAGAGGCAGGTTGAGGATGCGGAGGGAGGTTGAGGAAGGGGTTTGAGGAGGGGGTTGAGGATGGGGGGTTGAGGAGGGAGGATGAGGATGGGGGGGTTGAGGAGGGAGGTTGAGGAAGGGGGTTGAGGAGGGGGGTTGAGGATGGGGGGTTGAGGATGGGGGGTTGAGGATGGGGGGTTGAGGAGGGAGGTTGAGGATGAGGAGGGTGGTTGAGGAGGGGGTTGAGGATGAGGAGGGGGTTGAGGAGAGGGTTGAGGTTGAGAGGGTTAAGGTTGAGGGGGTTGAGGAGGGAGGTTGAGGATGAGGAGGGCGGATGAGGACGGAGGTTGAAGATAAGGAGGGGGGTTGAGGATGAGGAGCGGGGTTGAGGATGAGGATGGGGGTTGAGGATGGGGTTGAGGATGAGGGGGTTGAGGAGGGAGGTTGAGGATGAGGGGGGTTGAGGATGAGGAGGGGGGTTGGGGTTGAGGAGGGGGGGTTGAGGATGGGGGGGTTGAGGATGGGGGGGTTGAGGAGGGAGAGGGAGGATGAGGAGGGAGGATGAGGAGGGAGGTTGAGGAGGGAGGTTGAGGATGAGGAGTGGGGTTGAGGAGGGAGGTTGAGAATGAGGAGGGGTGTTGAGGAGGGTGATAAGGGAGGGGGGAAGAGACACAGGGAAGGGAGCGGGGGGAAGAGACACAGGGAAGGGAGAGGGGAGAAGAGACACGGGAGAGAGAGGGGGGATTCAGAGGGCACAAGAGGGACACAGGGGGCAGCACATTTCCCACCCTCGGCTTATACTCGAGTCACTCATTTTACCCAGTATTTTGTGGTAAAATAGGTGTCTCGACTGATACTCGGGTCGGCTTATACTCGAGTATATACAGTAAATCTGCCTACAGTTGGGAGAATTCATATAATTGTTCATGCTGTATATATCAAAGAAACATTTCCTCAAAAAAAAAAAAATAACATTTCATTCACTGAACATTTCCACCATTGACTACAACAACTCATTCCTAACCAGCATTGGGCTCTCCCAACTCCAATCCACCTTAAATGTCTCTGCTAGGCTCCTATATCACATACTCCTCTAACTGCCCCGCCGCCACTCTTCCCATGATATAAGTCTCTTGTCACCTGCCATTACTTTGTCTCCAATACTTTTCTCGTACAGCCCATACTGTGGAATTAACTACCCCACTCTGTCAGACTCCCACCTACTCTTCACAGTTTTAATCACTCCCTGAAAATCCATCTTTTCAAAGAAGCCACCGACTTGTACATGGATTCTTCTGCCTCACTGGACAAGAGACAAGTCGCCCGCTATTTTTTTGTGTCCAATACCCTTAATAAGCTCTTATGAGTTCAGGGCCCTCTACACCGTCTGCACCAGTATGTATATTTTGCCATATTTGTCTTGTATACCCTCTGTACTTAGTGCTTATTGAATATGTTGGGTCTTTATAAATAATGCATAATAATAATAATTACCCACATTTTAATAGTGTGCTATATATTTTAATACTTCTGCATATAGATGAAGCTGGCAGACCTCAGTGCCGTATTTGATTGATTAATGATTGATTGTTAACATGAGTTGACACAGATGTGTTGAGTGGTGGTCTTATCGCTAACTTTATAGAAAATTCTTAGATAAAGTGATCAAAGTGTCATCTTCTACAGCTGATTTCTAGCAAAATATATCCATTTTAAAAGCTGCAAAATAGGTTTAACAGTTTTACATTTATAGTATGAATGAAGTAATGTAATGTATGTAAATGTACAGTATATATGAACATACAACAAGAACATATTAAGTAAATAAGTGTATATCATTCCCCATGTTTACAAGACTGCTGTTGGAGTGTCATAGTGAGATGTGACAACAGAAAGAAAAAATAGGTGTTAACAATGCGACATTTTACTCATCGTAAGTTTTCTCAGCCGGTGAGATGTTACAGCACTGATGACGCATCCTTGTTTTTTCTTGTAATTTTGTAGCACGGCTTTAAACAGTGACTTTCAAATGTTATCTTGTCAGCTATTAACCAGTGTCATGGATGTCCAAATCCATTCCACGGAAGCCTCAACAGAGAGAGGTATGCCAGCTTTAGCACCAACCGCTCAGACTAAGTCTTAGAAAAGAGTCAACTTTGGGTTATTTTTATAGAGCACAGCGTAGCCATTACAAACATATCTAGTTGTTTGAATTATGCATTGCTATTAATTGATGATTTATAATAACTATATTAAATACATTTTCAAAGTTGAATGAGTCTCTAGTGATGTGATTGTCTCCACCCTGATAAAGTCATCAAGGGAGTTGGTGGTTTGGCTGAGCCACATGTCTAACAGTGTTATATGATTAGATACAATCATTGTGTTTATATAAACTTATATTTGAAATATAACACTGTCAGCTAGTCAAAGCCCTCTCCCATCATTTCATTGACCTTATAGTGGGCAGAGACCAGAAGCAGCTGAATTTGATCTTAATTAAAATGTCTAGATCCTGTTTGGGCAAATAAGCTCTGTGATGGTCAAAAGTGAACCACCCCTACATTGTCAATGTGTAATACAGTTAAAAGACCAGTGGTCAGTTTGTTCTGTATTGTATTTTGAATATCAAATCATTATAATGAGCAAAATGTTTTTATAGAACAAAAAAAACACTATGAAAAAAAGACTATGTTTCCATTCTTCACTTTTCGTTACTAGGCTGCTTCTTGTAGCTTCTGTTTTAACAGGGTGTGTCATTGTAATGAGTGCATTGGCAATTGTATCTGCCACAAGCTTGTTTTGTAGATGAAAATTTGCTCTTCTCTTACATCAGGACTTAGTTAAATGAAAAACTAAAAATTTAGATTTCACATCTTCATTGTTGCATATAATTTCATATAAAAGTTATAGAGGATTATTTATTTTATGCTCTAAAATCATTTGCCTATTTTTAAGTGTAGTTCTTATAAAGAAGATATGTTAAATTTATTACAATAGTGTCTCTCTAGCTTTTTGTTCTGGTTACCGAATATTTACCTTCTAATACTAATCCGGACAGAATCATTTTAAGAGGTTGATAATATCTCTGGCATACTACATTTGCATCTAGTTTTGAATTAAGTAAAATAAAATAAGCTATATCTGCAGATGTGTTCATTAGTAATCCATTTATAATTGTAACTAATACTAATGGTGTGTATAAAGTTCTAGGTTCTCCTCCTCTCTGAGGATCCAATCATAAACTCTCAGGGACTGGCACCAGTCTTAGGACCGGCTGTTGAGACACACTGCTTTAAGACATCTAACCCATAATTATTACTTTTTGAGGCAGAAAGAAACCAAAACCCCCAAAGTGACCCAACACTACAGAGTTTGGAGGTTTTGGGAAACAGTTGGCACCTCTTTCAAACTGAAAATCTAACTGCTTTATAATATAATAATCTGCGGCACTATTTATAGTTTAATAGAATTTTGTAGCAACTGTTGAATAAATTATTTAGCCCACGCATGCATTAGAAATGAATTCCTCCACATTGGCTTCAACTGATTTGCAGATGAAAATAAAAACAAATTAACCCTCTATTTTTTATAAAATATTGTCTATTTCAGAGACTAAATATTAGTCAGAATTACATGAGAAATGGTATAAAATTAATTAATGATTAATTTGTCTTTACATGGAGATCATATCTATCTGTTAAAAACTATATTACTGGATTTGAAAAAAACGTAAAAACCACTCCACCAATTTCCTGTGGTGCAAAATACTTGGTTGGGCCAACCAATAGCAGATTTTCAATAATAAGCAGCATATTTTATCTCCCTTATGTGACATATATGATTTTTCCACTAAAGTAAATAACTCTAGAGCCATGAAGCCATTCAAACCGAAAAATGCTTCTCCATCTGCCGGTGATCTACACCTACATTATTCAGTGGGACAACACTGCATCAAACAATGTCACATGTATGACCCAGTGATGTTATGTACATCATATGAGTATAGATCACTTATGGATGGAGGAGAAACCCCAGCAGCCAGTTTAAAGGGCTGCCTCCTTATTAAGTGATAGATTTTCTGTGACAAACAATTTAGCATTAGAGTAACATATACATACTGTCAGCTCCTGTGCTTTCCTCAAAGGCGGGATTATCAAAGCCATGCTCATCGGTCCATAGAGGCAAGACAGTGGGCGTCATGTTTCTCTCCAATAGTGCTGTTCCACTCCCTGTTTTGTCTGCATCTGGTGACACAGCGCCTTGATGGTCATTCACAGGTGGCCCACTTTCCCCTTCAATATCTATCTGTAGTTTTGTGGCTCTGCGCTGGTCCAATACCTCCCTCCGATGAGATGCACCAGGACACCTAGTAAATTACACAAGTCTTTAATTCTTATTTTTAGCATTTTCATTCTATTTCATATTATGCACAAGAAAATTAGCTGAAACAGCTGCAATAACTGTTGTACATCAAATTGTCTAAATGAACACAGTGATTAGGTTTAGGGTTGTTTGATGTCACTATCTAAAATCCTTAGAGGCATTGGAAGCACTGAAATTATGTGGGAAAATTGGTATCCTGCTCTAATTGACACATGGATGTGTATCCAAAAATATTACATGGCTTAATGTTTATATACAGTGGAGGGATTTTCAATCACCTTTCTACGCATCATATCGTACTCAGAAGTCTCTCTCCAGGTGCAAGGACCAACCTCACATTGTTGAGCCCCATAAAGGACAAAACTGAGGTCTGTGAGTGGGTTCCTGGCACTGTATCCTAATCCAAGGCTATGTTCTGAAGGCTTCCTGGCCTGCTGGATTCCTAAGAAGCAGATTCTAACTGGTTAACTGAGATTGTATCATCTAATACAAAAAAGACTGTTTAGCAAAGGACAGAGATAAAGAAGAAAGTACAGGTTTTGGCCAAGTATACACATCTCTAGTTGCTTGTCAAAACATAATTGAATTCACAGTCAATGTAAATTTACAAAATTCCTTCACAGTACAAATTACAGCAAACAGACAGTATATTTATGCCTGGAATAAGTCTAAAAATATGCAGTGCTTCCACTTCAATAAGGTATTGTATGCAGGGATATTTAGGTAGAAACAAATTATAATTATATCCAGTCAGTGTTGCTGTTACAATAAGGTCTTTTTTTCTTACTTTTTGTCCACTATGAATGACACAAAGTTTTATTAAGTAGAACTACTACTAATGAGGTTAAGGCCATGAGTGTCCTTAAACCTAAAAATGTAATGCATTTTGTTTTTAATAAAGCATTATACAATCCTATAGATATAATACAAAATGTAATCCTATTTGTAAAATTTGATGAGCTGCAAATTTAGTAAATTCGGTGTAGGTCAAAACCCTGGTTATTAATTGGTCATCTTACACATATATTAAAATGTGTTTTACACTCATTGGATCCAGTAGGGCGAAACAGCTGCTTGCGGATTTGCTCAAAAGATAGCACAAGCTTCAAAGGGATCCATGAATATGGACATAGTGATACCACTGCATTAGGTGTGACTTCCGAGAATACCTACAAACAAAATTTTGCTCACTAAAAAAGCTGTTTTGACGTATTTAGGTTTGTGGGTGAAGGGAACAAGATGTTTGCGGAATCACTAGATATAAAAAAGGTTTCAAATTAGAAATATTGTTATGTTTACACAAGAAGATAAAAGATTATCTATTTTATTAAAGGAATTTTTGTGAACAACACCTCAACCATAAATTAGAGTTAACTGGAATTTATATAATTTGAATTGACCACATGAACAAAAAGATGACCATGTAATCAAAAATACTAAAATGCATGTAATTTACATTGACCATACAATTAAAAATGGGGATAGAAAGAGAGGTAAGTAGCCTGTGACCCCTGAAGCAACTAAGATGTTCTACACATATTGACCTAAATAGTAATCTCTGTTCTTTCTTTTCGAATAAGTTATTTTATTTTTTTTACAGATTTTGGAACTCTAACTCATGTTAAGCCTTCCAGTAAGGAGGTACTCCATTCCCCCAATGGAGTACCTCCTTATTGGAAGGCTTAACATGATTTAAAGTCCCAAATTCTGGTTAAACATATCTCTCTTTCTATCCCCTTTTTTGATTGCATGAGCAATGTATATAATATGCATTTGATTAAAGTAATTATTTTTTAACCTAAACATAGAGATTACTGGATAAGTCTCTCTATAATTTGCACTGACCCTATAATCAAAACGAAACAGTAAGTCTCTAAGGTTCGAAATAATGACTTTAATAAAATAAATACTCTCATCTTTGTGCAAACATAACAACATTTTGATTTGAACCCTTCTTTTTACATGTAAGGTGGTGTTACCCACCAGGAAATAATTACTGGCACAATACATTATCGTTTAAATAACTAGATATAATAAATATAATAAAATCTTTTTTTATTTATTTATTCCCAGGTCACACAATCCTTTTGTTTAGCTGATGCTGAGAAAAGTCATGACTGAGCTTATAAGGGACACAAAGAACAAAACGTTCAGTTATAAGTACATCCATTTCATGTCCTCAGACATAACCAGGCACTTTAATGTTATCTTTATATAAATCCATCAGATTAAGGACAGTCATGACAGAAATTCAAAAACGGTTTTAAAATATAACGTTTCTCTGAATTTTAACACAGAAAAAGTATAAAATAAAGGCTAAACAAATCCTTGGCTGTATCTACGGTCAGTGATAAAGACACACACAGTTATATAATAGTACAAACAACTTCCTTATGTTTTAAGATTAGGAGATTTTCTTCAGATCAAGACTTTGTACAACAGATTGTCTGCTTATATAAAAGGAATTATCAACCCCAGTTCATGTTTTAAGAAAGAACTCCTTAAAATAAGAAAATCTGTTAATGACGTAATAATGATTGGTTCTGTGCAACACTGAGTGTGAGTGATAAAATAAGTTGATAATGAAGCCTATAAAAGCATCTATGAAATTAAGGAAATATGTATAATGATACAGAAGGATTATTATAAAATTAGGGGTAATATATTGTTTTGTTGTTTATAGGACCACTGTAAAGCATTTAAAAGTAAAGCTCATATGTTTTATTTGTTGATGAATAGACTAGAAAAACAATATGAAATTTGAAATAATTAAAGTTATTCTGTACCTTACTAGGGGGCACAACAAGTTTGCTTGGGGGCTGGATCTTAATGTAGTGGGGAATCAGGTGGGGCTGTGATGTCACTGTCATAACCCCACTGTCTACACATAGGTATTTAAAGTAGCAGCTCTATTGTAACCTCTTTGCAGCTGCTAATTGTCCCCAGGGGGTCAGAGTATGCATTATCATAGTTCTGAGGTTTTGGAGAGTTTTATTATCACACAATAGGATTTTTTAAAGAACGTGACATCGTGTGCTGTATCATTGCAGGCAAATTGGTATCTCTAACCTGAGACCAAGTAGTGGGTCATGTGGAGGACACAGTGGAGGCTCCAAATATGGAGCCTTATTCAATTGTAGGTGCGCAAGTCGTGAGATGTCGGCCTTAAGGTGCGCAAGCCGTGAGATGTTGGCCCACATCGTCCGCAACTTATGGTGCTATTCTATTGGCCGGGCCTGCAAGTCCCGGCCCGATAGTCCACATCGTAAACCATACTATCAAACAAGCATTTGCAGGCTTGAAAACGATCAATGACACAAGGCTGTAACTACCTATTCGAAACAGCCAATGGAAACACAGATTGTCATCACTACTTGAATGGAAAATGAAAGTTAGATTTCTAAGTCCTACGGGCTTGAATTACAGGTTACGATCAGACCCACATTCCAGATACAATGCAATATTGATAAAGTCGTAAATGTGATATTCTATTACATACAAGTTCTATTATATGTATTAACACATTGATTGCCATGATCGATATAACAGGAAATGTAACATGAAATTAAGTATTTTTTGGGGCCAATTTGCAAGCTTGAGAATGTTGTGCTATTAATTTGAGGACATGTCATTAAGCCCTTTGCGAGTCCTCCTTGGTACCAGTAACCTGTGGTTCGACTTATGCCATTCGTGAGCTTGATGCAGTGGTTAGCGAGGGGGAATCGGTTGGCGATTTTAGCGTTGGGCCGTGAAAGAACAAAGGCATGGCATTAACGTCTGATTTGAACCATCGCAGTGAATCGGCGGTCGGAGCCCGTAAATCAATCCGAGCCTGCAAAAAGATGCCAATTAAATAGCAAAATAACTTGCGTGCTGCATTTGCGAAGCCCAGATCTCTGAAAGCTCAACTGAATGAGGCTCATGGTATTTTTTAAAACTAAAAGTGGCTGCTCTCAGAGTGGGTTACCTACTTAGGTGTTGTTCATTCTCAGATTGAATGCCTCTGACTTTGTTTATGCATATGTAAATGACCCTTAGGATTTGTCTCATGCTTAGGGTGATAGGGGGCTCCAGACATGGACTCCTTGCACACTGTGCCTTAAGGAGTTTAGCTACACCTTACAGACCAGGCCCAAGAGAGGCCGTTTCTCGTTTTCAGTGTAGAATTTCTAGGTATTCTGGATCACACTAAGACCACACTGATATACTACAGGATATTTCTCCATGTGAAGCGCACAAGTGACCTAAAAGAGGCTGCTCTCAGAGTGGGTATTTAGACCTATAGAACAAACCTACAAACCTACATGTTTTTTTATCTTGTAATAATATAGGTATTTATAAGTACTTCATCAGTTTGACAATATTTAAAAATGCGTTTTCCGAAAATAAACTAACATTGAAGTTTGCCATTTTGAGCTGTCAGTCAGCCTTTCTGCTCCACCTACAAAACAAGATTTGCATATGTGTTGATAGGATATACTTGACATTAATTATGATTATCCCAAGGCAATAAGTTGTACATGAACAACACCTACAACCCTATTAAATTCCTGCAACGTGTAAACCCGTAGCCCGTAACGGAGCCAGCTAGGCTTACGGCTATTAAATTGGACTCGTAAAGCTACCCGCAAACGATCTGCAGGTTATATGCGGAACAAATCTAAACTCCGTTGCCACAAAGCCTTTGATCTGTCAAGCCCGTAACTGTTACGTTCGCAAATCACTATTAACCCGCAAATGGAGCCAAAAAGCCTACGGGTACTAGAGAGCACCAGCAAGGGGGTTAAAGTCCTATCCGTAGAACTATAAATGCAAATATCAAAACACTACTGTATTTATAATAAAAGGGAAAGTGATGTTAGGTATTAAAATTAATAGCACAACATTCTCAAGCTCGCAAATCGACAATATAAAATATATTTTTTTTATGTTTAATTTCTTTGTTATATCGATCCCGGCAATCAATGTGGTAATACATATAATGGAACTCGCATGCACTAAAATATAATATTTACTGATTTATTAATTTTGCATTATTTCTGGACTGCTGGTCCAATTGAAACTCATAATTGAAACCTGTAATGCTTTGAAATCTAACCTCCATTTTTCAGTGACGTAATGATGACGATCTCTTTTACCATTGGATCTGTCTAAACCCGTAACTACAGGTTTGACTAATTGTTCATGTTCAAGGCCTCACATTCAACGTGCGCAAGAATGGTTTATGGGTTTGTGGCTTCAGCGCGTTGGTCACAGCATGGTTGAATGTAATAGCTCTGTAACTCGGGCGAATTTCAAGCAGGCTTTGCGGGTGTACAAGTGCCACTACGGGCTTCTAATTTAATATGGCCACTAGTCTTTTGCAATCTACTAAAGACAAAGGGAACCAATGCCTCAGGGCCATATCAATAATTGATGCCAGTGATCTTTAATTAAAAAAAATATATTTGTGAGTGGATCAGAAAGGCTGACTAGCAGCTCTGAGTGCCAAAGTTCAGTTTTCTTTTACAGTATGAATTTTTTTTTAAATCATTCAAAAGTACTTGTAATTATCTGTAGTTTTAAATTATACAATATTTGAAACTTCAGCTTTGTCAGTTTAAAATTGCACTCAATGCTACTATAGAGGTTAGAGGCTAAAATGTGAGTAATGCATTTAAAAAATACAAATAACTGTTTACTAATGATATACTACCACTAATGATACACAACCACTAAAGATATCCTAGTAATATAATACCATATATATGGCTTTTTTTTAAACACATGATGAGCTGAAAATGTAGCAAATTTAATGTAAGTAATAACATTTGAGGATGCTGTCCATAACATTAATTGCTTATCTTAAAAGTACAATGTAACATCTTAAATGCCAAGCCAAATCTTGGCTTTATGTTTTAGTTGATTTGGCTTTGACTTGAAGCTGTTTCACCTCCCTCTTGGGGCTACTCAGGTTAGTACAATATTCACCCTAGCCTGATCCATCCTGAATATCTGAAACATATTAACCACCGCATGGTGACTCAAGACTATTTTAAAACATGAGCCTTGCTGTGCTAGGAGACATAGTTCATTCTATGATATGAGCTTGTCTAACACAAAAACCCACACAAATATACCCTAATATGTAAAGCTTCTGAAAATGGTCTGATGCTGCGCTGCCTTCTTTTGTGTAGAAAAAAAAAAAAAAGTTTCATACTAAAAATTGCAACATTTCCATCTTATAAGAATGTTTTTTTTTTCTCGCTTTCTTTTGGGTATTTTAATGAGTTCTTAAAAATTGTTTCTAAATGTCTATATGGAATTACTTGCCAAAGAAACAAACAAATGATCACCAATGCCAACATAGAACTGTATAAACAATTTATGCACATACATAATTACAGTTGTAACTTAAGTGACACAGCAAAGATACCAGTTTTGAACAAATGAAAAGTACATACAAAAATAAATCCAATTACAAATGAATATTAACATGTTTTGAATGGAAGGTTACAGAACTGAGCTTGGAAAGATCCTGCACCCTCACTTTTAACCACTTTAGGCCCTATGCTAATCCTGGCAAAATCAATTACAGGTGCTGTAGTAGCTATATTAATCCTGCATCCCTAAAACATTGCAGGACAACTTTTACAGGTTACTGCTACAAGTGAACTTCATGACAAAGCCGAAAAGCAAGGCATAAATCTCCATTGATTTTTGCACTGACAATAAATTACGAGTTACTGCCTTACACTTTGATACCCAAATGCTAACAAGATTTTACGGTTCACTCACAAATCAGGGCACTGCCATAACTGTAAAAAGAAGAAGAAAGATTTATGATTTACGAGTACTAAAGTAGTTTTCAAACCCTTGCCGAGTCCCCAGAAGCATTTAAAGTGACAGTATAGAACAAAGTGCCCTACAAAATGATAACATTTCAACATTATTTGACACTTAACAATCCAATATCAAAATCTGATATGCATAACATCCCATGGGAGTTAAAGGGAAATTTAAACCATTTTGTTCTTTGTTGTATCTGAAAGAAGGTATTTGGTAATGTACCACTGCATGTTTTCTTTTTTTAAATTATGCTCTCAAAGCAGAAAAAAACGGATTCAAATATTTAACTGATCTGGTGGCTTGTCCCTTTTAGCCAATGGGCAGTAGTATAGCGGAGTGACTCATACTTGTCAGCTAATGAAATCTAGAGATGTTTGTATGCTATGTGCTCTTCTTATTAATTGCAATTAAGTTTAACAGATTTCACTTTTTTTTTCATGCAAAACACAGCATTTAAATCATATTCTTTTAAATGTATGAAAAAACAGAATGGTCTTGCATGTCCCTTTTATTAATCGTGTGAGATAAAGTCATTCAGAGAGACTGGGAGGATCTTTTCTTGTAATGTTTGCTTAAATTAACTAACTTATAAACTCAGTTATCTAACATGTCGACTACTGTCTTAAAAACAACCATTTGTATTTATTGAGTTTATACACGGGCCAGTCACATTATTATTACCACCAGCTAATATCCCAAATAACTGCAGTGGGCGGCACATACAGCAGCTAGACAGCATGTTAGTGAGTCAATAAGATGCTGGAAGGTTGGCAAGGGTCTCTGGAGCCACGCAGACTGCAGTGCATCCGACAGCTGCTGAAGAGTGAGTGGTGAAAGATCCATACAGAGAACACAGCAATCAAGTTGGTCCCACAGGTGCTTGATGGAGTTCAAAAGTCCAGGGAATCTGGATGCCTGGGAAATACTTGGGAGTCTCCGTCGTGCTCCTTCAACCAGTCCCAGACAATTTTGGCAGTATGACATGTTGCACTTTCGTGCTGGAAGACCCCATCCGCTCCAGCAACACAGGCAACATGTATGGGTGTACAAGTATGGATAGACAATAACGCTGCAGCCACCAGCTTGTATTTTTCCAACAATGGTTGTAAAGTGTTTGCTCTCTAAGATTTCGCCAACGTTCACCCAGACGATGCAGCAGGAAACGTGGCTCATAAGACAAGGCAAGCCTTTGCCAATCGGTAGTACAATTTCGGTACTATTGTGCAAATTGAAGCCATTTCTGATGATGAACCCTTGTTAGCATGGATGAAGTAGCCCATCATGGAATATCATCAAAATTGTCTTCTGATCTTTGTAGAGGCATCTGCCTTCCCTCTGGGTTACTGTCCTTTTGACCATTTTTGATTTACTGTAGATTTGCAGTGTTGTGCTCTCCCAATTTTGCATTCTAGATACTTCCCATTCCTTTCCGCACTTAAATACCTTGCATAGACGCCCCTCTCTGTTTACCCTTTGAGAAAGACGTCCCCGTGATGTCAAAACGCATCAGGCGTAGGCGGAGCGTCACGTGCGTCTCACAGTGACACGCATGTAGACGCCCAGTGCTCTGCTTCTCAGCGTCCTCCGATTTCACTCAAAATAGATCCCTTATACAACCCTATTTTATTCTATATGAGTTTATATCACTTTGTGACTACTATCCCATCATATATTTGGCTAATGCTAACTGTAATATTGCTTTTCACACTAAAAGCAACAAACAAGATTTTGAAGTACTGTGGCACAGCTGGGATTAGTAAGGGAGTGTGGAGAAATACAATTATTATTTTTTACGAACTTTGTTGTGGACGCTGATTATTGCACTGACCATAGAATCCTTCCCATTTAAGGATGTATTAGAAGATACATTGAATATCCACTTGATTAGGATTCTCTGGTTTATTTTAATAGTTTTGGTTTTAGTTCACCCTTGTTACCCTTAGTTTTAACTTTTTAATCGACGTTGTGAGGTACAAGTACAGAATAAAGTTTTCTTATTGAACATATATGCAACTTTTCCCATGCTTTGTTATATAATATATTGAGATATGGTATGTTGATACTAGAGAGGAAAACACTCATGGGATTTGACAATCCATGTTTACCCCTATCCATGGGTGCAGTAACCAGCATTTTGCTTCAGAGCCCCATGCGCAACTGCCATTTAGACCACGACTGATTCTTTTGGACCGTGAGTTGCTCAACTGTAGTGTGTCAGTTAGCCCTCACACAGTTTGCAGCCGACGTTCACCTCTGACATCAATGACACCAACATCAGTGGTGCTCCACATTTTTATACTGTTTATTTGTAATGGTGCTTTTTTTTTATGAGTCACTGTACATTTTAATCACAGCAGCATGAGAACTGTTCACAAACGTTGCCGTTTCAGAAATACTGCTACCCTTGACCCGAAAGCCATTGATCAAAACGTTGCCGTTTCAGAAATACTGCTACCCTTGACCCGAAAGCCATTGATCATCCCCATTTCAAAGTTTTACCCATGGCAGAGATGGTTGTTTCCAGAATGCCTACATGTCACCTTTTATACCCACCAAGCCAGCTCATGAAACGTACCGTATTTCATTGGCTATGTCAAAAATAAGTCATAATAATGTGATCCGACCCTGTATTTATTTGTATGCGTACTTTTCATGCCTTCAATAACTGGGACCAGTGTTGTAGCTCTTTAAGCAGAAAATAAAAAAGGTTGATCTAGAGATATTTTGTAACGACTTCCAGCAATTTTGTCAACTACACAGTATTTATGTACTCTTGTGAGAAGGAACGTGGATTTTTGACAGGGAATGTTCTATGGCTTCTGCCACGCGTCGGTATTCACCGCAGCTTTATTTTCCCTGTCGTGCACGAGCCATTGTTAAGCACTAAAGAAAGCAGCATGTAATAATTTATTCTGTGTGGAGGTTCCAGTCTGTGGCATTTATCTTGTGTTGTGTTTTCATTCTGTAATTTGAAATACTTTTGAAACAAATAATGGCGAGAACATTACATGGCTCAGTGCTTTATCTGCATTACAAGGTGCACAGAATTGCTGAAGTGGTGTGGCTTAAAGTTCACCGACTGTATCCAGAAGGCAGTATTATTGTACAAGAACTCCAAGGCAAGCTGGAAAAGGATTAGAGCTTTGAGATTCTGCATATGAAAAACATTTAGTATTCTCTTTGTGTAGATTTAAAAGAGGGTAAAATACGTTTTTTTTTAACATTATATGGCTTAAAGGAGTACTGCAGTGTATTTACTAGTAAAGATCCTATGTTTGTTTGCTGGGCATAGACTATTAAAACATTATTCAGTTTAACATAAATAAAAGTGAATATTTTTCTTAGCTTTTAAACTGCCTGTTTTCCTCTCAAGCAGCGATGCTTATCTCATCTTGTGTCATCAGGGGCATGACCAGCTCTGTCTGTGTGATGGACTATCATGGAGCTTGGAGCCAGACTGGGCTGATGTCACTAGTTTTGACCCATGCTTATAATAGCTCCACCACCACTGCCTACACAGAGGTAACACCTCTATTGTAACATGCTTGCAGCTGCCCCATAGGTAACAGTGCATGAGCCACTATAACCCACCCTCTTTACTGAGCATGCTCAGTTTGAAGCTAAATCTAACCTGGTCAGGCTTTATTTATAGCAATTGTTGGCTAATCCCCCTGATATGCACCGGTAGGAGGAGATAAGCACATTTACTGGAGGGCAAAACTGTCAGTTTAAAAGCTGAGGAAAATACACATTTTTTTTTATTTTGACTTCATACTGTTTTTAATATCCTATGCTCAGCAAACACACATATGAGCTTTACTTGTAAATGCACTACAGTGGTCCTTTAACTTGAGTCCATGCATCACAGCACTATTTATTGAGTTTATAGGGATATTCTCTCAGGCGCTAGAAACTCACTCTAAATGCTTATATATTGTCATCCACTGCAATAATACATTTCCCTTTTTTCCCTTTGACATTCGAATGTCTGAAAAACCTCAAGGAAAAGGCTTACATTTTTGGTTGCAACAAGACATTTTATTGCCATTTGGATATTGCAAAATATTTTTTGGTCCTTGCAGAACCTACTGAGTGCATGAAGCTCAACAGAGCCATTAAACCAGTTAGAGGATGATATATAAAAATGCTTATAAATAAATGTAATATGCATCAATTAAAAATGTTTTAAAAATTCACTTTTTCAGTGCTTTGTTTAATTATGTGGAGCAGTCTTGATGAATTCCCTGCCCCTATAAATCAAATTTAATAATAAATGTACAGATAAAAGCAGTTTCAAATACATACCAATGCCCAGCAAATCATTAAATTGACTTGTGGCCTGTAATTTGAATGTGAACACTTAGCTTTACCTTTGAGTAGTGATTACCAAGAATTTGCATTGCCTATTAATTAACTGTACAAAGCACTTATTTATTAATGTAAAGGTACAGTAAATGCTAATATATGTTATATGATACATTTACCAATTTTACAGTTTTATCCACAAGGGTTGGCATACACATTCGGATACTGTTTATTTACATTTTGACAACTTTTAAAAAGGGCCCAATAATCTGCTCCTTAACCTTAAAGTACTATATTTCAAATATACTCTTTTGAATAACTACCATTAAAAGCGGGCTAAATGGTTTTATCCTCTATTATTTTTCATTTTATATGCAATTATACTCTGTAGAATGTACCATTTTGTTTTTTGCTGAGGTGCAAGGCTGGAAGCTTCTACATGCATGATGGGAATGTAGCAGCTAAAATGCAACTGCTTTCATTATGAAAGCTAATCACAATGATGTCTACTATTAAGAATAATTGCATATAAAGTGAAATACTTGCTTATTATTTTGATTTATAAAAACATTTTGCATCGGTCAAGCTTAATTATCAAGGAAACAAAGAAATGTCCTATAATTAATCCACATGAAGGGAATCCCATTGACATACGTAGTTAAGGTAATGGGAATTTGACTGGCCTAGTAATAGGATGGGAAGTTCTTGTTGTCTGCCAATTGGTTCATGTAAGGGGTTGGTGTTAAAGGGGTATGGTTATGTAACAACTTAATTTAGCAGTTCTTTTTCTTAACCCAGTAGGTTTTATCACCTTCACATCTCCCCTCTCACCCTTCCCTGTTCTACCCTGGTACAGCAGTTACGCCTCCTTGGATCATCATCAGAATATCCAGTATGGTGGTCTTGTCACAGCTGGTTGGTGAAGGGCGCTTGCCCACATTGAGGTATGGGCATCAGGTGGTATTGGTGCTCTTGGGGCATGGGGTCCCCTTGTGTTGAGTTTATGGGTGGGCAAGCACCTCTCGTCATTTGTTTTTACTACCTGTTAAGTAATTCACTAATAAAAGAGTTGTGGCCTTCAAAATCCAAAATTATGTGTGTTTGTATTTATTTTTAGTAATTGCTGTTTGAGAATCCGTATTTACTATACTACGGCCAAGCTTTATGCCATTCTTGGAATCCTTTAGTATATGTTACTCTACCAATTAACTGCAAGACGATCCCATTTACCTATTACCCTATCTATAAAGCTCTACTTTGGCAAATGACTTGCACCCGCTTAAAAACAGTAAGGCTTTTTATATTATAACCTAGGTTAAGCCATACATTAGATGTGAAGATTGTGTATGATATTTTTCAAGCACTATTTTCCAATTCACCCACCTGCAATTTACCACCGACACACATTAAGCTTTACCATCCTCCCTACACTTAAATATTGTGAGGAAGAGTAGAATGTCAAGCCTGGCATAATTTTATCAGTAACATGACTTTCTCATCTGCAGATATAAGTGCTTTGATAGTAAAATTGCAGAAATAGAAGTTACAATTCCAAGATATTATTTCTAGCATTCCAAACACATACAAGGTACCTGCGATTTCATTTTTTCAAGCACCACTTATTACCATCGAGCAGCTGTGAGCCGAGCAAGCTGCATTTTCTTCTAGCTACAGCTGTGTCTTCCTTATAGTAAAACAATGCAATTCGGCAGGTAACATAACTATACTGCTTGGATGGAAATCCATTTAACCAGGTGCAGAAAAGGATATTCTAGAACTGCACACAGTATATATGAGTAATCAAGGTTTGGAATCCATATTTTGTTAAGGGTACACAAATAACTTATAATTATAGTAATCAAATGGGTACAGGAAAAATGTTACATAATAAAATAGACAAAGCAACAGTATTGCATCTAACGGATTATTTATTTAAGGATTTGGAAATGTAAGAACACATTTATAATAAATTAAATAATTCAATAGGGGTCTGGCATGAAGGGGCTGAAGACCAAGATTTGGACTCAGTTTCACCTATTGATTGCCTGTAGATTTGATGTTACAAATATTCTACAGCCCAATTTGTAAATTTATACACATTTAAAACCCCCTCTGAAAATTGCCACATATTTTTTTATTTTTTATTTCTGAGTAATATTGATCCCAGGACTCAAGGGGTTAATACATACCATGAAACCCACATGGCCTAAAACAGATGCACTAATGCATTTTAGAGATTGCTAGATTACTTAATGATGATGTGATCCCGGTCGTCAAATAATACTTATTGGCTCTAATTACAGATTACAAGTAACTTCCATGTTTTACTGATGTCATGGGGACGGTCTCATTTACTATTGGCAGTGTCTAAGAAGTAAATTACTGGCTTGCTTAAATATCGTCATGTGATCACGACCCCTGAAATCAGACTTAAAAAGGCAGAGTTCATGTTTTCAGTCTTGCGGTAGGAAATTGCGTGCAGGAATCAAAAAAATACATCTAAACATTTATAGTAAAAAAAAACACATGCAGTCAAGTTTAGTTTGAGGCATTTGCGAGCAGCTGTATTTGGCCCTATGTCCTTTAGAGAAGTATCAGTGCACTGTACACTACAATGCTTGTATTTTTCATATTTGTTTATGAAAAAAAGTATATTCATAAATATTACATATAAGATCATGGCACCAATATGACATGAAAGGTCTAATTTATTCTGTATGCACTGGAAATGTAATATTCCCTTACTGGGAAAGCCAAAGATAGCTTACCTGATAAGTATGGATTTATCACACTGAGAAAAACCAAACATTAATGTGCATAAGGGGCATCATATATAAAAACCATTGAACAGGGCGTGAAGTGAATGCAAAAGGCTTCAGAAAAAGACAGATACATTTATAGAATATATATATATATATATATATATATATATATATATACACATACATATATATATATATATATATATATATAAAATAAAATGTGCATGCATATACAAATATAAAATCTAAAAACATAAATATATGAGTTTATTAATAGATATAAACATGTTTTTTTAAATATTAGATTCTACACACATACAGATTTTATATGCAGATATACAGATGGACCCCTATGGTACTAGGGGTTAACTTTTAGATGCAAGGGTTAATTTAGGAGGCATGGGGATCTTTAAAGGATCTCCATGGATGCAGGGTTATTATTCAACGCCATGAATCATTGGATCCATGATTTTGTTAGACTCTGTAAAGATAATTTGTAACATCTAATCAGAGTTACTTATGACTTGAATATGAACGTTGCATCTCTCAAAAGCTGGTCACCATAAAAAAATGTTTTCCAGAAAAGAAGGTATGATTACATGCTTAGACTATTTTATTATATGTCTCTCTGAAAATGTTATGTGTTGAATGTACAGTCTTGAACCAACATTTTATAAAACAATGGAGAGTCCTTGCACAATTATGGTCTCACCTATTTTTAAGATGGGCTTCCACATCGCACCGCTGCATGGTCTCTTTGCACGAATTTGTGAATGGACATGAGACGACAAGCTTATCCAGTAGCTTGTGCACCAGAATACTGGATTTCTTGCACAGCTTAAAGTGAAGCCGTTTTCGGTCCAACGGGCAGAAGTCCTTCTCCTGTAAGAAATTCCTGAGGCACTTATAGCAGAATGTGTGGCCGCATGGGGTATCCAAGGGCTGCAGCAATGGTTGAAGGCAAATGTGGCAAACCAGGTCATCATCCACTTCATTCTGGTAATTGTACAGGTGGTTTTCTCGTGTCCAGTGCTGCTGACCGCACTCAAAGCACAGAGGGTTCAATGAGGCGTCATCCTCCATTGAAACATGTTCATCAGTTGCTGTACCCATACTGAGCGACCTTGGTGTTCCTCAGCAGTTCGACTTTCAATAGGACACTGAAGTCACTGAATGAATAGCAATCAATGCCATTTGTCTGTTAAAGAAAAATAGATCAGTAAGTAAAAGCATAATGCACTTTCCAAACATGAACAATGGAACAGAACATACAGGATAATAGTTATTATGTGCAAATGTTTATATACAGTACAAAATGTAATATATAAAATCCACTTGACTGAAGCCAACCCCGAACACCTTTGCTACTATAATTATTTTAAAACACTTAATGTAATAAGAGCCCCATTCAACTGAGCAATTTTTAGATCCGGGAGCCCGTAAGTGAGGTCGCAAGCTATTTTGCTTTTCAATTGGCGTCTTTTTGCGGGCTCGGAACGGCTTATGAGTTACAGCCTTGAAAAAATGCGCTGATCAAACTCGTAACTTACACACTCCAGAAGCCTTTGATCTGTCACTTTCACAAGGCTAAAATCGCAAATCACTATTCAATTGCTCAGTTTCCCCAAGCTCGCAAATGTTTTCACACCCGTAAAACGCAAATGAAGGAGGAAATCCTACGAGCCCTAGACAGGACCCGCCAGGGATTAAATACCTATTCCTAGCACTAAAAATATAAATAAAAGATCAATCCTGCACTGTAAATAATGGGGAAAGTGATGATAGACATTAGAATTAATTGCACTACAGTCTCAAGACCGTAAATCGGCAGGTAAATAAATGTAATTCTTAAAGTTTCACTTCAGGGTTAAATCGATATTGGATATCAATGAGTTAATAAATATCAGGTCCCCCATATGGACTAAAACAGTATTGGCATTAAATTTCATAATTCCTTATTTTGAGGGTTTGCGAGTCTGATCGCATATCGGACCCCCAAACTTAACTGAATGACAAGTAACCTCCATGTTTTACTGCCGTAATTCTGACAGTCTCATTTCCTTTTGGCTGATTTCAAATGGGGGGTTACGGGCTTGCTCAAATGCTCCGAACCAGTGCATGGTTTACGGTTGTGGCTTTGAGCCCGCAACTTGCGAGCTTGAGCAATTGAATAGCCTCGCAAACGGAGAGCAACGGAGCCTGCAACTCACTTGCAGACATTCGGCTGTTTGCAATCTAGTTGAGAGGCTCGAATTGAATGTGGCCCTAAATCTTTAATTTTATTTCAAACTATTTTGGTTTTCTATGTTTTATGAAATTATTGACATATCGTAAGTCATAATATCATATAAACTGTTATCATGGCTACAAGCAACAACAAATAAAAGCATATCATCTAAGATAAACAAAGTGACTTGGATTCCTCCATGGAAAAGACAGATTATGTGAGAAGATCTCCTTTAAAGTTGTTGAATAAAATCATTAAAGGCATATTTACGTTTCCTGGATTATGAATGCATCTGTTGGAGGATAATTAGTCGAGTATAAAAACATTTTTTTGCATGAACTCAACCTGATGTTTGCTAAATATCTTTAGTTTGCAAGCAGTTAAAACCCCTTGATATCCCTACTAGAATTTGCATAAAATTCATAATTAGTTTTGGCCAATCATAGGCAGTTATGCATTTTAATACATTGTAGCAATCTGTAATAGAAGCTTGTGCAGGAAGGAATCATGGGATGTGTAGTCCCTCTGCAGAAGGAAGCAGACGTAGTCAAACACTGCTGTGTCAGATCTTTGAAATGAGCTGCTGCTCGCTTGAAGGTTGGTAAAGTGTTAATATCCATACCCAAATGCAGTGCATAGGGAGGTTCACTGTGCCTATGTAAGCAGCTCTGGGAGTGTGGAAAACAAGTAAAACTAAAGAATACAGATATGCATAAAACTACATTTTAACCAAATCAATGTGATTTCTATATGAGCTCTACTCATACTGCACAGATGCATATATCTACTAAAGTAAATATAAAAATCCATCTTTGGGTAACTCCATCCAAAAGTCAGGGTCATACCCATCATGCCACTCAAAAGTAGTCCTTATTGCTAATTATACTATAGTAAAATTATTCAAATAAATAAATCAGACTTTAATGAGGGTGTTGTAAAGAAGGTTATTATTAAACACTAATTAAAATTATTCTAAATAAAACATCTTAAAAAATCTTGTGTGGATACTTGAATTTGATAGTAAGCGTGGATTTTATTCTTGGTTATTGCAGATTATAATAAGTGATTAGTGATTAAGTAGTCTGAATCTGCTATACTAAGTAGAAATTCAAACAGACTTGTATAAATGTTATAACATTTTCAATCTATTTAGTTACAACCAAGTGATGTCCTAATATATAATATATTTATTTTTATGTATTTACTATTCACTATACTATTTTCTTGTCCTTATAATATATGTCCTTTTAAACCGCGCTCTCGTAATCCATTGGGGTCCCTGGGCTAAAATATGCCTTTCTGTACATGGTGGCTAAATATAGGTCTATTCAACGGTAATTTCTCCCATCCTTTCATTGCAATTTAATCCATGCTACTAGTTTCTATCTTATTCCCATGTCTATACAACAAAGCTCTGGGTGAGGAATTATGACAGGGCTCCCAATCAGAAACTGCGTGTATCTTGGCCAATGCACAAAAAAACCATAACCTGGTGTAAGGGTCAAAAATCATCTGGACCCTTGAGCAATAGAAAAAGTGATATGATCTGAGGATTAAGCTTTCATGCGGTTACCTACATCCAAACAGGTTTAAGTCTGGAGAAAGCCAAAGCATGCCTTTAAATTACAATGTAGTAATGGTACCGGCAGCCATTTTGTGGGAGCCATTAAAGGCATATAGAACAAAACTCCCCCCCCCCCCCCACCTCAAACATTTCAAAGAACATGTTTAAACATTATGGCGCAAACACTGTTCCCTCCAGGATCATATTGCCATTATACAGACTGTTAAACAAAATGTGATTTTTTTCTTCTCAATGAATAGTTCAAGATCACAATAAACACAGTTGATAACTTGTAAAACAGCAGTACAAGAAGGACTGACTTGTTCTGAAGGCAAAGGGTGACCCTACTCCTTATTAGGTCCCTGATATTAATATACTAGGAAATTGCCCATCAAAAATTAGGAGAATAAACCCCCCCTCCCCTGTGCCTCCTTCCCGTCTCTCCCCTTTGTCTCCTGTCCCCCTCTCCCTCCCCTGTGTCTCCTTTACCCCCTCTTCTGTACCTCCTTTCCCCTTATGTCTTTTTTCCCCTCTCCCTTTTCCCCCTCTCCCTCCCCTGTGTCTCCTTTCCCCCATCTCCCTCCCTTGTGTCTCCTACCCCCGTCTCCCTCCCTTGTGTCTCCTACCGCCCCGCTTCCTCCCCTGTGTCTCCTACCCTCCCTCCCCTGTGTCTCCTTCCTCTCTCTCTCCCGTGTCTCCTCCTCCCCCCTGTACCTCATTTCCCCTCTCCCTTTTCCCCCTCTCCTTCCCATGTCTCCTTCCTCCCTCTCCCTCCCCCTCGTCTCCTTCCCCACCTCTCCCTCCCCCTCGTCTCTTTTCCCCCTCTCCCTCCCCGGTGTCTTGTACCTGGATGGGACCCTGCCAGCATCGCCGCACTCACCTCCTCTGCGGCTCCCGTCCTCCATCCGGAAGTACTTTATGGATACAGCCGCGATGCGCAAAGTAGAAGACAGAGTGCGGCGCTGCTGGCAGGCGCGCATACAGGTACGTGCTTCAGCTACTGGCAGGGTCGCATCCAGGTACAATGGCAGGGTCGCATCCAAGTACTGGGGTGGGTGATGCGAGCCCTGGGTAGGCCAGAAGGGGGTGATGCGAGCTCTGGGGGCCTCGCGGTGAGAGCCTCCAATGCTCTTCGCAAGCCCTGCACTGGAAGGAACCAGGTAGTGGGGGTGATGAAAGCCCTGTGGGCCTCGTGATAAGCGCCTCTGATGCTCATTGCGAGCCCTGCAATGAGCGCCTTTAGCGCTCATTGCAGACCCTACTGGCAGGAACCAGGTACTACTGGGGGTGACGCAAGGCTTGTGGTGGACGGCTCCCCTCGCTTTGCGAGTCTCGCTAAGTGTGTCCAACATCGTAAGCGTTCCCAACACTGACAACTATATATGTGATTGTTAAGTATTTCTGTTGTATTGTAGTGTTTCTATTTTGTTGGCTTAATGGTTAAATATACAGTCCTGTTTGTTATGCACCATATGTTGGGCAAATTCTTGGTGATCTGGAAACTATTGCAGCAAAAAAAATGAAGTCTGGGGGATGTTTTAAACTAGCAGACAGAATCAAGGGGGTAGAAAGTGTAGAGAGGATATGTGAGAGGGTAACTGCTCATTGGGCTTAAGGTAGTAGTATAGTCAATTGGGAGGTCATGGTAATAACTTGAACTTCAAACCTGAAGAAATAGCAACCTTAAGTCTGTGTTTGATCATGCAAGACGCCTGCCAGGGAAAGAGGGGAGCTAGAATTATAAACAGTAAATGAGAGATATGATAGGATTACTGAAACATTGATGGTGATTCTCATGACTGGACCGTTAAAGTGGGAGGGGATCTCTAAAGAATGATAGCAGCTTATTAAAAACAACATAGTAGGGAAAATATAAAGCAAAATGCAGTAAGGTAAAAAATAAAAGGGGAAAAATACTTCTGGGCATAGCTTTTAAACCCACATATACAGAATGTCCATACGTGGCTAGTGCTTTAAATACATAAAATAATTACTACAAGTGCTAAAAATCTAGGATGTTACCTTGAACACAAACTCTGAGCAAAAGGAATATGAATATATTTCCGAGTTTCTTCTAACAATTACACACTAAATTACAAATGACAAGCAAGTGTTAGCGATTTCAGCATATGTTAATCACACATTCCCTGTTACTCGGAGTCTCGCTGCATCCAATTTAATGTCTATGCTGCTAAGTTATAAATGTATGCTTAAAAAAAACAAGCGGATCTGTCATTAAAATTGATCTGTTTATGCATCATTTTGCAGAAAACAGAAATGCACATAAGGGCTATTCATTTTCCCATAATGGGTCTGTATTTTGTACCGTTAGGAACCAAATAACAGTCATTTACAAACAGAATATTATTTCCAAGGGCTCAGAATATACTGTACAGCTAAGGCTGATTTGGTTCAGTTGAGAAATGAAAACCAGGACCACGGAGTGAAAAATTTCACTTGCTGTTAATTATAATTTGTTTAAAAACCCATAATAAATACATTTATGTGTCACAGTGAAAATAAAAACTGGATTTTAAAATCAGACTGACAAAGAAATCTAACACAAGGCTTAACACATCCCAGGAGACAGAGGGCCATAGCTCCTAATATGCCAACTAGAAAATAAAAACAATAGTAGACAATAGCATTTCAATTAGCGAAGTGATTTGTTATGTACAGCGCTACAGAATATGTTGTAAACAATAATAATAATAATAACTGGAAGGGAAAGGGTGTTGTGGATTTGCATGGCTGTAAATGTGCAGTAATCAGTGTGTAGGCAGATTCTAATTTAAACAGGGGAAGGAGTAAACTCAAAAACTTTTGAAAAGTGAGCAGTTCTAGTGTAAGTATGGGAGTTTAAAAAGGTGGCGTTCAAAGAAAAGGGTTAGTTTTTTTTTTGGTAGATTAAGGAATAGAAAAACACGATATATACAACATTATAGTGAATAACAATATACAGACAATCCAGTGAATAACTCAGTGTACATCCTGTCACATGTAAGCACTGCTGGAACAGCTGATCCAGGGTCTATAGCTCTGTGACATGTGTTGAAGCTCCAACTGGAGAAATTGAGAGGAGAATTGCAGCACGGAGGGATATTGCTCCTCTGGAAAGGGAGTTGGTGCTCACTGAGCAGTGTTTCGCTTGGTGTAGCATGGAGGGTGGAGTTGGGGAACGTGAGGATATTCAGGGAGATAGGTGGCTATGGTTACAAGGGAAAGCAGAACAAGAGAATGAGTTATGAGTTGGCAAACACCAACAGATATGCCAGATTGAGTGAAACTGTTAGGGATGTCCATTCAGAAATGTCTATCCCAGATAGAGCTGTTCCCACTAACAGCCGGGAGAACAATTCTACTAGAGAAGTTGGAGGGCAGAATAGGCAGAGCAACAGGCAAGTTTTGGTGGTAGGGCACTATATTAGGAAGGTAGACAGAGTGATTTTTAATTCATATCCTAGCAACCAAACAGTCTCCTGGGTGTTCGGGTTCCACATGACTGGGCTGATAAATTATTGGGAGGAGCTGGAAATGATTCAGGAGTTTTAGTACATATTGGTACCAATGACAAAGTTAGTCAAAGATGGAGTGTCCTAAAAAAAAAATTCTGTGGTATTACCAGGGTCATGTGCTAGCTAAGGGAGACAGAAGGAGCTTAGGGAGGTTAATGTGCAGCTAAAAAGAGTGACAAGGGAAGTAGTGTATTGGATATTTAGAGAATTGGTCTACATTTTCTGTTGGGTACACTCTATAGCACTGATGGATTGCATCTTAAAGGTAGGTTTCCCTGTTTTTACCTTTTTCTAATTTAACACATGTTGCTTATATCAGAAACACATTGCATTGAGTCATTCTATACACATAAATATTTTATTTAAAAATAAAACTTGTTTTCCACACCCAGAGCTTCCTACATAGGCACATTATACCTCCCAATTGAAACACTGCATCTGGATGCAGATTTTAAACCTTTACTAACCCTCAAGTCAGCATCAGCTCCATGCAGAAATCTACAGATCGGTGTCTGACTCCTCCTACAGGGAGACTACACACCCCATGATTCTTCAAATATGGCTTAAATTTGCATGCAACCTCACTCCCAGACGTCCTGGCTGTCCCCTCGTGCTGTGTGTGAGATTTATTTTTTGTTTCATTTTTTTCTTGTGTCCGATTTGCGCGTTTTTGCCATTAAATTCATATTTTTCTGACCTCCGAATTCTGTCCTGCGTTCCACAACTGCTTGCAGCCTAAGGTAATCCCGCGTTTCCTAACTGTTTGGAGGCTAAGTCCTGCGTACTTCAATGCTAGAACTGCTCGCCTTGCAAACGTGTCAACGAATCGCAGTTTGAAAAATTATAATATGTGATTGGAATACATGGTGGAGTGATTCTCATGATTGGACCGTTAATTTGGAAGGCTATACCTTATTTCGGAGGGACAGGGACAAAGGTAATTTTGATTACTCCTGCAGACTGAAAATGCTTCAATGTCTACTTCAATAAAGCTGTGAACTATAACAAGTAGGGTCACCCAAGATGGGCAGGTCATAACGGAGAGGACAGACAAATTCCAGTCCACTGGAAAAGGAACTGGCAACTCACTCCAGTATCTGTGTCAAGAAAACCTTTTGGATAAGTACAACCAGAGACATAATGGTAGATGTGCCTGGTGTTTGGGGTCCATAGGGCCACAGAGAGTGGGACACGACTGAATGATTAATAAACAACAACAGTTGCATGAATTTCAAATACCAAGTTTTACAAGGTGCATTGTGATTAATTGTTATTGAACTTCTTATGAGAAAATCTATTTGTAATGGAGCAATGAAACATTTATCTACAAGATGCAACTCTTATAGATGTCCTCCTACAGGCAAAAAATAGGTCACCAAACACGCAACTAAAATAATTGGACGCATATTAAGTTATTTATAGCCACAAAAAAATAGTTTAAGTGTCACAACTGAAAAATATGAACCCTACAGAAAATAATTTTCATTCATTTTAGAGATTTAAGGTTTCTTGCTGTATAATAATACAGCTCATCTGAATAATATGTGCATTACATAGAATAGGGAGTGAAAGTTGGCTTGTTAGAATTAGAAATAGAAGTATTGATCCTACATATATGTAGTGTAAATGCTGATATTAGAGATTTACACATCATATTGCTAGAAATAATATCATGCATTAGTTATGAAAGATTTGCATGGCTAGTAACATGCAAATAAACATGCAGGAACTTGAATATAATTTTAAAGCAAATTTGCCAACAGTAGATATTACATCTTTAAATATTCTTGTAGTTTAAACTTTATTCCTATTGCTAGGATCAGAGAATATCTACGAAATACAGGATATCCACAGGGAGCTCACTAACAAACCGCTTGAATAGCAAAGTCAAGGTCTCCGGCAGAGTGTTTGCTTTCACAGGGCGTCTATAGATTTCACCATCTAACAGATTCCTTTGTTGCTAGCAATGCTCTCATATTCCATTACATTATTGCATTCTGCTTGATGGTGCATCTAAAAATAAAAGAAATATTTGCAAAACTACTTAAGAGCGTCTAATACTTTCCTGGAATTTTAAAAACAGCGTTTCTCTCGCATCCTTTTACTTGGGTGAAGTGTGTTCCTATGGTGATGGGCAACACCACACATTAATAATGGTTTTCATCTGCATTTCAAGGTCATTTGTTGAATTTCACGTCCTGATGAAAGTCACATAGGATGACATCGTACATGAATAATGCCTCTCTTCACAAAACCAAGGTCACTATTTGAAAGTCATAATTATCTACAGCATCAATGGTAGCACAGAATAGTTTTCTGGGCTTATTTATATTCCACATACACCTTGTTGTCAGCATGTCCCAGACACCTCAATATCACTATGTGAGACACAGCAGTTGCAAAGGATTCTGGTAGTGGCTAACAGCAAGACAAAGTCTCCTGGTATAAGGACGTCTTCAAGGATTCTCAGATGAAAAAGTGTTAAAGTGTTAGTTTTTATATATATATATATATATATATATATACACACACACACACACACACAGTATATAAGATTGCATACATATATACACATATATATCGCATATATATATATATATATATATATATATATATATATATATATATTTTAAAAGCTGTTTAATACAGCGGGCATATGCTTTAAGGGAGCAATGTATAAAGTTGTTATTTTTGGATTAAAAGAGTGAGGTACATTGTATTCTCATTTGCATGTCCCCGCCTTTTAGACATGCAAATGGTCTTATTAATGTATTATTCGTTTTCTGTACTCTGTACGGTGGAGAGCTTTTCTCACTCTAGTGCTCACCATATACTAAATGATTGTTGTGGAATATCCAATCCTTCAAAATCTATTGTACAAACCAGAATCTACCTCATACTGATGAAAGCCAAAAGGTTGAAACAGGCCTGTATATGAGTGATTCTTGGTTTGTGTAAAATCCAACCCAGAGCTTTGCCTTAAAGCTGTTTAATACAGCGGGCATATGCTTTAATGGAGCAATGTATAAAGTTGCTATTTTTGGATATAAAAAGTGAGGTACATTGTATTCTAATTTCCATGTCCCCACCTTTTAGAAATGCAAATGGGCTTATTAATGTAATATTTGTTTTCTATATATATATACATATACATACACACACGTATGTGTGTGTGTATATATATATATATATATATATATATATATATATATATATTTACAGTATGGAACTCAGTATCAGGAACTCAATTTAATAATAAGTCAAATGTTTTTATCAAGTTTTAGCTATTATATTCAATTTTGCTATAATGAAGACAGGTAATATCTCAATTTTCTTCTATTAAAAGGCAGCAACTATTAAGTGCCATTTGATAAAATGATTAAATGAAAGTACTAAAATGAAAGGACAACCTTTCCTTTAGACTCCATGCCAACAGCACTGCTGTACATGACCCAGACAGGGTCATCTAAATTTTAGATTTTCTCAAAAATGTTTTTATGCTGATGGTTTACATAGTTGCTATTGTTTTTATTGGGGGGGTATCACATTTTCAAACTCTTTAAAATAATACGGTTCCTTAAATTGCCTACAGATTTTAGAATTGCCCTCTAATGTTGAAAAATCTGAGCTGTGTATGAGCAAATAATGCGATTAACTTTCTCATCACAATGTAATTTCAGTTAAAAAACAAAATTAGAATGGTTATTTACTGCTGTTTTACACTTCTGTATAACACTGGTGCCACCCAATGCCAAGGTCCCTCTTTATTGGATCATACAGGCAGTGTTGCTTTTCATCAAATTCTGTACAAGTTGTTTTTTGTACTATCCTGCTCTTGGGAACAAAACAGCAAGAAAAAGCACTCTATCGGTCCAGATGTACCTACAAGCACAACAGAGTTGGTACAATACAATAGAGTTGTTCTTATCTTAGGCCAAGTTACTAGATGAAGTGAAGTTCTCTTGCTGATATTTGTTTATGATCTGTAAAATATATCACCCCTCTCCACTCTTCTTGATTCTGGACATGGAAGTCCATATAGAAAAGGTACTTATGTCAGGCTCAATAAGCACTTTCTAAAACCTATATAACACAAAAAAGAGTTCAGTACACTGAAATATGGATGGGTGTAGACAAATTTGTATTTTATTTGGGAGCCAGCCAGAATAATTTAGGATGCATGAAGGGGCTTTTGTATATGTACAGAGGTAAAGTAGGGAGACTAGGACATTTGGCTTTACCGCAGTAAAAAGTTAATCAACTTACCGAATTTGGACACTGTTTCTTAATGTAATATGAACCTTTTTTTGAGTTACGGAATCCAGGATCCAAAAAGGTATTCTCCAAAAATTCCCTACCTCGCACCATAAGACCTTACTCCAGCTTTCATAACTTCAAATCTACTTAAAACTATTGTTCCAAGGTAATCTTATCACATAGCCCTGAAACATCAAGTGCATAATTCCCAAAGAAGACCAAACGTGATGGGTGACTTCCGTTGAGGTAATTAATTCTTTAAATAGATCTTATTCAAAAATCAGACTACTAACCAACAAGCAGTCGGTAAAAGCGGGACATTCAATTGAGCATATAACATTATTAATGCTGATGGTATAATGGACTTCACAATATTTGCACTAGATCCCTCTTTCTTTGCACTTTCTAATAAGCACTAATATATAGTTATAATAAATAGTACATTTATTTACTGTATTATCTATTTACTGGAGGGCTTCTATCAGTCTTTTGCCTACCAAAAGTTAAATTATGTTGTGGTGTGTGTGAGTGTGTATATATATATATATATATATATATATATATATATATATATATATATATAAATATATACACACACATATATATATATATATATATATATATATATATATATATATATATATATATACAGTGGATATAAAAAGTCTACACACCCCTGTTAAAATGTCAGGTTTCTGTGCTGTAAAAAAATGAGGCAAAGATAAATAATTTCAGAACTTTTTCCACCTTTAATGTGACCTATAAACTATACAACTCAATTGAAAAACAAACTGAAATCTTTGAGGTGGAGGGAAGAAAAATAAAAAATAAAAATAATGTGGTTGCATAAGTCTGCACACCCTCTTATAACTAGGGAAGTAGCTGTGTTCAGAATTAAGCAATCACATTCCAAATCGTGTTAAATAGGAGTCAGCATACACCTGCCATCATTTAAAGTGCCTCTGATTAACCCCAAATAAACTAGTTGGTCTTTCCTGAAATTTTCCTAGTCGCATCCCACAGCAAAAGCCATTGTCCACAGAGAGCTTCAAAAGCATCCGAGGGATCTCATTGTTAAAAGGTATCAGTCAGGAGAAGGGTACAAAAGAATTTCCAAGGCATTAGATATACCATGGAACACAGTGAAGACAGTCACCATCAAGTGAAGAAAATATGGCACAACAGTGACATTACCAAGAACTGGAGCTTCTCCAAAATTGATGAAAAGACGAGAAGAAAACTGGTCTGGGAGGCTACCAAGAGGCCTACAGCAACATTAAAGGAGCTGCAGGAATATCTGGCAAGTAGTGGCTGTGTGGTACATGTGACAACAATCTCCCGTATTCTTCATATGTCTGGGCTATGGGGTAGAGTGGCAAGACGAAAGCTTTTTCTTACAAAGAAAAACATCCAAGCCTGGCTACATTTTGCAAAAACACATCTGAAGTCTCCCAAAAGCATGTGGGAAAAGGTGTTATTGTCTGATGAAACCAAGGTTGAACTTTTTGGCCATAATTCCAAAAGATATGTTTGGCGCAAAAACAACACTGCACATCACCAAAAGAACACCATACCCACAGTGAAGCATGGTGGTGGCAGCATCATGCTTTGGGGCTGGTTTTCTTCAGCTGGAACTGGGACCTTAGTTAAGATAGAGGGAATTATGAACAGTTCCAAATACCAGTCAATATTGGCACAAAACTTTCAGGCTTCTGCTAGAAAGCTGAACATGAAGAGGAACTTCATCTTTCAGCATGACAACAACCCAAAGCATACATCCAAATCAACAAAGGAATGGCTTCACCAGAAGAAGATTAAAGTTTTGGAATGGCCCAGCCAGAGCCCAGACCTGAATCTGATTGAAAATCTATGGGGTGATCTGAAGAGGGCTGTGCACAGGAGATGCCCTTGCAATCTGACAGATTTGGAGTGTTTTTGCAAAGAAGAGTGGGCAAATCTTGCCAAGTCCAAATGTGCCATGCTGATAGACTCATACCCAAAAAGACTATATATATATATATATATATATATATATATATATATATATATATATATATATATATATGAGTAAATAAATAGTACATCTGTGTTCACATTTGAATGTCTAAAACAAGTATATATAATTATGGTTTTCGGTTTCTCGGGTTGCATTCTTCAGGTTGTTATTACATCTCTTTTGCAGAAAATGGTGGAACAGATAATGATAACAACTCCAGGAGATCATACAATTTAAGTATCTGAAGTAATGTAATACTCTGGCTCAATATAAAAAAAAATCAATACTCCCTACCAAGAGGCTAAATTTATATACCCGACTAATCCAACTGTTCATTTTATTTATAGCGCAGGATCGGAAAATCGACTGTTGCCACTTAAACTGTGACCATGGTATATATAAATCATTATTTGCATAATGCCTTACATGTATATGGAGTTTTACAGTGGTTATATAATATAAAGGATACAAGTACATTTTACAAATCAGACATTGGAGAAGGAGTATTGAGCTTTGTTAATACTTAAATATAAAATAATATTTATATCTAGTATCTCCATCTAGCTTCACTCTTTCTAGCAATAATGATAAGGAACTTAAGGTAATTGTAAAGAAGTTTTAAAATAAGCTGCCATGCTTCAGTAGTCCTTCTTAGACCTGGATCCACTTTGCAGTCCACCTTGAATGCTCAGTGGGAATACTCTAACCCACACATACTAGTATCCTGCTGAAATAATTTCTCCTAGGCCTGGGGGTTTTGTGTGTCCCATATGAATAATTTTGCATTTGTTTTGTTATTAAATTATAGTTCCTTGTTCCGTTTGTCATTTCATGTAAGTTGCTTTATAGTTCTGCAACCACTCCCTGTCACATACATACTTAAAGCTTTTGACAGCATTAGGCATAAAACAAACTAAGGGCATAGTCCTACATAACATCACAAACCCGCAGTGTTACCTTAAAAGCATATGTTTTTAATATTTTTGCATGTTTAAGTTAAAAGCATTTTGACACATATAACTAATATTGGTGGACTGAGATTTATAGTGAATGTTTATTTGACAAGTAAATATGAAACTGTACCATCATACATAAAAAATGTGAACTTTCTTACTGAAGTGAATTATGGTTCTTTCAGGATCTTTGGGAATTTTCCCACACATTTTGTATTTGATTTTAATTTCTCTAGATGATGTGGTATGGACCAGATTTAATGACTTTCATGGCCATGTAGTGTATAGCACTATAACATACTGAGTATGTAGTGACAGGATGTCTACTTCTGAGCAATGTCCAGTAATCCTGAAACCTTTTGAAGAAGAGGTACTATCTGCATTGCTTTCTAGGGCTTGTGAACAATAGGGAACACAAGGTCAAATATTACGAAACAGGAAAGATTATAATCTGCTGTCCTGCAGCCAACAATTATGTTTTAAGTATTCTGGAGTAAAGACTGCCACGCCGTGCGTAGCACCTACTAAACAAATACACAAAAATAGTCATTGTGATTAAGGAGTATTTATTAAGTCCAACTGATATGCTGAAACAGAAGAATGTTTTCTTTTGGGATGTATAAATTTAAAAGTACAAGAAAGGTATTCAAAACACAACTAGGGAGTATTCTAACGCGCATGAAATATCCCATACAGAAGTTAAATTGTGTAGTTATAGCACTTGCCTTTTATGGCTACAAGATCTCTTTATATTAGGTGAGTTTCTTAAGTAGTCACAGCGAAGGAGCCTAAAAAAAATAAACTTCCCTAAAAAAAACAACTTAAAATGGCTTCAGCTCTCTACAAACATTGAGGAGTAACTGGCAAACTAGGCAAGTGCTCTCGAATACAAAAGAAAATTAAGGTGGAAATCGTCAATTCAAGAAAACATGGATTGTCATTATCACTAGTTTGTGATTTTCACACAGAAATGTAATCTCTTCTGACACTGTTCATTTAATTTTTAAACTAGAAGAGGGTTTCCAGCTCTTGATTGGTTGTTGTTGTTCATTCATTTAGTTGTGTCCGTCTCTCCATGTCCCCAGATGCTTGCCAGGCATAATCATCATATCTCTGGTCGTTCTAATCCATAAGGTTTTCTTGGCAAAGATACTGGAGTGGGTTGCCAGTTCCAAGTCCAAGTTGGAAGCACTCATAAAACTAAAATAGTCTATTACATTTAAGATTTTCTCTAAAAATACTTGTATGCTCATGGCTTAAATAGCTACTAATTCTGCTAGCTTGTTACATACTTCACAAATGTAAATTTTTTTGGAGAGCAGATAAGCATCATAATAATTTATACCACGTCCCTCCATCAGAAATCTTTCCTATATCTAAGCTTATAGCAAGCGTAACCAAGGTTGGCACCAGAAGGCCAAACAAAGAACTGAGACTATATCTAATTTACTTTCCAGGGACATGGGAGAGAAATACTCAAATCAAAAACACATCCCTACCTACCTCTGCCATATAGGATAGCAAAGCAATTGAAAGGTCCTATGACGGCATCTTGACTCATACGGCAAGCACAATGAGTGCGGAGCAAACCCGAATACTGAAACATGTTTTCCTCTGCTAATTCAATGAGTTTTAAAACAGATGAGTGCCAAGGTACCACTGGATTTTATTGTTATAATATATTTATATATAAGAGGAGAAACATATTGTGTGCTGTGGATAACACAGAACGACAGCTGAGTTTGAAATTTGTTTCATTCATTTCTTCTGTTTCTCAGCCAGCCAGGTACAGATCGCCTTGAGTGGGAAGGTAGTCTCTAATATAAAATTGGTTCCGGTTTTCTTTGCTGCATTAGATTTTATCTTTCACACACTATACTATACTATACTATGTTAATTTATTCTTTATGCAGAGCTTTTTTTTTTTTTTTTCAAGGTTCTTCTACAAAACAACAATTCTTATACAATGAATTGCTACTATTAATTAAATACAGACGGCATTATAACAATATGTACAAAACACAGTGAGTAGAAGTAGGAAAAAAGGCACAATAGCTCCTATGCAACTTTTAACAATTATTAGAGGGAAAAAGAAAATGTTCAAAATATAACATATTAAAACTACAGACAGTAACACTAAATACTTTATAGATTGAATGTTATTTTAAAAGTTATGTTTTACATCAAGTTTGACTCTTTAGCTTTGCTGTACATTGTAATCCTTGCTAATTAGTCCTCAGGGGAGGTTGCACATACTCAGACTGGTTACAGAAACTGCATAGAGGCTGAGAACAATGTCCAGCATTCCAAATAGCAATTGATTACCTATTTTTCATAATAATTGATAAAGTACTTGTTATTTCCTGTAGTTTAAAATATACCATTGCTATATCCATTTAAATTATCTGACTAAATTCTTGCAACTTATTCTGATGAAAATAGTTAAGCCTAGTTCTATTCATCCTTTAGATTGTATGTTTGCAAGTTTACAAGCTTGTAAGGTGCTTTGGGGAATGCACTATGGGCCTCATTCAATTGCTACGTTTTAGAGATCCAGGCTCGCAAATGGAGGTCGCAAGCTACTTTGCTATTCAATTGCCTTCCGTTTGTAGGCTCCGCTCAAGTTGCGTCCTATGAGCTACGATTCCTATCGATTTGTTCAATCGCAGCTTACCTTCCCCAAAGTCTTTGATCTTTCACGTCCGCAAGAGTTGCGGCCGCAAAAAAAACTGATTCGCTATTCAATTGCTCCGATTTACCCTTCTGTCAAGCCCGTAAATGTCTAAACTCGAACCACAGGTTACTTGGCCCAAGGAGGTGTCGCAATGGTCTTACTTACAAATCGTAGCTCTTTAAAAGCAAATAAAAAGGCAATGCTGTACTTTTATTAAAAGTGAAAGTGATGTTAGGTCTAAGAATTAATAGCACAACATTCTCAATCTCGGAAATTGACCCGGAAAATACTTTATTTCATGTTCAATTTTTGTCATAAAGTCCTCCGGGCTTCAACCTCTAAGCCGTATGACTTTGGAATCCAACCTCCTTTGGACGGAAATTAAACATGAAAAAAGTATTTGATTTTGGCAATGAGCGAGCTTGAGAATGCTGTGCGTTTAATTCTAATGTCACACATTGTGTTCCCCCTTCATTTACAGTGCTGTATTGATTTTATACTTGCATTTACAGTGCTTTGAGGCTTTAACCACGAGTTACGAGCTTGAGGCCGCAATCATGTTCAAGCATGCAAATGATTACTGCCGATGGCATGGTTTGCGATTATTGGGAAGGGGGACTAACTTGCGGGCCCAGCCAATTGTATAGCCAAGTAAACGAGCAACGAGTGGACGCAACTCGTTCACAGGAAATATGAGATTTGCGATCAAGTTACGGCCACCAATTGAATGAGGCCCTATGTACATTACATTCTAAGCTCAGGACAGGAACCTCTATTCTTTTGCATAGTATTTTATTTTATTTTTTTGCCTTGTACTTATTAACACCTGTAGAGTGATACGGAATATGTTGGCGCGTTACAAATAAAGAATAATAATCTGAGTTCAGTACATTAAATTAGGGCTGATCATCATACAACAGTACTGAGCAGTGATGTGATACACTTCACAGAGAGCTGATTGATTTCCTCTGTAATCACATTAATTTCAAGTAGTTTGTCAGAAAAATAATTTCCTATAAAAAGCACAGAACCCAAAGGAATAAGTGCTTAAGTAATCTTACTATATGTGTACCTATTCCTGCAAGGTTATCGGTTAGTGCTCCTTTAAACGAAGATCAATCATAAAGAGTAAAGACTCCCATGGCTGGAGTTTGTAAGAGAAAAGACATGAGCATGGTAGGAAGATTTTGTGTAAACTTAAACTCTATTTATCTATAGTGTGATCAATTTACATTTGTAAGGTATAATGCCTTTACAAATTGTTCTTTATAGGACCACGATTGTCATTTTTTTCTATATGGTAATTTGAATAACTAAACTTGATAGATGTCAAATATTTCTAGAAATCCAAAAGGAAAATAAACACAACCTTTCCATTTGTAACGTGTATATGGAATTATTCTTTTACGCAGAGGTTGACAAATGTATATGAAACTTAAAAGTTAACCATGTTTGTAAGGAGCCAACTAGACTTTTGCAAAAACAGGTGTTTATATTGTATCGTTAGTATAGTATATGTATAATAACTAAAATAGTTTAGAGACAGGAGTACAACGCGAGAAGCCATGGCGTCTGATATATTTGTCCAGTCTTGTATTATTGCATGGATAAAAAAAAAAAATTATTATCAGATTATATCTTCTACTTTTCTTAGGAGGTTGTGTCCTTGCAAACTAATAATCAGAATAATGAAAGAGAGCTGGATAATTAAGGGGTTACACATTCCAAAGGTTTTTATGTTCTTTTGTGAATAAGGTATGTTAGGTGGTGTATGATTGGTACAGTGAGATATCGATATCCAACAGGAAAAGAGAAAAGTGATGTTAGGGGTCGGTAGGAGTGAGACTTCCACCAAAACATTTGGAAACCTACACGTTAACCATGTTAAAATCTTTTTATAGCCATTGATGACTTTGATACGCTATTTTTTGGCTAACCTTAATAATACTTATTAAGAGGGCATCTGTAAGGTTTCCATTTCACGTGCTAAAAGTATTGGCATTTGTAGCTACCACACTTCCACTGTGCATAGACGTTTCCTTTCCATTTTCCTTGCACCTCAGGAAGTTGAATCAAGAACAAAATTGCAGATACAAAAGCATCATAATTACATATACAGTATTATAAATTATAGGCTATATTGTTTACATTCTAAAACATGTTACTTAATTATCAAGTGTATCCCCAGTAGTCTCCCCCTTACCTCCCTTTAGCTGCTGAATTCATCTTAAAATGTGGGGGTATATGTCCCCGTCGTCCCCCCTGCTTCCTACACCCTTGCTTCGGACTGATCCACTGTTCATAATTGTTGCTACAAAACTTCACAATCCGATTTTTAAATTTCAGCTGGACATGCTCTTTCTAATAACCCCCTCCCCAGATGTTAAATAATGGCCTTTGATGAGCTAGGAAATACTATTCTGAAAAGGTATTTCTGCCTAACAACAGCTATCTATCAGTTCAATTATCTAACAGCGATTCAGATTTATTTATTTTTTTAATAACAACCAACTGTAAATATTCTTATTCATAGGTAAAGTTTAATTTCTACCTTTACATCTTTGAAAAGTATTTTTTAAAAACATAATGAACAACTTCAGTCTAAACAGATATGTGATTACCAATCTCATGGGATATATTACTCTAAAATGGAAAAATAAAAAGTGCTTTAGAGGTAGTATTAGATTCCTAAGTAACAGAATATAGACGAACAATGGACACAGATTTAAAAGGATTTGAGGTCAGTACCAGGCCAAATTCCATTATTTGTTGGAGTATGTGAGGTGATTCACACAGAAAGAGATCTAAGAGGCATTAAATGGCAGGAAAAGACACTATACCGAGCAGAGGGAAAATGTTAATGTAGAAATTTTCAATTTGCCAGACTTTATATTAAATTGTGATCAGTGTGCTTAAAACCTCTAAAGGATGTCAAAGAACATAATGTCCTGCTGGATACAGAATGATACAGCTATCTGATCCTCTGACCATGAGAGCTCATTACATAGAAATGGCCCAGAGGACAGAAATGATTCCATATAAATTAACTTGAGGCAGGGTATATCACTTTATTACTGCCCATATAATAGACATTGTGAAAAATGTATGGATATTTTAACATCATTTACAATGGATTTAAAACATTGAATTAAGCCATTTACAGGTAAAAGAACAAGGATATATGTATAAGGCATCCACATCTGTACAATCAACCGGGGGAGACATAATCAAATGTGTATCAATACCAGTGGTCCCCGGCCTAAGAACGTCTTTTTGCCATTTTTGTATGTAACGCAGATCCCTGAATAATAATAATACTCATATGTGGTAATAATAATAGTGTGTAATACTGTAATAATAATACATAAATAATACCCCTGTACTGTAAGATGAAGTTACAGAAACTATTGTGCCCTTTCCTTTAAATCAAACATACGAAAAGCCTTGGGAGCTTGTTCTTATGTACGGGTTGTCAGTAAGTCAGGTCGTCTGTAACCCGGGACCTCTTGTATAGGTTTGGATTCCTTATAACAATGACCATTATATGTGTGTGATGCTGCTAATGTAGTAAAATTAATCAGTAGCTTGCTAGTTATACACATTGTATACTTTTTATTCTTAATGTTAAGTTACATGCCAAAGTTATTTGAGTTAGCAAGTAAATCATTCGGACTGTGTGTTGCAATCAGAGTACATCTTTTTTCACAATTTTATACATTAGTTTTTCTGTAAGGGAACTCTTTAATAAAAATGTGCAGTTCCATGGCCTCTTAGGAATTGTCTTAAAATCAGCATTTTTATCATTTAAAGTCCTTATACTGTGTAATTACTTTATGTTATCTCCAGTGTCTCCATTGACCAATATATTGAGATTATGGAAAAAAAGTTCTCAGTTCCTGAAAGGACTATAAACTACAGGCTCTCTCTAAATGCCTACACATTCCCTTCACTGGCTTAATATAGGTCAGCCTTGTCCCTTTCAGATTAAGATGTCTTAAGAAATCAAGGATAAAAAACAGACATCCTGGGCATATGCAGGGTGCTTGTGATTTTTGCTCCTGCCAGAGGAGCACACATACACAAGCAAACACATATAAATACAGCTGTGGAAAATCCTGGAAGTCAGGGCTCCTAAAATTTGTACTGGCTAGTGAAATAATGTACATTTATGTAAGACCTCCTTCCAGGTTTGAAATAGGAGCAAGGAAGATTTAATAAGAGCCAGACTAAGTGTCCACCCCAGTGCGTACGTACATATATCACATATTATAATTGTCAAACTGCGAGACGTCGCCACAATTTGCGCTGTTGCGTACAACTTAAGCGATGAACGCCAAAGGCACTTATCGCCTGTGAGCCTTACATAGCGAGACGAGCAGTTGAGGCATTAAAACTCGCACCACTTAGGCTATGAGCGTCGAAGGTGCTCATTGCCTGGGAGTCTCTCATAGCGAGGCGAACCGTTGAGGCATTGAAAAAACACGGGACTTCGCCTCCAAGCACTTAGGAAATGCGGGATCGCCTTAGGCTGCAAGCAGTTCAGGAACGCAGGAGTTAGAGAAAAAAATTACGAGACGCGGACTTAGAAAAAAAAAATACGAGGTCAGAAAAATACGAAGTTAACAACCGAACTGCGCAAGTCGAATAAAAAGAAAAACACAAACAATTTAAAACAATAAACAAAAAAAAAAACATCACACACAGCGTGGGGGGACAGCCAGGTTATCTGGAAATGAGGTTGTATGCGTATTTAAGCCGAATTTCGAGTTTCGGCACTCGAAAATCGGCTAAGCGACAAAAAAAAAATGTCGGACAAATAAAATGAAAACAAAGCTACACGACCCCGAAACGCGCAAAACCCGTCAGCCGCGTACAACTTTTACTCAGGGACAAACGTGGTACAAAATACACTATTACAAAGGACGGAAAATGCTTGCGAGCCGCATAACACGTCATAGACAATACACGCCATTTTACAGCATTAACTTGCAGCTAATAACATTACCAATCCAAAATGGCGCTTTACACAACTAAACCAACGGTTTGCCCTCGCGTACGCTGCCTATTTCTACTACACAATTGGCACATTGATGACACTTTCTCCTCAGGGCAGCAACACTCCAACTCTACATTGAAAGGCACCAGAGGCTGCAACACCTAAGCAAGAGGCACCACTAACTAACCAAACACTGCCATGAAGACCAAGGAATTTTCCAAACAGGTAAGGGACAATGTTGTTGAGAAGTACAAGTCAGGGTTAGGTTATAAAAAAAATATACAAATCTTTGATGATCCCCAGGAGCATCATCAAATCTATCATAACCAAATGTAAAGAACATGGCACAACAGCAAACCTGCCAAGAGACAGCCGCCAACCAAAACTCACGGACCGGTCAACGAGGGCGTTAATCAGAGAGGCAGCACAGAGACCTTAGGTAACCCTGGAGGAGCTGCAGAGTTCCACAGCAGAGACTGGAGTATCTGTACATAGGACAACAATAAGCTGTAAGCTCCATAGAGTTGGGCTATATGGCAGAGTGGCCAGAAGAAAGCCATTACTTTCAGCAAAAAACAAAATGGCATGTTTTGAGTTTGCGAAAAGGCATGTGGGAGACTCCCAAAATGTATGTAGGAAGGTGCTCTGGTCTGAAAAGACTAAAATTGCACTTTTTGGCCATCAAAGAAAATGCTATGTCTGGCGCAAACCCAACACATCACATCAACCAAAGAACACCATCCACAGTGAAACTTGGTGGTGGCAGCATCATGCTGTGGGGATGTTTTTAAGCAGCCGCGACTGGGAAACTGGTCAGAGTTGAGGGAAAGATGAATGGTGCTAAATAAAGGGATATTCTTGAGCAAAACCTGTACCACTCTGTGCGTGATTTGAGGCTAGGACGGAGATTCACCTTCCAGCAGGACAATGACCCCAAACACACTGCTAAAGCAACACTTGAGTGGTTTAAGGGGAAACATGTAAATGTGTTGGAATGGCCAAGTCAAAGCCCAGACCTCAATCCAATAGGAAATCTGTTGTCAGACTTTAAGATTGCTGTTCACAAGCACAAACCATCCAACTTGAAGGAGCTGGAGCAGTTTTGCAAGGAGGAATGGGCAAAAATCCCAGTGGTAAGATGTGGCAAGCTCATAGAGACTTATCCAAAGCTACTTGGAGCTGTGATTGCCGCAAAAGGCTCTACAAAGTATTGAGGGGGGTGAATAGTCATGAACTTTGACTTTTTCTGTTATTTTGAAAAATGCCAAGGGGGGTGAATACTTTTGCAAGGCACTGTACATACATATATATATACATATACATATATATATATATATATATATATATATATATATATATATATATATATATATATATATATATATATATATATATATATATATATATATATATCATACATACATATACACACACTCTCTGTTACCTAAAACATGTTTCAATCAAATGAACTTTACAGTTTTTATCTATTTTTTTTTAACTATGAGAAAGATATTTGCTATAACTGACTTTACTAAAATCCCATTGAAAGAGTTTATTCATCTTCTCCTAACTCAGGAAATGAAATGAGCAGGAACAGAATGTTCTCAAGACAAGATGCAAGGCTGTGAAAACCAATAGTCATCAAAGTTCGTAGGAGGTGACTTATATAACCCACAGAACGCAGAGTCTTATTTGCTCAGGGATTTTGATTGAAACCAAAAGTAAAGTTGGGTTTGATTAATGTTGAAGAGATTATAAATTACATTTAAAATAGACATACGCTGATTAAAAGCCTTGAAATCAAAGGGTCAGATAATCTGCTCAAAGAAACCAGTTTCCAACAGAAGTGCAACATTGACACTGACGAAATACTCAAGAGAAAATTACTAGGAGTTAAATCAGTCATTAGTCCATGGCGGCAAATAAATTAATGGGTGATTTAAGTCTTTGTAATTTGTCTAACTGCAACAAACATATCTTGACCGCTAAAGCATATGTTTATGGCTACACTACAAGATAAGAAAATTACGTACATGGAAGAAAATCATTGATGGAATGCAATGTCGTACTAGAGTGCAAAACATGTGTAGTGCAAATTCAATTTTACTAAATAACTGTCTTTTATACGTCTTAAATGGTTTACTCATGATTATTTTTCTAATGTAAAAAGGAGTTTCACTCATACATTTCAAGAGTTGTTCAATGCACAAACTTGAATTTACATAACTACTACTTGGTTAATATACAATATTATACATACAGGACTAAATGAAGCACTGGCTACAAAATAGCTACTTCTTACTTATATTTTAGAGGTAGAGGTTCACAAATTAGTGTCTGTGGCCCACCAGTACTCAATTAGTGTTACTCTAGTGGTCAATGCAGCAACAAGGATCACACAAAATTAAAGAAAAATAACAAAATAAATAACTACAAATAAAGCATAATAATAATAACTAAGAGCCATAATATATTTGATACAAGTAAACTCCTTTCAAATGTAATTTTGGCTGTGGGAGCTTTTTTCAGTAATATTACATTTACTAGCGACTTGCCCGTCAAACAATGGCGGCAATAAGATTGTAAGGCAGGTAATGTTGTTTGTATGCGAAATTAATTTTGTTGGTGTTTTAAGATCCTTCGGCGCTCATTGCGAGCCTAGAGCTGAGAGCCTTCGGCGCTCATTGCGAGGCTTTTGGTTGTTTGTGTGCTATGAGCAGCGTTGGTGTTTTTTTTTGGTATGGCAATGAGTAATTAATAAAATAAGAAATTAATATACTTTACCTATTGTGACGTAATATATGCAGGAAGCATTGTGTTGAAGAGTTGGCAATCTGTTTTCATGTTGCTGCAGCATCAGTGCTGTGGAGCTGCTGTGTAAGTGTCATGAATGTGTGCAGTGTAAATAGTGTGCGTGCGCGAGGCAAATCCGTTAGGGCAGCCGTGTACTTCCGGATTGTGTTAGTGTTCTAAAATGGCGCCTAATGTGGGTATGTGGCTGTGGCTGATTTTGTGTCCTTGTTTTCAGATGTCGTCCGACTTTTTCGGAAAATCCGTAGGTGTTTGGTGGTGTTTTGCATGTTTAGGGTCCTTTAGCCTCATTTTTGTTTTGTTCGGCGGCCATTTTTTCTCTCGCTTAGGTGATTTTCGGGTGTGTAAACTCTTTAATTTGAACTTAAATCGAGGTGTAACGTCACTTGCAGAGGTCCTGGGTGGACCCCCCCCCTTGCTGTGGGTAAGCTTTTTATGTGTTTGTTGTGTGTATTTATTGTGTTTCTAATGATTTTTGGGTCACAGGGTTGCGTCCTTGTTTTCAGATCTCGTACGTCTTTTTTTTCAAAAAATCCGTAGGTGTTTGGCGGTGTTTTGCGTGTTTAGGGTCCTTAAGCCTTGTTTTCGTTTTGTTCGGCGACCATTTTTTTTCTCGCTTAGGGGATTTTCGAGTGTCTAAATTCTTTTATTTTGAGTTAAATTGAGTTGTAACTTCAGTTTTCGAGGTCCTGGGTGCCCCCCCTTGCTGTAGGTAAGCTTTTTATGTATTTGTTGTGTGTATTTATTGTGTTTTTCATGTTTTCATGTGTGCGGGTTTCGGGCGTTTTTTGAGAGGTAGTAATGGGTCATAACGCGTGTCGTAAGTCCGTTAATTTTGCGAAGTCCACAGTTGCTGGCAACTCCATGCCAGCAACTGCGGCTCTCGCTTTGCAAGGGCCGCAGGCTCGCTACGCGAGCCTGCAGCGTTGGCAACAACCCGCATGCGCACAACTATATATGTGATTCAGTGCAGTTCACTCGCAGTGCAGTTCTCACTTGTGTGTATTTATTGTGTTTTTCATGTTTTCATGTGTGCGGGTTTTGGGCGTTTTTTGAGAGGTAGTAATGGGTCATAACGCGTGTCGTAAGTATGTTAATTTTGCGAAGTCCACAGTTGCTGGCAAGGAGCGACAACCTGCATGCTCACAACTATATATGTGATTCAGTGCAGTTCACTCGCAATATTACGGATCTCCTGTCTTGTCAATAACATTTTCAAGTATAGAATTACCGTATATACTTGAGTATAAGTCTACCCGAGTATAAGCCGAGGCACCCATTTTACCCCAAAATACTGGGTAAAATGAGTGACTCGAGTATAAGCCGAGGGTGGGAAATGTGCTTCCCCCTGTGTCCCTCTTGTGCCCTCTGTGTCCCCCTCTCTCTCTGTGTCTCTTCTCCCCTCTCCCTTCCCTGTGTCTCTTCTCCCCTCTCCCTGTGTCTCTTCCAACCTCTCCCTTCCCTGTGTCTCTTCCCCCCTCCCTTATAACCCTCCTCAACCCCACTCCTCAATCTCCCTCCTCATCCTCAACCTCCCTCCTCATCCTCAACCTTCCTCCTCAACCTCCCTCCTATACACCCCCATCCTCAACCCCCCCAACCTCATCCTCTCTCCTCAACCCCCCATCCTCAACCCCCTCCTCAACCTCAATCCCCCTCAACCCCAACCCCCCTCCTCAACCCCCCCCATCCTCATCCTCTCTCCTCAACCCCCCATCCTCAACCCCCATCCTCAACCCCCTCCTCAACCCCCATCCTCAACCTCCCTCCTCAACCTCAACCCCCCTCCTCAACCTCAACCCCCCTCAACTTCCCTCCTCAATCCCAAACCCCCTCCTCAACCGAAACCCCACTCAACCCCCCTTCTCCACCTAAACCCCCCTAAATACCTCCCCCCTCCCTTACCTGCTTGTGCTCCGGCCTCCGCTCCTTGACCCGGTGCGCATGTGACGTCACATGCGCCCCGGCGCCGGGTCAAGGAGCGGAGGCCGGAGCACAAGCAGGTAAGTGAGGGGAGGTATTTAGGGGGGTTTAGGTGGAGGAGGGGGGTTGAGGGGGGTTTAGGTTGAGGAGGGGGGAGGGAAAGAGACACGGGGGGGTAGAGACACACGGGGGGCTAGAGACACACGGGGGGTTTAGAGACACGCGGGGGTGGGGGTTAGAGACACACGGGGGTTAGAGACACACAGGCGGGTTAGAGACACACAGGCGGGTTAGAGACACAGGGGGTTAGAGAGACATGGGGGGAGAGTGACTCAAGTATAAGCCGAGGGGGCCCTTTTTTGCCTTAAAAAAAGGGCTGAAAAACTCGGCTTATACTCGAGTATATATGGTACATGTTCACACGTAATATTACACCAAACTGATGCAACACCGCTCTAGGAACCAATATGAGAGAACGTCATGATATTGTATATATAAGTCCAAAAAGTGAGACTACACAACTATAAATGCGAGTAAGCATTTTGCAAGTAGTTAAGTACATTTGCCGATAGGGCTAGGATTTCACATTAAAGCATCTGTTTCTAGTCCATGTGGTTTTCACGATATGTATTAACCTCTTGAGTACTGGGTTCTGAGTTACCCTGGATTTTGTATAATGACACGAACATAATAATAACAGTATCATAGTTTTAAATTCCACATATGCGCCTATGGGAATGTTAAGTGTCAAATTCTGAGGAACTTTTTTTCATGGGCCTTGGTGTCTCTCTAACTGCTGCTGCAGCTTTCAAAAATTGTTTTAAAACCATTTGCAAGTGGTGTTTCGTACCTGTAAATTTTTCTTCAGATGTTTGATATTACAGGTCTGTCGTAATTTGCTCTGTAACGTCTGATTTGAATAGGGATTTGGTATAAAAAGTAAGAAAATAGTCACTCATAATATTTCGGCTGTGAAAAAATTAATGGAAAAGCCTTCCGTAATTTGTGGCTCTGGCTTTCCACAGTCATCTGGGTTGGCTCTCCTGCAATCATGCTGCAATTGGTGAATAGAATAGCTAGGGTAAGTTATTTGGCATTTTTTGCCTGTGTAAATGTGTGATATAAGGAATTAAATGAGGCCCTAAATAGTACAGAAATATATAGATATTGCATTTTTTAGGGTAATGTCCCTAATGGTCTGATTAATGGACCACTTAAGAGTCATATTTATAGCATGCTTTTTTAAATAACTTCACCTGATAATGAACAAAATGTTTTTAGAATTAAAAAAAATGCAATCTTTTTGTTTTAACTATTGTATTGAGTTACCAAGGGAAACTAGAGAGCGACCTGGGATGTAGTTAGATCTCCATTCAGTTCAAGTGAAACATTCAATGGGATTAGGTCCCATCAGAAGCCCCTTCCAGTATGCTCCATAGTTTTAAAGGGACATTGAATGTATTTTTTCTGACATTATAATAATGTCTTTTTTCATTCAAAATATTTTGTAAATTTATTGGAAACTGGAAATGCCTCAGTAAATGTATCTGTGTGAGCAGAGAGTATGCATGACTCTAAAATATCATTGGCAGAGATTGAGGACTCATACAGCTGTATTGCTGCACATTGGCTGACAGGGTGTGTTTGTGACCTCATGGACCGCAACACAACATGCTGATCCACATGGTAATAATGACTGATATTGGAGTGGGTTGCCAATTCATTCTCCAGTGGGCCACAGCTCCTGCTATTCCTAGGCTGTCTCCCATCCAAGAACTGATCAGTACCAACCCTGCATGGCTTCAGGGTGGTGTGACCTCTTGGTTCCTTGACTGGAATCAAACTCAGGTTTTAGAAGTGAAAGCACCAAATCCCAAGCACTGGACCACCAGGGAACACTAGGGACAGGCCCCAAAGACAGAGCTGTATATTCTGCTCCAGCAACATAATAATAAATAAAAAAATACACTACTCAACATTACCAAATGCCCCCTTTCAGGTGCAGCAAAATGTCTTCAAATGGTCCTTTTTTCAGGTACAAAATGAAAGCGACAAAACACAAGTGGAGTTTGCTAAAAGTTTTTCTAGAAATTCTTTCATGCTGATGAATTACATAGCTTAACATCGTTTGATACTTAAGACATGTGAAGTTTGTCCAAAACTACAGTAGCCTTTTAATTAGACCCAGACTGATGAAGAGCACGGATGATCTGAGTGCAGCAGAGCTCTCCCGGCTCATATAAAGCACACACCTGCTGTTCTATACAGTATCGCACTGGCAGCTCCGCATTAATCTGCACTCATTCTGCAGCCAGATGTCAAGAAAATTGTTCCCAGTTTATTATATAACATAAAATTACACTTTTGCTGTGTGTTATTTTGTAGACAAGTAAATCCCTAAATACTTGTTCATGTTATGAATCTTTTAGCAAAACTACACAAGCTGAAGGATTTCATGGCCTGTATTAGTGGTGCATTAGCTCATCTGGTTCGTATGAGTCACTTTACAGTCCAACATGGTGTATTTAAGTGTAATGCTGCCCTAGGCCATTCAGGTTTGTGCGACCCCCACACCCCACTTGCACCTTCTCCTTTCCGCTTTCTATATCTCAAATCATAAGTTTATGTGTGTATATATTTGATATATATCACAAAATGACAGGTACATTTATAGATGGGATGATCAGTGCATATTAACAATTCTGAGCATATACAAACATATTAAGTTTTATTATATTTCATTTTTAGAGCACCAGCAGAAACCATTGCACTGCATCTTCAGACAGAGAGCTGCCCCCTGAATATGTGCTGCCCTAGGCCTGGGCCTTGTGGGACTAGGCAGAAACACACCCTCCTACAAGCAGCTCCCTATCAAGCTATGTACACACCCTCATTAATTTAAGCAGAAGTCTCCTAGATTGGCATTGCAACAAAGGACAACATGTGGTGCTTGATCAGAACTGTAAATTAAGCCACATGGAAAAAAGAATTCAATTAATTTTTTTTAAATAATATGCTTAAATCTCTTTCATCGGTATACTGTCTATATGGGCACTAAGCCTTAAAAAAATAATCATAAAGTGGTTGTATGAGTTCCATGTTCGAAAATACTTCAGAGCGTTTTTAACTGAGGACAAAACTATTACTAGTAATTGAAATATACAACAAGCCTATATTAAAGAGCCAATTTAATGTAACACCCTATCAAGAGGTTCTCCCCTTCTGGATCACTACCTTGTTGTGGTGAAGGGGCTTGTGTACTTCAATGAAGCTGTGGACTATACCATGTAGGGTCACCCACAATGGGCAGGTCATGGCACATTGCGGTCCACTTGAGAAGGAACTGGCAACTCACTACTTTTTTTTGGCCAATAAAACCTCATGGATAAGCACAACAGAGACAATATGGGCCTGGCATGCAGCAGTCTCTAGGGACACAGAGTCGGACACAACTGAACGACTAAACAACAACAACAAGAGGAGCTAGTAGTCTTAATTATGCATTGATCACTAATGAAATGTATATTTCATGATTTGCAATAGCAATATTCAATACTAAATTCACTTTCAAAGATTACTGTATCTGCCTCCTGTGGAGCTGATTTTTTCCACCCTGAAAAGGTTCTTAATGGAAAAATGGTTATGGCTTAGAGGAAGGTAAAATGTTTTTAAGAACAATTTGTTAAGAAACCAAACAGTCTGCTCTATGCCAAGGGAACCCACTTTAACAAAGCAAGTCTCCAGCCAATGGACATTATTTTTTTGATATAATTTTGTTGTCAGAAAATATAATACTAGTAAAGACCAATGCCCAATTATAACATCTAGCTCCTGTTCTTGGGGCATTACATTGGTTATTTAAATGGTTCAAAGGTGTAAAGTACAATTCATTTACAACATTTGTGTTTCACCACTTAGAAATTGAGCATACACGTAATGGTATTGGTACAGTATCACTATTATAGTTGTCGTACTGCAAGGGTAGGGAAGGAGCGGGAAGGAGACGGAAGAAGAGAGAAGGAGAGAGAAGGAGAGAGAAGGGGGAGAGAGAGAGAGAGAGAGAGGGAGAGAGAGGGAGAGATATAAGTCATGGGCAAGTAACTAGTGGATTTATACCACTTACAGTATATGCTGACATTACATTTGCTTATCTTTAATAACAATATTAAGTGGTTGTGTCACTCATTAAATACAAACACATACAGTGGCAACTTCTCAAAAAAAATAGCAGTCATCTGATTGTGCCACAAAAAAAAAAAAATCTTAAAGAAAGTTTGCTTGGAAAGATTAATGGCTATGTCAGACTTATAATAAATTGTGGAGCCTGAAGAGTGGATCCTCTCAGCACATAAAGGTAATGAAGCACTGCTTGATCTCTGTAGCTTAAAGGCTTCCAGCCAGGTTCTGTGAACTTCTTGTTGGCCTTATGGTTTTGTTGAAGTTTTTTTCAAATATCCAACAAGTAAACTATGGAGAGCAGTGCCCCATATAAACAGTTCTGGGAGCTCAGCGGGCTGAGGGACGGATCAATTGCACACAAAAAAAAAGTATTGTGCTAAGATTTGTTTTCTTCGGGAGTAAACATAGTTATATTTTTATAACCTTTTTCTACTTTTCTAGTTAAGCTGCAAGAATATTTGACAAATATACATAATTTAGACATAATAATGCAAACAAAGCAAGAAAATGCAACAAACATTTGTGTCCAACACTGCAATGGCCTACTTTAAATTTACAGGAGTGGTAGCTTAAGTTGGGGACGGAACATCATTTTTACCAAAACATTCAACCATGTCAAAAAATCATATAGTTCTACCATATGGGTGAAGTGGGCAGCTTTGCCGGGTGCCATCAAGAGCAGAACATTTTTCACAGAACTTGCACCTCAAGTCAAATTAACCTTTATTTGTAATGCACCGACATATTCCATTGCACTAAACAGGTTAGATACAATAAAAAACAAAAATTAACAAATTAGAATGGAGGGCCCTGTTATTGAGTTTAAAATCAAGCAAACAAAGAGCTTTCTCTAACGCACCCAATAATACTGAACACTCGCAAACTAGGTATGTGCATGGTCCCTGAGCATGCCCAGCCTTTTGCTCTGCAGTAACCAATTTTCCTGGGCTCCAAGATATCTGCAGATGGTGAAAGTAGCCCTGAAAAGATGTTTGTTTCTGGGGAGGAAAGCTATGGCAAGTCTAGACAAGATATTAAAAAGCAAAGATATAAATGATCAGCAAAGGTTTGCATTGTTAGAACCATGGTATTCCTAGTAGTAGCGTGCATATGTGAGAGCTGGACCATAAAGAAGGTTGAGAGCCGTAGAATTTAGAATTGACACCTTTGAATTGTGGTGCCAGAGAAAACTGCTTAGAGTCTCTTACACTGCAAGAAGATTCAATAAACACAAACTGTTTACTGGAAGGTAGGATTATGAAGCTAAAACTCAAATTTTTGGGCCATATCATGAGAAGATAGGATTCCTTAGAGAATACACCGATGCTGGGAAAGATTGAAGGCACACTAAGGATGGGACGGCAAATGAGAAGGATGAGGTCATTGAGCTCCATCAAGCTCATGCTCATTGTTTATGAGGGGCAGTGGCTGACAGACATGCCTGGCGGGTGTGGTAGGGAGATCAGCTGCACCTCACTGACGAGGCCCATAAAGGCCGAAATGCATCTGGGGTTTGCGGTTTCTCCTGTTCAGGGTAGAATCGCCTGGTATTTCGGGGCTGGGTCACTCTTTTGAGTGAGACCAGACTGATATACTATAGGATATTTCTCCCTGTGAAGGGCACAAGTGACCTAACGTATTAAGGTTGGTTCGGTCTCTGATGAGCACCTCTGACGTTTTTTTGAGGTCTACGATTATGACAGATGACCATTGTGTGTTTTGTAAATAGCTGGTAGAGCTCCCACAAATCCTTCTAGACTAAATACAGAAAGCAATTCTTAGGCATCTGAAATATTCCCAAACACAATATTCTCACAAGGTCAGGTTATGTCATGGTAGATATGTTACTCCAGTGATTGCACAAGAGCTAATATAGAGAAAACATAAAATTGTAAAAAATATCCTGAAGCAAGAGTTGACCTTTTCCATAATTTATGTTTCTGCCGTAAAAATCAGCACATAGTTCTCACATTTATTGTCACAATCACCATTGTGGTGATAGGACACAAGTGTGCATTTAGTAACATACAACACCACACACTCCACCAACAGAGCTTCTGTTGTGTATAGTAATGTGTAAATACATTATAGCCAAATGGTTAGATTGCAGATAAATGGTTAGATTGCAGATCTTTATTCCCGGACCAGTGGAGGGTAACGTCAAATGCTTCCACAGGATGGAAGGGGTTTTAAGAGGCTGGCAAATGATGTGCCAACAAAGACAAAGAACAGATCATTTTGAATTCACTAAATGGGAGGTAGATTTACGGATGCAATAGCCTCAAAAAATGAGTTAAATATCTATTTAAAAAAATAACAAAACAAAAAAAAAGTAAATAATTTTATTATATATGCACTTTAAAAAGACTGTCTAAATAGCATTAATGATGCGTATAATACTTCCAAAAAACTTCCTGAAAAACAAAATAGTGCATACCTCCCAATATTTGAAATGGCCAAACATCGGCACATATTTTGAAATATTATGCACTATTAATTAGTGTTTCAGCCATTCTATTAGATGTGTTCAGTTGTTTCTGACTCTGTGTGACCTCATGGACTGTAACACACCAGGACATCATAATGTCAATGGTTATGCTGATCCATTTGGTATTCATGGCAGAGATACTGGAGTGTACCGTCTACCGGTCCTGGTATTCCAAGGTGGTCGCCCATGCAAGTACTGACCAGGCCCAAACCTGCTCAGCTTCAGAGTGGTGTGACCTCTTGGTTCCCTGACTTGAAATCAAACCCAGGTTGCAGTGTTGAAAGCACTGAATTCTAACCACTGGACCACCAGGGAACCCTAAGTGCTATTACCTACATGTTATTTGTTGTGGTTTAGCTCACAGCTTCACTGAAGTACACAAGCCCCTTCACCAAAACATGGTAGCGATCCAGAAGGGAACATGTTATTTAGACTACCTTTTCTAAATATATATTTATGTGTTTTTTTTTTAACAGAAACATACTCAATTAATATTATTATTAAGTTGAAATATATACTTTTAGGGTCTCTTTAATTGCTGTACCCAATGCTAATTTTCAATTTAGAATTGTTCAATTGGCCTTTTTTATGAATGTGATAAAGATTTATTTGCCTTTATAACAGCAATTTCCAACAACAACAACAATCATTATAAAAACGCTAGCTGCATTATGTTCAAAATTGTTTTTGAATCAATAATTGAATGGGAAGCTCTCTGTGAATGCTTAATTCATGGTAACACATTGTGAAACTATGCTTCCATCATCTAGCGGAGATGTGAGTGACACCACTGCCATGTATCCTAGGAGATGTGAATACACCATATGCAATGACAAAATGTCTCATAATACTTCCCATCCCACAATCATCTCACACATAGGTCTCTATATATAAACTAGCTGCGAGATAAACCAGAATATAAAAGCAGTACAGGAAATTGCTGAAATCAAAGACAGGCTGTTCATATTGCTGCACTGGCTACAAAAGTAGACCACATGGTTTCTAGAAGAAATGGATTAAATTGATTTATCTGTTTAGGATCATTATAAACAGCAGTTAAATGTGAAATCTCTTGTAGGACTGCCAATGGGAACCTATTTATATATTTTTTATATTTACTGCATATTTTGTATAGGGGTTTTTATAAGATTTTCAATGTCTCGGTTAGCTAAATGGTGTTTGCTAAGCCAGTTGCCCAACAACCATCCAATGCAGTGGCTCAATAAACCCCCTCAACATAACAACCGACTGGCCTAGCCATTGATGAGGAGATGACTTGATAGCTTGATGCCTGACTTGATGCATATTTCAATTCATATTTTGAATTGAAGAAATATTTAATGGCCCCAAATGATCAACCATGGCTTGGTGGAAGCTCCTTACATCCAGGTGCCGCTGAATCTTCCATTGTGTCGACATAGTAATACACAGATAACTTTATTTCTAATATTCAGCTGGGCAAAATATATTCAACCTATATTTAAATAAGAGCATTCAGGGTTATCCTGGTTAATTAGAGAGAGGGAGTATTGATCCAGACACGAATACGATCACTAGTATCTGTGGTCAGGAAGGAATTTATTTGTTTCCCTTTTGAGACAATTGGCAAAGCTTTACTTAGGTTTTTGTTCTGTTTGCCTTCCTCTGGATCAATTAACAATTATTTAGCATTTTTCATATCAGAGGAGATCTAAAAAGGTTGAACTTGATGGACTAAAAGTATTTTTCAACCTCAATTATTATGTAGCTATGTAACTATTATAACACAAATCACTGATCTAGGAAGTATGCATCCAATCCCATATTCCATGCATTATAATAATCAGTCAGTCACACTAGAATTCATTAGAGAGGTTCATTGTCGACTTCTGGGTTATTGAACATGGAGATAGTTGTTGGGATCGTCACACAGTACTATTTACGTATGTGTGATGATAGTTTTGTATGTATTTTGTATGAGACAAGATGACAGCAAAAAAAGTGACACATGGTTAGATAAACCACTGAACATAGATAACTTAATAAAATGAGCGTACCTCCCTATCAGCTTAGTATAAATACATACATAAACTTCAAAACATTCAATACCAAATGCCAAGACTATAAATCGCCAAATGACTATAAAAAATGTAATACCTCTTTTTGTCCCGGTATTTGACCTATATGGGTGGAACACAGGGTCAAGTGTATTAAAACGACATTGTTAGCCAATCTGTGAAGTAGTAATATTTCACAATGGTGTATATTTCAGCCACTTTAGTGTTTACGAGTTCAAGCTTTGGAGATGTGGAACACTTTCTATTTTTGCTCATGACTTTAAATGGTAGTAATAACATAACATGTATTAACTTGCAGGGAGACTGTTTGGAATATTTCCTAAATAAGGCCATAGATAAGGGTGAGTTACATAGGGTACGATTTACCAAGTAAACACACAAGCGAGGTTCTGATATTAATATCCCAGCACTTCAATGTTATTTTAAGTCATTAAAGGGATCAACCCAAAGAAGCAAGTTGAGTGCATTTATAAAGTATTAAAAATGCCCACATATCGTACTAAACTAATAATGTAAGAAATATAGTTGTGTTTCCTAATGGGCCACTTAATTTATTAATATACTGAATAGCTGTGCCTAAAGCTTATTTTTAATTTCGTGATTTTCATTTTATGGATAAAGTTTTGGCTTTCAAACATCAATTTACAACAAACTATAACGGAGTCGAAATTATCATCAAAAAGTCATAAATTAGAACATTAGTAGACAGCAGTTAACAGATGTTAAATATTTCAAGGAGGCTTATCAGATTTTCTTTAGAAAATGTCTAATACAATGTATAGCTATATTAATACTCAACAAAAAAACTTGATAGTCATTGATTTAATACACATTTTTTTATGGATGTATCCTATATATTCTGGGATCTCAATTGTACATCATATATTTATTCTAATGGTAGATTGGACAATATTTGCACTCATCCCTCTTTCTTTGTACCAGCACAGGTCATTTTATTACTTGTAATAAGTCCCTTCCATTTCACATTGTGATTATATACACACACACAGAGGTTAACAAAAATCTCTAAGTCTTAGGAGCCAGAAAGATTGTATATCTCTACCTCCACTTGTATCAGCCTACTGTCTTTGTCACTGCCATCTTGGATGTGTTAACCTCTTGTCCCTGACCATACCCGCACCTCTAGATTGTAAACTCTTCGGAGTAGGGACCTCAGCTCTGTTGCGCCAAACTGTCTGCTGACCCGTTGTACTTGTGTTCCTACTTACTTTAGAATTTGTCTATACTTTTGTAATTTGCTAATTGTGCCCATTGTGCTTACCGTAAATTCTACTTTGTAAATAGCACTACAGAAAATGCTGGTGTTTTATAAATGAATGGTCATAATAATATATACACACATATATACAGGGGAAGACAAAAATATCTTAGGATCCGAAAAGATTATATAGGAGCCAGATACGCTGTTTCTAGAAGCCTGGAATGAAGCCCTTGAATGATTACCAATTACAAAATACAGTGAGAAAAAAAAATCCCTTTCTCCTTTACACTTCCTTCTGTTTCTTTCTTCCCTTTTCTGGATTACAATTTACCCCCGTTTTCTTTCTTCTTGAACTGTATATACGTTCAAGATTTTCATAGTGCAGCTTCACAAATATTGGATTAAAATAATAACATTACCATATCCCTTTTAATGTCAATGCCCAATAAGGTCTGGCTTTAAAAAAGCTAATCATTATAAATATCTGATGTATAAATCAGCTGCTAGCACTGACTAATCTTCAGCAGCAAAGGTGCAGGAAGCGGTGCCATTTTAGTCAGGTCAGATTAACACAAAGAGGGATCAGGACAGACGATGCTATCAGTGACAGAGAAAGGCAGATCTAAGGGAAGCTAGACTGCAATGGAAAAAAAGACATGGCGAGTTATTGTTCTGCTACAGGGAAATACTCTCACACCTCTGGTAATGGAGCAGGGATGTCGGAAATAAAATGCAATAGCCTCAGGTTTGTGCTTTAATATTTCCACATTTAACAATCCATCAAATGCGTCTAGCAATAAAAATATGTTTAATTCTCCCCTCTACTCCATGTGACATATTTAATACTCTTTTTAAATGAAATTGAATTTGTATACAACAAAGTCATTTGGGAATACACAAATGTATAAGTGTATAATGCTATCTATGCACCCAGCTAACCACAATGAGAATAAACACAATAGTACAAAAAACAAATTAGTTTCCAACTGAGCGCACACTTGAAAATATTTTTGCTTATGCTAATTCTTATGTACAGATAGGAGGGAAAGACGAATTAACTTTACACTGAACAAAATGCAATGGGAGACACAACTTAATTAAAAAAAATATATATATTGTCTGAAAGGTCAGTAACCCACCTACCAAAAAGTATTTCCAGCTCAGCCTTTAAAACACTAAATCCAGATTGAGCCTAGCAGCAATTAATGTAATAATAATAGGACCATATCTCCTACAGCAGGGGCGTATTTAGGTTATATGCTGCCCTAGTCCCATTCAGATTTCTGTGCCCAGTTACTCCTCTCATTATTATTGTTTATTTGTAAGGCGCCACCATATTCTGTAGACCTATACGTGGGTTACGATCAAGGCAAAAAGAATAGCAGTATTAACACATTGCAAAAGATGGAGGGCCCGTCTTTAAGAGTAGAATCCGCTGTCCATAGTGCTTTCCCCAAAGCACCGTGCATGACCCATTTAGGCTTAGATGAGGAATAACGGACACGACGACTGATTGGGAGAAACAACGGGCCACAGCTTTATTTATAAACAATTGTATATAACAACACATAACTTTATGTACACAAAATACGGTAATACTTTTTCCGGGGGAGGAGCCCCGTCACGTACAGTGACCTCACGCCTTTCGGCCCTGCCCAAAGCCCCAATGCTTATATTAAGCATGCCCTGTGTGGTAGGGCCAACGCCCACTTAGGCCAGTGGGCCGGGCAACTCACCTCCCGCCAAGCCATAAACATAGCAAAATACACAACAAAATTGCCACTTCTCCGCAAATTCCTTGAATACAAAATCTCTATTATTTATTTTATTTTATTTTTTTTATATTTTCTTCATATAACTATTTACATTTTTTATTTTAACAAACAAACAAATTAACAGGGTGGGTGGGATTTCAGTCAGGAGACCGCGCTGCTGTGCCAAATGGCTCGAAACGCGGACGAACAACACGCCCCCCACGCAACTGATTGGCTGACGGCCTCGCAGGCTCCGCTGGGTCACGCGACGCTACGTTCTGACCCAGGAAGCCTGTGCAGCCTCCGCGTCAGACAAGACTGAAAACATTGCAAACTTACAATCTAAAGTTATATCTTGTGATATCCCAATCATAAGTTTACCACACACCTACATAGAAAATCTTAAGTGTACATGTGTCTATGCAAGTATACAGTAAGTCAGAAAGTACCAGGTACACTTACATGCAGTATATTCTCTGCATATAGACATTTCTGTGCATAATCCATGTCATAGGTAACTTCAGGCAGCCTGCTAAAACATATACATGACCTACAGACCCCATAAGAGAGGAAATATTGGGGTAATCCACATGTAATCATTATACAGAGGAGGGCTTCTAAAAACCTGAGAATTTAGGCATGACCCTGAGATTAAAGTAGAAACACTGGAGAGGAAAGTCGCTGAAGAGACAGCTCCAGTTTACAAAATTATCCTAGGAAGTCCCTCTTTCAGGTAAGACAAAATGTCTATTAAAGGACTGCTGAAATCCCATAATTACAATATGCAATAGAAAATAATTAAAAATAAACATTATATACAATTTTGCTTTTGCTGAGGCTGTGACTGTAGGATTTATCTATCTGTTTCTGCAAGTTATAGGGTATCTTGGATGAAGAAAATGTATTTAATTGGTCTGTAGAAATTGTATGAACAAGGGAATAATGATTCTCACCAGCAGCAACAAAGACGTAATCAGCACTGAAGTGCCCTTCCAACCTTGTGAAAGTAGGTTAACAAACACAACTACTACATCATAAATACATATGATTGCAAAAAATGTTTACACAAAAGCAAACAAAGGATCTTGCATTCTAGGTTAAATAATAAGCAAATGGGCTTAAAGTTCCACTGTAAATATGGTGCCAACTACATAAAATACAGTTACAACATCGGCCATTTCGGGTTATATGAGCATGGATGGAAGAAAGGTCCTTGATCTGGCTTCCTTGTTGGTCAACTTTGAATGTGTATCAAACACTTTAAAAACATTTAAGAAAACTATCTCCTTTTTATTGTATGATGCTTTTGCTTTGGATACATTTTTTTTTCTACAAAGTTCATTTAAAGGTCCTTATATGATTACAAATTGTACATTTTTGAAAACTATGAGTTTGATAAAGAGAGTAATGAAGAAGGAAAAAACTACATAATGCTAAAAAAACAAACATTCTAAAGCCTCTGCTGGCGTTCATGATACTTTGAGAAAGGTTGTACTGTATATGTGAGAGGGGCACTTGAAGTTCTGCAGGAGAGGCCTCACAGTTATTGCTGAGAGGTGTTTGTTTCTGAACATGTGCAGGGCATTTCACAACAGTGTACCAAATAGCAAAATATACAATGAATTACCAATTCACCTTCTCTCTCCCTCCACCCCAACCCAACAGTGTACTAAATACCAAAATATCCAATTAATTACCTACTCACTTTCTCTCTACCTCCACCCCAACCCAACAGTGTACTAAATACCAAAATATCCAATTAATTACCTACTCACGTTCTCTCTCCCTCCACTCCAACCCAATAGTGTACCAAATAGCAAAATATCCAATTAATTACCTATTCACTTTCTCTCTCCCTCCACCCCAACCCAGTAGTGTTCCAAATCGCAAAATATCCAATTAATTACCTACTCACGTTCTCTTTCCCTCCACCCCAACCCAATAGTGTACCAAATACCAAAATATCCAATGAATTACCAATTCACCTTTCCTCTCCCTCCACTCCAACCCGTCATCTCCACTGTCCAGTTGATTTATTAATAAGATTTAATAAGATTTTCTCTAAAAGTGATATTGTGGTCAAGACTGTTGCTAATGTTGTTAGTTTGTTACAAGTTATGTGTTTTTTTCGAAAATACAGTAGTATTTTAAAGAGCCACTTAATTCAGCACAATGTGCATGTTAAAATACTTTTTGCATTTTTAAAATACTTGCATTTTCACTGAAATATCAAATAAATTAAATCTGTGTTTATATGTGTCACTGGCATGCTCTCTGCCAGACCCACAGCTACAGCTCCATGTAATGAGCAAAAGAAAACAAAACAAAAGGTTAACCCTTAACAAATCTACCTGTGCAGAATGTATTGCTGGAATCACCTAAACAGGTCAGGTATGGGTTAACTTTTTTAGTGCAGTCCCAAGTGCAGGGAAAACTGCTATCAATCACTTCACCACATGGCTTGGCTATCTGTAATTACTCATGCAACAACAAGTGGGCAGGCAGAACTGTTAGGTAAAGACTTAAAACTTTAGATTTCTTAGCTTATTAGTGTAATTAAAAAAATAGATACTTTTAACATATAATCTTGTGCTCTTTCGCACCATGAAGAGCACTTACAGTGAGGCAAATGGCCTGTTAATGAATCTATACTTATAGGACCGCAAAGAACTCAAGAAGTTCTGTCATCTCACACATTTTACAAAGGAGACAACATTGGTACAAAAAGTCACTGCTCTGAAAATCTTACATTCTAGGTAAAAAGCAAATAAAGTTCAATTATTTCCACTGGAAATATTGTGGCAACTGCATAAAATACTGTTACAATAAGGATGATGTATGAGGTCTGTAAGCAATAGCTAGAGACTCTGTGTGTTTCTTGCAATTTGTAACATAAATCACATAATATAATGCTTTAGAAAAGAAAAACATTCAGGCCAATTGTAGTTTTCTGCAATACACTATTTCTTGCCTTTACATACTTGATTTAAACCACACTTATTTAAGATGTGTGGTTTCCTTATTTCTCCAGCATCCACATAATTACTTGTTATAAATAAACCATATCTAAAGGGAACTAAAATTTGATTTCTAACCATATTTTGGGTATATAAAAATGATCAACTGCAATTTCTCATTTTCTGGCAGACAACAAAAATATAAATGTTTGTACGTACATTTCATGCTTCGGTATTTTTTTCCTCCTGTTCAATGTAGTTCAGTAAAAGGAGGATTGCATATTTCTGCACAAAAAAACACATAGGTAATTAAACTCATTAATGTTCTTGGTAAATAGGACGCAGATAAGTAATGTTTGCTAGAAGTGAATGGAAAATGCAAAATGTATGATCACAATCCAAGTAGTTCCAAATGTCTTAGAAACCCAAAAAGAGAGAAATGTGTTTAAAAAGGTGATGAGAAAATCTGTCTGGTATTTTTAAAGCCTTTGATGATCATGCCAATAGTTCATGGTTTCTTGATGGCAAAATGATTTGAAGCTCTACCATTGTCTCAGTAAGATGAAGAGATTTTGTTGAAGCGACTTCCTTACAAGTGAAAGGTTGCCCTATATTCTCTCTCTTTGTTACGCATGGAGAATAAATATAGTCTTTTTTTCTGTTAATGTGCAGCCCTTCGTTCTTAACATCTTAGGAAATAATGACAGGTCTAGCTTTGAAAGAAAAATCGTTATTCATTTTTAGAAGGAAAAAATATCAGAGGAAAGTTGACAGTTAAAAATACTTTATTTTTTACCTGCCATAATAATGTTGGTGTGCTATTTTATACATATATACCAACAAAATCCTCAATTTTACCCAGTTTGATTGCAGTTCTAATTAATTTTGACAGTTTTCCTTTGTGTATTGTATGAAATAGGTCTACATCTCCCACAATGCTAATCTAGCAATACTAAAACACCAAGTTAAATACAGTTGTAAATTATAAACACCAATAAAATAAAAAAGTACAAAAAAAAGAAAGACGAATACACATACAGTGTTAACGGTTTACTATACTCTACAAAATAAACTCTTTTAAAATTGAAGTACATGCATAAGTATACTTAATTTATAATAACTTTGGGCCATTCCACATTCAATCAACACATGGGATGTCGTCACCCTCCGACTCGGATTTTGATGAAACTTGGTGTACACCTTTCCCTTATGGTTGAAATCCCCTTAAATGTTTCCCTCTCTCTCAAACGGTTTAATTTTATAGCACTTCAAAGTTTCAATAAATCTGCTTTGTATGTTCCTTTGAGGCTCTCGGCACAAGATGCCCTTGCGGCACAAGATGCTCACGATGAACACTGCGAGTGAGTGAGGGAGAGGCTTGCAATAAGCTCCAAGGCGCTCAGCGTGGGGCTCGCGATGAGAGCCGAAGATGATCACGGCAAAAGAGAAACCGTAAAGTACATGAGGGGAGAGGCTCGCAATGAGCACTGAAGGTGCTCAGAGGACCAAAAGCCTCACATTGTGTGGCAAACAGCATTGCCAGCGTTACAATGTTAATCCCGTCATTTTTGATGGGCAAGTTTCCTAGTATGTATATAATTTGCAGTTTTTTTTTAAATATATTTTCTTGCTAGGACTTATTTCCTTACATGTCAGCATTTAATGTTCTACTGACTGTAAATTCTTTTTTTTTTTTTCTTTCTTTTCTTTTTTTTTTTACTCCCAATAGCCAATTTTCATAACTTCAAATTCAAATATCCCAAAATTAAAACAAGTCTGCACGTTCTAAAAAAAACTATAATAACCAATAATATGTTACATTTTAAGATGAGCAACTTTGTTCATTAATTTTTTCTATTACAGCTACAGGTTGTAGGAAAGTTGTACAAAATAGCTACCTACCCAGTAGCCATCTTTTTCCACAATGTCCAAAAAACATAACATATTCGTTACAAGGAATAAAAAAAAAAACATACATTTCATTCTTTGTCAAGAAAGAGCATGTCTTTGCAATAATTTTCAACATCAAAACATTTTGGCTCCATTGCGCCCACACACTGAAAATTCAGGTTTTCTAAACCTAGTTTTTCCCAAAAAAAAAACTACGCTACAAGTAGATTTATAATTTTTTTAGGCATTTTATTGAGCTCTGTGTAGAATTTCAAAGAGAACGGATCATTGGTTATGGAAAAAAAATGTACAAAAGGTTATCTTGTGCAGATGATCTCAAGAGGAACAGACAGTGCAGAATTAATGAAACTTTGAAGTGCTATAAAATTAAAAGTGTTTGAGATAGAGGGAAAAAAATTAAGGGGGTTTCATTTGACCATAAGGGAAGGGTGTACACCAAGTTTCATCAAGATCTGAGTTGGAGGGTGACATGACCTCGTTGAATTGACGTTGAATGACTCCTTTGTAATGGTATTAGTAATTTTTTTAAAGGTCTTACCTTTATAAGTTTTTGTCTGTCACTCTGTGCTGATTAGCTACACCCATTCTGCATAACTAAGGAGGGGGCAGTTGTAGCAGACATCCTGCTGCACGCTATGGTGTAGATCAGGCCTCACATTTGCTTCAGTCAGACACCACAGCAGGAAGTCTGTGCCACCCCTAATTATGTGGGGTGGAGCTAAGCAGCATAGAGCAACAGGCAAAAACCTATAAGAGGTTTAAAGTATAAATACTAGCATTACAAACTCTTAATATTATAAAAATGAAGCATACTTATGCATTTACTCTCGTCATTTTAACAGGGTTATTTCTTAGAATCCAGGGGTCCTATACGTTTTCCAGGCATTCTGCCAAAGTTCCTGAATGCTACAAAATGGATTAAAATACTCACATTTAACTACATTTGACCCTGTTAAGCATGTTGTAAAAAAGGCAACTGAAATCTAAATATAACAGATTGAATTTATATTAAGCTTAGACTGGGTAGTCAATATACAGCCCTGTGTCCAAATCAGTACCTACTATTTATGCCTCTTAATTACCGTAAATGATCGGTTTAAAATAACTTATTTGTTCTGGATCTACATAAATATATAAACTACCTTCCTGTGACACCTTCTGAGTATTATTTTTTATTATTATCCTTTATCTGTAACTCGTCAATATTTTCTGTAGCGCTGAACAAGAGTAAGTACAAGGCAAAAACTAATTTTAACACATTGCAAAATAATGGAGGGCCCTGTCTTGGAGCTTAAAAACACCTTACAAGATTTTATATCATTATATTAAAATAGCTGTGTGTCTATAAAAAAAAAAAAAAAAAAAAAACTTTGGACCTTGGGGAATATTGTGAAAATTAACAGTCTATGGGCCTCATTCAAATACAATTTGGCCAATTAAATTAAATTAAATTAAATTAAAAGATGTTTTTAGTTAGTGAACTTCTATCCAAAAGCAAGGTCTTCACTAACTAAAAACTTCTGTAAAAAAAATATGCTATATGCTTATATAGAGCCTTATTCAATTGGCCAAATTGCATTTGAATGAGGCCCTAGGTCTAACATACAAGATCTGTACATTATTGTGATGTTTTCCTTTCTGAAATTTTTTTATTTCTTAAGCTTATTTTCAACTGATAGATGCAAAATGGTTCATATCACGAACACTTTGCCCACATCACCAAAATCAAATTAGACATACACGACAGTGTAATGCAATAAATATAAATAAGATATGTAATAAGACATGTAATAAGACATGTATTTTCTAATTCCATGGTGACCAACCCTAAATACTTATCCCAGCTTCCTCTCTAAAGTGGGAGAGCATATCCCTCCTTCATAGTTCCCAGATCATTTCTGTTGGACCAACTTCTATATTCCTCTTTCTTGCCACAAAAAGCAATTGTTCTCACAATATATTCTTTTATTCTCATCCATTTTAATGTGCAAGCAAACTAGGTCGTCCTTCACTGGTCTAATTGGATAGACCAGTGGAGCAGAATAAATGCATTTGCATGTACTTACAAAGGTCAATGTAAGTTTCAGTACTTTCATGTTTTGGGGAGAAAAACTCCTCTAGATGATGATATAAACATGATTTGGGAACAATGCTACTGTTGAAAAAAAAAATATCTCTGTCCTTAATATGAATTAACTGAACTTCAAATAAAAACATGTTTTTAAGGCCTGCACTAAACCTGCAATGCAGTTATTACGCAAAGGGACGGGAAATTTAATTTGTAACCTTGGTTATATAGTTTACTAAGCAACATTAAATCGTCCTCGCCTGTTTGTGAAGTCCATTTTGATACATTAATATACAAGTTTATTGTACTTTGTATTGTCCAGAATCTTGTTTACAGTATTGAGCTAGCCAAAATGGCAAGATCAGCATTTATGGGTAATGTCCTTCCAAAGTGCTCCTGCTACACTACTTCATACTCTAATTGCATTTATATATTACTTGGCCATGGTCTGCTGAATTACTTGTTACTACAGTCATGCTGTTTTTTTAATCCCCAGATAGATTCCAGCACTATGAAATATGCTGGTCCTTCATAAATAAAATATATACCGTATTTTTCGCCCTATAAGACGCACCGGCAGATAAGACGCACCTAGTTTTTAGAGGAGGAAAACAAGAAAAAAAAAATCTGAATCAAACACAAATACACTTTACACACAGATACACACCTACATTACACACAAATATATATATATATATATATATATATTTATATTTATAGATACACATACATACATATACATACACACATAAATATACATACACATACATACATATATACACACACATACATGCACACATACACACACACACATACACATACATATCCATATACTGCAGCATTTGGGAGCATTTGGGAGCCCTTGACCCTCCCTGACCCTCCTGATCGTCCCTGACCGTCCTGATCCTCCCTGACCCCCCTGATCCTCACCTTTCTTCTGATCTCTGCCATCTTGATCTCACCCCAGCGCTTCCTACCAGCACTCCTCGTGTACTGCAGCGTTGCGTGTGTGACGTCAGTAGGACGCACCGGCCGACGCGATGCTGGTAGGAAGCGCTGGGGTGAGATCAAGAGGACAGAGGCAGTTTGAAAAGGTATATTCGCCGTATAAGACGCACCAACTTTCCTCCCCCAGTTTTGGGGAAGAAAAAGTGCGTCTTATACGGCGAAAAATACGGTAATTAATAAAAAAAATATAAGGTTGTGGAATACAGGAAAGGAGCAATCTGAAAAAGATTATCAAATGGAAAAAATGAAAATAACTCCAGGAAATAAAAAAGAACAATATTACTTAATTTTATGTTCAAGAGACATTTTAGAATGTTTTTTTGTTTTATACACGTTTCATTAATTAATATAATTTAATTAATTAATTGTAAAACAAAAACAAACCTTCTGGAGCCCCCAATATTTCTGCTATTTATCATCTTACATTACTGCAACTTAAAAACACAAAAAACACATGGGGGGGGGGGGTTACACTAGCAATATAATACACAGCATGACACTGTTAGCAACATGAGACATTGATTGTATGAAGTCCCTCTCCGTGGGTTTGGCTATAGCTCACAGCTGTGAAACAAGGCACCCGGTATTATAGAAAACAGTAAGAAATAAAGGCTCCAGAAAGTAAGAAGTTACTTTTAGCAGTAATTGCTAAGCATCAATGTTTTTACTAGATTAATTGAGTTTAATTATATTGAGTGATATATAGGTGGCCACAACACTATAAGGTAGAAAAAAAATAAAAAAAATAAAATAATAAGAGATCACTGGGGCCCCCAGAGGATGTCCATGATGTCTTTTCAAGTATGTCTATGTGCTAGAGAGTAACAGTGCTTGATTTTGAGCCTGAACAGCAAATATTACTTACTAGGAAATTGCCCGTCAAAAATGAAGGGAGTAACATTGTAAGCCTGGCAATGCTGTTTGGCACACAATGTGAGGATATGGCCCTCTGAGCCCCTTCTGCGCTCATCGCGAGCCCCGCGCTGAGCCTCTTCCCCTGTGTAATTGAAGGGCCTCGCGATGACGGTTACTACCTTGGTTTAAGAGTTAGTGCCTTGGGTTGTGTTACTGCCTTGGGTTAAATGTTACTGGCTTGGATTAAGTGTTACTGGCTTGCGTTAAGTGTTAATTCTTTGAGCTCGTTTTTACGTCCTTGTCCTCGTTTTTGTTGTGTTAACGTTTTTTCGGGCGCCATTTTTTTTTCATTTAGGCTAATTTTGTCCGTGAAAAAATGATAAATATGCCTCCAATGAACTTGCAACTTCACTCACAGGCTCCCTGGTTCTCTCCGTGTGCTATGTGTGAGTGTGTAAGTTAATTTGAGGCATATTAGTTGTTTTTAGCAGGTCTTTCGAGTTCCATGGTTCGTCTGTTAAAGTCGTAATTTTCCAAGAACCACAGTCCATCTGCGTGCTTCGGTTCTTAAGTCCTACGGGCCGTCATTTTCTGCACCGCCCAAAGTCCTACTGGCCTCGCGATGAGCGCTCAATGCTAAGTCCTACTTGATTCAACTCATTGCAGCCTAAGGGGCCCTGTGGGCCGCAACGTGAGCAAGATCTTGGTGCAGGCATCAACGGCTTGCAAAGCGTGACCAACGGCCCGTATATCCACAACTATTATAGGTGATTGCCTATCAATAATTAATTAGAGAGCAGAAGTTCCCATTCTTATTCCAGTTTTAGTCATGGACATTCAAAATGCTGAGCTGATTGGGCAAAATATTCAAGATACAATCAAACTATAGCTGCAACTCTAAGCTGTGACAATCCATTGATTTTTCTGTGTTCTTCAGCAGCTCGCATCTCCTAACATACCATGGCCTTGTAGCAATAAATGGCAAGCTCTACAACTATTACAGACACATGTGTTTAGGTAGTTCGGTATGTGACTGCACTTTATGGAGCGATGCATGTATATACTGCATATCAGCACTACAACTATTTTGTATGAGCTAAAAATTTGTACTTTATTACCAAATACAAGTTATTTTTACTAAACAAATATCAGGATCTCATCTTGACTAATTTAGGTGGGTTAGGGTAGTAACAAAGAATTATGGAAAAAAAGCGTTACAGTCCAAATTTAGAATGTCAGAAGAAGGTCCTGACATTGTTGCAAAGCTGCATTTTCACAGTAAGTTTCAGCATTTGCAGCATCTCTTTTACATGTAACAAAAAAAAACAGCATTTGTAGACTTTAAAACTATTAAAATCTGTGTGTTCTTGGCACTATTAACATTTGCTTAGGAGAACATATAGATGGTAGAGAGTTTTTTTGTTGGTTTAATATAAGGAGCCGGAATGTGATGCAGTCATTATTACTATTACATTATTACTATGAACAGTTGTGAACAAAAGCCATGTAGACTATAAGGCCACTATTCAATTAAGAAAATTGTAGTTTCGGGAGCGTGTAATGGAGCCCGTAAACGAATTTGCTATTTAATTGGCTTCTTTTCGCTAGCTGCAAATGATTTGCGTGTTAGAAGCTCAAAATCCCTGCGGTTGTTAAAATTATAATTTGGACCCATATAAGCCTTTGATCTTTCAAGCCCGTAAATGTTACACAGTCACTAATCGCTATTCAATTACTACAACTCCTCAAGACCGCAATTGTTTTCACACCCGTAAATGGCAAATATAGAAGAAAATCCAGATAGGATTCGCAAGGGGGTTAAACACCTGATCATGGCACTGTAAATGCAAATAAAACATTTAAAAGACAGGGAAAGCAATGAAGGACATTATAATGAATTGCACAACAGTCTCAAGCTCGCAAATCTGCCATCAGAAATATATTTTTTTTAGGTTTCATTTCCGTGTCATATCAATCTCGGGAATCAAGGAGTTAATACATATCAGACAACCCACATGGACTAGAACAGTATTGCAATTTATTTTTATTATTTTGTACATTGGGGTATTGCGAGTCCGATCCCATTTTGAATTTCTAAACGATAACTGATTGACATGTAACCTCCATGTTTTACTGACGCAATAATGATGGTCTCATTTACTACCAGGGGTTTCTAAAATCGGTAGTTACGGCCTTGCTTAATTGATCATGATCTCGCACTGAACTGCTATTTACGAGTGCATGGTATATGGATTCGACTTTTGGTCAAGTAGTGGTGGGCTTCTCCAATTGAATCGGTCTGTAACTGTTGGGCTTGAAATTTGCAACTGTTACAGAGCGATTCAATTGGAGAAGCACGCCACTGCAATTTAATAGGGGCCTAAGTCTGCAAATTTTCAATCTTGCACAGTGCTTTGGGGAAAGCACTATGGACACTGGATTCTAAGCTCAGGACCCTCCATCCTTTGCAATATGTTTATATTGAAATTGGCTTTTGCCTTGAATTTAACCCAATTTTACCAAATATATGGTGGCACAATACAAATCAATGATAATAATAATAGGACTCAGATAGGAAAGTCATTCATAGAGATTATACTTGAAAACATTTAGGAACTTGGCCTGGAAATGTTAGGTCCACAAGCTCTTAAGCTCCTGGAATACTTCCGCCACTGGCTATGAAAATTATTCAGGAGCCTGGATCTGTCCCAATCTGATAATATTTTTTTTTAAGTATAATAAGTAAAATTGCAGCACCGTAAAGTAATAAAAATATCCTATGCTTTATCAAGTGTTTACAAAGAAAGTAATGGTTTCTGCACAAACACTACCCTTTGGGAATGTATATTATCTTCTGACAATCAAACTCCATCTACAGTATGAGTGATGTCTCTTTATACTGACATGCAAACATAAATGACTTGGAATGTGTACTCACTTATCAAGATCAATTTGCTTGAACATAGACCAGAACATCTCGATTTATACACTGTCCGTCTCACTTTCTTTCCCTTAGAGTCTCTAGCAGAATCATGCAAAACGCTCATCTATACCTGCCACAGGGCATGAATAATTTAAGAAAAGGCAGAATGAATCAGGCGTCGTCTGAACTAAAATGTCGTGACTAGACAAGAGGCATTTTTATCAAACTACGGGGACAAATCAGCTCCCTCCAGACAAATCCCCACCAAGATTATCCCGTGCCACTTGTCTACTTACTCAGTAGATGTAAAGATATAATTAGCTACACATTGATTTATTGAATGTATCTCTGCGCAATGCGAGGTGAAAGGGGAGGGAGAGGGGTAAGAGAGACACAGGGGAGGGAGAGAGGGGGAAAGAGACACAGGGGAGGGAGAGAGGGGTAAAGAGACACAAGGGAGGGAGAGAGGGAAAGACGCAGGGGAGGGGGAGAAAGAGACACAGGGGAGGGAGATGGGTGAAGGAGACACAGGGGAGGGAGATGGGGGAGGAGACACAGGGGAGTGAGAGGGTGAAGGTGGGAGAGACACAGGGGAGGGAGAGGGGGAAGGTGGGAGAGACACAGGGGAGGGAGAGGGGGAAGGTAGGAGAGACACAGGGGAGGGAGAGGGGGAAGAGACACATGGTAGGGAGAGGAGTGAAAGAGATGGAGGGGGAGAACAGAAAAAATAAATATTATCCTGTCATTTGTGACTAGTATATTAATATTATCTGTGATTAGTTCAAGTATTCACTTTCTTAGAAAGACACTTAAAATTGAATTAAGATGGTGAATAAAATATATATATACTGTATATACTCGAGTATAAGCCGAGGCACCTATTTTAGCACAAATTACTGGGAAAACTTAGTGACTCGAGTATAAGGGCGGGAAATGTGCTGTGTACCTCTTGTGCCCCTTTCTTGTGTCACCCCTCTCTCTCCCTGTGTCTCTCTCCCCTCTCCCTCCCCTGTGTCTCTTCCCCCTCTCCCTTCCCTGTATCTCTTCCCCCTCTCCCTTCACTGTATCTCTTCCTCCTCTCCCTTCCCTGTGTCTCTTCCCCCCTCTCCCTTCCCTGTGTCTCTTCCCCCTCTCCCTTCCCTGTGTCTCTTCCCCCTCTCCCTTCCCTGTGTCTCTCCCCCATCTCCCTTCCCTGTCTCTTTCCCTCACCCTCCCTTCCCTGTGTCTCTTTCCCTCACCCTCCCTTATCACCCTCCTCAACCCCCCTCCTCAAGCCCCTCCTCCTCCTCAACCCCCCTCCTCATCAACCCCTCATCCACAACCCCCATACTCAACCTCCATCCTCAACCCCCCTCCTCATCCTCAATCCCCCTCCTCAACCCCCTCATCCTCAACCCCCCTCCTCAACCTCAACCCCCCTTCTCAACCTCAACCCCCCTCCTCAACCTCAACCCCCTCCTCAACCTCAACCCCCCTCCTCACCTTAACCCTGCATCCTCAACCCCCTCCTCATCCTCAGCCCCCCATCCTCAACCCAAAACCCCCTCCTCATCCTAAACCCCCCTCCTCACTTTAACCCTCTTATTACCTCTCCATCTCCCTTTCCCCTCACTTACCCTCCATCTGCAGCTGCTCTTCCGCGCTCCTACCGGCTGCGTCTTAACCCGGCCAATGCTAATGACGTGACGGGCTTGTGACGTCACGTCTTTAGCATATGCCGGGTCCCGACGCAGACGGAAAGAGCGCGGAGGAGCAGCTGCAGATGGAAGGTAAGTGAGGGGAAAGGGAGAGGGGGAGTAATTAGAGGGGTAAAGTGAGGAGGGGGGTTTAGGATGAGGAGGGGGATTTAGGATGAGGAGGGGGGTTGAGGATGAGGATGGGGGAGTTGAGGATGGGGGAGGGAAAGAGCCATGGGTGGGAAAGAGAAACACAGGGGGAAGGAGAGACACGGGGGGGGGGGGGGAAGAGAGACACAAACTCACCCCCATCATCAAACCTCCCCGCATCCTAAAGCCCCCTCTGCATCCTAAACCCCCCTTCTCAACCATCCTCATCCTTAACGCCCTCATCCTCAACCCCCCTCCTCAACCTCAACCCCCTCCCCAACCTCAACCCCCATCCTCACCTTAACCCCCATCCTCAACCCCCCTCCTCATCCTCACCCCCCCATCCTCAACCTAAAGCCCCATCCTCAACCTAAAGCCCCATCCTCACCCCCCCCATCCTCAACCTAAACCCCCTCCTCGCCTTAAAACCCCCTGCTCATCCTAAACCCCCCTCCTCACTTTAACTCTTTTATTTCCTTCCTACTTTCCCTTTCCCCTCACTTAGCCTCCATCTGCAGCTGCTCCTCCGCACTCCTACCGGCTGCGTCTTGACCTGGCCAATGCTAATGACGTGACGCGCATGTGATGTCACGTCATTAGCATATGCCGGGTCCCGACGCAGACGGAAGGAGCGCGGAGGAGCAGCTGCAGATGGAAGGTAAGTGAGGGGAAAGGGAGAGGGGGGTAATTAGAGGGGTAAAGTGAGGAGGGGGGTTTAGGATGAGGAGTGGTATTTAGGGTCAGGATGGGGGTTTAGGATGAGGAGGGGGGTTGAGGATGAGGATGGGGGATTGAGGATGGGGAGGATGAGGATGGGGGGATTTAGGTTTTCTGTCCCACTAGCTAAATGTCTTATAATTCAAACATATTCCACATGCCTCCCCTGTTCAATTTCTGTTTCTCTAATCTGCAAGGTGTTCTTTTTTTAAAACCTGATCTACAGACTCACATACTGACATATCACAACAATATATGGATCAGCAGAGGAAGAGGCACAAGAGATCTAATTGCCAATGTCTGATGGATAATAGAGAAAGCACAAGAGTTCCAGAAAAGCATTTACTTCTGCTTCATAGACTATTCGAAAGCTTTTGACTGTGTGGATCACAACAAAATGTGGCAAGTTCTTAAGGAGATAGGAGTGTCAAATCATCTCATCCACCTCCTGGGGAATTTGTATATGGACCAAGAAGCCACAGTCAGAACCGGACATGGGACAACAGAATGGTTTAAGATAGGAAAAGGTGTGAGACAAGGTTGTATATTGTCACCTTATTTATTAAACTTATACGCAGAGTACATCATGCGTAAGGCTGGATGAGTCCAAATCCGGAATCAATATTGCTGGAATAAACATCAACAATCTCAGATATGCTGATGATACTACTCTGATGGCTGAAAGTGAGGAGGAACTAAAGGACTTATTAATGCAGGGAAAAGAAGAACGTGTAAAAGCTGGCCTTCTTCGACGTTAAAAAGACAAAGATCATGGCAAACGGCAATATCAGTTCCTGGAAAATAGATGGGGAAAAAGTGGAGGCAGTGACAGATTTTATTTTCCTGGGATCCAAGATCTCTTCAGATGGTGACTGTAGCCATGAAGTTAAAAGACGCTTGCTTCTGGGCAGGAAAGCTAGTAAAAAGTAAAGACATTACACTATCAACAAAGATCTGCATAGTTAGAACTATGGTATTCGCAGTAGTAACATGCTGGTGTGAGAGCTGGACCACAAAGAAATCTGATCCCATAGAATTAATGCCTTTGAACTGTGGTGTTGGCGAAAACTGCTTAGAATCCCTTGGACTGCGAGAAGATCAAATAAATCAGTACTTCAGGAATCAAGACAAACTGTTTACTGGAAGCTATGATCATAAGGCTGAAGCTTAAATATTTTGGACATATCTTGAGAATAAAGGCTCTAAGGCTGGGAAAGATTGATGGCACAAGAAGAAGGGGATCAAAGCAATGAACATGAACTTAATCAATCTGAGAGAGGTGGTGACTGACAGATGTACCTGGCGTGCTGCGGTCTATATGGTCATGGAGAGTCGGACACGACTGAACGACTAAACTACAACAAAATGATATATATATATATATATCACTGTAGACTACAGTGTTCTGTTTTTTCATGTAAATGCTTCCTATACTATGTTGTGTTGATCCACCTTATATGTATTTACCCAATGAAATCAGATGCTGTCTCCACTCTCTCTGCATCGCTGTTCATCTCATGTCAGTATTGCTTCAGACTTGATAAAGAGAGGTTAATCCACTGGAAAGCATGTCAATATGAATAATGTGTTTGTCCGATACAAAAAAGTTACCATAATATACTGCAATACCCATTATTAATCTATATATATTTAGATTCATAATTACTAAATTACTAGATTACTGGACATTCACGGCTGCTTCACTTTTCAATTATATATATACAGTATATACACACACATAATGTCCAACCTGTTTGAATTATGATTCATAATGGAGATGTTTTCGCACATGAAGAGCCAGTGAACAAATGACAAAAACATATTACATTATACATAAGCTCCAAATGAGCAAGACAATTATTATTAGTCATCGCTGTATTTAACACAGATTCTTTGAGATATTTGGCATTGCTTTTGCTTGTACAAGTGCCAGCATTGGTTTTTGATGCAGTAGGTTTGACACCTTTTAATGAGCTGAAAACTAGACAAGGAACAATATTGGCCCGAATATAAGCCGCACTTTTTTCCGATTTCCATGCTTGGAAATTACGTGTGCGGCTTATATTCGTGACCATAAGAAAAATATTGCCAATTTGCGAGCTTGAAACTGTTGCTCAATTAATTCTAATGTACCGTATATACTCGAGTATAAGCCGACCCGAGTATAAGCCGAGGCACCTATTTTACCACGAAATACTGGGTAAAATGAGTGACTTGAGTATAAGCCGAGGGTGGGAAATGTGGTGCCCTTTGTGTCCCCCTCTCTCTCCCGTGTCTCTTCTCCCCTCCCTGTGTCTCTTCCCCCTCTCCCTTTCCTGTGTCTCTTCCCCCCTCTCCCTTCCCTGTGTCTCTTCCCCCCTCCTCATTCTCAACCTCCCTCCTCAACCACACTCCTCATCCTCAATCTCCCTCCTCATCTAAACCCCCCTCCTCAACCCCTCCCTCATCCTCAAACTCCCTCCTCAACCTCAACCCCCCCATCCTCAACCCCCTCCTCAACCTCAACCTCCCATCCTTAAGCCCCTCCGAATCCTCATCCTCAATCTCCCTCCTCAACCTCAACCTCTTTCCTCAACCCCCCTACTCATTCTAACCCCCCCTCCTCATTCTACCCCTCTAAAATACCCCCTTTCCCCTCACGTATTATGTACTTAGGGAGCACTGAACTTGCATAAGAGTGCATATATATATATATATATATATATATATATATATATATATATATATATATATATTACGATGTCCAGACTGCAAAGTAGGAACCACAAAAATGCACTGAATGGCAAGGCTGTGGCCAGGCTGGACATGGAATACTAGCATACACTATATCAATCTTGCTATACATTAAGAATACATATTTACTTTAAGGATATGAATACCCCAAGGAATCCATAATTACAGTGGAAAGTATCATTTATCACTATCCAAAATACCTCATTATATGTTAATCACTATAGATTGAGCAGGAAAACTGATCTTCTGGCATGATAGAGGTGTGTAATAAAGGGCTTCCATTCCCTAACTGTATTCAGAGTGAAGGGTTTTCAATAACCTTTCTGACCACCTAAGCAAATGTGTATACCTGGTTTGAGTAGCCACTTCAATTTCACAAAATTGCCAAAAAACAGCATGGTACTGCTGTAATGGAAGTGCGATGAACAGTAGAATCGCCCTTCTCCACATGCTCCAGGACAAGAAGCTGTGCTCATACATCTAGAAATTAAACAACAAGAAACTTAAGTGCGAGACGTTGATAAGGTATAGTGCCCTCAGGAGAACTGTGTTCTTTACCACTCAACACATAAAAGATAGAAGAAAAAAAAAAGATTACTCTGAACTGGTCACTTTCTTATCTAAATTAAGTGCTATATCTAAGATTATAAGAATACAAATAATCTATTTCACTGATAAAAAAAAACCTTTGTAGTTAAATCCACTCGATTTCAAATTCATTTGTCATATACAAAGAAAAAAGGAGGGGGAAAAAATCTAATTGCAGATGTTTTAGTTTTTTTTTTTTAAACCAAAATAATCAAAACAATTCACTAGAAACTCACAAAAGTGGTGCAGTTGACTTCAACCAGTGACTGACGACCAATGGTGACTCCAAGGAAGTACCGGAAATCTCCCTGGCCTTGCGGGTCCTAATTCCTAGTCTTGGTCCCCAGACTTCCACCACAACTGCTGTGGTTTAGGATTCCACTTCAAAGAAAAACAATCTCCTACTCTTGATCTCTCACACTAAGATTGGATTTACTTATTACCAGTCTATGTCTCTTTGACAGGTTTTGAATGCAGAAATGTACCAATAACAAAGATAGTTCTCAACCCACACAAAAATGGCACACCGTTTAGAATACAGCAAACTGCATCCTTCCTTTAAACAATGTACTTCACAAACAGATCTCCATTCCTAGAGGCAACAAAATAACAACTACAATATTGTATCCTCGCCGGGATTCCTGTCCCACATGTAGTCCATGTTTGGAGCACATAATTAGACTGCAGTGTGAAACCATTTCCTTGCCTCGCAGTAAGCGAGATTTAGCTGGAAACATCAAACCAATGAGGTATTCATGTGACTCACTAACTCAAACTGATCTGCTTCCAAAGGGAGAAGCAGTTCAACTAAGTGAAATCCAATTTAAGACACAATCAGGCTGCCAAGCAGTGAGAGATTCAAAAGCGGGAGGTGTAATGTGAATTATAATATAACTACCATATTTACTGCTGTGTTCATTTAAAAAAAAACTTTTTTATTCAGGAAAAAGCAATACACACCTGTGTGAGCCGCTCCATCTAGAGCAGTAGCTCTAGTTAGCTTCTAATGCTCATGAGGATCGGCTTTGAGACCTAGAACATTTTAAACTGGGTGATATTACATGTTACACACTAAGGTGTATTTAGTTTCAACAACAGATAATGTCCTCAAGGATCAATCTGTACCTAATGTTAGTGGTATCATTTTTTTTTTTTTTTAAATGCTGCCATTATTGCACTTTTCATTTGCTTGATGCAGAATAAAATACAGTAAACTCCCCGTTATCGGGCACCCACAGGGACTCCCTATTGCCACATAGGTGTAGTTGCCGGTTAAATCGTGAGACCCCGAAACAATGGGTCTAAACAACCCTTAAATCCCCAAAACCCATCAAAATCCATTTAAAAAGGCATTAGCACCTAAACTGGGCCATTTAGGCCCAGGAAAAAACATTTAGAAAAAAGTTAGTATTTTCTTTTTGCAGTCTCGAACTGCCAGATAGTGCCGGTTATGCCGGTTTAGCAGGAGTTTCTGTAGAATGGGGAATTGATGCCTGTGCCAGTTGCTTGAGAGTGTCAGTTGGTTAGGCGACGGATAACCGGGATTTTACTTTACTAGCAACTTGACCCAAGCATGATCCATTTAGGCTTATCTTAAAATGATTGACACCACACCGATTGTTTGGGAGAAAACACGGGCCACAGCTTTATTATAATTGAACCAATTAACCTAACTTAAAACCTTGCATATATTATCCATATTAACATATTAAACTATAGGGGGAGGAGCCCGGCTACGGACAGTGACCTCACGCCTTGGGCCCTGCCCAAAGCCCCAATGCTTATCTTAAGCAGGCCCTGTGAGGTAGGGCCACTCCCACTTAGGCCCGTGGGCGGGCAACTCACCTTCCGCCAAACCTATATTACAGCCATACATCACAGAAAATTGCCACCTCTCCAATGAAATTCTGATCTTTTCTTATATGACACATATATATGTATTATTATATTTTTTTGATTATTTTTTTTTTACATACATAACAACATTTAACATCCACTAAATTAGTGTCGGAGGGACGGATTTTTCACGGAGACCTCGCCAAAGTGACTAACGGCGCGCGAATGCGGCAGAAGTCCCGCCCCCACCGCTTCTGATTGGCTAAGCAGCCTTACAGGCTCCACTGAGTCATGAAACGCTGCGGGCTGACCCAGGGAGCCTGTGCAGCCTCCGCGTCGACAGTATGTTTAAATATGCTGTTATGTGTATTATCGGTCTATATACAGTATACTATATACACACAGTGGACAGGAACCTGAGGCTACAATGGGAGCAGTTGATTGGAAAAATGCTGTCTGGTATGACAAATCTTGATTTCTGCTACTACATGCAGATGGAAGGGTCAGAATTTGGTGTAAACAACAGGAATCTATGGATCCATCCTGCCTTGTGTCAACAGTTCAAGCTGATGATGTTATGGTGTGGAGAATGTTTTCTTGGCACAACTTATGCCCCTTTCCAATTGAACATTGTTTAAATGCCACAGCCTACCTGACTATTGTTGCTGACCATTATGCTGACACTTTATGGCCGCAGTCTACCTATCTTCTAATAGCTTTTACCAGCAGGATAATGAAACATGTCATATAGCAGACTTCATCTCAAGATGATCCCATGAACATGGCAGTGAGTTTAATGTACTCAAGTGGCCTGCACACAACTCAATACAATACATTGACTTTGGGATGTGGTGGAATGATTCATAGCAGATTCACAGCATAAATATACAGCTGAAAAATCTGCAGCAACTGTGTGATGCTATCATGTCTACCTAGACTGGAACTCTAAGGAATGTGTCCAGCACCTTACTAAGTCTATACCACATATAATTCAGGCTGTACTGAGAGTCCTATCCAGTACTAGAAAGTTGTCCCAGGAGTTTCTATGGGCATCAGGGGTCCAGCTGAGGGTCTCCCTAGGCCCCTTGGGCTTTGCTGAGGTCTCCATGGGCCACGTGGGCTTATTGCCAATCTGTGGGGTTCTTGATGGGCTCCGTGAGAGGATCCCCTGGGGTCTTGATAGCCCTGTGGGTCTAGTGAGGGGTCTCTCTGGGCCCCCCGGTATTGGTGATGATCCACAGTTATATTATAAAGAGTATAGAGTATACATACATATTTACACAGTAGAAATGGAAAATAAAATTGACTTGCATATATTAACTTCACACAAAGCAGAATAGTGCAGAGTAATTTAAGATCAAAACTAAGCAACTTAATGAAAGGCAACAGGCAGCAGGTAAAGTATTCACACTACTACCAATCTGATTTCCTAAAAGTAAAGGACAGGTGGTAAGGCAAGCCCCTATACAAGGGCTTGATTGGCTGGGGACAGTTCCTCTCACTGACCCAGTCCAATTGTAAAGCTGCAGTTTCTCCCCCTGATTTTCATTGGGAGATACATCCAGCTGACATTGCTGTAGACCAGAACACATGTGCTAACTTTTTTGAAATTATATTTCAACAAATTATCACATATGCTCATCATTTGTAAAAAAACACAATGTAGCTAGCCACAATACATAAATACTAAAGAAACAGATAATTTGTGCTCAGAAAGGAGATGAAATTTAATGATGACATTTGATGTGACAGGTTTAAAAAAAAAAAGACACAGGCCAGCTCAAAGATTAAATTAAAAAAATCTGTAAAATTAAAAATATGTGTTTATGGTGAAGCAATCCATATCTTGGGAGGGCAGCTGCCCACCAGTCTTGATGTGGAGAGATTGATATGAAGATAACATTGATGAGATAACATTGCAAATGAGAAATAGGAATGTGTGTAATGGCCAAAAATGAATTAGCATAGTAGGGGAGACAACCAAAAGTGGGGGAGCAACCAGAGAGCAAGTTAAAGACAGATGTAGCTGAAAATAGCAAGGTACAAGTGTATAAAAATGAGCCGGAGGAAAGGGAAGTCAACTATTAGATATCCAATGCATAAAACCTAAGTTCTGTGTTATTAATGGGAATGAAAGCAAAGGAGCACAGCAACTTAACATTTGTTGGCACCAGATGGCCCTATTTTAAATACACTTACTAAAGGTGTTGCAGCATTTCACTCTCTCTCACTGAATCATTGCTCATTTCTCCTGACGTACTTCATCTAAAGTGCTGTGTAATACACTCTTCCTAGTATTTTCAGAAATGTGTATAAAATATTAACATAAATGATGGGAGAGCCACCAAGGTACAATTATTTTTTTAGATTGATCGACCAACAGAACAAAATGTTCTTTAAAGTGTAAATATATGTTGGCACGTTCTTCTAATTTTTATGAAGATTTGACAAGCAAGAAAAAACAGAAAATGTGTGCATCATTGTAATCAGAACAATATACTGTAGCCACAGTTGTGCTCTACATGAAGAAATGGTTGAAAGCCATTTGGAAAATTATTTTCTTTTTATGAAATTGCTGATGATTTGATGATGTTAGAGGTATCTCGGTTACGTGCTGAAGAAAGTTTGAATTCCTTACCGAAAATTCTGCATATTTAATGAGGAACACAAAGCAAGACACTGGAGCCTGGTGCGAGGCAGTGAGTGACAACATTGTGGTTTTATAGCTTTTTAGGTTCACTCTGAGTCACATGGAGAGTTAGTGGTGCAGTAATTCTACATGCCAAATCAATATTTTTTTTTTACTGGAATCACAGGATAAAACAGAACAGATAAAATCTATAAGATACAAGATGTTTGTATTATACATTTAGGAGCACTGCAGTGCATTTACAGTTTAATTTCCATATTAAAAGATTCAAGCATCATAAAATTGTGGATTTATTGAAATGCTAGCGTAAGTTTGAAGTAGGTCTTAGTAGACATGCAATTTTTATAAGCCGATTAATTTCTAATTGAATTTTAAATTCTGAAAAATACTTTATAGGATAATATCAAAAGAAACTAAATTTCCTATGTCCATGCTAAAACTTTGTTGAAATAAAATCAGTACTATTTAAATAAGAATACTCCAGAATCACAGACTGGATTGCAAACCATCTCCAATTCTGTCTTAATCGGTTACTCAATTCACTTTCTTAGATGACATATATTGGCATGAACAATCTGTTTTAGAGCTTGAGAAAAACTGTCTTAATCAAAGTTCTAAAATGTGTATACTTAAAGGACCCATGTACTTCAAAACTTTCTTTGATGCCTTTAAAAGAACATGTCTTATACAAATAGCAAAATTGGTTGCAGGTAAAATAAAAATTGCAGGTAAAATAAATTATACTGATTTTAGAAATCTACTAATAAAGCATCAAAGATAAAATACACAATGTATTTGATCTGCCATTTTATTTTACAAGTGAATTGAGAGAAACCGTAAATAAAGTCTCACAGGGAGCCTGCTAATTTTATTTCCTTATATGAATTAAACTGGAGGCAGCCGCGCTACTGACAGCTGATTTGCTAGAACACAACTCTGCACAGCTCATTGGCTAGGACGCTCTGTCTACATATATGTTTTGTGGGTGTAGCTCACACAAGAAATTTCAAATGTACTTTAAATACAGAATTCCCCAATAAAAGTATTTGATGCGAGACAAACTTAAAATGGATGATATCCCACAAACTTCCATACATCTTAATACATTGTTTAGCTTTGTGACAAAATGTACTATAACTTACCTGCACCCCATTTAAAAGGATAGAGAATCTAAACTATATACAAAATGAAGACACACCCAAGCCCCAATGAAAGAAGTGGAGTAGTGGAGTAGTGGACTCACCCAGATGAGAAGTCTTCATTTTTACAGGGTGACTTTAAGAAAAAGTAGGTCAATGTATAAACCTGTGGATGTATCTTTCAATGCAGAGACATCCATAGTTTTATTACACAGAAATCTAGTATATCTATTGCTTGTGTATAACTTGTGGTTGGTATGAATGTGCTAATAATATTAATACCTTTTACATATTGTCAGCACAATTACAGTCCATGTTGTTGGCACCTGGTAACTCATTGCCTTCTAAAGGAAGTTTGTAAGGTTGTTGAAGTGGAAAGAATTCCAAAGGGGCATTTATCTACAGTGTTTGTATTCCACTACAGCTAGGATATTTGCCTTTTCAATATGTATTTTTTTATTCATCTGATCAGGAAATTATCCAAAGAAGTGTAATATGCAAGACAAATACGGAAAAGTTGATATGCCTGAGAAGAGAGTATTCGTGTGTGTGTGTGGGGGGGATATTTGTGTCTAGTTGGCTCTTCATTAATTTGCTACAAACTTTTGGTGGTTAGGTAGGTCCTCTCAACAGATATCCATGGAACAGAGTTTAATGTTTATGACTACTACTGTAGTCCCTAAGTCACAAATACATTTGATTATGTACATTATTTTTTGCAGTACCCTTCACCAACCTAATAGATAGTAAGGAACTGGGACATATGTTGGGAACTTTTTATAAATACTAATTGTTTTTAGAAGCCATAGGATAACCCACACCTCAAATTATAGACAGACTAGCACTCCAGGATGGAGTCTTACATGTTACAGAGTCACCTAAATTAGATATTTTCCCCCCAAAAAACACAATAACATTCATTTTCTTCTCTTGCACACCTGCTAATGTAGTTATTTTATTACATACTACACACACATGTGAAGTTTTTACCAAACTACAGTGGTCTTTTGTGCGTTAATAGTCAACAGAAATGGTATTATTTTTATCAAACTCTGATCTTATACTATTTGCTGGTAGGTTTACTATCTGGGGGTAATCTCATCTAAAGCAAAAAGCCCATTTTTAAATGTTTAAGTCCCAAGAGAAAATTAGTGCAATGTCACAATTGTATGACCGAACGATATATATAAAATCTGAGGCTGCTCTGTGCTACTAGGAATCACTAAGATTACTAGAGGTAAAGGGACAACAGCTGGGTACAAACATGTTCATAGGCAGAGGAAACAAAATATATCATACAATAAATAGCAAAAAACACAAAAATGCTTAGAAAGCTATAAAAATATATTTTATTTATACATAAAACAGCAACAGTCAGTGAACCGGTGATTGCCAGGCTAAAGTTCTCAGATCAAAAATCATAGGTTTCTCCAAGGAAAATATTTAAAGTGTTAGATTTTAACAGAAAGAAAATGTGTGTATGGAGTCAAACCTATACTGCCACAGGACAAGTATCACATAGTTCTTATAAAAAGTAGGGAATATCAACCTTCTTTTATCCAGAAACCTTAAAATTAATTTGACCCCAAAAAACACTCCTAGCTATGAAACCATGTCAGGGAGCACATAAAGCGAGCCTTTTACATTAATATATGTATATCATATTATATATCTACACACCGTAGTTATCAGCAATGCTCACTGTTAGCAGCAAGCAAAATAAATAATTTTGTCAAACTAATTCAGTCACTGACAACCATCTTGTTCTTCAAAAACATTGGCATATTCCCATAACCGCTTCCCATAAATGCAAAATGGATCCCAATTGTCCAGCACAATTCCCCAGAATCATAAATTGTCACATAGGACCTAAATCCCCAACCAAACAACCAGTCTCCAGGATCCTCTTCATGACATCACAAGCCTTCCCCCAGAGGGAATGTTTCTTGGCAATATTCTTGTGAAACCATAAAAAATTGAACCATATGGTTCCACAGAACACAAAAGTATACATCTGTATTAACAGAGGAAACTTAATCAGGCTCTGTCATATGGAATGAAAACCTGGAAACTCAGGAATGATGGTCATTTCACCATTATGCAGAGGCCATCCTGATATTATGTCAAAGCCTCCAAGGAGCTCAGTGTTGCTCGTCTCATATGACATTAAGTAAAATCACAGCAGTAAGAATCTTAGAGAAAATAAGCACAATTTTTAACCCACTAAACAGTAAAACATATAAATGTTTTTTTCTGCTCAGTTCACTTGATAGAGCCAACAATTACTTGCATCCACGTGTCCTTAATCTTCTATGACAAATTACATTCAACTACATCTCTATTAGTCATACTGCTCATGCAGAGATAGATTATTTGTAGCATAAACCATTCTGTTTCCACATGAACAATTTTCCTACATCTTCAGTTAAAATTGTGCTTAGTTGTGCTCAAGGAAATAGGTAATTGAAGAAAATGAAATTATCAAAAATGTAACTAAATAATAATGCCTTTATAGTTCATTTCAACTAATTTGAGACATCTAAAATAGGTTAAAGGGAGCAACAGGAATCAAATGATCAGTAGTCCTGTGTGTTTTCTCAATAAATGTCAGTGGTATAGTCAAGTAAAAGGAACATGGAGTTCATTATTATGGTAATAGATAAAAAGAATGTTTTCATGGTTTAAAATGTGTGCACATTTTACTTTTGCGTGTTTTGTATCACCCACTTAGTCCTGAAACTGTTCTAACAACTAATGTGACTAATGGTTCTGTTAAGCTTCCTTCAATTTGCAGGTTCTGCAACAACCAAAAATATTTACACACACATGAAGTATTTACACATTTCTTACTTGATTTTGATAGTTCTGCATGATGATGAAGAGCGGTTTAACGCCAATACACACACTCCACTCTTCTCTCATATCTTATTTTACCCCCTCCAATTCCATCTCCATTACACTATAATTTAATTTTCCATCTCAATTCATCCTATATTCAGTTCACAGCACTCTCCCTCTCATATAAATCCCTGTGCAGTTCCATTGCTCTCCATTCCTCTGGACTTATAGTCCTTGCCTTCAATACAATTAACCCCTTCATTTAATTTTCCATTAACCCCTCAGTCCATGCACCTTTTTACTCTGTTAAACAGTTCATTTCCCTTTCATTCCCTTTGCACTTAGCCCACTGTTGCATTCTATCACCTGTTCGGCTTGTTATTCCATCACTCCTATTTACTATCTTAGTTCATACAAGGAGGTCTGGGATCCTTCCTTGAGACACACTTGGGAGTGCTTCTGCAATTTAATATGTCTTATTTTGTTTGCAACAATTCAGTCGGTGAAGCAGTAAGACCGACCACAGAAGCAGTTTATTGGTCACATTTGCATCCACTATGGCTGGAATCTCTGGCAAGATGGCTGCACAGCTTTACTGGCAGTGTGTAATTTACTATCACTGAGGGGCTCCAGCCTAAAGATCAGAGAAGACACCTGATACAGTATACGTTTTCCAACAACATATTGGTTATTTTAATTACAATAAGTTAAAGAGTTGTTTATATTACTATTTAAAAGATATGAAAGATGGAGCATTACATTGGCTACTTGACACAGGTTGGATCACAAACAGGTCCACATATTGTTGAGGAAATATGGTTTATTTAAATTGTTGTAAAGGTTTTACACTATTCCAGCCTCTAAAAAAATCCTATTTTTCCTATAGAGCTAAAGTGCTGACGCTATTGAATTGTGGTGTTGGAGAAAACTAGAATCCTTTGGATTGCAAGAAGAGCCAATAAATCAGTACTGCAGGAAGTCAAGACAAATAGCTCAGTGGAAAGTTTGATCATGAGGCTAAAGCTTAAATATTTTGGTCGTTTCATGAGAAGACAGGATGCCCTAGATAAGACTCTGATGCTGGGAAAGATTGAAGGCACAGCAATAAGGGGACGGCAGAGACAGAGATGGACAAATGAGGTCAATGAAGCAATGAACATGATCCTGATGGAGCTCAGAGGGGCAGTGGCTTACAGATGTGCCTTGGTCCATAAGGTCACGGAGAGTCAGACATGACTGAACGACTAAACAATAACAAAATAGCTGAGCAATATCTTTAAAGACACACTGTAGTGCTCATACACAGAAGTTGTATTTATTAACCGATTAGAATGAAATATCGATGTCGCTTATAAAACATATATATTTCGCCTTTAGTGTTTAGATTTTAGCAGATATGGTTCTACAATATCCACCACTATTAGATGTCCATGGGGTGAAAAAGGAACTGCCCAAGAGATTGTTTTGTCAGGAGTCTTTAATTGTCTCCTTTCCTGCAATGGCCACTATAGGCAAAACTAGGTTGGTTTAGAAAAATATTTAGGAAGCCACCTGGATCCTAATCCACTCCCAGGATATTTAATAAGACGTGTAGAGAAGCATATATGCTGCATCTGAAACACTAAAGTTCAAATTTAAGCTTCAAAAACTACATTGTTTTTTGTTTGTTTTTTTAATCGGTTTTATTTTTACTAAATAAACAACTGAAATCCTATTGTATGACAACTATAGTAGTCTTTTAAGCCATGGGACACAAAGGCTTAAATGTGAAAATTGGTCAAAATAAGGGTAATAAGATCAATATGAATGACAGTGCATGCCTGAATGATTTTTATTGGGTTTCACAAGCAAAAGAGAATCAATTTTTAATTGTTGGCTGTTCCCTCTCCGTAACTTTTTCAATTGATAATCCATACAGATACTTTTCACTGGATTCCTGGCATACTCGCTGCTGAACGTGGGATAAACATTAACATCAATAAAGAAAACTGCAGAGCTTAGCTTAGGTAGGCAAAATATAATTAACTCAATGCAGTATATCATGTCATAGTTAAAGGAACAGCCCAAGAAATAGCTATATAGCTCAAGATTTTTTTAATGAAATACTAATTACTTCATGGCAACCAAAACGCATGTAATGATTTTTGATATTATTCATTTACTTAAAAATTGATGCCAGATTTGTCTCACAAGTCCATGCTCTTTTGCTAAATCATTAAGACTGTATGATTAATTACCTCTGGTCTTTGTAAGGTTACTTAGTGGCTTTCCCATGTAACTAAATTTGTCCTAGCAATATTGCATAAGGATGTTGAAGGCATGTACTTTTTCTGCTGTGGAAAAGAGGGGGGTGCAGATTCTTCAATTTTTTTTTAGAATTCTTCATTTTGTATATTATTCATCATTAAAACATGGCTCTTGGTCCATTTCATTCTATATATAGTCCTCAACCCATCTGTCAACTCAGAGAACTTATCAATAGGTTTCAAGAGCAGCGCTTTTTTCCAATAAAAAAGCATATACTTCCATGGACTTAAATTTCTGACTAGATGCTAGATTTGGAAGAAAGACAAGTGGGTTAGGAACACCAAAAACAGAGTGAAGAATAAATAAAGAAGAGAAGGAAAGTAGAAATACGCAAGAAAGACACATACAAGGAAGAGAGCGTTTTCAACAAGAGACATGTATTGTACCCAACAAACAGGGAGAGTAAGATACTGTTGGACACTATGGCCCCTATTCAAATGAGCAATTGTTGGTTACTGGAGCCCATAATGTATGTAGCCCGTAAACTAATTTGCTATTCAATTGGCGTCTTTTAGCAAGCCACAACCGAATTACGGGTTACAGGCTGAAAATCCCTGCGGTTGTCAAGCAGGGATTAAAGTTCCATTGATTCAGTCTATTTGTAAGACACTGGGCAACAAATGACCCTCCTACACTTTTTGTATAGACCCGTACTCTAACACACTTTCCTTTGACTCCTCCTTAGGCCCTGAACACACTCATTTTGATGCCATCCCTATCTTCCCTACAGTATGTTTCCTACAACAGTATTTTTTTTTTTATGGCAGATAGTTCATAAATAAACTTAAAAGGAACACTACAGTACCCAGTTTATACTAGGTCTAAAATATAGGGCAAGTAAAAATAGCCTCTGTCTACAAATATTTCTAACAAAATCAACTCCGCTGAACTTCATAAAGAAAAACACTTTCTTTCCCACATGCTTATATCTTACAGCAGCGGTTCTCAAGCTCTCTTGTGCCGCAACGCTTTGATAAAATTTCCCAAGTTGTGGCAACCCCGAACAGTAAAATTACAGTCAAATTACATACAATAAAAATTTATGATGGTTTTAGGTGACCCATGGCAAATCATCATTCGACCCCGAAGAGATCGCGACCCACAAGTTGAGAACCACTGTCTTACAACATAGTTATAGAAACTTTTGGGACAACTATTGTGTCAATTCAATAATAAATACTAGATTGTGAGCAAGATTTACTAAAGTGTGAATAGTTGATATTTCCAAATGTTCTCCAACATTTCATGTTTTAGTTATATGACTCTGTATCTTAACCTTTTATCATATGGCTCTGAAGCCAAATCTAGCTGGGTTTTTGCTGTTCCCTAAAATAACTTCTAATATTTATCATGGTAAATATGATAAAGGTGCTTTTAGGTACTAAGTTAACAAGATCCTGCATTTTCATATTCGATTATGTACAGAATTACTCAACACATTTGAATATGTAAGTTTTTACATAGCGCTTTTAAACACATTACTTTGTTCATATATTTCTTTTTCCATAGCTGCTTATGCAGATTTGATGTCATTTGTACAAAACTACTCAAGGATATGATATATATATAGATTATGCAATATAAAAAGCATGCGTTATCACAAAGCACACAAATGCCAGATACAAAGTGTACAATAGGATAAAAAAATATCTGAAAGCACCATATTGTTCTGCGCCATAAGGAGGTGGAAAAGCATTTGGAACAAACGTTTTCTTTTTGAAAGTGCAGGTAAACTAAAGAACTTATGAGCTTTTGAAATTAGTGGCCTTATACATAATGAGTTGCACTGGCCATGCAGACTGAATATTACGTTTCCTATATTAGTTATATTGTTCTTTTTCACCCATTACAAAAAATGTATAGACATAGAGCAGAGGTGAAAAAACTATGAAATTGTAGTAATACATATATATATATATATATATATATATATATATATATATATATATATATATATATATATATATATACATACATACACACACACACACACAGAGTTGTGCCTAAAAGTTTGCATACCCTTGCAAATTGGTAATATATGTACCATTTTTAAAGAAAATATGATTGAGCAGGCAAAACACATTTCTTTTATTTCTTATGGGATTCATATTCAACGGTAGGTTATAACAGAATGGCACAATCATAAAACAAAACATGGCAGCAAAGAAACAAATTAAATGACCCAGTTCAAAAGTTTGCATACCCTGCTCGTTCGTCTTGGCAAAATGCCTCCCGGTCATGCAAAGTCTTTGGTCGTCTTGCATGAACAGCACGTTTGAGAGCCCCCCAGACTGGCTGAAAGATATTATGGTCAGGAGACTGTGACTCCACAACATTCACCTTTTTTTGCTGTAACCACTGGAGGGTCAACTTGGCCTTGTGCTTAGGGTCATTGTCATGCTGGAAAGTCCTAGAGCATCCAATGCGTAGCCTTTGTGCAGAAAAATGCAAATTGTCTGCCAGTATTGTCTGATAACATGCTGCATTCATCTTCACATCAATTTTCACAAGATTCCCTGTGCCTTTAGAGCTCACACACCCCCAAAACATCAGTGAGCCACCACCATGCTTCACACAGGGGATGGTATTCCTTTCACTATAAGCCTTGTTGACCCCTCTCCAAACATAGCGCCTATGGTTGTAATCAAAAAGCTCTATTTTGGTCTCGTCACTCCAAGTTACAGTGTGTCAGAAGCTGTGAGGCATGTCAAGGTGTTGTCGGGCATATTGCAACTGGGCTTTTTTGTGGCATTGGCGCAGTAAAGGCTTCTTTCTGGCAACTCAACCATGCAGCTAATTTTTGTTCAAGTATCGTTGATTGTGCTCCTTGAAACAGCCACACCGTCCTTTTTCTAGAGAAGCCTATATTTCTCCTGAGGTTACCTGTGGGTTTTTCTTTGTATTACAAACAATTGTTGGGCAGTTGTGGCTGAAATCTTTCTTGGTCTACCTGACCTTGGCTTGGTATCAAAAGATCCCCGAATTTTCCACTTCTTAATAAGTGATTGAACAGTACTGATTGGCATTTTCAAGGCTTTGGATATCTTTTTATATCCTTTTCCATCTTTATGAAGTTCCATTACCTTATTACGCAGGTCTTTTGACAATTCTTTTCTGCTCCTCATATCTCAGTATCTAGCCTACTCAGTGCATCCACCTGAGAGTTAACAAACTCATTGAATATTTATACACAGACACTAATTGCAATTTAAAAAGCCACAGGTGTGGGAAAGTAAACTTTAATTGCCATTTCGACCTGTGTGTGTCACCTTGCGTGTCTGTAACAAGGCAGAAAATTCAAGGGTATGTAAACTTTTGATCAGGGCCATTTGGGTGATTTCTGTTATCATTCTGATTTTAAAAGGAGCCAAACAACTATTTGATAATAAATGGCTTGATATGATCATTATCCTTCAATAAAAGACATTTTTTTTTGCATGATCAGTCATATTTTCAAAATAAACTTTCACAATTTCTGCCAGGGTATGCAAACTTTTGAACACAACTGTGTATATATATATATATATATATATATATATATATATATATATATATATATATATATAAAATGTTGGATATTGGATAAAATAGAAAATAAATAACTGTAAAAGGTATGGTATAAGACTAATATGGGAGTTGTAGTTTTTTTTTTTTAAATATCTAAAGTAAAAAACAATAATATGAAAAAGAAGAAGAGGAATAACTGGGATTCGAACTCACCACATACAATTCTTATGCAAATGCATTTACGCCACTGCACCATCTCGTTCTGTATGATAAAGATCGTGTACAGAAATCAATAAAGCTGAAATATAATCAGTTTGACAGTCACCGCCTGAACCACATTATCTATGTAATCTCTTGTCTGAGGTTTTCAGGGGTTTAGCAGCAATAGCTAAAGTCAATATCTTTGTTTTGTGTCGTTCAGTCGTGTCCAACTCTCTGTGACCTCATGGACCCGAACACACCATGCAGATCCACTTGTTATTCATGGCAGATATACTGGAGTGGGTTGCAAGTTCCTTCTCCCATGGGCCACAGCATGCTGCTCCTGGTATGCATAGGTGGTCTCCCATCTAAGTACTGACCATGCCCAACACTGCATGGCTTTAAGGTGGTTTGACCTCTTGGTTCCCTGACTGGAATCAAACCCAGGTCGCAGTGGTGAAAGCACCAAATTCATAACCACTGGACCACCAGGGAACCCATGTCAATATAGAAAAGCTGAGCAGTTTTGGAGGCTTCCACATCAATTTAACACGCAAAAGAAAAAGGAATACAATTCTAGTCAATAACAGAGTAGATGTATTCAATTCACCTAGAAAAAAACTCTAATTTAAAATCATTGATTTAAATTTCCACTGTCGTCACAAATGATGCAAATCTGATCATTAAAGTATGTTAATTTACAACATGCTAGAGCAGGTTACAACCGCCAAGAATGTATACAGTGTGTAATGATTTCGAGAAATATTTTGTTTACAAAGGGTCGCAACAGTACATTAGGAACTGTTGAGAAGAAAATCACACTCACAAATGCTATAAATAACATAGAAATTGCATTTTAAATTGCAGAATTATTTGAAGAAGGCTGTAAATGGACACAAAATCTATTTACAAATTAAACAAATTTGTAGAGTTAAAATAATGTGTAGAATATTTTGAGAAAAAAAAAAAACTGAATGTATGTTGATGCACCTTATGACTTTGTTAATTATAAAGTGGCTAATGGTAGATTGATGGAAGAAACATGGCATCGTGGTATTTGGGTTATACAGTAGAAATATGTTACTACAGGGCTACATTAAGTGCAACTGTTCCAAGTATTGAGGGACCGATGCTAACCCATAAAAAGCACTTACGAGTGCCCTCACTACAGAGTAAACCCTACCTAGCTATGCTAATCACCCATCTCTAAAATAATAACAGCAAACTCCTACGGGTCCCTTCTCCAAGTGAACTTCACAACAAAGCTGAAAATATATGCATAAATCTCTATTGAGTTTTGTACTGACAATAAAATTACAAGTTACTCCACTTAACATAGAGTTTGGGTGTCAAACAACGATTTTACGGATCACTTGCAAAATCAGGGCAGTGCTGTAACTGCAAAAAGCAGAAGAAAGATTTATGTGTACCAGACACCACTCGCAAGTGGTTTCAAAACATTTGGGGAGTCTCCCAGAAGCGTTTAAAGTGACAGTACAGCACAAAAAGCACTATAAAATTATGACATTTCAACATTATTTGACACTTCACAATTCAGTATCAACATATGTGTAATAAAAAAATAGGAGATGTTAGTATTAAGCCTGTTTAATGATACAAAATCCAAGGTAACAAACAACCCAGCATTCAAGGGGTTAATAAAAACCACGAAAACCATGTTGCCTAGGAACAAATACTCTACTGCATTGTATATAACTATATCATATTTTAACACAAAATAAACTCATCTTTATTTATTGAACCTATAAATACATTTGTCACATCTTTTTAATATCAAAATATAATAATCAATTAAAAAAATAGATACGGGCAGTTGTAACTGAACTTCCCCTCATTATAAGATTTATGACGTTCACATTTCCTATTGGCTCCTGGGGCCATTTTATCCGTAAAGCTTGGTTTGGCTGCTCCCTGCACAGATATCTGTTACAGCTACAAAGCAGGATTTACAGCTGTGAGCGGAGTGCTGTTAAGGAAAAAATCTCCTGCAGTAAAATTACGGCAGTGCCCTAACTTAGTGCACCTTATTTACATAGAGGCTCTTACACTACCGTACATCAACCTTAAGAAAACTTATAGGAGCAAAGAAATGCAGAAGGGATACAGATGCTCCAGTATATGCCATGGCAATTCACAAAGCAAGTTTCCTTCATTTTGCACTTTACAGCAATTTTCCTCATCATTATTTAAACTTGCTGTATTAAAAGACATTAGTGATCTAATGACTTCCCAGAGAACCTTCAGAATTTATAGGACCATTGTAATTTGGCAACAACTTCACATGCTTGTAATGTATGTAACAAGATAACCACATTAATATGTATGTAAGAGAAGATAAAAACATTTTTAAAGAACATTTTACACTTAGAGGACTCTGATTGTGGGATTACAGCATACACTACTAGTCTGTCTATAGCTTGAGGGTCAGGGTTATCCAATAGGACCTTACTATACTACGGAGTTATATTGTCTAGTGTGCAATTTGGAGAGAACAAAATTTCACCATTCCTCCCAGGTTTTTAACTTTTTTATCAACAAAGACAAACTGTTGTCATCATTAAATTGTAACTGAATTTTGTTGTTTTTTAGTTGTTCAGTTGTGCACAACTCTCTGTGACACTATGAACCTCGGTATGCCAGGCACATTTATCAGCCCCTCTAGGCTCCATCAAGTTCACGTTCATTGCTTCAATTATCTCATCTATCCATCACTGCTTCTGCCGTCCCCTTCTTATTGTGCCTTCAATCTTTCCCAGCATCAGAGTTTTCTATCAGGAATCATGTCTTCTTCATGATTTGCCCAAAATATTTAAGCTTCAGCCTCATGAACAAACCTTCCAGTGAACAGTTTGGCTGGAATACCTGTATTATTGATTGATTTATTGAATCTTCTTACAGACCAAGGGACTCTAAGCAGTTTTCTCCAACAGCGTCAATTCAGACTTCTTTATGGTCAAGCTCTACCATCCGTATGTTACTACTGGAATACCATAGTTCTAACTATTCAGACCCTTGTTGCTAATGTAATATCTTTACTTTTTAATAACTTAGCCAGACTTGCCATGGCTTTCCTCCCCAGAAACAAATGTCTTTTCATTTCATGGAGCCCAGGAAAATAAAATCTGTCACTGCCTCCAATTCTTCCCCATCTATTTGGCAGTAACTGAGATTGCAGTTTGCTATGAGCTTCGTCTTTTTAACATTGAGCAGCAGGTCAGCTTTTCCACTCTCTTCTTTCACCCTCATGAATAGCCTCTTTAGTTCCTCCTCATTTTCAACAGAGTAGTACTATCTGCATATCTAAAGTTGTTGATTTTTCTCCAATACTGATTCCGGCTTTGAATTGGTCAATCCAGGCCTGATGAATTCCACTTACAATTGAAAAAATAAGCTGACAATATACAACCTTGTCACAGTCCTTTCCCAGTCATGAACCATATACAGATGAGATGGTGTGGCAAGTCCATCTCTAAGAACTTGCCACATTTTGTTGTGATCCACATAGTCAAAGAATAGTCTATAAAGCAAAGGTAAATGTTTTTTTTTCTGGAACCCTCTTGTTTTCCCTATTAATCAGTGGACATTGGCAATTTGATATTTTGTGTATCTGCCTCTGGAAACCCAGCAAGCACATCTGGTAGTTCTTGGCCAATATATTGTTGGAGCCAAGCTTGCAAGACCTCATGCATTACCTTGCTGGCATGTGAAATGAGTGCAACGGTTTGCTAAATTAGCACAATTTGGCACTGCCTTCTTTACGATTGGCATATAGACTGAGCTTTTCAATCTAAGAGCCACTGTTGAGTTTTCAAAAAGTTTGTTGATATAATGCAAGCAACACTTTCACAGCATCATCTTGTAGGATGCTGAACAGATCAGCTGGGATTCCGTCAACTCCTGCAGCCTTGTTATCATCAAGGCTTCCTAGGGACCATCTCAATTCATGCACCAAGATTACTGGTTCCAGCTCATTGGACAAACTATTGAGTTCATCAATGCTGTTAAGATCCTTCCTGTATAGATAGTCCCTGGCATTTTTTATTTTATCATGCTCATCAGCAATATTTCTGAAGAGATCTCTTGAATTTGCCATTCTGTTATATTCGTCTATCGCTTTACATTGCTCATTATACAATATCTCTGTGTCTGTTCTTGCTATGCTCTGGATTCTGCGTTCAGTCGGACAATTATTTTCCCATCCTTATTACCTTTCACTTTCCTCTTTCCTGGGCTGCTTTTAAAGCCTCATCAGACAGCCAGTTTGCCTGCTTTGTTGCTGTTTCCTGGATAATATCATAAACATCTGTCCAAAATATTTTAGGCATTCTATCTGCCATGTTTAGTCCATTACATCTTTTGTTTACCTCCATGCATATTCATCTGGGATATTATTTATTTCATATCTACTTGGTCTGATGAGTTTCTCTCTTTTCTTCAGTTTAATTCTGACCTTTGCAATAAGAAGTTCATGAACTGCAGTCAACTCCAGGTCTTGTTCTTACTGACTGTATAGAAAACCTCCATATGTGGCTGAAAAGTATATAATCAATCTGATTTCTATATTGCCCATCTGGTAAATTTTTTATATGTAGAATGGTCTACAGAGTGTGTCAGAAGAGGGTGTTTAGTATGACCAGAGAATTATCTTGACAGAATTCTACTAATCTCAGACCTGCTTAATTTTGTAATGCAAGGCCAAATTTTGCAGCTATTCCAGGTATCTTTTGGTTCAGTACTATTGTTTCAATTTCCTGTGGTGAAAGGAACATCTTTTCTTGGTGTCATATCTATGAGGTGTTGAATATCCTTGTAAAACTGGTCAACTTCAGCATCCATGCATCTCTTGTTTGACCACGTCCTATTTGCATTGGTTCATAGTTATAATGTCCCAGGTTATTATGCTGAATTGTTCTTTGCAGTAGCAAATTTTCCTTTCCCCTCCAGACACATTTACATCAGGACTTCCTCTCGACTTTGGCCCAACTACTTCATTAGATCTGGTGCATGTCGTACTTACGCTCTGCCCTTCCCCAATAATGCGGCAGGCACTTTCTGACCTGAGGGGCTCATCTTCTAGTGCCATATAGTGTTACCATATCGTTATGTCTCTTGCTGTGCTTATCCATAAGGTTATATGGGTAAAGATACTGGAGTGGGTTGCCAGTAGTTCCTTCTCTAGTGGACCGCATGAAAGTACAAGGTGGCGATCCAGAAGGGATGTAACTGAATATAACATTTTAAAAGTAAGGGCTATGTTATTAGGACTCACATGCGCATGAGCATCACATTTTTGTGACTTCAAGCGATGGGACCAAGTGTTAGGTTTGGACTTCAGCACGGGCTGATGCCCTGCTGTACTGAGCGAGGGCAATTTACTCTGAAAAGTAGAAAACTAAAGAGTTTAGCCAATGTGATTCTTAATGTTTATCCAGATCTGCTTTTGAATTTTGGATTTTGAGGACAGGGAAGTTTATTGATCTCGTTTGTATAAGTGGTACTGGGTTCTGTTTGCACTTGATGATAATTTCTTTAATTTGAGTTACCACTTCCTGTTGGTTATATTTATCACATATTATAATTGTCTAACTACGATTCGTCGTCACGCTGTGTTGCGTAGTGCGTACGACTTAGCGATGAGCGCCACAGGCGCTCATCGCCCGGCGAGCCTCGCACAGCGAGGCGTGCCCTTAAATCGTAGCACTTTGGCAATGAGCGCCGCAGGCGCTCATTGCAGGCGAGCCGTTATGTTAAATCGTAGCACTGTGGCGCTCATTGCAGGCGAGCCTCGCATAGCGAGGCGAGCCGTTAAACCGTAGCACTTAGAAATTTTATACGAGATGACAAAAATTACGAGATAAGTGGCGGAACCAAAACACTAAAAAAAACACTAAATACACACAAAAAAATAAAATAAAGGTCACTTACAGCATGGGGAACCAGGCAGGACGTCTGGAAGTGAGTTGGAAATCCAATTTACAGCGATTTAGCCGAGTTCCAAAGATCGAAAATCGGCAAAGCAAGAAAAAAATGGCCGCCGAAAAAAATGAAAACGAGGCTATACTACTACGAACTGCGTAAAACACAGCCACAGACGTATGTGTTTGAAAAACAACGAGATAAAGGATGCGGATTAACCGCGCAATGAGTAAAAAGACAGTAGCGAGTACATTTTACGAAACCCAATTACAGATTTATGCATTAACACAGATTTAACGACTTTGTCTCGCGCAACATTTGATTTCCCGCCTAAACCAACGCATTTGATGAAATATAAGTTGCAAGTTACAAAAATAAAGATTTTATAAAAACATTTTTTTATTTATTTTAAGAGAAAAAAAAAAGGGACAAATGTAGCGTCATGTTGTGTGGCAAACAAATTTACTGTTAAACCGTAGTACTTTAGCGGGCTTAGCGATGAGCGCCGCAGGCGGTCATCGCCCGAGCCGTTAAACCGTAGTACTTTGGCAATGAGCGGACAAACAAAACTAAAACGAGGCTACAGCACTATAACCACGGAAAACACGTACCGATAATCCGCTAAGACGCATACCACACATTATCCGCCATTTTAAGATAATGCGGAAGTACACATCTACGTTAACGGTTTCGGATCGCGCACGCACACTATTACACTGCACACGTTCATCACGCTTACACAGCACCTCCACACCACTAATGCTGCTGCAACATCAACACAGATTGCCAGCTCTTCAACACAATGCATAAAAATACGTAAATTCATTTATTAATTTGAATTCTATATTTCAGTAGTACACAGAAAACAACATTAGCTACCTTACAATTCCATGTGTATATTAATAACTAAACAACTTTTAAAACATACACATCTGATTGCCGTCATTTTTTGACGGGCAATACGCTAGTATACTTATAATAACTTATATATTTATATACCTTATATTTACTAAAGTGTGTCATGTTGTTATTTTGAGACAAGCTATCTCATTCAAGTTTCCAGCAGACCTTATCAGCACATAACTGATTATAGAAATTAGAGACTTAACATATGAACAATATAATAATTGTTCAAAGAGGAAGAGTTTCTTTTATTAAGCAGAGCAATTTAAGAGGCATAATCACACTTTAAGAGGTTGTGAGTTCATGTACTTCCCTGTATATATTACAAAATATAGTAGATATATTTTTACTCTTATTTTGTAATTGTATTGTATCTACCTGAGAGAGTCATTTTGCCTTACACTATTCAAAGTTTTCTTTCTTTTAATGAGTAGTTATTTTGTTGTTGTTATATGACTTATTTTAAAATATGAAATACAAGCTATGTCTTAATATAAAACAAAAATAACTTTTTTGGTATCCTCAGAGTGTACCTTTTCACGCTATTAGGTAGGTGGGTTATCCCCAGTTTTTTAGTCTGCTCGCTCTTTTCTACTAAAAATGGAAGGGTTGTAATTATTTATTTTAGACTATATAAAGTATACTGCAAATTAACAAGTCAATTTCCTCAAAAAGGCATGCTATAATTAATTATGGCACTTCTGTGGTCATTTACATTAATAATATTTGAGAAAAAGATAAGTCATCATTGCATAGTCGTTAAAACTTCTATACATGATGCCCCAAAAAGACTGTTGACCCCCATATCTACTCTTGTATTATAAATTGGCAAGACTTGTCCAATTCCCCTAATCCCACTTGGCTAATATTAAACCTGGGTTTTCGTTGAACAAACCTTAATGGAGGGCTATGTCAACAGCTGTCATATATGCTCTAATTGGTATGTTATCTGGGAAAGAAGCTAGATGAGAAATACAGTCATCCAGTGTCTAAAATGACATCCACTATACTAAGTAAAAAAATATTTAACTTTTTGTACCCCTATACAAATAAATCACAGCCACACACACACACCTTTAAATCCCACATCTAAAAGATGTTATCATAGTCTTATATATAACTGCAAAATAAGACTATATAAATCCCCTGGAGAAGACTGATTGGCTAAACTACACAACATAAGTACATCACTTAAACATTGGAGAAAGAGGGAGTGGTTTACAAAGCCGGATCCCTTGATGTGTCAGACATTTTGTGATTGAACCACATCTAGACAGCTTCCCAGATTGTCTACTGTTACATTCATTCATAGCTGTATGAGCTATTTCATTTCATTTCCATGAAAATTCTTTGTCTCACCACTCATAAAATCCATGTAATTTATGTTCCCTGTGGAGTCAACTTCCTTTGATGCTGAGACAATTTAGGCTACATGGTATTTTAGAAAGTTAAGCATGTTGACCATGTATCTAACATCTGTTTCCTACACGTCTGGTCTAGCTGGCGCTGCAACAATGACAATTATACACTAGCTCCAAGCAGAGGAGTTTGAGACAGGGATGAGGATACACCCTCACGTCCCTCAGTGGCATACAAATGGATGTGCCCACAATGTTTACAAAACAAAAAAACTAATTTTAAGACACTCAAAAAAATACACTCCAATTTTCAACATATTTAGATAGTAAAGTAATTTGCTATGCAAGAATTCCATTGAAACATCACATTATAATGTGTTACTAATTTATATATATATATATATATATATATATATATATATATATATATATACACACAGCATTTGCATGTATTAACAATGAATCCATATCTACTGCTCTCTGTAAGTAAATGCATTCAATGCACAGTGCAATCCACTAATAAATAGGCTGTCCATCACAGCTCTCAAAAGTGATACTGGAGATATGGCATCGACAACAGATACCTGACTTTCTCCAAAATGTTTGAAGATGCCTTTAAACAAACGCAGGGTTACTGTAACTTTACAAAATGTAAACATTTTGGTACTGAACATTAAGATAAGCAACTTTAAACATTTACGGTTCCAAATTTTGGTGAGAAACCAAAGAAAATAGCTACTTTACACATTTGCAACTTAAATTTTTTATGTAGCTTCAACAATGAAAAATAAATAAAAGTTAATTGTTATTTTCAAAAGTAATTTTTATTTATACTGAAATAAGGAGTAGTTCCTCTCACTCACAATGATACCTATGGGCTGTATTAAATCCATGAGATCTATTTATGTGAGCCAGTTGCTGACTCTGTAACACATAATATTGTGGGTGTTATGGAAGGGACTTGTACAAAATAATATTAATGCTCCAGTTACAGAAGATGTGCAGCTGTTCTATCATGATCTAACAAAACCCCCTCTTTGATATCTATACTAAGGTGTCTAAATTAACACAGCAATACCCCAGATTGTAGTTGATCTGGTATTTGCATTAGTGGCTCTAGTCTTTGTTGCTAGGGAAGGAAATGTATGTTACTCCCCAGTGGGTATTTTAGCATGATGAGCAATGGTATTGCAACTGGAGCTGTACCACCGGTGCAGGATAATAGCCTACATTTGCACAAATCCAGGTCTATAAAGTACATATGGGAAAACCAAATCTCTTTGCTTAGACTAGTTCAAGATTAAAAAACATAATAAGCGAGAGGCCAGGAGACATTATTGATCAAACAGAGAACACAATAAGGTCATGATGCAAGAGGTACACCCACTCAACTAGGCTTCCTTGTGAAGACAGCTGTAAGATTGCATAAATGTATGTCTGTAGAGAGATAGAAAGATAGATAGGTGATAGATAGATGAAACTCATTAGCATAAGTTAATAGATTTGGCATACATTTGCAAGTTCATGTTTATCATACAGAGTTAAAAATCTAGATAACAAATTACTTAAAAAAGCTAAACCATTAGCACACAAGAACAGGGCCCCCCGTTCTTTCCATATTGGTTATTAGTTGGCTGACCTTTAAATACAATTGTAACTACCTTCCACTGTATATAACCGCACAAAATGTGGACGCTTTACAATTATGTGACAATCCCATATAACAGTTGTCAAACTGCGAGTCGTTGTCACTCTTTGTGAGCTCGCAAGAACTGCGTCCGAAGGTTCATTGCAGGCCGCAAATGCGGACCCTCGTGAAGTGAGGGACGCATTTGCAGAGGTGAAGGCTCTACGCCGCCTCACTCCCGGTAAAAAATAAATAAAAAATAGCGGGACTTAGAAAAAAAATATGAGGTCGTGACTCCACGACACCGAGGTGCAGAAAACACTGACAAGGACGTAAAACTTTTAATTACGACCCGCGGAACTTAAAAAAAAAAAATATGAGGTCGCAAAAATACGAAGTTAACGGCCAAAATGTGTACATTCAAAAACAATACAAAATGCAAAAAAGACACACAGAGCATGGGGGGACAGCCATGACATCTGCCAGTGAGGTTGCACCTTAATTAAAGGTGAATTTAACGAGTTTAGGAAATTGAAAATAGGCTAAGCGAGAGAAAAAAATGACGCCTGAAAAAAATGAAAACGAGACCACACGACCCCAAAATGTTCAAAACATCACGAGGCACGTACAACGCCATTTTACAACACTAACCCATTACGAATCTAAAATGGCGCATTACACAACTAAACCAACGGTTTGGCCTCGCGCACGCTGCATATTTCTAATGCACAGTTGGGACATTGATGACACTTTCTCCTCAGGCCAGCAACAGGCCAACTGTACATTGTATGCTGCAGGAAAACAAAAATAGATACTTAGCTCTTCAGGCTATTCGTTGCTGGATATATCAATTACAAATAGGTAAAGTATATTAATGTATTAAGTAAATAATGAATTAATAATTAATATGTCTGTCATGAGAGCCGAAGGCGCTCATAGGACCAAAAGTAAATGAGAGGAGCGGCTCCTCTCAAATTATGAAAAAAATTATACTTTTTTTCACTAGAAGGTGTGCTGTGTATGTGGTATATAAATAAATACAAGAAAATTCACTCGAAAAACTGACTCAGCAATTTAATTTACAGTGCTAGGGAAGGAGAAAACTTCCAAGAACACAACATGTTAAGAAAGGCAAAAGGAAAAAACTGCATAATAAGGAAAACATTTACACATCTCCAGCATTTCCTCAGAATTGGCGAGTGATATGATCATGTGTAACAAGCATTTTGTGTAGGGTTTCTTTTGTAGTTTAAATTAAAGACAATTGTCTGAGTGAGCTTTTTCACCTAGACAGGGAAAGCTGCATGGTGTCCTTATTCCTTATCAGTGAATCTAGACGAGTCCAGACGCTATATACTTTCATATATTTCGGAGTTCTTGTAGTGCTTATGAATTTTTTGATGACGATTTGGATTTTTTTATTTCCCTCAACAAGCTTAAGTGACCTTAAATATATATTTTTATTCTTTTTCAATGGCCGGTATCACTTTTATTACATATTTTTATATGATTAAATAAAAGTTTTATAATACATATTTGACCACCATACACATACGTTATATGTGGCTTGCTAGAAGGTAGGCTGCTGAAGAGTGCTGAAAAGGAGTACGTAATTAATAATAATAATAATAATAGCACTTTCATTGCATCTATTTAGAAAGAGGACTTCAATTTCTGATTATGAGCTTATGTCACTGCATATAGTGCCACCTCTGAAAGTAAAATTGTATTGATGACTATTGAAAGCATATACAGGAGGTCCCCGGGTTACAGATGACCCGACTTACAGACAACCCGTACTTAAGAACAAGCTTTTTGTATGAGTTTGTTCTTATGTTCTGTTTGTTTCAATTAAAAGAAAGCACAACTGTAACTTATTATTGCAGTACAGCGGTATTATTATGATTATAGTAATTATGATTACAATATTACACTGTATTATTATACCATTATAGTAGTATTATTACTCATCAGAGATAGGAGTTACATAAAAATCCAACCTCAGGAACGAATCTCGTTCTTAACCCAGGGAGCGCCTGCAAATTTTTTAGAAGTACTAACACATATCATGTAAATTGACTGCATTATAGACTTATAAAACATCTACTTTTTAAATATATATATATATATATATATATATATATATATATATATATAAATAAAAGGGAAGAAAGTGAAATTTTAGGAGCTGTGGCTTCCAGGATTTTGCAAGCCCTAATATACATTTTACAAAATACTATTTTTTCATTACCTGCTAAAATGCTTATTGAGTAAAACTAGAGCTTTGCCAACACAGAGTAACAGACCATCTTCGTAAAACTCCATTATTTTTGATCACATAACAAAGTCTCCTTCCAACAGTCGGTGTGTTTAGAAGCCGGGTGCACCTGGCAAGCTGTTCTGTTGGACGCATTTCTTCTCTTGCTGGCAAGGCCATTTGAGTTCACAATTCTCTGCAGGAAGACTCAATTTGCTCAAATAGTAGCTTCAGGAAATCAGTGCTAGCTTCTGAAAATACTAGGTATCTCCCAAAGGAGGGAGACTTGAATATACTCAGTTTTGAGCTGATGTCTATAAGTGTCAATTTGTTTTATACCAGCACACTTAGAGAATATATTCACCATAATCACATACCATTTAACGGAGAGGTGTAATAACGTACAGATGGAGATGTGAATAACAATATGGAAATTTACAGATGTTTAGTATTAGAAATTAAGACATTCTATTTGGAATATATAAATCAGTCGTGGGCAACGCAGGTACTTCCTTGCAGCCTCAGCCTATTTTCTATAGCGGGAAAGCATGTCAGTAATACATAGTAATACATAGTATATTTTATCCCTCCACCATTAGCAAATCACTGACATATCCTCCTTATCTATACTTCTATTATCTATTCTCCCGCCTTTATCTCTCTCAAACAGTAAATTTAAAGGTATATGGAAATGTCCCTGTTTTTAACTTTTTCTAATCTAACACATGCTGCTTATATCAGAAACACACATTATACTGAGTCATTCTATACACATACAGACCAATCTCATTTAAAAAAAAAAAAAAAATGCTTTCCACATCCCCAGAGGTGCCTACATAGGCATCTGGTACCTACCAATAGAAATACTGCATGCAGGTACATTTTGTAACCCTAACTAACCTTGAAGCTAACAGCAGCACAATGCAGAAATCCACAGTAGCAATGTCTGAGCTCTTCCTTGCTTCCTTGTGGTGTAAAAAAAAAAGACTACACATGCCATCATGCTTTGCTGCAAAGTGACTTCCCAGACATTGCAACAATCTTATAGCTGCCTGCGATTGGCCAAAACTAATTATGAATTGTATGCTAAATTATCTTTTCAGTAGCATTCCTTCTCAAAATCAACTACAAACTTCAGGGTAAGTTTACTTTTTTGGGGAATTTTTTCCTACAAGAAAATGTTTACATAAATTACTGATTCTCCTCTATCAGACGAATTCATAATCCATGAAACGTCATATGCCTTTAACATCTTTTGCTACTCATAAAACAAAAGGCCCCTCTAAGCACTCAGCCATGATAAAAATACACGGCAGACTATCAACCATTTTTAACAATTCAGCAGATCTCCACTTGGATTCAAGATTCCCAAGTAAAAGGGCAAGGCTTTTGATCTATAGAGAACTCCAGAAGTGGAGTGAAGCTGAATTTTGCGCTTGCTGGATTGTTTTTGGAAGTCTTCACAGGACGGTTCCTTGTTGCTGCTAAACACTCCAGTAAATAGGACCACATAAGTACCGTAAGTGCTGTTTCTATTTCTGTTCATATTCTTGTAAAAAGCTTGTGCTTGTAAAATGGCATACCAGGCAATATATTAACTATTCAATTTAAAATATATCTTTATTCATTTGTAAATGCACTATATATTAAGCTGGTTGATGCTTTCAGCAATTTATAATGAACTTATAGCTACTTATTTCTGCTCTCTGCCGTTCATTAAATAATTCCATTTTGGCTTTGCGGGCACTTGGTGAAAGAGTTTGTCCTGTCTACTTAGAGTATGTCTTCACATGCTCCGAGGAAGGACAGCCTGCTATCAGCCAGGTAAGAGACAGCAGGCCAGCAAACTAGTGAGATGCAAAGACAGTGAGACCAAAAAATGCAAAACTGTACATAAGTTAATGTTGAAAACCAAAAGATAAAAAAATCTTTAGAATTTGTAAAATGTATGCTTATTTTACTGCTTTATAAAAGATTTTATATAACCACATTTTGTCTGCATGTTCTGATTTCTCCAAAGAAAAAAAAAAACTGAAATATATTGAAGTGAAGAGAGTATAGAATCACTTAGGGGTGCTTGTAATTTATGGTTGCTTCAGAGATTGAAAACTTGTCCCTGTTAACTCAATAATAATGCCCCAGCTTACATCTCTGCTCGTCTCTAAATACTATCCCAACTGTCTTTTTTGCTCTGCTGATGACCTTCTGATTTCCTACCCTTGTCGGCTCCTTTTATTCTCGCCTTCAGGACTTTTCTCGTGCTGCCCCTATTCTATGGAACTCCTTGCCTCGCTCCACTAGACTATCGTCCTGTTTCAAATCCTTCATAACCTCACTAAAACTAATTTAAAGAAGCTTATCACCTTCAGCTGTAAATTACGCTTTATAGTGTACCTCTCCTTTCTATACCTCACCCATAACCTCAAGACTGTAAGTTAGCAAGTTTTCAGTCTTGTTGGGTGCTTTAGAGAAAGCACTTTGTATGCTCGACTTTACATTCAATAGCAGGGCCCTCTATTCTTTTGTAATGTGTTAAGTTTCTTTTGATTGTATCTATCCTGTTTAGTGCTACGGAATATGTCGGCACATTACAAATAATAATAATAATAATAAACTCAATATATTGTTTGGTTTAGAGGAACTGCAGATAACAGCCAAGGTAAGTCAAAATATTAATGACTTAAAAAGCTAATACTGCAACATTTTATACCAGTTATAAAATAGTTAAAAGGGCATCAAAGGAAAATATTTCACAGCTTCTCCACTTTATTTTCACTCCTATATAATGATAGCGCAGAGCAGTAGCCATGAGTTCAACTTCATATATTTAAAGACACACACCCACTAGGAAGTATTTTGGTCTGAACTGGTTTTGCTTTTATTCTGGGTAGCCAAGTGATAGTCTTTAAATAATTAAATAATTAAAACAATCAATGCAAAATGTTTTTTCTTAACTTGATTCATGGTCATTTCCTGTTATGAATACTCCAGCACAGGCAACAGCAGTGACAGTGAGCATCCGCTAGATGTTGCTGCCAAGATTTAGCTGTCATTGCCACAGCTTTAGGTTTAGGGTTAGTGTTAGGGTAAGGGTTAGGGTAATGGTTTCAGCTTGGAAATTGTGTACATTGACAGCAAAGCTTACAAATTGTGTACAAATTTGGCAGCGCCATCCAGCAGCTCCTTGCTGCAACTGCTGCTGCCGGCGTTCTCAAACCAGGAAAGATCCTGATTCATCACCAATCTTAATTGCAGAAAAGATTTCCATTTAGTTCTACTGAAAGTGCTGCTGATGTGCAAGCCTTCACAAGAAACAGTCGAATACATATTGGTATCCTCTCCACTGTGAGCAGATAACAAGACTATGTAATGACAATTCCATGGACAATTATATTTATTTTCAATACTTATTAGAATCATTTTGCACATTATCAAGACTACTTGTTCAAAAATACAAAGCTACAGTGGATCCGTAAAGGCCAACTAAAAGTGTAATATCCGTGCGGTTTTGAAGAGCGTGACTTGATAATGTGCAAAATAGTTTCTACACATTGTAAAATAAATAATTACAGCCTTTAATTTGCAACTATTGTATTGACGTTTGCTTTAATGATGATGGACATTTTGTCTTTGTAAAAGGATTAGAAACAAGTGAGGAGTAGGAGGAACTGTGGGTGCAGATATCTGTATTCACTTCTGTTAACAAGAGTACGACTTAAATCGCCTGAGTACAACAGAACTGAAAGCAAGAGTAAGGCTTTATGGTATAAACCTCCCCCTCTAACTACAGACAGACTAGCAGTCTAAATTGGAAGCCCACATGATATAATCAGAGTAAGCTAATTCTATGATTTTCTCTAAAATGTTTTATGCCCCTGTCATACATACCAGCTAATGATGTTATTTGTGTTACATACTTCACTCGCATGTGAAGATTTTTCCTAAACGACAGGGGTCCTTTAAGGATATAGCCGCTTCAGATAAGTCCATTGGTAAATAAGAATAGAAGCTGCTGCCCCAAAATACATTTTGGCAATTATTTTTGGTGACATTTAAAAACCTACTATACATCGAATTACTATTTTAATAAAAAAAATAATTTTTAAGATAGCAAAAATTAAACAACAAAAAAAAAAAACAATGTACCAAATAAAAGAAGCAGGTAACTAAAGAAAACAAAAATCATTTTAGATGTTCTAAACTCACCCTAAAGCTGTCCCACAAGGAAATCGGGTACAATATTTCCTCCTCCAGTTCTCTTTTACAATGAGAATTCATTGTTCGCTTCTCAGCCAATCACAGGATATATCCTGGGATGTTTTCTCAATGACCACTGTTTAAATGAGAAGGCACTTGAGCCGGAGTGGAATTTCTTGCCAGATAGCTTTTAGAACATCTTAAAAGTATTTTGTTTTTGTACATGAGTTTCTCTATATATGTGGTTCCTTATGCAAGTTCCATTTAAGAAAAATTATTGCAAAGCCCATTTAGTTTTTTAATGACCTGAGATACAATGTAATACATAAAACCAATGTTTGTTTTTTGTATAAGGAAAGTTCAGAAATCTGTGAGCACTGACCGTGTAGGAGAAAGAATAGGCTCCTAAATGCATATGCAAAATATACAAAACCTTACAAACACCTCAGCTAGCACCACTCCTCTAATGGATATCTATGTATGCCAGGGTTTTACAAATGTATCTGAAAGTTAGGAGCCTGTCAGATTAATTACGAGCCAAACATGTTATGTTATGGATTATACATAGAAATATAAGTATAATAGTTCAAAAGTTAGGAGCCAACAGTAACATTTTAGGTGCCCTGGCTCCATCAATAGTATGTTTCAATGGGCTAATGCCAATATAATATGCGCACTTCAGAAACTATTTGTATGGACTTCTGTACATGTCTCAGTGCGCACAGCGTGGCGCCAGCTGCGCACACACATAACGCGGGGCCAGCCGAGATGCGCAAGGAACAGAGGGTGGGGTGAAGGGACAGAGAGAGGGAAAGGGACACAGGGGAGAGGTAGGAAAGGGACACAGGGGAAAGTGAGAAAGAGACAAAGGGGGAAAGAGACACAGAGGAGGGAGGAGGGGGAAAGAGACACAGGGGAGAGAGGAGGGGGAAGAGACACAGAGGAGGGAGAGGGGGAAGAGACACAGGGGAGAAAGGGGGGAAAGATGCACAGAGGAGTGAGAGGGGGAAAGATACACAGGGGAGTGAGAGGAGGGAAAGATACACAGGGGAGTGAGAGGAGGGAAAGATACACAGGGGAGTGAGAGGAGGGAAAGATACACAGGGGAGTGAGAGGAGGGAAAGATACACAGGGGAGTGAGAGGAGGGAAAAATACACAGGGGAGGGAGAGGAGGGAAAGATACACAGGGGAGGGAGAGGGGGGTAAGAAACACAGGAGAGGGGACGGAGCCAACAGCAACATTTTAGGTGCCCTGGCTCCATCAATAGTATATTTCAATGGGCTAATGCCAATATAATATGCGCACTTCAGAAACTATTTGTATGGGCTTCTGTACATGCCTCAGTGCGCACAGCGCGGCGCCAGCTGCGCACACACATAATGAGGGGCCTGCCGCGATGCGCAAGGAACAGAGGGTGGGGGTGAAGGGACAGAGAAAGGGAAAGGGACACAGGTGAGAGGGGGGAAAGGGACACAGGGGAGGGAGGAGTGGAAAGAGACACAGGGGAGAGAGGAGGGGGAAGAGACACATGGGAGGGAGATAGGGGGAAGAGACAAAGAGGACAGAGAGGTGGAAGAAACACAGGGGAGGGAGAGGGGGGAAAGATACACAGGGGAGGGAGAGGGTAGGAAAGTCACAGGGGAGGGAGAGGGTAGGAAAGTCACAGGGGAGGGAGAGGGGGGGAGAAGCAGGGGAGGGAGAGGGGGTAAGAAACACAGGAGAGGGGGCGGATAGAGACACAGGTGAGGGGGAAGAGACATGTAATATTATACCGTCATTTATGACGGGTAAACGACTAGTAATATATTGTAATCACATTTAAACCTATGAAATAGCGCAGAACAAAATGGATAAAGAGATTGCACATGAGCAATGACTAATAACCCTTCCAATTAAAATACCCTGCCACTGATACCTGCATTATAAGTGAGCATTCATGTGTATGGCATTAAATATTCCATATAGCTTTAGTAACAGGCTCTGATAGTCACAGGACTTTGGTCAGTCTCACACCGATGACAGGGAGGGTACGTTAAGCACTGCTGATACCATGGGATCAAAATGTGACTCACACAGAAGAAACTAGATTGGTTTTCTGGTCATTGCAACTAGATAAATTATAGAAGTAAATTGCATTACTTTAAAATGGAAAAAAAAAAACAGTCACAGGAGAGTAATGAGAGGATATGGTTCACATCCAAGTACAGTAAGAAGCATCGTCTTAAAGGGCCACTGGAGTCCAAGAAATTATATAATGCATTTATAACATTGTGTTTTACCCGTAAGAAATGTTATTTTGTATTAAAAATAAATGGTCTGTAGTACATTCAAGATAGCAAGGGATTGTTTTTTACTCCTCTGCCTGACATATTCCAAGAAACAGAGGGGCAGTGAGCCTTGTGGATAATTAAACTGCAACAATGTTCTGCATTTATCCCCATATTTTTTTTTATGTAAAACAGTTTAACTGACATGCTCTATATGAACCTCTCAATTCACTAGTAAGGCTATAGTGAATTAAAGACATTGCTTTTTATGTTTCTGTGTTGCTTTAGTGTGAATGTTCTATAACAAAATGTAATAATGTAAATTTATTACATATTATAGTTGTCAAACTGCGAAGCGAGGTGAGACGTTGAGGCATAGAAGCCTTCCGAGCTCAGAGCCCTGCAAGCCTTGCAAAGGAATTGAAACACGCCGGAGCTCGGAGCACTTAGGCAAAGCGAGGCGAGCAGTTGAGCATTGAAATACACAGAACTTAGGAATAATGAGCGCCAAAGGTGCTCCTTAGAGCCTCGCGAACTTAGCCTGCAAGCAGATAAGAAACGCAGAAAAAAATTCCAATCTCGGGGCAAAAAAAAACGACCTCGCAAAAATACGACTTTACCTGCCGAACTGCAGAAATCGAAAAACATGACAACACAAGACCAAAAAAAAAAGGAAATAAAAAAAAAAAACACACACAGCACCGGGGGGTGGGGGGGTGGGACGCCAGGACACCTGGGAGTGAGGTTGCACGCGAATTTAAGCTGAAATTGCAGGGCTTCGGCACTTGCAAATCGGCTAAGCGAGAGAAAAGATGGCGGACGAAAAAATGGAAAATTAGGTTAAAGGACTCCGACGCACGCAATTCAACGCCAGGCACTTACGAGTTAGCCAAGAACGTAGGAGATACAAAATATACCATTACAACGGACAGAAAATGCCTGCAAGCCAAGTAACACATAGAAAAACACAGCTATTTTACAACACTGACTTGCAACTGATAACATTACGATTCTAAAATGTCGCTTTACCCGCCTAAACAAACAGTTTGGCCTCGCACACGCAGCCTATTTACACTGCACACTTGGCACATTGCTGACACTTTCTCCTCAGATGATCAACAGTCCAACTGTACACTTTTCAGATGCAGGAAAATACAAAGATTGTTAGCTCTTCAGGATTTTGATTGGTGCATATTAAAAATAAATAAGTAAATTATATAAATGTATTAATTCACTGTACTAAATACATTTCATATTTTACATTGATCTTCGCGATGAGCGCAGAAAGTGATTGTTGCAAAGCAGGAAACTTGAAGTACACGAGGGAAGAGGCTCGCAATGGGCGCTCAGCGCGGGGCAAGCAAATAGCGCCAGAGGTCCTCAGAGGAGCAAAAGCCCTACATTTTGTGGCAAACAGCATTGCCATGGCTTCAAATTGTATTGCCGTCATTTTTGACAGGCAAGTCGCTAGTTAATAATAATTTAAAATCATAATGTATAGAACATGCTGCTTTAAATAAACTATAGAAAGTTCTGAACTGCAGTGGCCCTTTAAGTCAGACATGTGTACACTTAGTAGCAAAGCCTAAATATGATCGCCTGCTATATATTACTAACACAATTTAAAGTCACATTTTAGGCAAGTCCCTATAAACGATGCTCGAGTCACCTCTGCGGCTGCCAGGGTAAATGTTAATGTTTCTATGAATATGATATGGCCAGGCAGATGCCTCCCCCTGATCTGCGGCAGGACATACACCTCAGTAATCAAAGCTTAGGAGTAACTTACATGCTTCTAGTGATCAGCAGCTGTCAGATCTCATCTTACAGCAAATCCTCAAGAAAAGAGAAAGTGGATCCTTTGGATGGTTTTTGCACATGGGGAAATGCATTAACGGCATAGCTGGCTTGAGATGATCCAGCATATATTCCCATCTTGCTAGGTTTCTATCAGCAGATCTTTGCAGCATTCTCTATAGCTGAATGCACAATTAGGACTGTCTAATTTTGAGAAAAGTGATCACTGACCTGAGCTGAAAAATGGGCACCAGCTCAACACCACATAAGTCTTACGGATCAAACAGTAGAAATGTGTTGCAGAACATATGCCAGGAAAGGGAGAATTATTAATCAATGATGCTATAATGCTTGCAGCAGCCCACAACAACAAAAGAATTCAATTATGCCTGACTGGCTTCCAGTTTACTGGCAAAAGCCTGCGGGAGATCTGGTTATGCCAAAGCTGTATATCAATACAGATAATGTACAGATCGCTGGGTATAATGTAAGTATGACGGAGTATGTTCTGGGTTCTGTCTATCTAGATGGTCATTTTAGGCTTGTTCAGTCATGTCCGACTCTCAGTGACCATATGGACCACAGCACCCAGGCGCATCTGCTTATCCATATGGTTTTCTTGGCAAAGATACTAGAGTGGGTTGCCAGTTCCTTCTCAATTTGTCTAACCTCTCTGCTATGACCTGCCCATCTTGTGTGACCCTACACAGCTTCACAAGCCCCTTCACCATGACAAGGTAGCGATCCAGAAGGGGGTACCATTACTAAAGAGTTTTCATGGCTGCACACCCCAGTACTGTATCAAATCCTTGCATTTACACATCTTTCACAGTTACTTTGCACCAGGGAGTCAATGACAGATCTTTCTAAGTGTTTAATTTAAAAATAAACCTCCAGGGACATGCACAATAATGTAGCATATTTCCCAACAGAATGAACAACTTTGCCTATGGACAGAAGAATATTTAAATAGAGATGCATGCAGTTCTAAATAGGCTGATGGGGAACTTGCATTATTCCCCAACCTCAGATAATATGTAGCTATGTATCCAGCCTAATGAAAGTTGCAAGTGAATACAGTACAGAGTGGGATCTTCATTAATTGCATGTATTAGTTCATGATGATGGTCAGAAGATGAGAGAGAATAATTGCTAAAGACTGTGCACACATCAATGTCATAGACAATCATAACACACACCCCCACAGCTCATGCATCAGTCAGTAATAGCCCCCCTTAACCCTCCCCCCATATAAAAACAGGACAAAAGTTATCTCACCCTGCCTGTGATATCCTCCCCTTTTCTGGTCTCTGCAGTGACCTGGTGCTGTGCATTCAGAGGACATGCATGTGTTAGCAGCAGCACAGGGCTGTCCTGATCTCCCAATATGCCTGAGTGGGAGAGGTGACGGTCTGACTTCACTCCCCCTCCCTCCTCCTCCTTTCTCTCCTATTGCTGCTGCTGCTGACACACTCCTGCCAAGGCTCCGCTGCAGCTCAACCCAGACTGTGGTTACCGGGGAAACCCCAGGACCCGCCCCGTTCTAGTGTACACAGCACTTGAGTGACACCAGCTCTCAACCAATGGGCTGTGACCGGTGACGTTGACTTGTTCATGCAGTTACCACAGGCTCGTGTGAGGTCGTGTGGTGATTGTGGCTGTGTGGGGTCACTGTACATACATGTTTATATTACCACACACCATGGCTGAGCTATTTACCGAGTTATAACAGTATTAAGACAGCTAATGTCTATTACTGCCACAAAAAATGGCCATCGTCAAAATACACACAACTCCTAATTAATGAAATATTTTTATCTACTAAATTTATCTGAAGTAAAAATTGGAAATGAGATAAACCCACAATAGAAAACAATATACACACAATGTACATGATATCGGCAGTTATAGATGAAAAATGGATATCCTGTCGGAATGAAAATAGACAAAAATAAATAAATTACATAAAAACCTAAATAACTTCGAAGAAAAAATGAAGAGTAGGAAGGAAGAGGAATAAAAAGGGAATCATTTATTAAATTATCCCATTATCCTTCTTCTCCCCGCAATTATTTTCTTATCGCTGTTAATGTTATGACAAATTATATAAAGAACAAATAATTGTCTGTATTGATGTATATCTACACATAGTTGCTAATTATTTGTATTTAGTTTTAATTACAATAAAAATGATATGAGAAAAGAAAATACAATATAAAATGGCCATCACATGTATGTTGACTTTATAACAAGTCAAAGATGATGATGATTTTACTACAATTTATTTATGAGTTGTTGATTTTATGTGTAAATGAGAGACAACACATATAGGCCCTCATTCAATTGCAATTTTGCCAATTGAATAAGGCTCTAAATAAGCACATAACATATGTTTTAAAGATGTTTTTGGTTAGTAAACATCTATCCAAAAGCAAGGTCTTCACTAACTAAAAACTTCTTTAAAAAAAATATGCTATGTGCTTATTTAGAGCGCTATTCAATTGGCCAAATCGCAATTGAATGAGGCCCATAGTCATTAATAGAGTAAAATGAGACATAGCACTCTATCTAATAATGTTGTTGTTGTTCAGCCCTTCAGTCATGTCCGATTCTCACTAACCATGTGGACCAGGCACATCTGTCTGTGTTTTTGGTTGTGCTTATCCATATGGTTTTCTTGGCAAAGATACTGGAGTTGGTTGCCAGTTCTTTCTCCAGTGGACCACAATTTATCTGACATCTCTGCTATGACCTGCCCATCTTGGGTGACCCTACATGGTATAGCTCACAGCTTTACTGAGGTACACAAGCCTCTTCACAACAGCAAGGTAGCGATCCAGAAGGGGGTAATAATGTTACACGAATGTAAAAAGGTTATTGTTTAGGAGATATACATAGACCACTGGGACACACATTTGAATATCTTAAAGAATTTCCCTTGTAAACAAGCATACTTTTTTTAGAAAGTAAACATATATACAACTTAGAATGTATTACTTTATATGCAATTATGCTACTATAGAATCTACCATTTTAGATTAATGTGATTTACTTCCGAAGGTGGGAGGATGCTAAGAAGAGAGTGGTGTCGTGGCAGCTACAGTTGCCAGAGCTCTCACTAGGACTAATCTAGTGTTGCTTAGTTTAGAAGAACACAGAAGCTTCAAAAAGTAGCCTAGCAAAAAAAACATGAGAATGCGGTAAAGAATAATTGCATATAGAAGTAAAAAAAATAAAATAAAATTCTACTAAAAATATTTTGCCGATTTTCAAGATTAGTTAATAGCATATAATGTAATACCAAAAATATTACTACAGTGGTCGTTTAGAGAAAAACATACCAAAGAGCTTCCCAACGGAGTTCACTTTGTGACCACTAATAATGTACATTGTTCCATGCCCTAGCTGTCTCATTTTGTTAATATATAAATGTATAATCTATGTGTGCAGTATTCAACTTGAAGAGTAATATATCCCAATTTGTGAAAAATCATAACAGAAGATAGGATAGTATATGGATACCCCAACATTGGATCTAAGGGTAGATTAAAAAAAAAAAATCTTAAGCTACATTACTATTGCACACTAACCATGGCCAGCTCAAGACTAAATGACACCCCAGGTAACTAAAATACCTGGACTCCCACATCTATCACACTAAGCTATATGTTAGCAGAAAATTACAGACCAATAGCTACATTAAATTCGAAGCTCGTATGTGCAACGTGAGACCCGCAACGGCTGTGAGCTTGAAATTGTGAGGATTTAAAGTGCTATTAAATTAGAACAAGTTATGGGCTTGAGAGGCAAACCCGTAAACCATTTTTCGCTCGTTGCATGTGCAGCTGTGAACGGGATCAATTAGTTAAACTCATAGTTATGAGTTTAGATGGAGCCAATGGAAACAGAGATTGTCAGAATTACGTCACTGAAAAATGGAGGTGGGATTTCAAAGTCTTACGGGGTTCAATTATGAGTTATGATCGAACCCACATTCCAGATATGATGCAATATTGTGTGTATATGTGCATTTAAAGTGCTACAGATTGGACTTTACCCCCCTTGCGGGTCCTCTAGCACTCACTGGCCTCTTGGCTCCATTTGTGAGTTACGGGATGGAACAGTGATTTTGATGCAATTTAATAGCGCAATTGGAACGTAGCGGTTACAGGCTTACGTTTTTACACGTTAGGGGAATTTAATGGGGCTGTATGTGGTTTAGATTGATAATCCAAATTGGTAATGCATATTTAACAATGCTTTATTCTGTTATCTGTCAATTCAAAAGTGTCCTATATTCTACTGCAGGCGTGCTGAACCAATGGTTCAGGAGATGGATTTGGGCTTGCCATTCACACTATAGGATGTTACTCAGAGATGTTATAGGCAAGGTGTGCTAACACAAAGTTATAGATAAGGAGGGGTAATCATTTAGGCTCACAGTAGCCCACCAGACTAGTAGGCACTAAGCTGAGCTTGTTAGTCTATGATTTATTATTCTTGTTTTGTTCCAAGGCCCCTCTGTTTATTAAGAAGGCCAGCAGAACATCGGTTTAAGAAAGGGATCTCTGGATCATCATTTATTTTGATTATGTTTGTCCCCTTAGCAAATGGGGTGAATAAATTAAAATGTTAACTCCTTTCCTGCTACTTTGGCATTTATATTTCTAACTCTTACCAGTTTTCCAAGCAAAAGGGGTGTATGCGGGGCTATGGACCAGACCAATAAGGTTCTGGGTCTCAGTAGAGGAAAGCCTCTGATAAACTTTTTTCTTAAGTCCTACTTAATAATGGCTGAGAGTCTTTGGACACTATTATTCAATTGCAGATTGCGTTGTACAGTCCCTATGTCTGCAGGCTTGAGATTTGCTACAATTACAGAGCCATTCAATTGAACAAGCTCAAACTTACTGTCCGAAAGCCAAAACTATAAACCATGCAATCGTATGTAGCATTTCAGTGCGTGAACATGATCAAGTAAGCAAGGCCGTAACTACCGATTTAGAAACAGCCAATAGAAAATAAGACTGTCATCATTACGTCAGTAAAACAATTAGGCCCTCATTCAATTGCAATTTGGCCAATTGAATAGGGCCCTAAATAAGCACATAACATATACTTTTTAAAGAAGTTTTTAGTTAGCAAGCATCTATCCAAAAGCAAGGTTTTCACTAACTAAAAACTTCTTTAATAAAAATATGCTATGTGCTTATTTAGGGCCCTATTCAATTGGCCAAATCGCAATTGAATGAGGCCCTTAGCGTTTAGGAGTACGATATGCGATCAGATTCGCAATCCCCCAATGTATAAAATAATAAAAATTAATTAAGGAAATGTTCTAGTGGGTGGCATGATACGTAATAACTCATTGATTCCCAAGATTGATATAACAGCGAACTTAAACATTAAAAAAAAACATTTGATTGCAGATTTACGAGCTTGAGGCTGTTCTGCAATTCACTCTAATGTATTTCATCGCTTTCCCTATCTTTTAAAGTGCAGTATTGATTTTTTATTTGCATTTACAGAGCTACTAACAGGGGTTAAACCCCCTTGTGAGTGCTATCTGGTACCCGTAGGATTTACTTCTACATTTGACATTTACGGGTGTGAAAATATTTGCGGACTTGAGGAATTGTAGCAAATGAATAGTGATTTGCGATTTTAGCGATTGTAACTCTTGCGAGCTTGAAAGATCAAAGGCTTGGATGGGTTGTAAGTTACAATTTTGACAACCGCAGGGATTTTCAGCTTGTTACCAGTAGACAGTTTGCGGCTCGCTAAAAGACACCAATTAAATAGCAAATTAGTTTACGGCTACATTACGGGCTTCCGTAAACAATAATAGCTCAATTGAATCGAGGCCTATATGACTATTGCTGAGGGTCTTTGTGGAACTACTAATACATTTTCTGCCTGCTTTTTTAATAACTCTATGCTCTATTGGACTATAATCCTTGTTCTTAATAATCATAAATTACAGTCTCTAGGCACAAATTGTTTATGCCGTTTTAACCATTTTTTTAAGTTTAGTTTTATGGGTTTCATTAATCTCAGTGATGTTAAAGGCATATTTAAGTTTCATGGATTATGAGTGCATCTGAAAAAGGAGAATCAGTAGTGTATGAAATCATTTTCTTGCATGGAAAAATACCAAAAATAAACATTATTAAACTTGCCCTAAAGTTTGCTAAAGCTCTTGAGTTTGCAAGCAAGTGATTTTTTTAACACCACCCCTGGAAATCTCTCCTAATATTAGCATACAATTCATAATTTTTATTGGCCAATCACAGGCAGCTGATACAATATATTTATTTATGGCAGCTAAAACATTGTTTCAATTTGTGATGGCAGTTTGTATAGCAAGAGATCATGGGATTTGTAGTCCCCTGCACAAAGAAGCAAGGAGCAGCCCAGACATTGCTGTGTTGATCTCTGCATTGTGCAGCTGTTGGCTTGAAGCTTAGTAAAGGGTTACAAAGTGTACCCAAATGCAGTGTTTGTACTGGTAGGTACACTGTACTTATGTAAGCAGGTCTGTGGGTGAAAAAAACACATTTTATTTATAAATAACATAAATATGTATATGTATAGAATGGCTCAATGTGTGTTTCTGATGTAATCAGCATGTGTAAGATTAGAAATAGATGGAAACTTAAACTTAGACCTTTAACTACCTTAGGGAAGCTTGCAGAACACTGGTGGTCGATGGACCACAGTTTGGGTGCGTCTGCTCTAGTGTGACCAAGGCTGCTGCTAGAGGGACAAATGTGATAGACACTGATATATCTAATATAAGCCTTTTTTAATGAAGTTAAAGTAACTGATTAGCAGGCTTATATCAAAATGTGTACTGTTGTTGTTTAGTCGTTCATTAATCTCTGACTCCCCATGACTGTATAGACCACAGAACATCAGGCTCATTTCAGCCAGTGCCTCTCTGAGATTCCTCAAGCTAATGTTCATTGTTTCAATGACTTCATCTATCCATCTCCGACTCTGCCTTCCCCTTATCCGGGTGCCTTCAATCATTCCCAGCCACAGAGTCTTCTTTAGGGAATCCTGTCTTTTCATGATATGTCCAAAATATTTGTGGTTTAGCCTTATGATCAAACCTTCAAATGAACAGATTAACTTGATTTCTGTAATATTGATGTATGGACTACATAAACAGATTTTCCATTTAATGTCAAACAGACTATTATTTACAACATATAATTTAATTGTCTGGAAAATGGAGGACTCAGCTGAAATTCCTTGAGCATCCTCTCATATTTGTATACTCCAAGCTTACAATCGGTAGACTCCAATAGTGAATTAACTATGAAATAACATCACTACTAGATAACATCTTAATAACATCCCCAAAACTCTATCCTAACAATGAACATTTGCATTAAAGGTTATAAGAATACAAATTATCTTCTCATATTTTTACTTATCCCCTCTTCATAAAACTGCTTAGTCAAAATAGTTTAAGTAAACCAAAACAAAGTACATATATTGTAAAAAAAAAACATTAATATAAATCATTGCTGCACTAGCCCAAGATTTAAAATACTGCATCTATAATAATTACTCAGTGTGCCTTCTCGACATTTGACACACAATATATTGATACAAAATTGGAAAGAATTTATGCTGTTGACTTTTAAAATGTAAAATTCATCGACAATAATCTCTAACCATATGAATCTTTGAAGACAGAAGAATGGAATGTGTGGGAGAGCTAGTCTGCTTCCTTCTCAGATGCTGACCACTCTTCATCTCTGCAGGAGGAGTGCTCTAAGTGATGCATATGGTCTGAGAAGAATATATTTTAATGTACAAAGATACATTTTTGGATGTGCGTACCAGACAAGAATATGTGCATGTAAAATCTGCCTTATATTTGTCTTCTTTTCTTATGGTTATCTGAGGCTATTGGACTGTGCAGATATAATACTGATAGCCACTTATTGCCCTAATGAAGTTTAGGGATTGTATTTTTTTGCCAGTTTATACAAATTTAGGCAAATCCATTTTTCTTGTATAACGGCATTATAAAGACTAGGTAACGGCTGTTTAATTCACTAATAATGCTAACACGTTCTTGTAAGGTGCACATCTCACTACAGGAATCCACCTTGACTGCTGTCAAAATTGAATATCTTCATGCAATCAAAATGCAGAGCTGAATATTCTTTTCACATCCTATATTCCACACTTATGTGAAAAGACATCTCTTGTGTGCATCACCTGTCAAGGTTTTCTACTCCTTAAAAAAGCAATATGGCTATTACTTATGAACTCGTTTCCAAGAAAATACAAACATTTCATTAATTAGTGGCAATCATGTCAGTATCAGGGGTATCAGTATTTCCCCCATACATAACATAACAATTTTATGAATCCGAAACTTAAAAACAGAGTATGTTGAATGTAATGAGGTAGCAGAATTGTGATCATTTTGCACGTGCCTACTTGGCTAAGAAATAAATGTGAAACTCTATTTAGTAAAACTGTGCCACAGTAGACTCTCAGTTAACCAGAACTCAAGCAGCCAGAAAAAAAATGTAATACTGTACTTTAAATTAAAATTAAAATGTACAGGGCTCAACAAATGCCAGGAGCCAGGTTGTCATGCCACAGAAATGCTTACCGGCACCTAGATTTCATCCACTGTACATCTCTGCAATTCAGTTTTACCTGGAAGCAGACAGGCATTAGTTACTGAGCCAGGGCAATGTTGGCGTTACATTCCTCAGGATCATCACCGCACCCTCCAGCCAAATGTTCCTGTGTGAAAGTGAGGAGTGAAAGCTGCTGCTGCTAGAACAGCCCTCACCGAAAAAATATACTTAGCAGAGCATCCTATGTGCAGCTAATCTAGGCATCTTTAAATAGTAACTCTCAAGCAATCAGAAACTACATTTATCCAGCATATACCAATCTTCATGGGTGCCGGATAACTGAGTGTCTACTGTATTTTTCCTTATGATAATCCTGGTGGGTTACAGTTAGGTCACCCTTATAACTGCACCAAAATATGTACAAAGTGTATACAATCAAAACAACATTCCCAAGTATAAGTTACATGGAGGCAGTTTTTTTTCAATTGTTTCTTTTTTTCTCTAGATTCCCCTACAGGCCCTTTTTCTGATTCTGAAGACATTTTATTGCTATGTGCCTCATTTTACACCCTGCAGTACTCTAGTAATTCAGAGGAGAGAGATATAGCCAATTGATTTACTGTCTATGGATCACTGCTTTGGAGAAAGCAGCTTACTAGGCAACATAATCATCACTTGAGTCTCTTTAACACTTCATCCTTTAAGTTTCTTCAAATCTTCAATCAAAGACAATTTGATCAGCCAATATAGAGCAAGCACAGAAGAGGTACATTAATTAAACAAGTGATACAACTTATAGAATAACATTTTAATAGGTTATTTAGTACCATCCATGTTGTACTGCTGTAGAATACAGACAACACTCAAGGATATGTGTGCTCGGATGACATTGAGGTACAATTGTAAATCTCCTTGAAATCAGAGGTGTAATATTAAATATAAGTTGTCAGTCTTTAATTGTGATTGAGCATTAGACGATATGATGGCTCTATTGCATTAATCCGCTGGCTGTCAGTATTTGACCTCTGCAATGCAAATGGCACAGTTCTCCTTTTCTACTATGAAGGCCAAATGTATCCTGTTCTGTTGCCCCACTACAAATGTACAGAACAAAAAGTAAAAATACCAGGACATCTGTGGTGAAAATTTAAAAATATTCTCTTTTGAAGAACTAAACTTTTTAGAATGTAAAAATAATATAGCTTCTAATTTATTACATTTATTATTTTCCAAGTGAAGTTACCATTTTATATTCCAATGATCTAATTCCTGAGATGGGAGGAGAGTTTCAATTCAGAAAGGAAGATGCTGTATGCACAATGGGAACGTGGCAACTACAAATATCACTCCTTTCCTAAAAGTAAATACAAATCTCATTAGTTTACAAGACGATAACCTGTTGGGACAGTAAGCCTAGTAAACAACAATCATTATTGTTTATTTGTAACGCGCCAACATATTCTGTAGCGCTATACATGGGTTACGATAAAGACAAAACAATAGCAGTACATTATTAACACATTGCAAAGGATGGAGGGCCAATTCCAGTGTCCATAGTGCTTTCCTCAAAGCACCCTGCAAGATTGAAAACTCGCAAACTTCCAATCTAAAAGATGAAATATAAAAGTGCAAACTGTAAAGGCTGTTATTTAATATACAAAAAACATTTGGTCCATTGTAAAGATTAGTTATTCATAATACCATATAGAAAACAAATTAACCAGAGTGGTCTTTTAAATCCTTGGTAGTTGCAATGTTTTGGCTTCAAGTACAAAACAAATAACCCTGAAGGATGGCAGCAAAGACAGGTTTCTGAATCAGACTGAATATTATGATTTTTGATTTGACAAAACTAGCACTTTACCAGCTTTGCTAACATGAAAATCATGGGTGCAGCGCATTGGCTGAGAATGCATTATGTGGTTTGGGAGACATTACTTGAAAAAAAAATTGGAAATAGGAAATGTTAACCAATGTTAGGGAATAACAAGAGACACTCCGTTTATTTCTGCTCCATCCTCTTTCATGCAATACAAGCATTAAGACTACATGTACTTTTGCAATAAAAGATATAACAAGTGGTATAAAGATGATGACGTTAATGGTTAACTGATGAGAAAAATAAAGTCAGCTTTTTTTTCATTAAAATGTGATTCACCTCTGATGAAGGAACTACATTTTTCTAAAAGCTCACTTCATTTTTCTCATCAGTTTCCCATAAGAGGTATCAACTTTATACCATTTTTTATTTTTTTTTCTGCAAAAGTACCTCTACTCTTATCTATTCTATTGGCTGGCATGATACTACCCTCTATCTGCAGCAAACTATGAAAGAGAATGTAAGTTCCACAACTGCCCCACTTGTGGTCAACAGACATGTCTACTGCTCTGTCCGTGTATTTAATTCTGTCAGTACCAAGCACAAATCAACTGTATCAGTGAAGCATGTTATTAAAACTCTGTGTATGTGCACAATGCTCTCTTCACTGTCTCTTCACTGTTGCTTAAAAACTTTTTTTACTGTTTGCCTTCCACTGGATCAATTAAGAACTAATCCACATATTGCGGATCAGAGGAGATCTAAAAAAGTTGAACTTAATGGACTATAGTCTTTTTTTCAACCTTAATTACTATGAGCCTCATTCAATTGCAACCCCGTAACTTGCTTGCATGTCTGCGAGTGAGTTGTGAGCTCCCGTTGGTCTCAGTTTGTGAAGCTATTCAATTGCTCCAGGTCGCGAGTTGCCATCCTGAAGCCAGCTCCGTAAACCATGTACTGGTTCAGAGCAGTTGTGGGCGGGAACCGTATCAATTCACCAAGCCTGTAACCGCCCCTTTCGAATCGACCAATAGAAAATGAGACTGGCATAATTACGGCAGAAAAACTTGGAGGTTACGAGTCAATCAATCAGGTTCGGGGGCCCGAGTTACGATCAGACTCGCACAACTTAGAAAATGAAGAATTATGAAAATGAATGCCAATACTGTTCTAGTCCATATGGGTGGCCTGATGTATTAGCTCATTGATACCCAAGATAATTTAACCCTAAAATGACACATAAAATTTCCTGCAGTCGTGCGGCTTGAGTCTGTTATGCAATTCAATCTAATGTCTTTCCTCGCTCTCCCCGTAATTTACAGTGCAGGATTACTGTTTTATATGCAGTTACAGTGCTACAAATTGGTGTTTAACCCCTTTGCAGGTCCTCTCGAGTACACGTATGATTTTCTCCTCCATTTGCGGTTTACGAGTGTGGATACATTTGCGAGCATGGGGAATCGGAGCTATTGAAAAGCGATTTGCGATTTAAGCCCTACGAAAGTGACACATCAAAGGCTTCTGGATGGTGTAAGTTACGAGTTGTATGGACGAAATTTTTTCAAGCTCATAACTCGTAACCTGATCCAAACACGCAAAAAGTCTGAAAATCGTAACAATTGAATGAGGCTCTTTTAATGTAACTATGTAAAAGATGATTAAAAATTTAAAAAAAAAAATGGTGTATTCTTAAAGAACTATTTAATTTGCAGAAAAACATATAATTTGCAGAAAAATATTTAATTTGCAGAAAAACATCATGTTGAAGTGGTAGGAGATAAAAGGAATTACCCAGGGATATGCATAAGGCTAAATTATTTACCTAGATATGATTGTGAACAGTCCTATTAGTCTGATTTGCCATCAGTATAAATGCTTCTATCTGTCAGTGTTAGCATAATAAGACATGCAAGGTTTTATAAAATCAGTGTGCCACAAATAAATATAAACAAGTTTGCAGAAATGGATTCTATATCAAAACTGTCAAGCCAACCTGACAGATGGAATTATACTACTGTAAACACACAAAAGATAGAACAGAGAAATGAATATCAATGTAATTATGTTACATAATATAATAAAGCACTCCCACATAAAGACACATGTGAGATTTCTATATAAGATGTGTATGGCGCTGTTTCTATATAAGTGATCTGAACTGAAACATCATGTGCACCCGAATAAAAAAATGCTGAAAGTTGAAAACCATATTACAGGATGTTAAGATTTTTATTATATAATGCATAAAGCATAAGAAACATAGTAATATATAGCCACATTAAATTCCCCTAAGGTGTAAAACCGTAGCTCGTAACGTAGCTCGCAAGATTATTAAATTGTCTTTGTAAAGCAAGCCACTGCAGGTTTGGTGCGAAAAAAGCCTATGAGACGTGGTACGTGGAACTCCGTGGCCTCAAATCCTTTGTTCTCTCAAGCCCATAACCGCTACATTCCAATTTCGCTGTTAATATCCATAGACGCCCTGGCTTTCAAGCCTGTAACCGGCAAATGGATTCAAAAACATTACAGGCTCCAAATAGGACCCTCAAAGAGTTTACAGACAACTCTTAAACACTGTAAAGGACAATATAAACACACCAGTGCACTTTAAAATATAGGGAAAGCATGGAGAGGCATTGTAACTAGTTGCACAATAATCCCCAAATAAAAAAAATGCATTTAATAAATATATATTTTTTTATCATATGTTGGAATGGTCATGCATATGCCAATATGAAAAGCCATGCTGCGACATGCAGAAAGCAATTAAAGACACACTACCTGATTAAATAGCAACACAAAAAACATGAAACTCATGCCATATTAACCCTTTCTCACTCACAGAGACTCTATTGTGGCCCCTAAAATATAAATATACCGTATTTATCAGCGTATAACACGCACTTTTTCTCTCTGAAAACAGGGGGCAAATGATAGGTGCGTGTTATACGCCGATATTCCCTCCCCCTCCTCATCCTCAACCTCCCTCCTCATTCTAAACCCCCCTCCGCATTCTAACCCCCCCTCCTCATTCTAAACCCCCCCTCCTCAACCTAAACCACCCTAAATACCTCCCCCTCACTTACCTGCCTCTGTTCCGGCCTCCGCTCCTTGACCCGGTGCGCATGTGACGTCACATGCACGACACGTCATTAGCATATACCGGGTGCCGGCATATGCTAATGACGTGGCGCGCATGTGACGTCACATGCATGCCGGGTCATGGAGCGGAGGCCGGAGCAGGGGGGTTAGAATGCGGAGGGGGGGTTTAGAATGAGGAGGGAGGTTGAGGAGGGGGGTTGAGGTTGAGGAGGGGGGTTGAGGATAGGGGGGTTGAGGTTGAGGAGGGGTTGAGGATAGGGGGTTGAGGAAGGAGGATGAGGATGGGGGTTGAGGAGGGGTTTGAGGGTGTTTGATGAGGGAGGTTGAGGAGGGGGTTTGAGGATGGGGGGTTGAGGAGGGAGGATGAGGAGGGGGGTTGAGGGGGGTTTGAGGATGGGGGTTGAGGAGGGAGGTTGAGGAGTGGGTTGAGGATGGGGGGGTTGAGGAGGGAGGATGAGAGGAGGGAGGTTGAGGATGAGGAGGGGGGTTGAGGATGAGGAGGGAGGTTGAGGAGGGGGTTGAGGTTGAGGAGGGGGGTTGAGGAAGGAGGATGAGGATGGGGGGTGGAGGAAGGGGGTGGAGGAGGGGGTTTGAGGAGGGGGTTGAGGATGGGGGGTTGAGGAGGGAGGGTGAGGAGGGAGGTTGAGTAGGGGGTTGAGGATGAGGAGGGAGGTTGATGTTGAGGATTTTGCTTCAAAGTTCTTTATTTGAAATACATTTTTTAAATGAGGTGCGTGTTATACGCCGATGCGTGTTATACGCCGATAAATACGGTAATTGCATATACATCTCACTCATCACATCTACATTTGGGAACACAAATTGTTGCCATATTTTACCGCCACATCACATATATCAAGCACCAGGTGAACATATATTATTTGTTGTTCAGTCCTTTGTTCGTGTCCGACTCTCTGTGACCCTATGGACTACAGCACATTTAGCTAGTGGGTTGTCAGTTCCTTCTCTAGTGGACTGGGATTTGTCTGACCTCTGACCTCTCTGCTATCACCTGCCCACCTACACTGGCCCAATGTGGTGTACCTCACAGCTTCATTCAGGTACACAAGCCCCTTCACCACCACCACTAATGTAAATGGATGAATAGCAGAACAGAATGGGAGGTCACAAAATGGGAATTGCTATACATCTTAGCATATGGCCCCCGGTAATGGCGTGGGACTTTCCAGGATGGGCGTATTGAAGATTACCCCTGATGGAGATAAGTTGCCTGTTGTTCCACATACCTCTGCAAAGCCTCCATGTGTTAGAGTACATTAGTATGATGTATGTTCCCCTGGTCCCCTTCATTGCTAAGTGGTGGTTGTGTACAGCAATGAAGCTGTGAGCTATACTGTGTAGGGCCAGTGTAGGTGGGCAGGTGATAGCAGAGAGGTCAGACAAATCACAGTCCACTAGAGAAGTAACTGGCAACCCACTCCAGTATCACCTCATTTTAGGCCCTCAGGGGAATGCTCATACTCCACAGTCTCACTAACTGGACTTGGCCTGTGTATTAACCCTTATTATTATTATATATGATATTTAGTATTATATGATATCTAATACTATTATGACCATTATGTTATCTAGGGCTTATTATTTGACATGCATAGGAATGTGACTCTAATGTGATGCATGTGGATGTCGAAAGGGCAAGAGGCTGTGGCCAATCAAAGGACACCTAAAGGGTTAACTGTTAGACAACATATGGATAAAGCATAGCATCTACTAGGGTCACATGTGGTCAGGACACCACAGTAACCATAATCGGATGTGACATAGGAACATCATATAACACTACATTTCATAGAAATAACCATTATTGCGCATACAACAACCATATGGTCTCCATCTGTCATATTAAACAGATGCTAGAAATCATGGATCATGTGATACTAATCTATTCCACACACAGTGTGTTTTCATACATTACTGCTGATTCTTAATACCGTAGTTGATAGGAAAAGAGGAGGTTTTAGAACCATCATAAGCTGTTATGCTCTGGACACTACAATAAACTAATGAACATTAACATCATCTACGAGCAGTGATAAACATATTGATGTTTGGACTTGCAGATTATAATGGGACCGTGCAACTCTAAAGCCGGGACACTTATAATTGAAACTCGCAACAGTCATGTTCATTAGTGAAAAGATATGTAGCCATATATTGCATTTCAGATCCATCTACAGTGGTGAATGACACTGATCGAATGCCTGTTAGAACTGGGTTGAGTGTTCACTCACATGATGGTATTGTACTGCTCGAAGATGAAGAACATGCCTTCATGGTCGTGAGATTTGGCTATTAACACCTACAGAGGCAAGAACTAGATATCAATCATAACAATATTCTGATTAACTGCAACACCTCCTCTCAAGGTCAATTCACATTCAACATCAGTTGTTAAACATAACCAGGCATGTACACACTATGTAGCCAGCCAATAGTATGTCAACCTCTATAACAATCAGTATTCAGTGAGGAGTGATCAGGAGGAGGACTTCCTTGATGGTCCTAAGACCTCCTCTTCTACCTTCCGTGCTCGCTTCCCCTCTTCCACGTCTTGGTTGTAAAGGAGCGCAGGGTACCACTACGTTGACTGGCTGGACATCTGGTTGGGAGGTCTGAGATGAGGAGGCCGAAGTCTCTGGTTGCTGTTGTGCAACCGAAGGCTGGAGAGGTATGAGCTTGCATTCGGCTAAGCGGATGAGTTGCCGCCTGTTCCTCCTATCTCTCCATAATTCGGTTGTGCCACCTCACCTCAGAATAGATTGATCTTGTGCTCGTCATGAGGGTGTGTGTCAGCCTACACTGCCTTCTGGGCAACTGTAGCTTCTCGTTGGCCTGTTCCCGGCATGCCATGTCCTCACTGGCGACCCAGCCCATGATTTCCCGCAATGTCAGGGGTGTGGTGTTGACGGCAAAGGGGCCACAGGTGATGACAGCAGGGCCGGAGGTGTTGGCATTGTGGTCAGAGGTGTCGGCAGCGGGGCTGGTGGTGACGGCAGCATAGGTGGCCATAGTGATGGCAGAGTTGGTGGCCGTGGTGATGGCAGCAGGCCTTGAGGTGATGGCAGCAAGCCTTGAGGTGACGGCAGGAGGGCCTGAGGTGTAGGCAGGAGGGCTGGATTGTTGGCCCATGTTTGGGGCGTCCATTTTGTGGGAGTCCATGTTGGGAGCCCAACTGTGTGGGAGGCCATGTTTGGGAACCTCATTGTGTGAGAGCAGTTGTGGGCTGCCATGGCCGCAATGTTGCTGTAGCAGGTCCCATAACCATCACCCATAACCATCGCCTGCATAACCATCACCTGCATAATGAGCATTGTGAATCATGGCTTATATGAACATATATACTGCATCAGACACGTGCTCTGCTGGATCTGCTGCGCCGTGTGTGAGACTGACCAATCTGTGACATGTTCCCAGTGATTGTTGATATGCAGCTGAGACATGGTCCAGGTTAGGACAGTTTATGACAAGCACATGCAGTCCTACGGAGTCTGTACCCACATATGCCGCAGTGTGCACACCATGAAATTGACTCTTTTGAATGTCAAATCAATCTCGATCTCATGGCAAATTGTACTCATGATCAGTTTTAACTTCAGGTATTGTCCAGACATTTCATTGATACAATTTATGAAAATGATATGTTTGCTACCAGGATTTACATGGTTATTGATGTCCCATATATCTTAATTCATAACCATTGGGCTTACAGTTATCTATGCATGTGAGCAGGAGTGTAGAAAGCAGAAAAAATCTAGGGGTATACAGCTCATTGTATACATCAGCCAGATTAAAAGTTTATTTATACATACAAACACCATGATATCTGCGATATCCCCCCCCAAAAAAAAACAATTCACACACCAATGTGTGTGGTGTGATATGATACTCACTCTGCATAGTTCCTGGCACACCCGTGTCCACCTGTCCTGGTAGGCCCACCACTGCCGTTGACTGCATCCACTCCCTCAGGGTCTGCTACCATGCACAGTATGTGACGTTTGCTGTAGGCCCACCACCGTTTCCACTTGCTGCTCTTGCCTCCTCTGCCATCTTCCTCTTCACCTTCGCCAGGCAGTCTTCATATCTGTGTCTAACAGACTTAACGTCCCTATTAGCAACCCCTAATGACGCAACAACTGAAGCAATCTGGGACCAGGCCTCTTGCTTGTGGCTAGCCCTCACATCTCTCTCACCATTTATGATCTCCTCTGGGCTATAATTGGGGGCCCTGTACTTTGCCACAGCCTCTTTCCCTACCAACTGTGCCTGGGGTTTGTGGCCTCCCTGTCCTCTACCTGGGGCCAGTCCCTCATCCCTACTACCTCTCCCCCTGGGATCAGGCCCCTGACCCTCTGCCCTACACCTTGTGTGCCTACATTTGGGGGTACATCCCCCCCCCCCCACTGCTGCTCTTCTCCACCTGACTTCCCTGACCTAGTCCTCCCTCGCTCCAAACCTCTAACTCTCCCCACTCTCCTCCCTTACGTAATAATCTATGTGTGTGAATTATGTTATATCAGTAATTATGTGTATTTTAAATGAAGGGTTAAATTATCTTAGAGGTCAACATTTCAAAAACTTACAATGCTCCTCTCTCTTTCTCTCTCTCCAATGCTCGAAAACCCACCTAGACCTGTGTGTTACAGCACAGTCAATGATTTACTGTTTTAGCTCCCTTTTAAACCCCTTCCTGCGTCTTTAATTGCGGTTTCCCGCTTTCTATTGGCTGTTCGGCCTGTGTCTCACAACGCACTACAATTTCATGGTTATGGGTGATCGTGGCTCGTCCGTCCCCTTAACAGCTTGCGTGTGCAGAAAGGATTGACGGGCTTGAGACGCAAGTCGCAGCATGTTCTAATTTAATAGCTCCGTAAATCGGCAAAATGTCAAGCCCGCAGCCGCTGCGGGTCTCACGTTGCACATACGAGCTTGGAATTTAATGTGGTTAATAATAAACCATATTCCACCATACAATTCATGCTTTTTGTATGGCCCAACTGATTCATGAATAGGCATAAAATAATCATGAACATCTTAAGAGCAGCGTGCACATGAAACAAAAAAATAGATTGCTAAATCTTAAGTGTTTAAAGTTCTTTTAATGAGTAATAACCATTAGAAATATTACTTATTTATCACAACTGTCTGCTAGGTTCTAAATATAAGTACTCACCTTCCCTTAAAACTACTGTGTATCTCGAACTAATATGGAAAATTTGTTCTGTATATTGCAGGTTGTGTAAGAAAGGAGACAGCTGGGGATGTTGACAAAAAGGAGGTATTTGTAAAGGTGGAGGTTATTCTCCGAAAAAATACATAATGGAAAAAACAATTTGTGCTATTGCTTATATGATAAATATGAAATAAGATGCTATTTAATTGTAAGCTTTAAAAACTTGAGGATGTTTTTGGCATGCAAAACCACCTCACATGGATAGGGGGACTCTCTAGGCCTGTTATTTAACTGCTTCTTGTTTGCACCAAAATAAAGTTGTTCTGACATGTTATAACTACTATTATAGTTAATAGTTTTTCTAGTGATTCACACTAACTTGAAATGTTCAATTAAAAATACTTTATTTAACTCAAATGACACAGCTAGTGAAATATGACCCATGCGCCTCATGGGCACGGGAACGCCAGCAGGGAGAGTATATTGAGACAGAAAATGGTAATCACGAATCACCACTATAGAGAAAAAAGGGATGGAACCCTATGGTCCTCAAATTCCTCCTAACTAGAAGGCTCAACTTTGATACCCCAAATTCTGGCTAATATGCCTTAGGCATAGATAAGGAGCTATGATTTACTTTTAGTTGTCTATCCTACTACTGCACTAGCTTTGAGGTTCTCGTTTAGGGCCATTAGATGAATTCCTTATGACAATTAATTGTGGTTCCAACCTGTAGCTAGATTAATGGTACAGGTGCCAGTTCTCCCTTAGCAACATTTTTTTTCTACAGGCATTACATATATTACAATATTTGGCTTATCTGAGGTTTCAGCATGGTTTAGCTGATTTGATATGTAGCCATTGTACATAATAGACAATTACTTAAGCCCATAGTATTTCAAGCTGCTCCATATTATACTATCTATTATTATTTTTTATGCTTTTTAATTAAGCACCCTTTCGCAACTATTGAAAGTGATCGCCTTTTGTGCACTTTCTGTATGACATTTGAGGTTCATCCATCCGGAGAGTATGAGAACCATGCTTTATTTCTATCGCAGATAAGCAGGGCATATTAGCCATTATTTTTTATAACAAGGGTTGAGCCTTCCAGTTAGGAGGAATCCTGTGGGGTTCCATCCTTTTCTTCTCTATAGTGGTAATTTGTGATCACCATTTACTGTCTTAATATACTCTCCTCCCTGCTGGCTAACCAATACCCATTAGGCACATGTCATTTTATCTAATGGGTATCTTATTTTAACAAGCAGGGTCACTTGAGTGCAATACATTTTTCCAATTTGTAACTGAGCATCTGACTTGTTATACCCTAAATACATAGTACTGCAAATTCCTTCTATACGAATTAAGTCCTGCATCTGGTATTATTTAGTGATGAAAAATATTTTTCTGTTATCCTTTCAAAGTGTTAATTATTTTAATGTGATAAAATAAATAATACATTCTCACAAAGGAATTCTAATGGGAAAAATGTCTTCTTTTGTACGAGTAATTGTTATTGCATTGCATATGTCACTTGTTTTATGCACATACAGTGCCTTGCAAAAGTATTCACCCCTCTTGACTTTTTTCCTATTTTTTTACATTACAGCCTTGAGTTCAATGTTTTGTTAATCTGAATACTATGTGATGATCAGAACACAATAGTCTAAGTTGGTGAAGTGAAATAAGAAAAATATATACATAAAACTGTTTTTTTAGAAATAGAAAACAGAAAATTGGCATGTGTGTATGTATTTGAAGCCCATAAAAAGCTCTGGTGCAACCAATTACCTTTAGAAGTCACATAAATAGGGAAATGATGTCCACCTGTGTGCAATTTAAGCGTCACATGATCTGTCATTACATATACACACCTTTTTTGAAAGGCCCCAGAGGCTGACATACCTAAGCAAGAGGAACCACTAACCAAACACTGCTAGGTAAGGGACAATGTTGTTGAGAAGTACATGTCAGGGTTAGGTTATAAAAAAAATATACAAATATTTGATGATCCCCAGGAGCATCATCAAATCTATCATAACCAAATGGAAAGAACATGGCACAACAGCAAACCTGCCAAGAGACGGCCGCCCACCAAAACTCACGACCCGGTCAACGAGAGCATTAAACAAAAAGGCAGCACAGAGACCTAAGATAACCTTGGAGGAGCTGCAGAGTTCCACAGCAGAGACTGGAGTATATGTACATAGGACGACAATAAGCCGTACGCTACATAGAGTTGGGCTTTATGGCAGTGGCCAGAAGAAAGCCATTACTTTCAGCAAAAAACAAAATGGCACGTTTTGAGTTTGCGAAAAAATGTATGGAGGAAGGTGCTCCGGTCTGATGAGACTAAAATTTAACTTTTTGGCCATTAAAGAAAACGCTATGTCTGGCGTAAACCCAACACATCACATCACCATCAACAACATTTCAACAGCCGGGACTGGGAAACTGGTCAGAGTTGAGGGAAAGATGAATGGTGCTAAATACAGGGATATTCTTGAACAAAACCTGTACTACCCTGTGCGTGATTTCTGACTAGGACAGAGGTTCACCTTCCAACAGGACAATGACCCCAAACACACTGCTAAAGCAACACTGGAGTGGTTTAAGGGGAAACATGTAAATGTGTTGGAATGGCCTAGTCAAACCCCAGACCTCAATCCAATAGAAAATCTGTGGTCAGACTTAAAGATTGCAGTTAACAAGCGCAAACCATCCAACTTGAAGAAGCTGGAGCAGTTTTGCAAGGAGGAATGGGCAAAAATCCCAGTATAAGATGTGGCAAGCTCATAGAGACTTATCCAAAGCGACTTGGAGCTGTGATTGCCACAAAAGGTGGCTCTACAAAGTATTGACATTAGGGGCCACAGGAGACTGCCAGGACTGCAAGGATTGAGGGGGGCCACAGGGGGCTGTGGGGGCCACATGTGGCCCACAATGACAGAGGGGGCCCACAGGAGGGCAAGTGAGACCACAGGGGGCACAGGGAGGTTGAAGAGTACCGCAAGTACCAATGAGGGCAACAAGGGGCAGAGGGAGGCCACTTGGGGGCCACATTGGGCCATTAGGGGCCACGGGTGCCACAGGGGCCCGTGAGTGTTAAACTGGCTACATGGGTACTGCGGGGGCCACAGGGGACCTGTTGGGGCCACTGGGGACCCGTGGGAGGTCCTGGGGGCCACAGGGGGCCAGCAGGAGCCACCTGGGACGTGTGGAAGGTACGCGGTGCCATAGGGGCCCATGGGAGCCAGAGAAGGCCACAAGGGCCACAGGGGCATGTGGGAGGACAGCAGGGTGCCACAGGGGAGCCACAAAGGCACAGGGGGCCACCCAAGTCAGCACATCTTGATGGATGCAGCTGGTGCCACCCCCAAGGAGGTGACATCTGGTGCGGTCCGCCCCATTGACGCCCCATTCCTATGCTACTGCATATAGCGAGCTTCCCTGGGACCTCTCTAAAACAGCTATGCACCTTTATTGAAGTGCACACTTGACTGGGTTCATAATACCAATCATTAAACTGAACCAAAGTTGGATAAAACATACCTTCATTGACGTTCCATGCATGGGAATTGAAACTCCAAGCCCCTGTAAATTACTCAAATACAACAATTCACAGCTACAGGCAGAGCATCAGACCTGACATAACAAAGGATTGAATTATTTTGGTAACATTTTGAGAACCTGTAATGAAATACCTAAAATGTTTCCAAACATTACAAATGCAATTTTACTTACCCAGGCCAACTTTCTTGACATTACCTTCACTCTACAGTGGATGAGATGACACATTGGAAAAACATGTTTTATTTAAGATACCAGCATAGTTGCATAGTTAATGAGGTGGAAAAATCACTGTTTGTCCATCAGATTCAACCTAGTGTAGATGTACTCTATCCTTGTAATATGTGAAAAATTGATAAGACAAACTGAAAAAAAAAACACTAAAACATTGCCAATTGTCTCATAAGGGAAAAAAATTATTCCTGTCCCCAGATACTGGCAATTGAATTCCTCCCTGCATCAATACTCCATGAATGCTCGTTTTTATTCAAAAATGTATCTAACCCCTTTAATAAAGTTATCTATTGAATTCCCTCTAAGGCACCTTTTCTATAGAGAAATAAGTCTAATTTAGTTACTCTTTCTTCATACTGTAGCTTCGTCCATCCATTCCAGTTATTAATTTTATTACTCTTCTCTGTACTTTTTCCAGGTCTAAAATGTCCTTTGTACACCCATATTTGAAATATTCCATATTCCAAATGAGGGTGTACTAGGGATTTGAATAGTGGCAGAATTATATTTGCTTCCGTTGCTTCTATACCCTTCTTAATACATGCTAATATTTTATTTGCCTTTGCAGCTGCTGCTTGACTTTAAGCACTGTTATACGGTTGTTGTTCACAACAGTCCCCAATTAATTTCTATCTCTGATACCCCTAGACTTGCTCCATTAAGATTATTCATTGCCAAAATGTATATTTTCCTTCCCAAATGTATAACTTTACATTTATTTGTGTTAAAACTCATCTTTATATTGTACATTTGTGAGTTTTCAATCTTGTAAGGTTCTGTGTGAAAAAGCACAATGTATGTTAGATATCAAGCTAAAGCCAGGGCCATCCACTCTTTTGTGTTGAAATTGTCTTTTGCCTTGAACTTAACCCTTGTACAGCCCTACAGAATATGTTGGCTCATTACAAGTGAAGTATAATAATAATAATAATAATAATCTGCAACTTAGTTGCCCTTTCTTCTAATTTATGTACGTCCCTTTGGAGGGAAAGGACATCATTTTCTGATTCAACTATGTTGCACAACTACTTCTTGTGCACTTGAGGGAATTGTAGAGTCAGTTGGCTATGATCAATGCAAAAAAGCACAGAGAAAATATTACAGTATAAATGGAAGATATTTTTTATTTACATTGACTGATTGCGAGACTGACAAATGCTTACTGACACATCCCAGTCGCTTATATCCTACACAGGACCATCTAGCCATCTACGTAGGTAGAACGATACAGGATGCTCTAAAGGCCAACTAATCAATATTACAATGTTACACTTAATGTGTTATGATGGAAACTGTGTGTACTGACGTGTTCGTGGATACTTTATCACTGGCCTTACTGGATGAGACATCTTATGTCAGTATCTATTTGTGGCTCTTACTTTAAAATAATGGTTCTACTCATGCCACAACCAAACCCTGAAGCTCATTGTATCTTATGCAACACAATTATGTGACCAACCAGACCAATTTACATGAAATGACAAACATTCAAATTAATTCCTGAGAAAATTGTACTATTTATCACCACTATCTACCCATCTAGAACTGTTCCTTCTATACCAGGGTGGGCAAGTTTGGTCCTGGAGGGCCACACCCATGCCTGGTTTTGATGATATCCATGCTGAGCACAGGTGAGTCAATCAGGATGACTGAAGAAGTCACCTGTGCACAGAAAATATATCCTCAAATCCAGGCTTGCATGTGGATCAAACTCGCCCACCCCTGTTCTATACACATTTAATGGAAATGAATGCCATTTACCAGACTCACCTTTCTCAAACAGTCATCCTTTATCATGATATTTTTACAATGACTTCTAACCATCTTACTCTCATGATAATACTAATTAACTGGGGCACAAAGCAGACCTTTCGTCTTCTCACTCTACAAAGACCCTTCCTCCCAGTTGCCTCCTTGTATTACCCTCCTGTCCCTACTAAACAAAAAAAAGAACTTGTTATGACAAGCAAATCTGGACTCATGGATATAGCTCTACACCATCAGATAGAGCAGTCAAAATAAAGCGGAGAAGCTGTAAACAAATCATTTTTTTCCTTGTCTTATGATTATTTAAATGCTGTAGTGCTAGCTATTAAGTTATGAAAGTGGCTATTTATCTTACCTCAAAGTGAGCTGCACCAGCTGATATACTTAGCTTATAAGGACTGGCTCTCAATTCCCGAAGGAACCGTGTTAGTATGTGTAAGGAAACCAAAGGGAAATGTTGATATTTTTTTGTTGTTGTTGCAGCAAGCAGGGTGTGTGAGCAATTGGAGAAAACTTGTGATTCTTGATCCTTTCAGAACTTGCAGACACACAGCCCTATTAAATTCCTCCAACAGTAAAACTTTTAGCCCGTATAGTAGCCCGCTAGACTTACGGCTATTAAATTGGTCTCTTACAGCTACCAGCAGGCGGAAAAACCCTATGGGCTGTCGAAATCAGAACTCTTTTGCCGCTAAGCCTTTGATCTGTTAAGCCTGTATATGCTATGTTGGCAAATCACTATTAAATTGCTACGAATCCACTGGCGTTCAAACCCGTAAACGGAAAATGGAGCCAGAAATCCTCCGGTACCAGAGCGGACCCGCAAGGGTGTTAAAGTCCTATCCATAGCATTGTAAATGTAAATATCAACACAATACTGTATTTTGGATGAAAGGCAAAGTGATGTTAGGTATTAAAATTAATAGCACAACATTCTCAGGCTTGCGAATCTGCAATATAAAATACTTTTATTTCTGTTTAATTTCCGTGTTATATTGATCCCGGCAATCAATGTGGTAATACATATAATGGAACTCTCATGGACTAGAATCGCATGGACTAGAATTTCTGGAATGCCAGTCCGATCGTAACTCGTACATCAAACCCGTAAGGGATTGTAATCTAACCTCCATTTTCAGTGACGTAATGATGATGATCTCTTTTACCATTGGCTCCGTCTAAACTCGTAACTACGGGTTTGACTAATTGATCATGTTCACGGCCACAAATGCAACATTTGCAAGAATGGTTTACGTAATGCGTTTTGGGGAAAAGACAGTTTCCAGGTTGTCCCCAGTCTGGAGTAGGACAGCATGCCTCTCTTCAACAATACACAGCCCATTATATCTCTCTTAAACTAGCAAATAATACTCAATTGTACATATAAATACTTCTCTTTAACTATACTTAAGAATATAGGGGCCACATATGAGGTCCTTCAAGTGAAATTAATCACTGCTATAAATTCACAGAATTTGGTATTGCACAGCACTCAAAGTTATGTATCTTATTCTCTTGTACATTATTAAAAAAATATTATATCCACACACTAAACTATCTCAAATACTAATTTAACATGTCAAACCTAGAAAACTGTCATAAATAATCAGTGTTGGGATATTAATGACGGGTGTAAACAATTTTGTGGTTAGTAAGTCGGTAACCCTTAGTAAGAGTTACCTTAGAAACTGTCACAGTATATCAATTTCAGGACAGTTATAAATGCTACACTTATTTACAGGTTGCAGACATTAATTATCTGTGTACTGAGATGGTTATTTCTTTCACCTATGATACACGTTAATGAGAAGCATCAATTAATATGTTGTAGACACATAAAAACTTAATATGTACAATATAAACTGAATTTAAAAATAAACACAACCTCAACTGCTAAATGGAGGGTGAATAAATTACAATATGTACTGGAAATAATCTGAACGGAATATGCTAATTTTGGAAGAGAGAAATATTCATTTTAAAAGAAAGCAATGAATAAAACGTTTTCCTTAAAGGGACACTATAGTATAATATTTTTACTATGCTATTTTAAAGAACTAGTATGGATACCGGGCAAAAATGTTAGTTAACAATAGTGAGTTAACAAATAAAAACATCATATTAGCTATTTTCTGCACTTCTGCCTCTATTGCTGTCCGTAAATGCTATCTATCTACCTATCTGTCCGTAAATGCTTCTTGTCAAATAGGTGGGAGCCTTAGAGGCTGAGATTAGTTTATTACCATGAACTAAATTGGTATTTGCACTTTTATACTATAGGCATATGACTTTGCGTGTCTATACTTCAGACAAAATTGAAGTGAGATGTCTTTACAGGGTAATAATGGTGATTGCCAAAAGTTTTTTAATAAGAGGCAAATTAAGAAAAGTATATCAACATTTTGCCTATTAATCATTCTATTTCTTAAGATAAAAACTTCAAATATAGGAATAAAGAGATTGTTATTATTAAAATGCAAAACAGCTATAAATCCTTTAAATTATATAATGTACCCTAACATCAGCTAAATCTGAGCAGATAGCATTGTTTTAAATCATAGATCAGCTACTCTTTCATTTCCATCTTTATTTCTGTAACATAGGTGTGAAATTTTACAAAGGGATAAGACTGTATAATAAGTATTATAATGCATAGTTACACACACTGAGATGCAAAGAGGATACTAAATTACAATCTAGAGGAGCTGATTTTGAATTTTGGGACATTAGGTGACCTTCGTCTTTTCTCCTATCTCATCACCTCCTCTCACTCCGGCCTTCAGGACTTTTCTTGTGCTGCCCCTATTCTCTGGAACTCCTTGCCTCACTCCACTAGTCTATCATCCTGCCTCAAATCCTTCAAGCCTCACTAAAAACTCATCTGTTTAAAGAAGCCTATCACCTGCCGTCTTAACATGCACACTGCATCTTTCACTCATCTGTACCTCAACCAAACATTTTAGAATATAAGTATGCGAGTTTTCAATCTTGCAAAATGCTTTGGGGAATATACCTAATAACATAATAACATGTCAGTGTGGGCTCCGATAAAAAAAAGGAAAAACTGGTAGACAATTGCGAGTCATAATCTTAGAACATGTAAATTCCATTCTATTGTTTGTGGGATAGAAAAGATCAAGGTCTCAGATAGAAGAGGGAATGTAGAAACTGAATTGCTACAAAGGGAAGCAAAATGAATATTCTATTTAAAAACATTAGCTCCATACAGACTAGGTTTTACTTTTGCTCCCTTTATTAGTTTCATCTGAAATATCCAGAATTTTAAGTTAGATCATTAAATATCTGGACTACACATATGGAGCACGTATTATTCTAAAAGGCACTCATTTCAAGTTCTCTCAACTCTGGATACTTCCTACTTCCAATTCTGATAGTTACATAGTTACATAGTAATTAAGGTTGAAAAAAGAATTTCAGTCCATCAAGTTCAACCCTTTAAGATCTCCTCTGATCTGCAAAAAGCAGATTAGTTATTAATCAATTAGTTGTTAATTGATTGTTAATTAATTATTAATCAACAATTTATTTATTTATTTAATTACTGTATATATATACTTGAGTATAGGCCGACCCGAGTATAAACTGAGGCACCTAATTTTACCACAAAAAAATGTTAAAACGTATTGACTCGAGTATAAGCCAAGGCAGGAAAATCCTTCTCCCCCCCTTATCATCCTCCTCCTTCCCCCTCTTATCATCCTCCTCCTTCCCCCTTATCATCCACCTCCTCCCCCCTTATCATCATCTTCTTTCCCCCATAAACTCCTCCTCACTGCACCCTCTCCAATCCCTATCCCCCTCTCTCCTTACTTGATACTATGCTCCGATGATCTGATGCTGATCGTGACGCCACAGCACGTCTTTCCTACCGGCACATGCTAATGACGTGACACGCATGTGACGTCACGTCATTAGCATATTTAATTGATCCAGAGGAAGGAAAACAGAAAAAAAACAAGGGAAACTTAGCCAATCGTCTCAAAGGGAAAAAGATAAATTCCTTCCTGACCCCAGATACTGGCGATCGGATTTCTCTCGGGATCAATACTCTCTCTCTAATTATCCAGGATAACCCTGAATTCCCTTATTAATTAGAAATAAATCCAGTTCCCACTTACAGTTATCTATCGAATCTGCTGTCACCACCTCCTCTGGTGGAGAATTCCACAGATTAAAGACCCTTTCTGTGAAGAACCCTTTTCTTTCTTTAAGGTGGAATCTTTTTACTTCTAACCTTAAGGGATGTCCTCTTGTAAGTTGAAAACCTCTTGGCACAAAAAGCTCCCTTGACAAATCTTTATACTGACCCTGGTTGTATTTATATAAGGTAATCATATCTCCTCTTAGATGCCTTTTTCTAGAGAAAATAAGCTTCATTTGGTTAGTCTTAATTCATATCTTATCCAATCCATTCCCCTTATTAGTTTTGTTGCTCTCCTCTGTACCTTTTCCAGCTCTAAAATGTCCTTTTTATGAAGTGGTGCCTAAAATTGTACTCCATATTCCAAATGAGGGCGTACTAGAGATTTGTATAGTGGCAGAATTATATTTGCTTCCCTTGCTTCTATACCCTTCTTAATACATGCTAATATTTTATTTGCCTTTGCAGCTGTTGCTTGGCTTTGAACACTGTTACCTATGTTGTTGTCCACAAGCACTCCCAAATCCCTTTCAATATCTGATACCCCTATATTTGCTCCATTAAGATTATACATTGCATGGCTATTTTTCCTTCCCAGATGCATAACTTTACATGTATTCATATTAAATCACATCTGCCATTTAGATGCCCATTCCTCAATGTTATGTAAGTCCCTTTGGTGGGAAAGCACGTCATTACCTGATTTAATTACCTTGCACAACTTTGTGTCATCAGTGAAACTGGAAACACTACTTTTCAGTCCCACCTCTAAATCATTTATAAATATGTTAAAAAGGAGAGGACCTAATACTGAACCCTAAGGAATCCCACTTACCAGATTAGTCCAATCTGAGTATGTTCCATTTAGAACAACCCTTTGCTTCCTGTCTTTTAGCCAGCTCTCAATCCATGAGCAGATATTTACTGCCATTCCTGTATCTCTTAGTTTGCACAATAGTCTCCCATGTGGCACTTTAACAAAATACTTTGCAAAATCCAAAAAGACTACATCGACTAAATTGCCTTGATCCAGGTTCCTACTAACCTCCTCATAGAAACTAATTAGATTTGTTTGATATGACCTATCCCTTATAAATCCACGTTGACTCCTGCTTATAATCCTGTTCAAATAGAAATATTTTTGTATATTATCCCTTATTAACCCTTCTAAAAGCTTCCCCACTACAGAAGTGAGGCTCACTGGTCTATAATTCCCTGGATTTGCTCTTGCTCCCTTTTAAAATATAGGTATCACATCTGCTTTTCTCCAGTCATCTGGTAGAGACCCTGTGTTGAGTGAATCTTGAAAAATTAAATATATTGGTTTGGCTATTACAGAACCCAGTTCCCTCAGTACCCTTGGATGCATTCCATCAGGACCCGGGGCTTTACTAAGATTTATTTTTTCCAACCTCTTTTGGATTACTTCCTGCGTTAACCAATTATTCGACAAAGGTAGTGTAGCCCCATTATGTTGCAGTGTCCCAACCACTGGTACCTCCTTTGTATATACTGAAGAAAATAACCTATTTAGCTCATCTGCCTTTTCCCAGTCACTAATTTTCAGATGACCTGTGTCATGTTGTAATGTTCCTATAGCTTCCTTCCTCGCATTCTTGCCATTAATATAGTTAAAAAATATTTTAGGGTTAGTCTTACTCTCATTCACAATTCATTTTTCATTTTCTATTTTAGCCAGTCTAATAGCCCTTTTGCAAGCCTTGTTGATTTTCTTGTACTCCCGAAAAGCAGTCTCTGTCCCCTCTTGTTTGTATAATTTAAATAAATAATTTTACTTTTATTCCCACTTGGTATATGGTGATAAGTATGTATATTTAGTAAGGATTTAAATGTTGTCCATTTATGTTCAGTATTTTTACCTATCAGTTCTTTGTCCCAGTCTATACTTTGGATCGCTGTCCTTAGACCATTAAAATCTGCCCTTTTAAAATTAAGAGTTTTTGTTGGCCCCTTAAAATTTTGTTTTTTTTAATTCAATCTCAAATGAGACTTTGTTGTGATAACTGTTTCCCAAAGGTTGCCCTATTTCAACATTTGATACTATATCAGTATTATTTGTGATTACTAAATATAAGATAGCTTCATTTCTAGTAGGTTCTTGTATAACCTGGGCCAGATAATGATCCCTGAGCGTACTCAAGAACCTGCTCCCCTTAGCTGAACTGCTGGTCTCATTTATCCAGTTAATTTCAGGGTAATTAAAAGAATGTGCCCGTGCTTAGATGCATGTCCAATCTGTGACAATAATTATGTTTACTCACTTTCAGCTATATTTGTGGGTTTATAGCATACTCCTACTAATATCCTTTTGGAATTTGCTGCTCCGCTATTTAACTCTACCCACAAACATTCAACATTATCACTAGTTCCGCCATAAATATCTTCTCTGACTATAGGCTTATATTCAGGCTTAACTTATAGACAACTCCCTCTTCCTCTTTTACCATTGCCCCTATCTTTCCTAAAGAGGTTATAACCATCCAGATTAACAGTCCAGTCATGAGATTCATCCCACCACATTTCGGTAATGCCTATTAAATGCCATTTTTCATTTATTGCTAATAATTCTAACTCTCCCATTTTTACTGGCAAGCTTGGCATTAGCAAGCATACATCTTATGTTATGAGTTTGTAGTTTTGCGGTGCCTGCCACTATACTTGAGTTACTTAGTAATACCTCCCTATTGTCTATACTACCCCTTCCCCCATCTCCTCCCCTATGAGTTGTTAATTTATCCCTTATACCCTCTACACTTTCTACCCCATTACTTATATCTAGTCCCCCCCCCCCACCTACTAGTTTAAAAAACTCCTCCAGCCTTTCTACCATCCTATCCCCTAGCACAGCAGCACCCTCGTCATTAAGGTGCAATCCATCCCTGCTGTAGAGATTGTACCGAAGTGTGAAGATCATCCCAGTGCTGATAAAAGTGTATATTTCTATTTCCTATCCTACCTTCTATTCCATTTTAGGATTGATAGTTGGGTAGTATATTTCATTACTTTCCTTATTTTTTAAGCCCATCTATAACAGTTACCAATAATTTCTAGTACATAGAGGGGAATTCTATCACATATATAGTTGTGAGTATGCGAGTTGTTGCTAATGCTTGCGGGCTCGCGTAGCGGGCCGAGGCCCTTCGCGAAGCTAGGGCAGCGGGCGAGGGCCTCAGTTGCTGGCATGGAGCTCCATGCCAGCAACTGCGACCCTCGCAAGCTTTACGTCGCAACGCAAACAACACGACACACCAATTATGACCCTCGCAAACTTTTCCTCGCAACGCAAACAACATATGACACACGTTAACACACATTACGACCTCGCAACACTCGGACGCAACTCGCAAACATTACAAAATTCAAAACACAATACATACACACAGCACATACATAAAAAACTTACCTACAGCAACAGGGAGCATCCAGGACCTCAAAAAAACAACTTACACCTTGAATTCACTCAAAATAAAAGAGTTTAAACACTAAAAAATGTGATAAGCGGCAAAAAATATGGCCGCCGAGCAAAACGAAAATGAGGCTACACACGTTAACACACATTACGACCTCGCAACACTCGGACGCAACTCGCGAACATTACAAAATTCAAAACACAATACATACACACAGCGCATACATAAAAAACTTACCTACAGCAACAGGGAGCATCCAGGACCTCAAAAAAACAACTTACACCTTGATTTCACTCAAAATAAAAGAGTTTAAATGCGTACCAAAATATTGTCCTGTTGATTCTATTTAGAAATCCTTGAACAACCAACCAAGGTTGTACAGAAACACCTTTTATGCAGCCTTTATTTTAATTATTATTGCCACATGCTAATTTTAAAAAATTCAATCTTTATTTGTACATTTAAAATGTTGTTAAAAATGCAACGATTAAAAAAATCATGTTAAACCCAAGTTGTTTAATCCTTTGGGTTTTTTGACGTCCAGCAAATTATTAGAGGTTTATTTAAGTTTTATTTTTGTTGTTATTATATTCTTTGCTTTGATCACAGCTTTTTTATTTAATTACTTATTATGCTCAAGTCCATAAAAGATTTGGTTTTTCAATTCAATTGTATTTGTGTATTTTTGGTTATGTTTCCTTAGTCAAATCCTTATCAGGTACCCTGGATTTTAATTTACATAAGATTAAATTTTTTACATAAAATTAAGATAAGGTTTTATAATCCTTTTGTCTGTTGTATAGTTTTGTTTATTCATACAACACTTCACTTGAGTATATGTTTTAAGTGCCTTTGCATTTCTTTTGTGTTAATCTTGTATCCTGTTTATTTATGTTAATTCGGAATTCTATTACTTAAAGTGCATTATAATTCAAGTTGTGTTATTCAAAAATTCTTATCTTAAAGTGCTTGTGCTATTTGACTTAGTGCTTATTTCTTCTTATATTACCCTTTTACCTCGTGAGTGTTAGTCTATCACAGTCACTACTTTACCTTATTCATTTATAGTGCTAATGCTGTGCTATTTTTTAAAAATGTACACACTCCTGATTATGCTGTTTCTTAAACTATATATTACCTTAATGCTTCTGTCTATTGTTTTTTAGAAGGAGGTTATGTCCTCCTTTTTCTTGCGTTTTTTTTGCTTTAATTATGCTTATACTCCTTTTTCCTTTTTCTTCCTTTTCTATTTCCTTATTCTAGTATATTACTCTATTGTTACTATATTGAGACTTTGTGGTGAAGGAATTGGCTTTCTATCTTTCTTTTAAGTTAGTAGTGGACCTGGAGCTTTAGAGCTGTATCTATCATGCTCCACGCTATATTGGCGTGGTCTGCGCTGTTATTGCGCTTACTGATGACGTCACAATCTCCCGACGCGCGTTTTGTGAGGCTCTATCAGTTTCTCACTCATCAGGGGCACAGTGCTGCCTTCTCTGTGGAGCTATTTATAGTTTCTATGGCAATTAGTTAACTCTTTGTGTTCCATAGTTTCTATGGCAGTTAGTTAACTCTTTGTGTTCCTGAATGTTTTTGTGCATGCTTTATTTTCATATGTTGCTTTTGACTTTCTTTTTTACTATATTATCTTTATATTATTTAAATAAGTATAATGATTTTGAATAAGGAAATTACTTTCAAAGTAATACTTTTAACTTGCTAGCATTAGTATGCCTTTGTATTATTTTATTAAAACTTTGTTTGCTAAACATATTATTTGATTTTAAATTATAATTATTTTGCATACCATGTTAATTTATTTTTTATCTAATCCGGATACTTATTTTTGTTTTTTATTTTGCTATATATATGTGTATATGTTATTTATTTACTTATTTATTTATATGTGTTTATTTTATTTATGTTTTATATTTATTATTATTATATTAATGACTTTTATAGATAAAGATGGTATTCTAATTACTTCTTTTAAGTTTTCTAATCTTTGATCAAAAGTTGTTATTTTTTTTTTTTATTTTGTATTTTGTTTTATTAGTAATTCTTTCAAATGAATACTATATATAAAGATTCTTCTGTTAAACTTTTGTATCCTATTCATATATTAAATCTAGGTATTTTTCATAAGAGGTTTTTTTCAAATGAATGCTGTATATGTAAATTCTTCATTTAAACCCTGTGTTTTTTTTGTATCCAATTGAAATATCCATTTTGCCTCTTGACACAGTAGGTGTTTATCCCAATCTCCTCTTCTTGCTGTTTTTGGTATGTGGTCAATACCTATGAATTTCAAACAGTATGGATTATTTTTGTGATGATGACGTACATGTTTTGCTATTGAGGTATCTTTTAAATTTAAAACATCATTGACATGTTCTAATACACGGCGTCTTAACTGTCTTTTGGTTTTGCCTGTGTATTTTTTATTACATGAGCAAATTATTTGGTAGATAACGCCTTAAGTTAGACAATTTATATTGTGTCTTATCTTATAATTCTTTAATCCTGTTGCATCTTGAAATTCTGTGGTTTTTAATAAAAATGGACATGCTTTACATTTGCCGCATGCTTTACATCCTTTTTGGCCTTCTATTAGCCAGTTCCTCTTATTTTTCTTTTCTTCATAGTGGCTATGCACCAGGAGATCTTTTAGGTTTTTTGCTCTTCTGTATGTAATTGTACTTTGTTCTGTAAGTACTTCATCCAGATCTCTGTCTAATTTCAAGATGTTCCAGTGTTTTTGCAATATAGATCTTATTTGTTGGGATTGACTTGAGAAGTTTGTGATGAATCGTATAGGTTGTTGTTTTTTGTCTCTTTTATTTTCAACCAATAGTTGATTTGTATCCTGTGTTAAGGCCCTCTGATATGCTTTCTTCAACACTTTTTTTATGTATCCTCTTTGAATGAATCTTTCCTGTAGTTCTTTAGCTTGTATTTTGAATTCTTGTTGACTGCTACAGTTTCTTTTTATACGTAAATACTGGCCTGTTAGTATGGCTTTCTTTGTTGAAATTGGATGGTGACTCTTCCAATGTAACAACGAGTTTGTTGCTGTTGTTTTTCTATAAGTTCTTGTTGCTAGTTCTTTTTTGGAATTTACATAGATGCTTAAATCAAGGAATGTCACTATTTCTTTATTGAACTCATATGTTAATTTTAAATTTTGTTCATTATTATTCAATTTGTTTATGAACTCTTTGAGTTCTTCTTCAGAGCCTGACCATATGACCAATATATCGTCAATGAATCTTATCCATAGTTCTATTTTTTGTGTATAAGATTCATTGTTTTCTGAGAATACTATATTATTTTCCCAGTGGCCTAAATATAAATTTGCGTAGTTAGGGGCACACAGCGTCCCCATTGCCGTGCCCCTAATCTGTTTATATCATTGTTTGTTGAAGATAAAATAATTGTTATCCAAATCAAATTCCAATAATTTTATGGTAAATATATTTTGATTTTCATAATCCACTCCTTTAGAATCTAGGTATGCTTTCACCGCTTGTAATCCATGTTCATGTTTAATGCTTGTGTAGAGTGATTCTACATCCATTGTTACCAGTAGGGAATTGTTTTGTATTGTTATTCCATCTATTCTCCTCAATGTGTCTTTTGTGTCTTTGACAAATGATGGCAGAGTTGTTACATATTGCTTTAGAATTTCATCTATATATACACTTGGATTTTGGGTTATGCTGTTTATCCCTGACACAATGGGTCTTCCGGGGGGGATTTGTTAGGCTTTTATGTATTTTTGGTATAGAATAGAATGTCTGTACAACCTTGGTTGGTTGTTCAAGGATTCCTAAATAGAATCCACAGGACAATATTTTGGTACGCATTTAAGTAATAACACCTAGGCCTAAAAAATAAACAAAGATCATTTTTTTGAGTATTAAAAGAGTTTAAACACAAAAAAATGTGATAAGCGGCAAAAAAAATGGCCGCCGAGCAAAACGAAAATGAGGCTACACACGCAAACACCATACGAGACACATTAGCACACATTACGACCTCGCAAAAATCGGACGCAACACGCGAACATAAAAACATTTAAAACACAATAAATACACACAACACACACATAAAAAGCTTACCTACAGCAAGAGGAACCATCCAGCACCTCAAAAAAGCAAGTTACACCTTCATTTAAATAAAAATAAAAGAGTTTAGACACTAATAAAATCGCTAAGCGAGAGAAAAAATGGGCGACGAACAAAACGAAAACGAGGCTACAGCACTCTAAACACGGAAAACACCACAACACACTCGCAAAACACCACAAGAAGCTCTTTTTTCTGGCAAACAGAGATAACAATCTCTTTCTAACTGTACACCCATTTTATATAGTCTATATCTGAGAAATCTATGAAATAGGTCATACTTTAGCATTACCCTAGGAGTTTAGTTATCCACTAGTATGTTATTTGATTTCAATATAACCTAGGAATAAGAAGGTTTAAAAGATAGTTAAACATCACTAGAAATAGGTTGAAATCCATTCAAATGGAATTCTGTAATTTACCTAGCACAAAGGTCTCTGTCTTAATTTTCATTGGGTGATTTAATATAGACCATTAAATAAATATCCTTTTTGACAATTTCATAGTTTTTTATCCTTGTTGGATTGAAACAATACCCGTAGTAACAGCATTCTGATTAACGTATTATTAACGCCGGACTTGATGACATCATAGGAGGCATGGTCATCAGCATAAGGGGGCATGGCTACCACAATAAAAGACCGGCAAGCCAGGTTCAAATAAATTCCCCTTAAGAATCCGCAGTAGAGCGGTGAAACGATTGTTGGGACCCCTCCCGAACACACAGGTACTGCTTCTCCCCTGCTTACTTTAGCCAATAGATGTAGTGGCTTCCTATTTTTACAGGCAACACATTTAGAGACAGGGATAGGATTAAATGATTAATGGGTAAACCCCAATATCCTTATCTTACAAGTGTTAATGCTATATTATGAAGCTATACTTGATATTATCTTTTTTTCCAGCTTATGGATTTCCCTCATATGCTATGGAATACTGGTGACAACTAGTCTCTATAGTAGAAGGGTGTACACTAATAAGCAACATTTATTGCAATCTGTACCTTCTCAACTGGGTGAATTCAGCCATATAGAGAGCTCTGTATATATAATTGCTTCAGATACATAAATTTGTATTTATACTCAGCCCCTACTAGCATTAGCAGTAAACCATCTTTATGGGAGAAAAACATTTGCAGGCCTGTGATTGTACACTCATAAGTATATTGTATTTTCAATTTTCATTTTTTTTTGTGTATCGTTTATTTTTGAGACGTTACGTTTTTTTACGTCATTATGTAAATAGGTATATTAATAAAGTTTCTTATTTTTTCATGTTGCAACAAATTTAAAGAGTTGCGTTTTGTACTCAGGAGGTGAGAACCTTTTTCTTACAGTCCAGACTTCAACTCACTATTCAAACATTTATTAACTCTATATATTTTGGGTTATATTCCGTGATTCAGTAATTCAATAGGGCTATTTATGTTCTCTTTGTTTGATAATGTTCTCCAGCTTACTTGATGTGCTGTCTGTCTGACTAAGTTCTGCCTTGTGCTTCTCTACCGGAGACAATGTTTCCATGTTCCTCCAGACTTGCTCTGTCTATGGTGATCCTGTACTACTTTGGACACTGCCACTGAAGGTCCGTCTACCAACAATTGAGAAAAGGTCTGCAGACCCCACCGTATCACATGGATTATGAACTGTTGAAAACAAGTTAGTACTATGTATATATCATCATGTTCTTCAGAAAACTATTTAAAACTGTAACTAATTGCCATGACAATATTAAGGGCATAATCCTTCCACAGATCAAAGTGAGCTGCCCATGAAAAGTTACGATGTCTGTCTTTTCTCACCTCTTGCCATTTTATCCCTTAGGACCTGCATGTAAACTGCAACCATCAATTCAGTGCCACTATACTAAGCTGCAGTGGAAGTGCTATATGTTAAATAGTTATGAAGGAAACAATAATTTTGACGTTAATGAGACACACATGCATGTCAACAGTATTGTTTGTACATTGATTTGCTATTTCCTTCTGTACTGGTCGAACTGATCTAGAGCAGTGTTTCTCAAACCCAGATCATGAGACCTTATGTGATCTGTTTATATGTTATGCACCTATTACACTGGTCAGCAAAGATTTTGTATCAGAGCAAATAGGGTTTGTGCTATATGTAATTTATCCCACTGATTTTGGAAATGGTCTCAGAATTGTTCTATCGCCCATAGTATTATAGCTATGTCCCTTTAATATAATATATTGTGCTATATAACACATTCATACAGCATTAAGATATGTTAATTTTTCATCAGTAAAATCCTAGTATTATGTTTAATTGTTGTAAATTCTACTGATTAGTCAACGTAAAAAGGGCCCTGAGTAATAAACAGTTGAGTCATATTCTGTCACGTGACACTCTCGAGGCATGATGAGTCTCGTGTTTGCTAGTTTACTGTATGGGTCAGTACTGTATGGGTCAGTGCTCCTGGCCAGTTGGTGGAAAGAGTTTGTTCTGTGAGTATCTGTTATTTGTGTAGTTCTATGTACATTTTATGTTCATAACACAAAGTTGAACAATGCCAAAAAATTGTATTAATCATCCGGCCTGATTTTGCTACATTTGTGGTGAGGTGATATTTAAAAATCATAAACAAGGTTTTACTCCACTTATGAAGAAGTGTTATGAGCTTTACTTTGGATGCAAAGTCGGTAACCAAGATAAAAGTTGGGCCCCTAATTTTTATTGTCTTACCTGTCTCACAAGTTGGTCAACGGGTTCTTTGCACATGAATTTTGCTGTTCCAATGATTTTGCGAGAACAAAAAGATCACTCCACAGATTGTTACTTTTGTCTTACAAACATTTCAGGCATCAGTTCTAAATCAAAGCACACTGTGACATATCCAAATTTACCATCTGCCATGAGGCCAGTGCTGCATAGTGAATAATTACCTGTGCCAATGCCTCCAGAAGAAGTAATACTTAGTGATGATGAACAAGAAAAAGATTTTGTAGAGCATGGTGATGATGAAATAAGGTTTGATCAAACTTTTGAGGCTTCCTGTTCATTGTTACAACCACATTTCCTTACCCAACAAGATCTCAATGATCTCGTCCGAGACTTGAACCTATCTAAAACGCAAGCAGAACTTTTAGGCTCCAGAGGATTGGAGTTTATTTATCATTTCTTCTAAAGTTAGCTGAAAAGCTGTGTTTCTCCACAAAGGAAATACGTTTCCATCAGTGCCACTAGCACATACTGCCAATATAAAAGAAGCTTATGAGAGCATGCAACTGGTGCTTGAAAAAAATCAAATATGAAGAATACAAATGGAATATATGTGGTGACTTGAAAGTAGTCGCTCTTTTGCTTGGACTACAACTTGGTCACACAAAGTACAGCTGTTTTCTTTGTGAGTAGGACAGCAGTGACCAAAGAAATCATTACACTCAGAAACAATGGTGAAAATGAACATCACTAACTCCAGGACAGAAGAATGTTGTCAATACACCACTCGTTGATCCAAAAATAAGTGTATCTACCTCCAATACATATAAAGCTCGATCTTCTGAAGAAAATTTGTCAAACTTATGGATCAAAGTGGACCTGGAGTTACATATTTAAGCAAATAATTCCTAAGGATCAGTGATGCATTTTTCATCCCAAATTGCATTATTGTGAATTGGTAGAGGCTGAAAGGGCTTATTAATGCTCACTTCTACCTAGCAGACTCTGCAAGGGAATCTTCCAGTGACCCTTGAAAAGATCTAGGATAGTCAGTTACCTAGCGGCCCTTAGGTGGTCATCCATGCAGGAAATAGGATAAGCATATGTTTTAGTTTCCTCGTTCAGCTTACTGTAATCCACACAAAAGCAAGTTGTCCCATGCTTCTTAGGAACTCATCTAATTTGCTACAAATACTGGTCAGAACTGCCTGCAAGACCATATAGGAGGGCTATTTTAATGGATGAGAGAAAGCGGTGAGCAACACTGTATGGGTGGTAGGGCTAGCTGGTTCTACAAGGTCAGGAAGGAGCCCTTCCTGAGGGTCGCTGCCTGTAGGCAGGCAGAATTCAAACAAGCTATGTGGTCACGTTTCATACCCTTTTAATTAGGCAATATGAGCAACCCGAGTTATATTTTATCATATTAAATTTAGTATGACCCTTCCAAGGCTGCTTGCAATTTAATTTGAGAATGGAGAAACAGCATTAACACCTCCTGTCCTTCCTTTAACTCTTGCCCCTGGGGCCCTGGTTATAATATTTCTTCTGCTGGGTCTGGGCAGCTTGTAAATGGTCTCTGACTAACAGGGCAGATAGCCACTCCCTGAAAGCTAGGGTGAAAGGGACCAAAGGTTATGGGTCCTACCTATACTACCCCTCCCAGGCCTTGTTGATAACATTTAAAGGTCTCCTCAAATGCCAACCGTACCGGACTTTGAAGGGGGAGAACCCAGTTGACTCCTGAGATAACTTACGATAAGCAAAAAAGAGATGTGGATAGGTTTCTCCCAGTATCCCTCCTGCTCCACAAAGGCACGGAGCATACATTTTAGAGTGCCGCTAAAACTTTCACAGAAACTGTTTATTTGGGGGTGAAAAGAACTCAGGTGCTTGATCCCACATAACCTCCATTGCTGTTGGGTTAGATCGGACATAAAATGTGTGCCACAATCGGACAGAATCTCCTTGGGGAAACCTATCCTGGATAAGATAACCATTAAGCCTTCTGTTATGGTAGTAGAGATAATTTTAGAGAGGGCTAAGGTTTCAGTGTGTCGGGCAGCTAGCGTAAGGTTGTACTGTTTTTCTGGTTCTAATTGGCCTGCCCTGGAGCTCTATGATGTCTATTGTAGTCTGATGAAACGGGACATCAATTACGGGCAAGGGTACCCACGTGCCTTTCCCCAGTTATACAAACCGCTGATAGGAGTCACTATTATTCCTGGGCCAGTGGAACACCTTGTTGAGGCAATGTGGGTCCCATTGCTATCCATATGCCGTGCAGGGAGGTTATTGTGAGCCAATTCTAAAAGGTGAGCACTAAATTTTTGTTTTTTCGCCTCCCCGGAACCTACTCCTATCTTCCTGTGGCAACCCTGTACAACAGTCCCTGGCCCATACTTACTCTTCCACAAAAGATCCCTTCTTTACCTGGTTATCCCTGCTAAGGTGTCATCCTGAACTAAAAAAAAGCCGTCAGCTCTTCTATGCTTGCCCACTGGAGCCCCTGTCCCCAAGCAGGTAATGGACTTATCCCAGATTCCTCATGTGCTTCTGCAGTCTAGTCCTCTGCAGCCACTGGTGCTGCAGATGCATCTGCAGCTTGGGCTTGGATCACAATGTTGTTCCAATTACCCAAATAAAATAGTGGATGGCCTGGGGCTGCCTCGGATCTATGATGTGATTAGGGCAATCCCTTTGCAAAAAAGCCCTGTTGCTGACATTGCAGTTCTCTGGTTCCTGTCCATGGACTAGCGGGAACCACAGTCATGGGGTTTCCCTGGAGAGCAGAGTGATGGCTGCTGATTCCTAGTAGGGATGGAACAGACTGGTCCCCCTCTTGGTGTTGATCTGCTCAGGTCTCCAGATATTGATCTGCCAGCCGCCCGGCCACATCGACGGTCATGGGCCTCTGATCTAGAATCCACTCCCTCATTGTAGCAGAAAAAAGGAGTAAAATCTCTGCAGATGGTGACTGCAGCCATTGTAACTGGGGAGGAAAGCTATGGCAAGTCTGGACAAGCTATTAAGAAGTAATCATATTACATTATCAAACAAGGTCTGCATAGTTAGAGCTATAGTATTCCCAGTAGTAACATACTGATGTGAGACTGGATGGCTTTGAATTGTGGTGCCAAGGAGAAAACTGCTTAGCATCCTTTCGACTACAAGAGTATTCAATCAATCAACAAGCTTTGATCATGTGGCTAATCTCAAACATTTTGCCCATTTCATGAGAAGACAGTATTCCCTAGAGAAGACTTTAATGCTGGGAAAGATTGAAGGCACATAAACCATGAGAAGTACAAGGCGGAGATGGATAGATGTGGTCATTGAAGCAAAAACCAATAGCTTGAGGAAGCTCAGAGGTTCAGTGGCTGGCAGGTGTGCCTAGTATGCTACTGTCCATAGGGTGACAGAGAGTTGGACAACTGAACAACAAAAGAACAGCTTGGCCAGGGGTCTGTGACAACTACTGCACCCTTCCAGTGCCTCAGCCAGCAGCAATTTCCCTGGATCGAAGGTGATGGGTGACTACTGATCTTCTTGTTTTGAAAGCTCATCAGCAGTCCCATGAGCCATCCCTTATTGATATTTAATAGTAAAATTAATAGTTTGAACAGCCAAGCTCCAGCATTCTCTCCAGCCATACAGTTCAGCCAGGACAAGGGATTATGGTTGATGACAATTCTTGACTCAATTCTTGATTCTTCAGAGCCCAAACCATAGTCAACCACTCCTTTTTAGCTACATATCTGACTTCCTGGTCCACCATTTTCCAGCTCACATAGGCAACTGGTTGTTCTTCTCCTTGTCTTTGCACCTGTCTGAGTGTGGCTCCCCATATGTGGTTGGAGATGTCATTTTGCATTAGGAAAGGTTGGGGATACTCAGGGACAGCAAGAACAGGGCTAGAGATCAATGCAGCTATCATGGAGTGGAAGGCAGAATCACAGAAGGGTGTCAATTCCATAAATGGATTTCTGGGGCCAAACTAACAGGACCAATGAGTTGGCAGAATCATGGAGTTGTAGTTCACACTGCCTTTCAAAGTTCTGGAGGCAGTCGTCAATGTCCCCAGTAGCCGGATCAAACTTATTGTAGGAAGGCTGTCAAGTGAGGTAGTAGTAACACCAGTTAGGGTGTAGCTCTCTAGCAGTTTGAAGACATCTCAACCCCAGGGTACTTCTGATCACCAAGCTGGACACAATACATAATACAGCTGTACAGCTACTGGATACCAAATTACCCAAATAAAGCAACAACACACTATGTATTCTGCAACAGGGCATAAACACTTTATTTATGCTGGGAATCTTACATAGTTGTAAAGTAATTAAGGTTTAAAAAATACTTTTAGTCAATCAAGTAAAATCTTTTTAGATCTCCTCTGCAATGTGCTTATTAGTTGTTTGTTAATTAATTGAAAAAGGTGGCCCTGTATCAAAAGCCTTTGCAAAATCCAAAAAGACAACATCCACTGAGTTGCCTTGATCCAAGTTCCTACTAATCCCCTCATAGAAACTAATTAGATTTGTTTGATATGACCTATCGCTCATACATCCGTGTGGACTCCTACTTATAACCTTGTTCAAACAGACATATTCTTGTATATTATCACTTATTTACCCTTATGAAAGCTTTCCCAGTACAGAAGTGAGGCATACATGTCTATAATTCCCTAGATTTGCTCTTGTTCCCTTCTTAAATATAGATATCGCATTTGCTTTTTCTCCAGTCATCTGGTAGTGACCCGGTGTCAAGTGTATCTTGAAAAATTACATATAATGGTTGGCTATTACAGAACCCAGTTCCCTAAGTACCCTTGGATGTGATCTATGAGGACTTGGGGCTTTGTTAACATCTATTTTTGTTCCTGTGTTAACCAATTAACACAGGATTTCTTCTTGTGTTAACCAATTATTTGGTGAATGTAGTGTAGCCCCATTATGTTGCAGTATCCCAACCACTGGTACCACCCTTTTATATTCAAAAGAAAATATTTTTTTTAGCTCATCTTCCTTTTCCTGGTCACAAATTGCCAGATGACCTTATATTCCTCCAAGCAATGACAATCAGTTAATCATTACAGGGTGATCTACCCATCACATCTCTGGTCTCAATCACTGGCCCATGGCTGTTTATCTTGCATATTCCACCCCTACGTGGGATCATATAGGGAGTATTCCACTTCAGAAACCAGGTTCTCTGAGGATAATTAAATTAATTTATCTCCTGCTGTTGGGCTCACTTCCCCAGGCTTCCCTTGAGGTAAGACTTGCAGAGTGGGGGATAATGATATCAGTCTCTCCCCTGCTGTTATCGATGTGCTGGTGGGCCCACACTTCCAGGTTTGACTAGAAATGCAGAGGAGAAGATGATAGGCAGGCATGAACAAGGTGGGGGTGAGTGTATAGGACATATTGTATTTTAGATTGTGATGACAGCCATGCTTCTTTTTTTTCCCTCCACATATTGAGATATATTGGCCACTTTTGGACTTTTAATAAGACTTGCTATTTTCCATTAATGTTGGTTAAGATGTAAAAACTTTCTGCAGTGAGTCCTCCTGTGTATGTCATAAAAACTATGTGTGCCAGTAAACATTATCCCTTCAGAGTATACTAGGGTGTCAGTTGTATGTTTGGTGTGGGAGTGCTATTAACCCCTTACTCTTACTATAAGCCAAGATACCCAGTACCTATATTATACAAAGGCAAGCAGCTTCCAGTGGTCCAGCCACCCTGTGTTTAAGTCTGAAACTGCAGCAAAGCACTGATGCACAGAATCCGCAGAGGAGAGGACCTAACAGGTGGATTCCACAGCAATCGGTCGGTTCAGCTGGTCCCTCCTTTTGACAAAGTAGTGGTAGCAGTGCAATAGAAGCTAACCAAGGGACATGTTCAGTGCAGAGACAAGCAACTCTGTTTACATAGCTCAGCATGAAAAGATGAGTATGACTGATCTCGGTATCCCTGACTCGATGAGGAGCAGGAGATATCTAAGGATTCCTGAGCTACTGGTGTATTCTGGAGCTTCAATGCTAGGAGAGGGGCTGACCCCTGACCACAAGGCTGACCCCCGACCATAGGTGACGACAGAGGTCACCTGTGTGAGAAAGCAGCTGCTTCAGGGTGGCCAGCCCTAGATCCATTCTCCAAATCCCTGCAACTGACCCCAAAAGCTCCCATACAAAGCCTTTACTAGGTCTGCAAATACCAAATAGGACATTGATGGGTTCCTGCAAAACTTTGAACTCCAGTGCCCGTTGCAAAGGGTCAGGATACTGGTCGAACTGCTGAGTAGGCGAGCCAGTGTCACCTATTGGGCGATTCCCCAGGACATGACCGAGGATTATAAGGAGGTAAAGAGAACATTACTGGACCTGTATGCAGTGACCCCTGAGCATTACCGGTTTCAGTTCAGGGGTCTTTGGCTGAGCTAACCTGGAATCTCAGACATGACTGCAAAGTTTGGTGAAAGGGCTAGCAAGTGGAGTCCAAGGAAGATGCTATCCAGATTATTGTGCTAGAGCAGCTATAATTGTGCACTCCGCCATGAGAGCCTGGGACCAGGACCAGAAACCAGTCACAGCAGAAGAAACTGGAGACCAGGTTGGAGAGAAGAGTGCCTAACCCAGCGAGTGGCCAGCATCCAGCTAGGCCAACCCGATCAATGTTCCCCAGTCCCCCCAAGAGATTCGACCCTGACCTCCCCAACCACTGGCCTCTCTCTTCTAGTGTTTTATGTGGGCGATTGGGTGACAGAGATGTAAAAAATGTCTGTGCCTCTTCTGGAGATCATGAGGATGGGGTACTAACTGACATGCTTCTCCCTGGTGACACATCTCCTGTAGCCCTGATCCCAACTCACTTACTCCATGGCCAGAGAAAGTAACTCAAGTAAGTGCTGAGTAGCCACCATAGCTTGTTCTCGACCTAACCGGGAACAACAGACCTATTAGTCCATGAGGTCTTTACCCATGATTCAGATCCACTAAGGCAACCCTCTTATAGAGTCCCTGAGACTGTGAAGTGGATTTTAGGGACCACAAAGTTCTCTGTGGACTATAGAAGGCTGAATAATAAGCCAATGAACGCAACCTACCCCATGTCCAGGGCAGATGAGCTAGTAAATGCCCTAGGATGAGCAACTTACTACTCTGGACTTGTCTAAGTACTATTGGCAGATCCTCCTTGCTGAATATACTAGAGAGAAGTCAGCATTCACAACTCCATATCAGCTGTAAAAATTCTCTGAGATGCCCTTTTGGATGAAGAATGCCCCTTCTATGTTCCAACGGCATGTTGACTATTTACTGCATGGTTGTCAAGAGTGCCCATGCCTATCTGGAAGACATTGCCCCATTCAGCCAAGCCACAGTACTGGGTAAGATTGAGCAAGCAGGGCTAACTATACGGCCTGCCAATTCACTAGAGGGGAGGTGCAATACCTGGGGAACCGACTAGGGAGTTGGAAGGTTTGGCCAGAGTTGGTGAGGTAGTCTGAATAGACCATTAGCTCTCCCCTGTGAGTAAGACATAGGTATTAAGCACTGCAAGGCATTACAGGCCTGACTAAGAAGAAGACGGCCTGTCTAGTCCTGATTGTGAAAAAGCCTTCCAACACCTCAAGGCAGTCCTCACTTCCCAACCGGTGCTGGCTGTGGGACTGCTATTAAGCCCTTACCATAAGCCAATCTACCCAGTACTTTGGTCCGGACACCCTGTATTCCAGTCTGCAACTGCAGCAAAGTCACAGTCCATGCACTGATACATAGAATCCACATAAGAGAGGACATAACCGGCATTGGCTGGTCCAGCTGGTCTTTCAGAGAGAATAGAACAGGTTGGCAAGGGGTCAGTGACAATAACTCTAAGACTTGCTCTCGTCACACACACAACTTACATTAAAGTATCATTAATACCTCCAGGGACTAGGAGATGTCTCTTTATTTGTTTCTAATTAAAAACTGCTTTATGGCTTTTTCCCAATCTGAGCCAGACTCAGATTTGTCAGACATACAGTATATATTGATTCATTATGTACATCTACTCTATAGATGCTTCTAGAGAAAATCTCTTAATATGCCTTGAAGGAGATTGGAAAAGTGGTACAGTAACTAATGTACTAAATATGTACACAATAACTGTGTACAAATCTGTCATTTTATACATATAAATAAGAAGGCTATTAAATGTTACCTTAAATCAGAGGCTACCTTAATTTTAAATGTAACTCTTGGTTTCACAAGATGCTATTTTTAATCTTGCTCCTATAGTATTGCAGGGATTGGAAGTACAATCTCTGAGCTGCCATGTTATACTCATAGTAAGCTTTCTGTGCTGTTGCAGTAAGGAGATAATTACATATTAATTCAACAAAATTGCTAATAAAGTATTACAGAAACAGATACCGTATTGGTCCGAATATAAGCCGCACCTTTTTTCCGATTTTTGAGCTTGCGAGTTACGGGTGCGGCTTCTATTCGCGACCGTCAAAAAATCATTGCCGATTTGCGAACTTTGCTTGTAACGCTTGCGACTTCTATTCGCGAATGCAAAATTACTGCCGTTTTGCGCGATTGCGAGTTAAGGGTGCCAATTTTCGTGCTTTAGACTGCGGTATTGAATAGCGATTTACGGTTTTAGTGATTCTAACATCCTGTAAAGCCTGTAACCTGCAGAAAAAAGCTACAGTGCTAATAAGAAAGCCTGTTTCTTGCAATAGCTGATGACTTTGAGAGTCTTTTTCTCTCCAATTCTACAGGTGCGGCTTATATTTGAGTACAATCTTTTTTCTATTTTTTCCCCTTGAACTTTACGGGTGCGGCTTATATGCGGGTGCGGCTTTTATTCGGACCAATACGGTACATACAGTGTGTTGGATCTGCCCTTTATCTTACAAATGACTTGAGAGGAAGTGTAAACAAAGGCTCATGTAGAGACCTTTATCTGATCATATTCAATTGAATGGGAATACATACACAATGAGTTACATTCCAGAGCTCCGTAAGATCCACTTTCTGTCTTCTAACCTTTTAATGGACAGAGGAGGAGAAATACTCACATTGTAACTCAATTAGATTTATCTACACTAAAAAATCATATGTTTAATAAACTGGAAAAAAAAATCAAGAAAAAAAAATCCTATTACAACAATAACATATCATTGATAAATGGCTGGTTTGAACCAACATTTTTTTAATTTTATATATACTGTATATGAATGTCCTTATGGGTCATCCTCATTGTTATTATTATTATTACTGCTAATAACCTTTATTAATAAAACACCAACATATTAGAGACATTACACTACTGTTTAAAGGAGCACTGAAATCCAAGAAAAGAAGAACATGTTTGTAAAGAGTGTACCAAACTAACAACAGTAGCAGTTGTGTAAGCCATGGCTATAAAACATTATTTTGTAAAAATCTGGAGGGGGGGTGGGGGGTATTGAAATTAACTCCACACCTCTTCAGATGCCAGGAAGCAGGCAGGTTGCATCAATAAATGCAACCACAGCTCTTCAGAAATGTAAACACAAATATTATAGTGATGCACATTGGGGAGTGTCGGAGAGAGAGACAGATACAGGAGAGAGATAGGAGATAGAGTGAAAGAGACGAGGAGAGAGACAGGAGAGAGAGAGACAGACAGACAATGGACATAGAGAGAGGGGGAGAGACAGGAGAGAAAGTGAGAGAGACACTGGACATAGAGAGAGGGAGAGAAAGTGATAGATACACTGGACATAGAGAGAGGGAGAGAGACAGGAAAGTGAAATAGGAAAGACAGGATAGAGAGACATGAGAGAGAGAGAGAGAGAGAGAGAGAGACAGACAGACAATGGACATAGAGAGAGGGAGAGAGAGACAGGAGAGAAAGGGAGAGAGAGAGAGAGACTGGACATATAGAGAAGAGAGAGACAGGAGAGAAAGTGAAATAGGAAAGACAGGATAGAGAGACATGAGAGAGTGGGCAGAGAAAGAGAGACAGGCAAGAGAGAGACAAGAAAACAGGAGAGAGACAAGAGAGAGAGAGAGACAGGACATAAACAGAGAGAGACACACACAAACATGGAGATAGAGAGCACAGAGACAGACAGCAGAGAGATAGAGAAAGAGCACAGTGAGATAGAGCTATAGAGTCCAGAGACAGCACAGAGAGAGAGACAGACAGAACATAAACAGAGAGAGGCACACACAAAGAGATAGAGAGACAGGAGGGACAGCACAGATAAAGAGAAAGAGCACAGTGAGAGAGTGCAGAGACAGCACAGAGAGAGAGACAGAAAAATAGAGACAGGCAGCAGAGAGGGAAAGAGCACAGTGAGAAAGTGCAGACAGCACAGAGAGAGACAGCACAGATTATTAAAGATAATATTATATGATACCGTCATTTATGATGGTCAAGTTACTAGTTTAAGGATAATATACAGTAAGTGTATGTATAAATCTATGAACAAATGCGGATATTGCATAAAACAGACTTTCTTGTTTCCTTATTTTGTGAATTAGCAGTTCCCAACTTGTGTGCTTGCCTATAGCAGAAAAAACAACATATGATGAATAATAACATATTGCTGGCTACTTAGAGGGATATTCCTTGGCTTTATGTACACACCTATTGACATAAAAGTGTTCTAGTTCAGTATCTTTCATGTATTTGTGTAAACTATAGTATGAAGTAATTAAAAAGAAAGCTGCAACCACTATGTTTTTATAAATGCATTTTCTTTAACATGCCATATTATAATACTTTGTGGGCGGCTTCTTTTTATTTGCATCACAATAACACTCAAAAACATGCTGCGCCACCGCACAAACTGGTTTAGAAAAGGGACTTCCTTTATATAGCAAAGCCGGAAGCTTAGCGTGACGTCACACGTAAACATTACGCTGGCACGCTCGACCCAGGAAGTAACTGACGCTGGCTGGCGCTGCGTAGTTAACTGGTGGTTGGCAGCATCTGGCCTGTAGATCTGGGTTTAGCTTAAACCGAAGGCGCCATGCAAGAGGACGAGCTGGAACGGTATGGGCTACTGGAATGTAGTATCATTATCTGTTTATTTATGATATCTTCTGCATTTTCTTTAGGCATTTCATTTGAAATCGGGGCCATTCGTAGCCTGGCCTTGCTGCAAAGCTTAGTGGCCGCGAATTGTTTAAAGCCCAAACCATTTAGAGGCCTAGTCGTTTTCAGCAGGCGTGGGGTAGAGAGATATGCAATGATTAGTTCATGGAGACGGTATGTGTGTCTTGGAAGGAGGCAGCTGCCAGTTTTAAAACCTTTTATAGCTCAGTTTGTGAGGTACAATTGTTTTTTTATTTATAAAAAATATTTTTGTAACTGTATAAAACGGATGACTTTGGGTGCAGTTGATATTTTTAATCACATTTACTCACATTTTGATGATCACTTTAGTGACCTTATAAAGGGCTCTCTGAAGAATAATTCGGTAGGCTTGATAAGAAGAAACCCTTATTAAAGGTCCATTTACCTCACTGTTAGTGCTCTTCATAATGTGAGAGCACAACATTGTACGCCCAAATTATTTATTTTTAATTACTCTGAGAACCACTAAAGTTTTATGTCTGTTTACAACCCCAGTCTGTCCTGCCTACTGGCTGTTTCATGATTAATAACAGAGAGCCATGCATGATGAAGACAATGATTAATAGTATTTTCCCCATAACTCAGGATTGCGCTAAAAAAATAATCCACAATTGACGTGTTTAGATGACTTCAGCATGCACAGATTGATTTGTCGGGGGTTAACTCCATTTTTTATTTTGCTCACTACACAGCTGTAGCCTGTCCCTGGCCGGGGCAGTCAGAGCCTCATGTAAACACTTACTTTACTTTATTGAATTCTCAGGGAAAACGCATGTATTTCATGTGTTTATGAGATCTTTACACCAAATTGTGCTAATTTAAGTGGCTCTTTTAAGCTTTTACTGTGCGTTTAAATAATTATATACTTTTAAATAATATCCAGGCTGTAGAAACTCCAGATCTCGGATCTATCCTGTTATGGTGTGTGCACATGTCTGCTGCTGCAGTGCTGCCTCCAACTGCTAGATGGTGCTGACGATATTTTGCTGACGATATGTGAGAGCTTATAATGTTAGCCTAATCCTTACCTTAACAGTTTACCTAAGCCTTTACTCCGATATGGCACCAGGATATCGGCAGTGCCATCTAGAGGATGCTTACGGCCACTGCATGCTGCCTGTTATGAGCGACTATAAAAGGATAGGTCCCAGATCTCTACACACTCTGAATGATATATTGTCTCTAGAGTGGGGCTTCCCAGTTGGAAGTACTTAACTATAAATTATTTGAGATCTTCCTGTAAAACACACATTTTAGCTGCAGGCAGAAGTGTAACTTGAGCTAATAGCAATATACACAAATACACTTTCAAGCACATAGTTCTACCACTTTATTCCTAACTACGAATCCTCTCTTTACTGATCAGGCTACAGAATGTTTATAGGAAATATAAAATGGTGACTTTAGATGCGTTTTCTCCACAGCCTTATTTAGGGGATACTACGCCTGACTAGTTTGGGGTGCCGCCCAGGTTGAGAGCCATGTACTGCACATATACACATTATAGAGCTGTATGCACACCCAGCTGCTCCTATGTGCTGCCCAGCACAGCAGTGTGATTAAACACGAACACATGGTAATTTAAACCGTAGTTTGCCGCTGAGATCACTAGATGAGAAGGCCAAGTTAAAATAACTCAAAGCTGTTAGATAATATCTGACTGGTTAGTAGACATTTGCATCTCTGCATGGGAAGCCTTTAAAGCTCTCCCATTGTAACAAGTAGCTGAAGCATTCTGCCAGCTCCATTGCAGGCCTTTTAGATTTGCTTTTACAAACAATAACTTGATTACACCTCCCTAGACTAGGTCACACAGTATAGCTTGAATTACCACAAAACTACATATAAAAATCCCCTTCTGGATCGCTATGTTGTGGTGAAGATGCTTGTGCACTTTAATGAAGCTGTGAGCCATACCATGTGGGGTCACCCAAGATGGGCCGGTCATAGCAGAGAAGTCAGACAAATTGCGGTCCATTGGAGAAGGAAATGGCAAACCACTCCAGTATCTTTGCCATGAAAACTTTATGGATTAGCACAACCAGACACAAGATATGCCTTCTGCGGTCAATGGTGTCATGGAGCGTCGGACATTACTAAACTAAACAATAACATATAAAAATGTATAAAAGTATTGGACATCTTTAACATGAACATAAACCATGTAGGAAGCTGTTGCCCACAATTACTGTGCACCTAGTATTACAATACAGTAAAACAACAACCTCTGTAGTACTCTGAATATACCCAGAACTAAACATGATACCAACAGTACAGTGAATCCTTTAGCCTAGAGGCCCAGTCCAAGGTGAATACTCTAAACACCTCTGACTGACACATGGTGGCTCATTACATAGAGTAACTCATGAAACATTGCTTCTCAAATGGGAACTCATTTTATAGGACTTTTATTCTGTTGCAGGAAGGCAGTAGAGGAACTTCTTAAGGAAGCACAACGTGGAAAGACCCGAGCAGAGACTATGGGTGCAATGGGCTGGTAAGTGTAATTTATAAACACCTATTAAGACTTTTTTTTTTTTTTTTACAGATACATATTTTTATTATAAATCACCATAAATAATACCTATTTAAACTGGCAACAATTTAAAAGTATATATTTTTTTATTTATATAAGATTATCCTTTATTTGTAACACATCAACATATTCCATAGCGCTATACAGTGGTTAAGTACAACTCAAAAACAATTTTAACACATAGCAAAGAATGAAGGGCCCTGTTACTGAGATTAAAAACAAACATACATAGTTTGCAGAAGCTGGATCAGATGAGAATTTCTTAAGAATGGGTGTGTTTATGGCATGTTTTAAAGGTGATGGAAACTTGCATGTGTTTAGGAAAAGGTTGAAGAGATCTGTGGTAGAGAGGAAGGATCAGTGGAGAGGAAATAGGATCATGTAGACAAGTTGTAAGATGAGAGGTTGATAAAAGACCAGAGACTACATCCTCCGTTATAGGAACAAACAAATTCGTAATGGATATGGGATTGTGGAAGGGTGAAGGCTGGGTGCTATCGGTTTGTTGAAGGGAGGGTATGTTAAGGCCACTTTGAGAGGAGAGTTCATTACAGATATTTTCAATCTTATTTTTAAAGTGGATGGCAAAGCCTTGAGACAAGAAGGGGCAGGAGGTGGTGGAGGGCATGGGAGTGTTGAATGTGGTGAACGAACTTATGAGTTTGAGGTCAAATTCGATATTAATAAGTAGCTCTGTTTGGCAAGATTGAGGGCATAGTTATAGGAGCTTAGAACTTGTAGTGGAGGAAGTCTGCTGAAGTGCAATATTCCCTCCATAATCGTTTAGCAGGTTCGAGGTTGTGCAGTGATTGGTAAAAAATGAGGTCAAGGGAGTACCCCATCACGGCGAGTTGGGGATTCTGACCATTGTGAGTCCAAGGAAGGAGGTAAGTGCAAGTAATTTGTTGAAGGGAGTAGAGCAGGGAAGATGAGATGATTATGTTGTTGGAGACTTGTTGATGAGAAATTGAGGAAGAGAGTCTGAGAAACAGGCAGGAGGTTGTAAGGAAGTAAGAGGAAATGCGACACCGTGTGTAATCTTACAGAAATAATTAGGAATAGTAAGCAGATCGGGTGCATCAAATTTGTGTGACTCAATAAATTATTAATAACCAGCGGTGTGGGAGAGGGTGTGGATTGTTTCATATGTTGTGGTGTTTGCAGCCAGCAATGGGACTTTAAAATGGTGCTTGGTTGCAGTTTTCAGATTGGTTTAGGTGTTAAAAATGAATGCCTTGTTGGAGATTCAGAGGTGGATTTGAGCATTTAAATTCCTAATTACAAAGACATCTACCGTCATCAATTCAGCAAAGGTTTCAGAAAGCAAAACACTTATTTTCCAGCACTTGTCAATTGCTTATCGGGTAGTTTAGAGAAAATCATTTTGCCTTTAGCTGGCAGTGAGTTGCTTCAAGGTTACTTAACTACCCTGCTACATATATAGCCAAAATGACTTTTTTTCTATTAATCGCAAGTTGTCTGTACATAGTTAGATAGTAATTGAGGTTGAAAAATACTTAGTCCATCAAGTTCAATCTTTTAAGATCTCTTCTGATCTGCAATATGTGGATTAGTTGTTAATTGATCCAGAGGAAGGAAAACGGGGGGGGGGGGGGGGGAAGCCATTGCCTCCAAAAGGAAAAAAAATAATACCTTCCTGACCCCAGATACTGGTGATTGGATTCCTCCCTGGATCAATGCGCTCTCTCTAATTATCCAGGATAACCCTGAATGCCCCCCCCCCCCTTTTTTTTTTTTTTTTTTATATATCCAGTCCCTTTTTAAGGTTATTTATCAAATCTGCTGTCACCACCTCATTTGGTAGAGAATTCCACATATTAACCCTAACTGTGAAGAACCCTTTTCTTTCTTTAAGGTGGAATCCTTTTACTTCTAACCTCAAAGGATGTCCTCTTGTCAGTTGACAATGACACAACAGTGTCATCTTTAAGTGTGTCATTAATACCATGTGTAAAGTTATGAGAACAGTGAACAAATATAGACCGCCAATTAGATAGTACATTCATATAAACAAGTAATTCCTTAAACTTTAGATTGTGAGAAGTTGGAGAGCAGAATTTGCCAAGGCCTGCACAAGCAGGGATTTCCTGCCAGTCTCTGCATAACTTCATCTCAACTGCACATGTCTTATAAAATATTGGGACTAAATATTAACCCCCACTAAAATAAACAGTTTAAATGAGATCTTTCACTGATGTAGCTAGTGGGGAATTGTACAGGACGGTAACTGATCCTCGGCATCGGCTTCACTCAAACTGCTTCTGCAATCCTAAAACTGAGTATGGGGAGTCATACTGAACACACCTACCTTTAACCTAGGCTCCTTCAGAGGCCTTTTTTGTGGTTAAGATTTATGCTCAATATTTTTATCAGATTTGTGCAGAGACTAGCCATATATTCCTGATATTATTAAATACTAGGAACTTGCCCGTCAAAAATGACTGGATTAAAATTGTAAGGCTGGCAATGCTATTTGCCACACAATATGAGGCCTTTGGTGCTCATTGCGGTGCTCGAATCGGCGCCTTCAGCTCTCATTGCAAGCCTCTCCCGCTCGTGGTGCTAATCGAGAGCCCTGTGATTAGCGCCTTCAGCGCTCATCACGTACCTCGCAATGAGCCCCTTTGACGCTCATTGTGAGCCTTTGCTCTCACCAACTGTACGGGATGCTCATTGCAAGGTTCGTTAACCTGCAAGTTTAGTGCTTGGGAATGCCTTGTTTGTTTCCACCATCTCCCCCTGTCCCTTCCCAGGTGTCTGTCCTCTGTGTGTCTGCTGAATGTTTGCGTGGCGCGCGCTGACTGCTGTTGGGTTTTATTTTCAAAGTCCTGGGTTCGTGTAAGTGTTAATGTCTTCAGCGTGGTGTATTTTGTGAGTTTTGCACTCCTGGTGTTGCTGAAATTCGTTTTCATGCTGCGTTTTTCACCCGCAATTTTTTCCTCTATTTTTGGAGTGACGAAAAACGCCAAATCTCGGTGTAATTCGCTTGCAACCTCACACCCAGGCTTCCTGTGTCTCCCCCTGTTCTGTGTGTGTTATCATTTTTTTGTACATGTTTATTTTTTTTATGGTGAGTTTTTAGAGTTATGCGCTTGAACAGTGCTGTGCCTCGCTTTGCGAGTCTTGCATGTGTGACGGCACCGCTGGCTCGCCACGCTTTGCGAAGCTCGTGGTTACGACCTTGCTTTGCAAGATCGCAACTGCGTTACCAACATCGCAAATTAACAGAGCAACAGAGCAAAGATTCACAACTATATCTGTGTTTGTTTTTTTAATATATATAAGGCTGTTTCTTTATATTGAGACATCATTTGTGACATAATTATATTCTATATACCCCAAGGGTTTTTTAATTTTGTTTTAATTGCTTTATTTAGTAAGATATACATTTAAAGCACTAATAATACACTTTACAAGTCTCTCCTTTTTTTTTTTTTTGAGTCTACCCAGGCTTGGTGCATCTACCATAGCTTTATTCATGTAAAATAGGGTAGCAACATGGTGTGTAGGACCAATTTTAAGTTTAAAAAGGAAACTTTCTATTTTGCAAACTAGGAAAAAATATGTGATTCCTCCACTGGTCCCTGGTACTTTGGTGATGGTTGTGTGAGAGCAGGCGCCTTTACATAAATGCAGGATAAACACACCTCTCAAGGCTTCAAGATATCAGGGAGTGTTGAAAGACAAGATGGAACATTCTACATATTAACAAGCCTTTAAAAATAATAATAATGTTCTCTAAAAATAAAAAGGTTTTACGTTCCTAGATAACACAGCTGCTAATGTTGCTCTTTAAATAACTTACAAATGTGCAATCCTTAACTCCATTTTATTATTTCTTGATTTTTGAATCCAACTATTGACCCTTTTAAGGAATATTTTCAAATAAGTATTTTTATTGCATTTTTGACCCAGGTTTAGTTATAAGGTCTCTGGTTCATCTTTTAACAAGTGTATGAAATCATGCAAGTGCTGTAGTTTCTCTGGAGGCATGAATTGGATACAGAGCTGTATCTCATTGCGGAGCATGCATCCAGCCCATTTGTAAAGCTGTCACATGCTCACTGAAGCTTGGATTAGCTGGTGCTCGCTCTGAGCGATTGTGACTGTGGCACACTTCAGTGAGCAGGCGCTTCCCCTGAACTACAGTTAAGCTACAAGAGGAATACAGAGAGGAGCCAGGTCTTACAGTGTCTTCTAACCCCACACAGAAAATGCATTTACTTTTATTTCCGTAGCATTAAAAAAGTCTGCACTAGCAGATATATTGTGTGGATGTGTTGATTTACTTTTATGTTGTAAAAAATTTAGAATTATCAGTTAAGTCCAGTTTGTAAGTGTTAAATGATTTTTGGCTCCTTTTTGGATCTGATATTATATTATTTCTCTGGGTGAGATTAAAGGACCACTGTTTTGTATGTATTTGGGGGAAAAAGTCTAAGCGCATAAGTGGACCTGAAAAATGTTATAAAACTAGTTTTTAATTAGAAAAAAAAGTTATCTCTACTGAATTGTGGAGGCATTCATGGGAAGGGTGAACGTATGAAAAAGTGTTTATATTTCTGTGGAGCATTGCTTGCAGTTATGAATGCAAGATCTCTGCTTCGGAGCATGTGTTAAGAAAGCAGGTAGGTATTATATTCTGAAATATCCTATGATTTAACCAATCCCCCACCATTCAGGACATATTCAAGTGAGACAAGATGGAAATATCCATTATGTAAACCGAATCTTCAAGAATGAAGATTTGTGTGTTTTTATTTTATAAATTCCTTTATACTCATGGCTTACACAGCTGTTAATGTAATTGAAAAAAATTACATAATTCCCCCTCCTGATTTTTTAGGAAAGATGGGTCCTGTGTCATAACCCCACCCAATAATCGCTGACAAGTGATAGGCCAATCCGTATCAAGTGAGACACTTAAGATCCTACTGAAATCACACCAAAGTGCCAGTTGTGCTTTCCTGCTGCGAGTCTTTGGTCTGCTTCTTTACAGCTGCTGTATCCTGCTGCTAACATCTGTTTCTTTCTGGCAGGGGCTTTGCCTACATCAGCTACTCTGTTCAAGTTCCACTATTCACCTTCGCCTGTGTGCTGGGTCCTGCCATTAGTTCCCAGTGCCTTTTCGACTGCTTTCCCTCTCCGTTCACTACTGATAACTCCCTAGCAAAATATTGTCTTTATATACAGATCTTCACTAATGTACTTTAAGAGTTGTTAGTGTTTAAATATTTCATAAACTGACTTGAATTCGCTTCACTATTCCTGATGTGCCTAAATATCTTGCATCATTTTTTCCTTTGACTACCTGGTAGGAATAAGGAATTGAAGAATTGATTGGATTACATAGACACGATAGAAGTGGAATATAAATCTCATGACTTGCGTTCTAAATCATGGTTAGGGTGGTAGAAGATGTCATTGATGTAGTATTTAAATGACTGGCTGATATATAGGAGTACAGGACCTGTTAACCGGCATTCTCTCCACCATAGTATTTTACTCTGCATAAAAAAGAATTATGTTTTGAAAAATATTGGCACGGACAGCAGTTCAGTTTAAAAATCTGCATTTTTTTTTTTTCTTTCCTGGTGCAATCAAACGGTAAAGACTAATCAGATGGGCAATGTAAATAAGGAAAGAAAATGAAGCACTTTGTGCAGGGCAGAACAATTCTTCTCTAAATCACTCTATAATGTGTGTTGTCTGGCAGCTAAAAGCACATCACTGTCCGTAGAGATGGATTTGATGAGCAACACAAAGCACCAGTCATCAGCAACAATATGTTCTGCCAGACTTTGATTAGTTCTCGGTACATGAATACATATTTATAGCCTTCATCATATATTATAAAACATTTAGAAACATATTCCACTTAACGGATATTTTATTCAGTGCTGTAAACTCTAAATAAATGGCAATTTTACAAATAACAGCATTAAAGGAGAACGGCAAAAATTCCAAATATTGCATAATTCAAAATATGTCTTATCGATGGCATCCTAGGTAAGAAACAAAAACGTCCAACTAGTCTGGTTGCTTTTTCCATGCATAACTAAATGCCATAACTGTTTGATTCCACCATTTCATCTGGAAGACTGTTCTACTTATCTAATAGCTTTTCTGTAACATAACTTTTACACATTGTCTCTAAAACCACCTTACGGGTCATGATTTCAATTGGAAGCTTGGTTTTCCCCCTTTTTTTTTTTTTTCCGGCTGTCTCCTAGTATTATAATGTTCTTTAATGTTCTAATATTTGATTTAATTTTCAAATCATGCAGCCCTGGTTCTGTGCAGTGCCCTCGCGCTCTAAAGAATGCATGTGCTTCCTAATGACTTCTAGGGCAGTGCGACTCCCATCCGACGTGCGTTTCCTTCATCAACCCCTGCTGAAATAACGGGAAACACGTTTAAGGTGGGAGTCGTGATTCCGATGACGTTATTTAGCGTGTGAGGGTACTACACAGAACAGGGCTGCACATTTAATATTTAATTAAAATTTAATAATAGAGCAAAGAACATTATTATTATTATTATTATTATTATTATTATAATAATAATACTATGAGGCAGCCACAAAGGATTTAAGAATCGCTAATATCAGATTAAACACCAAGTACTGCAGTCTCATTATATAAAGTGGCATAAACTTCGGTATATCCATTAGCCATCAGCCTTTTCAATCATTTGTTTTCTATTTTAGGCTAAAATTCACTTTTGAATATTATCACATAATATTATATTAATTTCACGAGTCACAATTTTTTTTGCTGAGGCTTTGTTATTACCAGGTTTCAATCCATTGCAGTCTCTATGAGCTTGCTACATTTTACCACTGGGATTTTTGCTCATTCCTCCTTGCAAAACTGCTCCTTCAAGTTGGATGGTTTGCGCTTGTGAACAGCAAGTCTGACCACAGATTTTTTTTATTGCATTGAGGTTACAGGTTTCCCCTTAAACCACTCAAGTGTTGCTTTAGCAGTGTGTTTGGGGTCATTGTCCTGCTGGAAGGCGAACCTCCGTCCTACAGGTTTTGCTCAAGAATATCGCTGTATTTAGTACATCCATCTTTCCCTCAACTCTGACCAGTTTCCCAGTCCAGGCTGCTAAAAAAAACATGGTGATGGTGTTCTTTGGGTGATATGATGTGTTGTGTTTGCGCCGGACATAGCGTTTTCTTTGATGGCCAGAAAGTTACATTTTCGTCTTATCGGACCAGAGCACCTTCCTCCATACATTTTGGGAGTCTCCCACATGCTTTTTTGAGTTATGGTGGGCGGCCGTCTCTTGGCAGGTTTGCTGTTGTGCCATGTTCTTTCCATTTGATTATGATAGATTTGATGGTGCTCCTGGGGATCATCAAAGATTTGGATATTATTTTATAACCTAACCCTGACTTGTGCTTGTCAGCAACATTGTCCCTTGTTTGGAGAGTTCCATGGTCTTCATGGCAGTGTTTAGTTAGAGGTGCCTCTTGCTTAGGTGTTGCAGCCTCTGGGGCCTTTAAAAAAAGGTGTGTATATGTAATGACAGATCATGTGACTTTTAGATTGCACACAGGTGGACATCATTTCACTAATTATGTGACTTCTGAAGGTAATTGGTTGCACCAGAGCTTTTTATGGGCTTTAAAACAAAGGGGGTGAATACATACGCACATGCCAATTTTCTGTTTATTATTTCTAAAAAATAGTTTTATGTATATATTTTTCTCCTTTCACTTCACCAAGTTAGACTATTGTTTTCTGATCATCACATGAAATTCAGATTAACAATACATTGAACTTAAGGCTGTAATGTAACAAAATAGGTGAAAAGTCATAGGGGTGAATACTTTTTGTAAGGCACTGTATATTGTTGCAAAATGTTATCTCTGTAGCAACCTTTTATAAATAAAAAGGATCCTAGACATTGCAGCTATCCCTATTCCTTTTGTATAAACTATACATATTGGTCATAAAATCTGCCCTCATTTTGATTTTCTGATTTGTTAAGATCAATTGAATCTTCTCAATGATGAGAGATGCGATTGGCAGACCAAAACTGCAAACGTCAAGGTACATTTACTGTCATTTTTTTTAAATGATAAAATACAAATAAATAAAATAATTCCATAACTGAAAACTTTGCTGTATCAATTTAAAAGAAGTGGAAACCCATGCTACTGAAAAGTAAAAATTATTGTATAAATGTAGGCTTCATTAATGGTTTTGAAAATGCCTCATTTTTATAACTTTTTAGCAGATCTTCGATAAAGGTCTAAATAAATGGTTAAATAAAGTGGGCCACATTTCTATACATCTAATTGGAATGATTTTTAACACACATAATATATATCTGTAAATTAAATCCTAGCTCTATTTGCTTTTAACATTATTGTTGCTTTTTTTTTTTTTAACCAAGATTTTCAAGTAAAAGTATACAGCCCATAGTTTACCTGGGTAAATAGTACTTATAGGGACTACAGAACCATTTTACAAAATCATATTTCCTATGTAATCCATTAGTCCTAAGTACCAACAATTATCAAACCCTCTAATTGAGTGGTCTACCATTATCATTCTGATAGGAGCCTGTGGTTCCCACTGCTATATTATGTTTCCTAGGACCACAAAATCTGATATTTTGGAAGTGTAAACTAATTTTTGATTTGTTTTTAAACTGCAATATTAGGATTTCTGTAAAATGTTGGAACCAATTCAAAAGAAATGTACTTTCTCTCCTTCCTCTGAACATACACTAGGTGGCACACAAGGAAAGCTCATTGCTAAATCTTAGCAGATTTTCTGGCTTTGAGGGAAAGTTGTATTTAGAGAGAATCTAATTTTTGTATGTTTGTTTTTATCTTGCAGGATGAAGTGTCCCGTTGCCAGTACCAATAAACGATTTCTGATCAACACCATAAAGAACACGCTGCCACCAACAAGAGAAAGAGACCATGACGAGAGAAACAATGAAAAGGATGAGGAAGAAAGCAGCAAAGAGAAACATTCACGAAACCATAGGACACATCCATATAAAAGTAGCAGTCGTTCAGGAAAGGAAGAAAGTCACTCTCCACCTCATAGGACATCAAAGGATAAGAAGGAGAAGAGCACTTCTAAACAAAGATAGTCTAGATCCAACCCAATGCAACTGGCACAAACTGTTATTATTTAAAACTTGGAAGCTTCGCAGTTTAAAGGGACATGGAACACATTTTTGTGATGCATTTAAAAGAAAATGTTTTAAACATTACAAAAATTATTATTTTGCCTGAGTACACAGATCTTATTATAGTTGGGTATGTAGGTTTCTTTGGCAGACCCATACATCTACAAATTAAAAGTAATATAGAGAGGGGGCAAACACCAGAGCAGTTAACAATTTGGATCTGGCTCTGAGCGTCTGAGCTTCCTTTTTGGGGGAAAAAAAAAACACACGGACACATTAACAAATATCCTCCTGTAAATGCAACAAAGAAAGAAAGAAAATTTGTTCATATCCCTTTAAGAAGCTACCAAATATTTTATCTTTTAGTAGATTTTATTTTATTTTTTAGTAGTTAGACCATTTTTGCATATGGATGTGATTGTTGAATTAACTATCTCTAATTTTTTACAGCCTTGTCACTGTGACTACTGTAAATTAAAAGCAAAACAAAAAAAATCATGTTGTTCACCTGGGATATGTCTAGTAATTTTGATACTGGGTTCTTTAAATAGTTTTTTTTTTTTTTTTTACTCTATGCAGCCCATTCCTTTTTTAAATATATTAATGCAATTATATATGTCCATATCTGTACGTTTATATTTAAGACTTACGCTAAGTGCATGTTTATATTTAATTATCACTGGATGCTGGAGTACAACTGAAATACATATTTCGAAATTATTACACAAATTCAGTAATATTAAATACAACTGAATAGTAATTAAGTAAATACCTTGTAATTTCCTTTTTAAATAATGCAGAATATATATTCTATATTGTATGTTCAGTTACATTGATGACCTTTTTAATTTTAAGATTCATTTGGAGAGTTATTAATCCATGGAGTAATCCACTGACCATTATGTCGGATCAGGAAGGATTTTTTTTCCATTTATCAGATAATTGGCAATGCTTCAATGTGTTTTTTTTGTTGTTTTTTTTTGGTCAACTAAATTCACATAATCCAAGGATTAGAAGAGATCTAACAACTTGAAGGGCTCTATAAACAAACTATGGGCCTCATTAAATTCCAAGCCTGCAGTTGCCTTCATACAGCCTGTAAGTCTGCAGGATTGAAATTTGCAACCGTTACAAAGCAATTTAAATTGAAAAGGCCCACGACTACATGTCCGGAAGCCAAAACCGTAAACCATGCTTCCATATGTAGCATTTCAGGGCATGATCATGAACAATTAAGCAAGCATGTAAATTACAATTTAGACACAGACAATAGTAAATGAGACCGTAATTATGACATCCGTAAAACATGGCGTTTAAACCACAATCAAGTAGCGTTTAGGAGTCTGATTTGCTATCGAACTCGCAATCTAGAAATGTTGCAATCTAAAAAAAAATCAATAAATCTATTCTAGTCAATGCAAGTTCAATGATATGCATTAATCCATTGATTGCCGGGATCAATATAACACGTAAATGACACATAAAAAAATAAAATATTTTTTTTATTGCAGATTTGCGAGCTTGAGCCTGTTGTGCAATTAAATCTAATGCCTTTCATTACTTTCCCCGTATTTTAATGTACAGTATTGTGTTTTTTATTTGCTTTTGCAGGGTTTCAAACAGCTGTTTAACACCCTTGAGTTTTCTACTCTCTAGTACTCGTAGAATTTTTGGCTACATTTGCCATTTACGGGTTTGAAGGCAATGTAACATTTGCAGCCTAGAAAGGATAAAGGCTTCGATGGGTCGGAGTTACGATTTTGAAAGCCCGTAGGAGTTCTCAGCCTGTAGCTCACAAATTGATTGGGGGGGAGCTGGAAGATGCCAATTTAATAGCGGTAACTTTTGCGGGCTACATTACAGGCGTCAGTAACTACAATTTGGACAATTTTTAATGAGGCCCTATGTGTAATAAATCCCTGAGTCGGCTGCATAAATGGAAGCTGTTATGTACAACTTCTAGGGCTTATTTTGAAAAGATGTAGTATCGCAACATACTATGTAACATAAGTAATTTAGTCAAATACATTGGTGAAGACAGGGATGAAAAATGTCTTGTAAGCGTCAAATGTATTTTACTGTGAGATAAGTTTAATTACAATTGCAAATATAAATATATTTGTCTAAACTAGAGCCTGTCATGGATATTTTTCTCACGTATTCATAAATGTCCGGATCAAAATGAGTTGGGACGATAGGTTACCTTGCAACTGTGTGCTTCTGTGCATGTACTGGGGAATGGAATAGATGTTACATTAAAGGCTGGACACCTTCTCAATGACAGAACATCCTCTTCCTCCTTGGCCCTTCCAACTATTTAATAGAAAAGCACCACCTAGTGCTCCAAGTTAGCAGGAAGTGCTGTAGATTCACAACATGCAACATTCTATGCACAAGCAGAGTCTGCAAAAATAAATATTTTCTCTAAAAAGAAAAAAATGTTTTTATGCTTGGTTTATATAAAAGATAATGTTCTTTGTTATATAGTTCCCAAATCGTAGTCTTTAACGTGAATTATGGTTTATTTTCCCTAGTATTAATGTGCAATGTGCAACATTTACTATTTTTAGCTGTATATAAAGCACACTGATTTCTACATTAGTACATCATCCTATGAAATTATACCATTGAGTGCTGTTTTATTGATCCTCTAGATGTAACTATTCCGACCTTAGTTGAAAGTCATATTTGCTGAATACAAATAAACATTTGCTGAATAACAGCAGAGTGTGCGGCTTCAATGGTGGTCTGGGCTACAACTAGAGAAAGGTCAGGGAATCCAGAGGTAGGTCTGAAAGATAAAGTCCCTAGACATACTGTCTGTTGTGCTTTGCCTCATGACACCTCACTCCACAAAGTTAACGGTTCCCTATATTTTAGTCTTTGCTCTTATTTTACATTTATCTATACACTGAATATTTTTGCATCACCTCTTATTTAATTATTCAGATACCTAGGTAATTTCATGAGGCGTAGGACTTGAGGATAGATAGTTGTTTAAGTGTTTGTGCACTATTCTTCTGCACCAAATTTCCTACAATAAGTTTTCCAATATTGGTTACTTTCATTTAAAATATATTTCATAGCTCATGGTATATGACCATTGTTAACAGAAGTTAATACAGATCCTATCCAAGTCTACTGTTCCTCCCACTCCTCCCTGGTTTCTAAACCTTTCACGAAGACATTTCATTATTTAAAACTGGCTGCAATGGTTAAAAATCAAAGATAGTAATTATTTTAAACTGCGTAAAACATTTTGCAATAATTGAAGATCTTCCAAATAGCATATTATAAATATTACACTGTAGTGGTCCTTTAAGATTCTGGATAGATGGTTAGCTTCTGGAAAGTGGCTAGATTCGTATGACTACTGCTATATATTGTTTAAACAATACAGTGGCCACTTAAAACAGACTGCAATCTAATTCAGATACTTGGAATGACCCATGTTTGTGGGCTTCTTCCACTGTTTGCTGTTTATTTTGCACTTCTGCTATTCATGATCATGGGAAGTGACTGTGTTTCCACGTCTGTCTTTTGGAAATTGCACGGACAGGTTTTTAGTCAAAAGGATACCTGTGACAACACAGGTCTCTCTTCCACATTATCCGATCATCCACGGAAGAGGGTCTTCTCCGTTTAGGAAAGTTTACCAAGACTCGCCGGTAATTTCGGAAGAAGATCTGTCCTGTTGAACAAAGAGGGTCTTTGAATCTGGAAATAACAGGTCTACAGCCAGTATATGTTCCAGGATGACTAGTATGCGAGTATAGGGTCAACAAAATGGAAAACTGAACAACAAAGCAAAAAGCATCTTTGAATTACCCTCTTAATCCTGGGCAACCAATAACAAGATGGCCTATGTCGGCAGGTAGCTGATCGGCGGAGGCCACCAACATGGATTTGAACTTTATGCCTTGCAGTCTCTTGATGTTGGGGTTGGCGCCTCTACTATTAGCCCAAGGTATCAGATGGGCAACCAATTAGGAATGGGCCGACGGGCCCAGGAGTTTATTTAGGTCAATCAATGAGTGGCCAATGGTGCACATTGTTCCAAGGCTCTGATAAAAAAGGGATTACACAAAAGGCCTTCAAGGGAGATGGGATTGGTAAGGTGCCCCAGTGTCTATCGGATGTCAGTACCAAGTCAGTGAAAAAGGCGTTTTTACGATAATGACAATTAGGCATTTTTTAATTACCCACTACCTGCTCCCTGCATCCAATCACAGTAGGGCCTGCAACGGAATTATAAATCAACCAATGAGGTTAATTCCAGAATCCCAATGATGGCTACAGTCAATCTCCAGACCCCAGTGATTATAAGTGATTGCCCTGATGGACTGGTCTATCATAATACCTATCAGCATTTTAATGCTTAAAAAATAGCACTATAACAAATACATTCACCTTAGTCCCACTGGGGACCATGAAACAGGAAGGGATACAGTCAGGTTAGAAGATCATAAACCTTTGAATCATAAACCTTTTTGGGGGAGGTAGCAGGGGAAGAATGACTGGACTAGAAAATCTACTTTCCATTGATATATACAACACTTGAGGCTATGATATCTATTGGTAAATAATACAAAAACTTTCCGTTATATATATGATCTCTTCACATGTAAAAATATTACAGATGACAAAACTTTTCAACTTTTGTTCTCAAGTAGGCTCCAACCTGTGTTATTAATGTATAATCAGCCTGGGCTTTTTTGCCTGTCCGCAAATAAGCACTAATTACAGCCATTGTGCAGAAGCATGCATTTTGTGGACATTTTAAGTACATTTAAACAGGTTTTGCTTTACATAGACACTCAGTCTATTCATGAGTGCTCACTCATACCCCAGGGATCATGCTCAATCTTTTGCTTTGCACATGGCATACACTGAAGAGAATAGATTCAGAGGCTTAGTAATAATTAGCGATTATGATCAATGATCCACTTTTAATCAGAGGTTTTACTCTATGCTTTGTGGGTGGCTCAGAAAGGCTACACATGCCAATGTAAGTTAACTGAAAATATTTTTTTAAAATACCATTAATTTAATAAAGTACTTATTACATATTGTTTTAATTTACACCATATTTTGAACCTCTGCTCTATCATCTTAACCGTTCCTTTGAAGGAATTCAATAATGCATGGGACATGCATAAAGTTATATTGTGGATTAAATGTTGTTTTCCATGTCCCTGTAAATCAGATTATTTTACTAGACATAATTGATATTTTTTCAATGTTTATAAGGATAATAATCAATAGTAAAATATTCCCCTAACAACATTATTCATGATCTTTCTACAATGAACTTTAAAGTCTGAAAGATGCATGAAAAACAGCTGACAGGTTGATATATGGCTATCTACTTTTTTTTTTTAAATTCTCATTAAAAGACTCTCGAAAGCTGGGAAATAAATGATGTTTGTGTATAGAACAGCTTGAAGGGGTGAAGATGTAATAGATTTGCACAGCGATTATGAAATTTCCACTGAAAACTAGTTAACAAAGAAGATTTAAATGTTGGTAGATCAATAGAATAATGCAGCCGGAGGGGGCTTCTTTTTTCAGCACAAACAGAACAGTTTTTTGTCATTTGTGTGAAGCGTATTCCTTACTGCTCTCTTTTAGATTGCTGGATAATGATAATGATTTTTCAGCCCATAAAAACCCACAATGCAAAACAGGTCTTTTCTGGACAATTAGCAACAAAACTGTCACAAGTTCCATTCATAAATGTTTGGCTGTTAAAATTAGAGCGATGAATTGAGTCAGAGCTCTTATGTTTTTATGTCTGGATCAGCTAGCAAACTGAATGTCTTGTAAACTATATGAAATAGCTTGACGGTTACCATGTAATTTGCTAGTATTCAGAAATTATGGTTTGATATACTTTTTTGATGATATTTGGCAAGTAATTAGGCATAATGTGCATTCATAAACAAGCATATTATCAGAATCCTAAAAAAAATAGAATATCAGGAGGAAATCAGAGTACTGTCATAGATTTGTATCATTTAGAACATACTATATAAATGGAACTTTTTTTTTAAATTTAAATAATTTTTATTTTTCAGTACAAAACATAAGCATAAAAAACAAACAAACAAAAAAACCACAATCTTCCAAACCAACACTCGGAAAGTCACAAGATGTTATTAATGACTTCTTTTAAAGGAGAAGACATGAGCTTTATTACCTAGAGGATAATCCTAAATTATAAAAATAGCAGATCACTTAAGCATAAGGCTACGTTTACTACGATCTTTTCTTATTTCTTTACATCATAATTTCTTCCTTTTTTCCTCTCCATATACCTGTCCCATATATACTATTGGGTTGACAAACCCTTCATTGTATATATAAATGGAACTTGAAAAATATATTTATGGCTTATTAAATTCATATATGGCAGGCAGTGTAAAAAGTCCACTAATAAAATATCATTCTATTGCCCTTATAGAAAAGTTGATACCCAAAATACAGTTTTTCATGACTTTTTAAACAGTAAACCCCAGTATAAATAGTAAAAAACAGTGCAGACAACTTTTCAATTAATTGCAATAAAAAAGTACCATATTGGCCCGAATATAAGCCACACTTTTTTCCGATTTCCGAGGTTGGAAATTACGGGTGCGGCTTATATTCATGACCGTAAAAAAAAATGATTGCCAATTTGCTGGCTTGAGACGCAATTAATTCTAATGTCATTCATCGCTTTCCCCGTATTTTACAGTGCAGTATTCATTTTTAATTTGCATTTATGGCACTACATTTAACCCACTTGCGGGTCCTATTTGGAACCCATCGGATTTTCTTTGACATTTACCATTTACGGGTGTGAGTGCCTTTAATTTAATAGCGATTTTAGCGATTGTAATGTTTTGCGAGCTACGATTTTCGGGCTGTAACCCTCAAAAGAAGTTACCATAGGTAAGTTGCGGCTTATATTCGTATATTTTTTTTTCCCTTGCATTTCACAGGTGCGGCTTATGTGCGGGTGCATCTTATATCCGGGCCAATATGGTAAATCTTTTGTAAGAACACATGTTGAAACTGTATGGTTTATATTTGCCCTGTAGCACCTCCTTCTCATTTCAGATTGTAGTAGGAAGTACAACATATCTTGGTTAAAATTAGTCATTTCATTTGAATCCATCATGTCATATCTTCCAGATGGTTTACTGGCCCACCTACCTCAAATTGACTATTTAGGCAAATTGTATTTCCTAATGTAAATGCCATATAATATGCATACTCCACTTCTAAGAATCCTCCATTGTAACAACTTCACAGTTTCTGGAGGCTTAACTTTTCTTTCTCTTCTTGCTCATGATCTAAGGACATGCCCACATGGAGGGACTTCACAGTATCAGAGTTTCTGTGCTGCAAAGGGACAGAGAAATTATGTGTGTCTAAGCCTCATGAGATCCTGACAGTGTGAAGCCCCATGTGGATGTGGCTTTAAGTCAGAGCAATGAAACATGGCATCCTACAAGAGAGAGAACAGGAAGACAGAGATTGGTTCCAGAAGGTAAGAATCTGTTACTTTTGGATCTTACATAGTTACATAGATACATAGTAAATGAGGTTGAAAAAAATACTTTAGTCCATCAAGTTCAACCTTTTTATATCTCCTCTGAACTTTGTTATGTGTGGATTAATTGTTAATTGATCCAGAGGAAGGCAAACAAAAAAAAAACAACCTAAAAACATTGAAACATTGCCAATTGTCTCATAAGGGAAAAACAATACAATTTCTTCCTGTCCCCAGATACTGGAGATTGGGTCCCTCCCTGTATCAATACTCCTTCTCTGGTTATGCAGGATAACCGCAAATGCACTTTTCATTCAAAAATATATCCAACCCCTTTTTAAAGTTATCTATTGAATCCGCTGTCACCACCTCCTTTCGTAGCGAATTCCACGGTTTAACCACCCTTTCTGTGAAGAACCCTTTTCTTTCTTTAAGGTAAATCTTTTTCCTTTTAACCTCAAGAGATGTCCTTTTGTCAGTTGAAAACCTATTGGCGCATAAAGTTAATTTGACAAAGACTTGTATTGACCCTGGATGTATTTATATAAGGTAATCATACGACCTCTTAGACACCTTTTTTTCCAGAGAAAATAAGTTTAATTTGGTTCGTCTATCGTCATAACTCAATTCCCCTTATTAGTTTTGTTCCCCTTCTCTGTATTTAGAAGAAAGTAAAGTGGAGATGATAATTACACAGAGGAGGATAATATCATTTAGATCACCTAGTTAAAACATTTATATAAAACAAAAATACATTTGCAGAAATAATTTATTTAATTGTAGCTTGTTTATTGCATGTTTTTCAGAAGGCAGAGAGGATTGCCGTCATTCATAAACATTTTTATTAATATAATTAATTTTAAATATGTCCTCTGGGGCATGAATTAAAATAGTCTGATGGAAGCAATAATAGTGTGCTGGGCGTGTCACAACCACCACAACTGGGAACAGATTACTGGGGATAGGTGGCTGGATTATCTATTTAAACAAGTGTCGATGTAGCCTAGAGTTTACCCTGTTTGGTCAGCTTTTGCCCACTGATACTTTATTGATCACAATGCCAATGAATGCATCGGGGAAATCTTTGCCACTTGCAGCTTAATATTTTAAGCTGTCTATGCAGTCCCAATAAAATAGTAAAATCAATGTTCTGTATTTGTTCTCATCAATGACAAGTTAATGGATGTTTAAGAGAAATCCTTGCCATGAAGTTGAGGTTGCATGTATCACAATACAAAGAAGATAATAATTTAAAAAGTGGAGTTGTCGGCTTGAAAGCTTGGAATTTACAGTGTATTATAAAGCAGCAGGTTTGAAAGACAAATCTTTATAAAAATACATATGTGACTCACTTCTTCTTATAATTCAAAGTCTCACAAAGAACATCTGAGACAGATAGTCATGTGTACGGAATGAGAGAAAAAACATCTCAGAAAGATTAGATCAGCGATTCCCAATCATCACCAGACAGGCAATGCTTTAGGGTAGGGGTTCTTCTTTACCTCCAAAACTTCTGCCTTCTTGTACAGGAATTCTCCATCAAAATGGTGAGGGGGAGTGCTTCTCAGTGCCCAGTGGTCATACCAGGATCATTAGCAGGAGCATCAGGAACACAGGATCAACAAAACTGGTACAATCTGCTCTACAGTAGGCTTGAGACCGATACTATCCAAAGATTTCATCCGGTTCATCTATCTCCTTCTTCAATGATAGCAGCTTCATTTCAAGATGCAGATACAATCCACTTCTTCAATCCCCTTCTCATAGAATAGCAGCAGAGTTTCAGGATACAAAGTAATTATAGCCTAGTAAAAATAATAAAAGTCTTCCCTCTAAATGAAATATACCATGCATATGGGACCCAAACAGAGCATAAACTTTATTTTTTCCAGTACATGTTTTGCCCCAATCAGCAGTGGGTCACTTCCTTAGACAACCCCGAGTTTATGGGTACAGCAGGTGTTGATAAGATACTGTGAGCCCTGGAGCCAGAATGTCTGGGTGGGGGTTAGGTCCCAACCCAAGTAGGGGACTATTTTTCAACTTAATGCGATAGTTGTACCCTAACACACTCTACACACAAAATAATGAGTCTTATAATTGAAAATGGACCCAGAGCCCTCTAGGCTCAATGACCTTGGAGAAAGGGGCCTTAGGGGCCCAGAATAAATGTTAATAAAGCCCTAGGTCCTGATGGAATACATCCAAGGGTACTGAGAGAACTGGGTTCTGTAATAGCCAAACCATTATATTTACATTTTCAAGATTCACTCAACACTGGGTCGCTACCAGATGACTGGGGGAAAGCAGGTATGGTACCTATATTTAAGAAGGGAGCAAGAGCAAATCCGGGGAATTATAGACCTGTAAGCCTCACTTCTGTAGCGGGAAAGCTTTTAGAAGGGTTAATAAGGGATAATATACAATAATATGTCTATTTAAACAGGATTATAAGTGGGAGCCAACATGGATTTATGAGGGATAGGTCATGTCAAACAAATCTAATTAGTTTCTATGAGGAAGTTAGTAGGCACTTGGATCAAGGCAACTCAGTGGATGTAGTCTTTTTTTAGATTTTGCAAAGGCTTTTGATACAGTTCCACATGGGAGACTATTCTGAAAACTAAGAGATATAAGAATTGCAGTAAATATATGCACATGAATTGAGAGCTGGCTAAAAGACAGGGAGCAAAGGGTTGTTGTAAATGGAACATACTCAGATTGGACTAATGTGGTAAGTGGAGTTCCTCGGGGTTCAGTATTAGGTCCTCTCCTTTTTAGCATATTTATTAATTACTTAGAAGTAGGACTGGAAAGTATTGTCTCCATTTTTGCTGATGACACGAAGATGTGCAAGGTAATTAAATCAGAAAATTATGTAATTTCCCTCCAAAGGGATTTGCAAAAATTAGAAAAATGGGCAATTAAATGGCAGATGATATTTAATACGAATAAATGTATGCATCTGGGAAGGAAAATAACCATGCAATTTATAAACTTAATGAAGCAATCTAGAGGTATCAGATATTGAAATTGGATTTGGGAGTGCTTGTAGAAAACCACCTACGTAACAGTTCTCAATGCCAAGCAGCAGCTGTTGAGAGTTCTCTGGTGGGGTGGGTGCTGTGTCCTCCAGTGCTCCTCATCTGCCATCTTGCTCATTTTGATGGCTTCTCTGTCTCTCCTTGCTGCTTGCTGTGGCCTCAGGTTGGTTATTACCTTTAGTATTTTGCTGATTCCAGCCTTTCATTCTATGCTGCATTGGCTGGTTTACATTTCAGGGTCTTTGTGTTTTTCATTTTCTGGGATTAGTCTTTTTAGTTGTCTCTGCTTGTGCTTTGGTGCTTCCTCTGACTCTACTGCTCTGTCTGTTGCTCAGGGGGTGGGGTTATCTTTGGGGTTTTGCTGTTGGTGCCATTTCTTTCTGCCCTGTCCTTTTTGTCCTGCCAGTCCTTCTTTCGTTACTGTGCCCTTTTGCATTTACTTTCTTTTTATGCAGTAATGGTGGCTCTGGCTCTGTCCTGGTTCTTAGTTAATGTTTTCCTTGTCTTGGTGTACCTTATGATGCTCCTTCGTCCCTGTCTTTTTGCCCCCCTTCTTTCTTGTCTTGCCACCTCTAGCTCTGCCTTTGTATCCTGCTTTTTCTTTTCTTTGTCATGTCTTGTCTTGGCTCCTACTGCTGCCCTTGGCCTTGCCCCCCTTCTTTTTCCTGTGCGCTGCTCCCTGCTGTTTCCCCTTGCCTTGGTTACCCCCTACCACCTTTTTTGTCTCAGTCTGCTGCCTGTTGCTCCGCGCTTTTTTCTCCCAGCTGCCTTACCCCTTTTCTCAGTTTGTTGCTGCAGTTCTGGCATGTTCCTCTCTGCCGTTCCCCCACAGGTCACTTTTCTTTTCCTCGCCCTGACCTTCCCTAATTCCTGTTTCCCCTTTTTTCCCCTTTCGTTTCCTCTGGGTCTGTTTCTGGCATGGCACCTTTTTTGGGGTCGCCTAACTCCTTTTTCTGGGGTTGTCTGCCATCTCCTCGTTCCTGTCCCTTGTGTTTTGCTTGCCCTGACTTTGATGATTTTGGTATATTTTTCTTCTCTTCTTCTTCCGCTCCTCACTTCTGCATCCCATAGATGTCTGCTTATGCCTGATACCTTCCAGGCACTTCATGTGTCCTATTCATAGTCGCTTCATCCCACATAGGGAAACTTAAACCATTTCTAAAGCCACTTGGCGTTTCTGGTATTTTCTTCTTTCCTATCTCATTCATTCACTCACTAATTCCCACATCATATAGATGTCTTCCTCGCGCATTCATATCTTAGCCACTGTCCCCAAGTGAGCCATTCAGGATAATGTCAGCCATCAACTTACATAGCTAACTCTTATCTTAGACTAATAGTACTCCAATCCATATATTATTGTCCCACAAAGAGACCCATAGTATGAAGTTTAATTCAGTTTGTCTACCAAGAAGTCTACCATTACCATTGAATCATAGTCGCATTGAGCAAGACACCATTAGTCTACCAAATTCCCACTCAAACCGTCATGGCAGCCACGCTTCACAAAGAAGATCCTAGTCGCTACTACAGCCTACCTACTTCAAGGTGACCAATGGCACTGTAATAATCATATCCAAACATCTCTATTCATACCTAGATACCATATCAGCCAGAGGTGTCATACACACTTTTGTAGTGTCAAGTCTTTGAGACCATATTTGACAAGACAAATCTATATGCCTTATAACATCAGACAAGTCAACTTACACCACACTTCAAAGTTAAGATCTAATCATGACTCCACTATGTCCCTTCTACGGGAACTGGCATATCTAATCTTCAAAACCATTTCAAATATTCCTCTACCTACAGTATTTACATTTTCATATATCTACCCTCTCTCCTAAAGACTTCAGATCAAATACAATTAATTATACCTCTAGCTCCTCGCCACCACCCATACCGCAAGCTATAGCTTCTTCTTTAAGCCTATAATACAAAGGTCAGTACATTTTAAAGACCATTTCACCCTTTTTCTACTCCCACTTAACATTGGTGCTCCATCAGCACTTTTTAGAGTTCCATCGCCTTGTCTCCACCTACTTCTCTGTAGTCCCAGACAGCCTTTATCAATCACATTATTCATACACTGCATCACACTCTTACTTATTCGGAACACTCAGTTCGTTTGGGAGCAGCCACCTCCAGGACCAACATTCCAGCACATATCATACAGATCATGGGTTGTTGGAAATTAAATTGCTTCATGAGCTAATACCCACTTCCAAAATAAAGGAAGACTATTATCTCTGGTACCCTTGTCCAGGTTGAAGCCCAGTTTGACCAAGGGGCTTGGAGGGCTACTTAGGTTTATCCACGAGTAGTCCATTATAGTTGGAGCTGCTGTTGCTTTACCTCTGTTCATCCACCTTGCAGGCACAAGTGTCTTTTCTCTTTCTCCTGCTCTGTCCTTATCTGGGTGCTTTTTCTTCCTTCTGGTTCTCCTTCCAGGATGTTTTGAAGCCTTTCATCCAGGGTTACCTACCATTCATTTTCTGTCCCCCTTGCATTAGCCATAGCCTTCTTTCATTGGTACTTTTTGGCATCTTTCCCTGTTTTCACCCCATAGTCTACTCATGCCATGACCCTCAATCCTCCCTTCAGGGTGCCACAGACATGCCAGGATTTTGATTTAACAGTGTATGAACATAGGTGAGGCAATTAGTATTCAACAGGCCACTGAACCTCTAATTGTCTCACAAGGTTGAGGCCTAGGTGGGGGGATCCTAAAGGACATTTCTCCCCCCAGCAAGATATAACCTGGACTGTATTATGTAAATAGGAATCATGCCAAATGTCACTGTCAAAATTTCTAATGATCTACTCTAAAAGTTACCAATTTTAGCAACGTATGCTAAGGGTGTCAAGAGCCTTAACATCGTCTAGGCGGAAGCATTTGTAGTTTATTAGCTTTCACTTCAACACTTTGCAGTCTCCTTCTAGGCAGCAACTTGGGAAGCCTAAAAAGAACCCCGCTTCTAAGAGCATAGCGGACCATTTCCCAAGGCAAACGCCCCATGCCACACCAAGGCAAGAGCCTCTAAAAGACTCATTGTCGGATTCTGAATCCTCAGAAGACTCATATCTCAATGTGAATGTGTCGGACTCTTCCTAGGCAAAATTCGATCAGCTGTTACAAACTCTAGTGGTCAAAGAGCTGAAACAGGAAATCAATGACCTGGGGCAAAGAACACATACCCTGGAATCGACTGCTGATAGGATTATAGAAACACAATCCAGTGTCCGAGTCAATATTTAAGCTAATACCTCTCAAATCCTGAGCCTGGAGGCGAAACTAGAGGACCTCGAGAATAGGACGAGGAGGCATAATATAAGATTAAGGGGAGTTCTGACAGCAGTCCAAGATCTTTTTCCATATCTGGAGGCGGTGGTTGCCTCACTGTTGTCTACACTCACAGCAGCTTCCTGGGAAATAGAGCGGGCGCATAGGGCCATAGGGGGGCCCCCGTCATCAAACCAACCCAAGGATGTAATCCTTAGATTCCTGCGCCAAAAGACGAGAGACCTCCTATTGCAAGCAGCGAGATAGTTACCAACCATCTAGGGCCAAATTACATGGGGCCAAATTACAAATCTACGCTGATCTGGCACCAACAACGCTATTAAAACGTAGACAGATGAAACTGGCTCTACTAATACTATCTAAGCATCAAATAGGATATAGATGTGCCTTCCCCTTTAGCCTGTCCTTTCTACATGAGCCTGCTACTCACACCGCTCATTCTCTGGAAGAGTGGCACAAGATCCTCCTGCGCTTAGGTCTCCTACAGGAGGGGCAGTTGTTGGTTCAGCATTCAGATATACCTCTCCCCAGACCGCAACGGGAATGGTCGGAGGTCCCTTTGTCTAAAAGACAGAGATGCCAAAGATTGGTCCAGGAGGCCTGTCCTTCAGCAGTAGCCTCCACCATTTCTGCAGATTGAGACGACTTCAGGGCTTGCCCTAGATGAGATGTGTACTGAGGGTCCCTGGGTCTGGATGGAGCTGGGAGCCAGGGGCCACCGGGTGCCTATATGGATATAAACTGTTATGCAGCTCCTGCTTGACTCTAGCCTTAATGACTACATTATCTGGAAAGGTCTACTTTAGGGCTAAACAAGTGACTTTATGCAAAGACTATGCATCGCATTGCATCCTCACCGGCCTAGCGGTTTTTTTCCGCTGCTAAAAATGTATGAACATCTCCATTTTACTGTTGGCTGGCCTAGCACGCTCTACCAATGCCTGCCTACGAGGTGCACAATTTTCTCTGACCACAGAGACGTAATGCTAGACTAACCCCGGCTTAATAAATTGTTTTCCGCTGCTTTTGCTTGCAGGGGCCTTGGTTTCATGTTAGTTAATTTTATTTTATTTTAGAAGGCTAATTGATAGCCCAGATTTTGCAGTTCATAAGATAACATGTCCCTTTTACTGTTGGCTGGCCTAGCGCTCATTACCAATGCCAGCCTTCGAGGTGTACAGTTTTCTCTGACCTCAGAGGCATAATGCTAGACTAGCCCAAAGACAGCTGGTAAGATAGCCCAAGAGGCGGAGCTAGGAGAAGTAAGATTAGCTACTAATTTATATTCTTGACAAAGTGGCATATATGGTAAATTTAGGTGAAATTTCCTTGTTAGTAGCAACAGTTTGCTACAAGTGTATGTTATTTTTTTTTTTAAATGTATCAGTACTAAGGTTGTTTATATATCTGGTCTTTCTTCTGGATATCTTTCCCCACAGCCAAAGAGGTGGTCCGCCATCGCAGAACTACAGATTTGATACATCCGGATTATGTGTCCGACCAAGGAATCCCTTGCTCTTGATCCTGCCTCCCAGCTGCAGAAGGTCTGTGTTTTTGGTCTTATCTCAAACTGCCATGACTGACACACATGACTGACACGGTTATCACACTAATAACTCATAATGTCACAGGGTTCGACTCACAATTTAAGCGGCAAAAGGTCTTTCTCACTTACAAGCCATTTCGCCCTTCGGTCCTTTTTCTTCAGGAAACCCATTTTGTGCATAACAAGCTCCCTAAGTTCCTCTCTAAATTCTACCCCACCTACTTCGCAAACAGCCACTCTACTAAAAGAGCGGTGACAGCTATTTTGCTTCACAAAGATCTCCCCTTTATACTAGGACAAAAGAAAATAGGCCCGGAAGGCCTCTATGTGATTCTGACGGGGTCCCTATTTGGGAAAAAGGTGTCCATAATCTCGATTTCTGCACCGACACACATACCGCATCAAGTCTTGCTCAAACTGCTGAGCTACATAAAATTCCAAGAACTGAGGAGGGTTATTCTGGGTGGGGACCTGAACCTCGTTTTGTCGTCATTAGACAGATTTAGTTTGGGGCAGGGCTTTAGACCCACTAAAAACAACAGCAAATTATTTCCCTGTTTGATGAGCTCCACCTGGTCGATTCCTGGAGAAGTTCTCATGGTACAGAGCGGGAATTTACAATTTGTTCAGCAGTCCATAAAACGTATTCTAGAATAGACACTGGTATTATTGACTCTGCACAGATAATGTGGTCGAAATGAGGATCCATCAGTGCTCTTGGTCGGACCACTCCTTTGTTTGTTGCACCCTAGACTTAAGCACAGCTTTTAGAACTCTGTACTCTTGGCGGTTGAATTATAGGCTTTTATCAACTCCCCAGTTTAAAGACCAAATTGCCAAAGAGATAGAATTAGATTTCTCAACAAATGTTCAACAGGACACAGACGCAGGCTGGGTATGGGTAGCCCATAAGGCATTTCTTCAGGGCATATGTATTAAATTGGCCTCTGCATACAAAAGAGCTCATAAAGCTAAAGAATTTCTCTTGCAAAGGGAACTCATGGAGCTAGAGAATCAGAAATCCCACTCAGATGACTTGCAACAAAAGATACAATTGGCTAGGCTTGAGCTTGATCTAATTCTCTCTGATCAGACGGAGAAGGCCATGAGGTTGACTAATCACCTCTACTACTCGAAGGCCAATAAGCCAGATGCGCTGCTAGCAAGGAAACAAAAAATAAGTTAAATCAATCAAAAATCTTTCAGATTAGACAACCCTCCAGCAAGGCTACTTCTAGGCCATCCCATATTCAGAAAGTCTTCACAGATTTCTTTTAACAGCTATATTCATCTCCCCACAAGGTTCATGGTAGTCAATTGGCATCTTTTTTGGGCTCCTGTGACCAGCCCACCCTTACACCAAGGGACAGATCTAGTGAAGGCTCCCATCACCAATGTAGAGGTGTTAGAGACTATAGGGGCCTTGAAGAGGTGTAAGGCCCCGGGGCCGGATAGTTTCTCAAATCTGTACTACAAAAACTATGCAGAGTTATTAGCGCCACACTTAGTGAAGCTTTGTTATAACATGCTCCAAGGCTGTGAAGTTCCTCCCTAAGCAAACCTGGTTTTCTTCCCTAAAGATGGGAAGGATCCTTTAAATGTGTGGAACTACAGGCCGATCTCACTCCTTAACGGAGACGTTAAACTGCTGGTGAAAATTATGTCAAATAGAGTCAATACTTTCCTCTCGTGACTTATTCATAAAGACCAGGTGGGGTTCATCCCGAACAGGCAAGCAGGAGACAATGTGAGGAGGGTCCTCAATATACTGCATCTCACTAAGCGAAACAATACCCCCTATGCCTTATTTCTCTTGATATTGAGAAAGCGTTCGCCTCTGTGGATTGGTCATATCTGTGGGCAGTACTTAGAAAGTTTGGCTTTGCAGATAAGTTCCTAAATCTCCTACACTCCTACTTCCTGGAGAGTCGCTACATTCCATTAGCATCAAGAATGGAACTAGACAGGGCTGCCCACTCTCCCCCTTATTGTTTGCGCTTGCAATAGAGCCGCTGGCACAGGTGCTAAGGGCTAATCCTGACATAAAAGGTGTGGTGGTAGGGCATCACCACTTGAAGTGTTGCTTCTAGGCCAATGACCTGTTATATACGTTGACCGATCCGATGGTGTCAGTCCCAGCTCTACTCCAGGCACTGGAAAGCTTCAGTTCAGGCCTTGGGGCTGAGGTTGAATCTGGTTAAGTCGGAGGCCTTAGGCGTTGCCCTAACGGAACGAGAACTGGAGCATCTCAGACAAAATTATCAATTTAAATGGTTAAACACACACATTAGATATCTGGGTGTAAATATCACTAATTCAATCCCGAGCACTAATAAGGCAAACTATCCCCCTTTATTTAAAGACATTTACAAAGATATGCAGACCTGGATGAAAGGTGGGATTTCATGGCTAGGCCACATAAAAGCGGTTAAAAGGAGTATCTTTCCCCGCTTACTCTATTTATTCTGCACGCTTCCCATTTTAGTGCTGCCCCAACAACTGGAATCATGCCAAAAACAGATTCTTACATTTATTTGGGCTAACAAACGCCCTAGAATTGCTAGGCGCGAGATGTGTAAACACAGACTCAAAGGGGGTTTCTCCTGCCCAAATTTGAAGTTTTACTTCAAGGCGGCTGAGCTGGCATGGATTCAGTTGGCATACTCAACCCAACACCAACCCTTAAGGATGTTTCTAGAAAATAATGAAATGTCTCCATACTCATGGGATAGCTTAGTGTGGTTGCCTAAGCCCCACCTGCTTTTGGGAAAGAGTGATCATCCCTGCATTAAGTTAACATTAAATGTTTGGAACTGGGCGGCCTCTAGACACGATTTATAGACTGTACATGCAGAATTGACGGCGGTGGCTCCCCACCCGGGGGTTACCCTCTACCTTATCGTTAACCTCCATGTTTTGATGAAAATCACAGGGGAGTTTTGAGATTGGGGTCCTGGTACAATAAATTGATGAGTACTGCTGAACTAAGGGATCAACTCCAGCTCCCTTCCAAGGAATACTTTAATATCCTCAAACTATACCATCATGTAAATATGCTGGGTAGAAAGCATGGGGCTCCAAGGGCGAACTGGCTTGTTAAAATCTGTGAGTTGTTCCCTCTTTCAAAAAATATGGATAGCCTGCTATACAATACTTTTAACACAGAAAGCAGAAATATATGATCTCGTTGGAGAAAGATCTGAGAAAGACTAGGGAGCAGGAATGCTGGTCCTCTTCATGGAGACTCTTATCTAAGGGGTCATACAACTACAGTATCCTGGAGACGTCTTTAAAGGTACTACACAGGACATACATAACACCGGAAAGCATCCATAGATGGAATCCTAGCGCAAACCCGGCTTGCTTCCGGGGGTGCCCGGAGGTAGGTACATTCTTTCACATCTGGTGGACATGCCCCTTAGTGCAGAAACTCTGGGACTAAGTGTTTACGTTAGCTTACTCGCTAGTACGCTCCCAAATTAAACTGTATGCGGAAATAGCGCTATTGAGTGCTCCTGCAGGCTCTCCCTTCCTCTCAGAACAAATTATTACAATTCCTCATGCTAGCGACAAAAAGTCATATAGCTAGACAGTGGAAAACCAAGAAGCTTAGCTCACAGGCAGTGTTTAATAAGGTTAATTATATAGCAATCAATGAAAGACTTACACATATCCTGACAGACTGCATGCCCAAGTTAATAGACGTCTGGAGCCTTTGGCTACTCTCAACTCCTCAGTCTAAAAGGCATAATGTGTGACCAACCTGGCAGGCCATATGTCTCGGTGAAGTGGCAGGATCAAGGATGCTCAAGTTAAAGGATCCTCGAGATCGGACGTTAGAGTGGTAAGATCTTTTATAGGTCAACAAGGATCCTGAGAGGTCTTTGGGCACACAATATACCCGCTCCCCCCCCCCACCTTTCTTATTCTGTTTTTTATTTTATTTCTTATTAGTTATTTTGTATTTGTTATGCTTTCTCTCCCTCCACAAGTGTGAAACACTTAGCCGATAGGCAATCCTCATACAATCTTAGGGAAAAACTTCTCTAGACACCATAACATGCTCAGACTGAGTACTAGTCATCTATGTTTCCAGTGTACCTTTGCTATGAATGAGATGTGTTAATAGTTAATCCTTCATAGAATGTACTTGTAAAAGATATAACTCACTCTATTGTACCTGTTGATGTGCTCATATTGTCTGCAAATTATGTTATACTAGCGACTTGCCCGTCAAAAGGCAGGTAATGTTGTTTGCATGCAAAATTAATTTTGTTGGTGTTTTAAGATCCATCGGCGCTCATTGCGGCGCTCATTGCGCCTTCAGCACTCCATGCCAGCAACTACTGCTATGCGAGCCTGCAGCGTTAGCAACTGCCCGCATGCTCACAACTATATATGTGATGGCATTGATAATGTGTCTAATAAAAACCTTTGAGATGAAAAAAAAATACTTGTATTTTGGCCCAGACCAATCTTGTGTGCTTCCAATTGTGATTTTTCTTTAACTTTATTCATTTGTACATCTGACTGATGTGAGACATGCGCAGCATTGTCCAAGTGATATGAAAATGATGAAGCAGAATTCTTCAGAGCACAGCTATTAACCTAATTAATGTTATCACCAATAATGAATATACACATCTTAACAAATGTATCTATATCAATCATTAAACTTATGGTGGGCTGAAGAGTGGTAGAAGCCATCCACGGTACGGAGTACAGTAGTACAGAAAAAGTGCATTTGTGATTCCATTTGAATGTTTAAAAAATAAGTTAATAAACTTATATCCTGCTCAAGTTTCTCAGAAATACAGTTGTTGAACTGCACTCTGGCAAACTGGGGGGTGGCATGCAAATAAGACCGCAATGCACTCTCACTATGGAGTATTACACAGCGTAGCACAGGATGGATTATGCACAAACCAAAAGACCTACCCACAGACAGCACTGTTTCGATCTTAATGGATCTCATCAGTGTGGGGCTAGTTCCTGGTTTGTGCAGTAGATTTTTGTAGAAACGTAGATCACTATAACAATCATTAAACTTATGGTGGGCTGAAGAGTTATAGAAGCCCTCCATTGTACAAAGTACACTAGTTTCCCAGATTGCAGTGCAACAAATGTATATCTGATAGAGTTGAGCAGGAAATACATGTATTAACTTATTTTTCAGACATTCAAATAGAATCACAAATGTACTATTCATTTTCTGTACTATATACTGTGTACTATATACTGTGTATACTTTATTTGGGGTTAATCAGAGGCACTTTAAATGATGGCAGGTGTATGCTGACTCCTATTTAACACGATTTGGAATGTGATTGCTTAATTCTGAACACAGCTACATCCCCAGTTATAAGAGGGTGTGCAGACTTATGCAACCATATTATTTTATTTTTATATTTTTTCTTCCCTCTACCTAAAAGGTTTCAGTTTGTTTTTCTATTGAGTTGTACAGTTTATAGGTCACATTAAAGGTGGAAAAAGTTCTGAAATGATTTATTTTTGTCTCATATTTTTACAGCACAAAAACCTGACATTTTAACAGGGGTGTGTAGACTTTTTATATTCACTATATATATATATATATATATATATATATATATATATATATATATATATATATATTGTCACAAATTGAGGCAAGTAATCTTTGTGAGCCTCAGACTGATCAGAAACACACTGATGCTGATGCCCTTTCCGGATTCACTGCCTCTGGGCTCAAGTCGCTGAACCCCATGGTGTTGAGCTGAGGGGGATGAGTGACAAAGTGAGGTAAGGAATCTATGTGAGCCTGAGGAGAGTTGCATGTCCAATCCAGAGCAGTAAGTGTTAATTGAGCTGCAGCTAATCAGTGATCTCACCTGAAATGAGACAGGATAAGGCCTAGAGACAGAATGAGGCTCTGTTTTTCTTAGTTGGGAAGCTAGAGCTGTTACCTGAAAGTGTTTGATCCTGCTGGAAGCAGGGGCCGCTGAGAGAGAGAGAGAGAGAGAGAGATCTTGCTGCAGAAAAGCTGCACCTGCATGTGGGGAAAGCTGGGACAAACAACCTGAAGAGTGTATTTGAAGAAAAGGAAAACTGTGAGAAACACAAAACGTTGAATAAACCTCCAACAGAAAATGTACCATTTATTGAGATTGTATTGTTTTATCTGCTATTTTTTAAGAGGACCACTACACCATACGCCTGGCCACAAACCCAGTGGACTGGAATACTGGCCCCATTCTTGGGTGGAATAGCACACAGGTGTACTAAGATCTCACTGCTGAAAAAAGCAGTTGATTATAAGGGTCCAAAGGCAGAAATATTAGCCAAAACAGGTATAAATCCAGCTGTACAGTAGGGAACAGTGGCAAGATCACAGAAATTTGACCTTCTGCACCTTGGACACAAATGGCTATGTCCACATATCAACTCTACAGATTAAATGCTGGTGGTATTGTACTGGTCAATTCTGAAGAGGACTACCTCCATGTGTGTGAGAGTGGGTAGGACAGTATGGATCTCAGGGCTAGTGGCTCAGGTTGAACATCAATCCATAAAAAGTATCTCAGTCCTGCAAGCGTGTTTGTCCATAAAAAGTCAGTTTGTTGTTTTGGGAAGAAATCTTCCAACTTTTGACAATCTCCTACAAGTAGAGACCTTAGGACAAGTCATTAATCTGTAATGGACATCTTCCCAATTTGTGGATAAAGAACTGTTGTCCTGCAGGGATAAAGTATGGAAATCCTGAGTAGAACATAAATAAAAAAGAAGTTGGACTGAGAGGAAGCCCTGGCCGCTTCCCAGAATACTCCTGAAGAGACAGCACACTTAAAGAAACCTCCTTCCCGGAAGGAGATGACCATTAAAAATCAAGAAGTGGTTGAAGAAGAGCAACATGTTCTCCAGGAGGTAGATAATTTTGGGAGAGACCAGGTAAACAATCCTCTTTTATAGAATGCCTGAGGGAAGTGGTGGAAGTGAATGCAGGGTCAAGAGAATTAACAAGGTCCACACTTTGTATTAAAAACAGATATCTTCTTTCTCATTGTAAAATATTAAAATAAACCACAGAACAATAGCTGGTGCCTCAGGGCTACAGGAAGATAGTCTTAGAAATGGCTTACAGTCTTCTCTTTGGAGCCCACCTAGGAGTAGATAAAACCTTTTAAACAGGAATACTGAAAAAGAGAATAGACTTCCAATATAACCGGTCGATGTTACATTATTCTCATCAATAAATCAATCCATCATGCTTCTTTGGAGATATGATGCATTAGGGCTAACTCTGAGAACAGGGACAACCTCAGTTATTTTAATCGTCTTGTTTTAAATATTTTTGTACCAATAAAATATTTATACTTTTTGATTGATATAGTGATTTGTGGTATTATTTGATATGTATTATCGTTGGTTGATTGATTTATTGATGAGAATAATGTAAGGTTGACCGGTTATATGGGAAATCTATTCTCTCTTTCGGTTTTCATATTTCATACTTCTGTACTGGTTGTTTGAGTGTCATAACTTATAATGTTGTAAAATAATTGGAGACACTCTTTACCTTAAGAAATGATTGCATACTCAATTTGATCTTAAAACCTTGAACAGGGTAATAACAAGATTCTACTGGCCTTGCAATGAAGAAGAAGAATGCCAGTACTGTCTATCCTGCCCAGAGTGTCAGCTAGCAAGTCCACACTCCCATCTCAAAGCTCCCTTGATGCCACTTCCTAGTATGGAGGAATCATTTGAACAAATAGCGATGGACCTTGTAGGTCCAATCAAGAAGTCAGTCCAAGGTCATCAGTACTATGCCACCCGGTACCCAGAAGCCTTGCCGCTAAGGGCTGCCAACTCTACAAGTATCACAATGGAAATGCTCTTTCTCTTCCCAAGACTAGAAATACAGACAGATATATTAACAGACCAGAGGACACCATTTATTTCCAAACTGATGAAAGATTTGTGCTAACAGTTACAAGTCAGAACCTTAAAGCTATATCACCCCCAGACTGATGGCAGGTGGAGAGGATCAACAGAGCATTGACAATAACTATACGAAAAGTGGTGGACAAAGATGGAAAGAACTGAGACTTATCACTGCCCTTTTTATTATTTGCAATATGACAGGTACCGCAGTCCTATACCAGTATTTCCCATTCTGGCCCCTGCATGGACACCACACAAGTGTAATACTAGATATTCTGTGAGAAACCTGGGAAGAACAAAAGGTCCATGGAGAAAATATTGAAGAGTATGTCCAGGTTCTGAGAAACAGAATTTCTCAAATTACCCGGCATGCTAAAAAATATGTGGAAGAGCATCAGAAAACGTACTACAATTTTGATGCCAAAGTTCGTAAATTTCAATCAGACGACAGAGTAATAGTACTAGGTGATTTTTTAAAAAGCCTGGCTTGAGAAAGAGGCAGAGGTAACGGTAGTATGGAATGTACAGCCAATGGAATGGATGCTACCTTAGGCACACATAACGTCAAAATTATTAACACAGCAGAGTGAAGAAGTATTAAAAATTATTCAATGCAATAGAGATATACTCTCTAAATCCCATTCGGACAAATGTGGTCTACCATGACATTGTCACTAAATTGTATTGTGTGAGTAATTGTAAGAAACAGAATATACAGCGTACCTCAGTCAAAAAGAGGAAATAAGGACAGAAGTAAAAAAAATGCTTGACTTAGTGGTTATCCAAGAGTCCAGCAGTGAATGGTGTAGCCCAATTGTCCTAATATCCAAACCTAATAGGATGAAATGGCTTTTGCAGTGATTTACAAAAGCTGAATGAAGTGTCCCAATTCGATGCATATCCCATTATAAGAGTGGATGGATTGATTGGTTGGAAGAGCAATATTCATGTCTACACTTGATCTGACTAAATTATATTGCCAGGTTTCGCTGACGAACTCAACAAGAGAAAAAACAGCGTACTGTACTTCTGATGACCAGTTCCAAGATACAGTGTTTAGCTTTTGGCCAACATGGAGCCCTGACAATGTTTCAGAGGCTTATGGACAGGCTCCTACAACCACACTCTGAATATGCAGCTGCTTATCTAGACAACATAGTGATTCATACCACAGAGTGGGACGTTCACTTACTTAAAGTGGAAATGTTTTACCCTGAGAAGAACAGGTCTGACAGTTAACCCAGCCAAGTGAGCAGTTGGATTGGTAGAGACAAGGAGCCTGATTCAATTGAGCAATCATAAATTACTGTAGCCTGTAAGTGAGGCCTTAAGTTAATTTGCTATTCAATTGGCATTTTTTGCAGGCTCCGAATGGTTTACAGGCTTGAAATCCTTGCAGCTGTTAAACCTGGATCTTACAGCATCCCGAAGTCTTTAATCTTTCACGGCCACAAGAGTTTTGATTGCTAAAATCGCAAATTGCTATTCAATTGCAAAAATCGGTCGAAACCGCAAACGGCAACTACGGCCCAAACAGGACCCACAAAAGGGTTTACAGAGTAGTTTGGAACACTGAAAATCCCAATATAAATACACCAATGGACTTTAAAATATGGGGAAAGCAATGGAAGGCAAAACAATTACTTGCACAACAACTCCCAACTATCAAATATTAGAAAAAAATGTATTTTCCTCATAGGTTGTATTGGTCATGCATATGCCAATATGAAAAGTCATGCTGCAAGATGCTGAAAGCTATACTAACCAAACCAGCCTTCACAGGCTTACCTCGTTCATGCTTTCCATACGAACCAAACCAGCCTTTGCAGGCTTACCTCGCTCACGCTTTCCATACGAACCAAACCAGCCTTAGCAGGCTTACCTCGTTTACGCTTTACATAAGTCACAAAATCAGCCTTTGCAGGCTCACTTCAATCACACTTTCATAAGTCCTCATAAGTCCTAATGCTACATAAGCCCTTCAGGGGCCTCAGCTCGATCATGCTTTCATGGGTTCCCTTGCCTCTCATCTCACCATCACTCGCCCCTTGGCTCTCTTAGCAGGCTAGTTAGGGTGTGGTAATAGGCCATACCTCAGCTACATGAGGAGATGGGCCCAACCACAAAGCTTATGTCCAGGTTGTTTCCCTGGGGTTGTGGGGGGGACCCTCTCCCAAATGTCCGTGAGGGCATTCCCATCGCTGGAGAGCCATGGTTTGACGTACTTGATCGTTGGGAGAGGGACCCGACCACAAATTATATATATTATTATATAATATCTTTTGATATTATTATTATTAATATTAGTATTATTATTGTTAAGTTATGTATTAATCTATTGCAACTAGGGCTCATTAGTTTACAGATATAGGAATGTGACACAAATGTGATGTATGTGGATGTCCCATAACCCCAACCATTGAAAACACATTGACATGGTGAGAACAGTATAGCAAAGTTTTATTTCATACACAGAGCACAATCAGAAATGGACAGGACAGTGCATTAATATCATGGGTGTGGTGTGGGCAGATCCTGGGAGAGCAAGAGGCTATTGTTGGGAAAAAGGGGATACCTAAAGGGGTTAATGTTATAGTCTAGAATAAGCATGATGCATAGCACCTGCCAGGGTCACATGTGGTCACTACACCACTGCAACCTGGAATATGATGCAAAAAGGATCATCAGAAATCATTCAATTTAATTAAAGAAACCATTAATGTGCATAGCACTTACAACTTGTATATATCTGCTCAATTAAACAGATGCTTAAACCTCTGGACTGTGTAATCCAATACAGTTTCACGCATACTGTGTGTTGGTAAAAAAAAAAAGGCGGAGGAGGATAAAAATAAACAAACATGCATGTACAGTACAGTGCTAAATAATGTAACTGTAACAATATATGAACTCACCTGATTCCCATCTGCAAGCGTTACTAACTATTAGCTAGCTCTCAGGAGAACTCACTGGCCATGACCATTAATAATGATGTGTCATCTCACAATAAATGCTTAGCTGTGACCAGTGTCAGTGGTCAAGGTGTACTATCACCTTCACAATATGATATTGTTCATCAACATTAATATCACATCCATCAGCTATACAGCTGTTAGCACATGTTAAAGGATAACCATGATATCAGCAATAGAGGAAAATACCCATTAATACGGAGACACTGTGAAAACCTTAAACCTCATACATTTCCTTCACAATGCTTGCAGATGCAGAAGATGCCTTCATGGAACTGAATTGTACCTAAAACAAAAACAAAACACCTACAAAATAAGGCCTTAAAAAAGATAGGGACTGCAGCATCTCTTCTCAACAGCATTCCTAAGTGACCATCAATTGGTGAAATGTTAAACAGAACCCTACGTGTTTACAGAGAAGAGGATCATGGACCATGTGATGGGAGGTAGCCATCTGCATACAAAATATCACCATCATATAAGCCAAGATCCAATACTCTGCAGCCAGGTTAAATTAGGTTAACATTTGGACCAATATATTGTCACTGAGGAGTGCTGTTGAGAAGGCACAAACATATGCGCAGCCCCTAGGTTCTCCTCCGTCTAGCCACAGGGCCCCAATCCCCCATGGTCCAGCCGGCTTCTCCCTTGTGGTGGTGGTGGTGGTGAGGGGGGGGGAGGCAAGGGGAGACATCCCCCCAGGAGACAGCGGCACCTGCAGTGGCGGTGGTGGAGGAGGGGCCAGGCTGCAGGATGGGGGATGCCTCCAAGGTGGAGGAGGATGGGTGCGTCTCATATCGTTGCTGGAATTCGCTCTGCTCCACCCCCATCCTAAGCAGCCGGTCCAGGTATGATTCAGTCATTAGGTGGTGCCTCCTCTCCTCCCTATTGCTCCTGGCCAGGCTGTGCATCACCTCTGCATGATTGGGGGAGATGTTGGCCTTGATCCCCTGGAGACACTCCATCTGCTGCTGAATGAGGGCCAGCATCTCCGTCTGCGCAGCCTCCCTTGGTGGTGGGGATGGAGGTCCCTCATGCGTGGTCTGGTAAGGAGGTGGCGGTAGTGGTGGCCTAGTGGGGAGGGTGTGGGGCCCGGCTGGAGATTGTCTTAATAAGGGCGGTGGTGTTGGTGATGGCCAGTCGGACGCACTGCTGAGGGGAGGAGGAGGGGGGGTCAAGCCCAGCTGGTCCCTCCAGCAGGAAGTCCCTGGCGAGTTGCTCAGTCTCTGGAGGAGGGGGATAGTGGGGTCAAATTCCGGTGGTGCAGCTGCTGGTACTGCTAATGACCCCACTAGCCAGATTCCATCCTCCTTCTCCAAACCGGGCCCTTGGCTTATTTCCTCCTCGCCCTGCGCCAGTTCCTCATGGGCAGTGGCTTGCTACTCGACTTCCCACTCAGATGGAGCCGACACCCCCCCCTGGCTCACCACTGGACCCATACCTCATTGATACTGAAAGAGAAAAAAGAAAGGTATATGTTTTGTATTCATTTCTAACTATCTGACAGCTTGGCTTGAATCTGGATGATTCTTCTAATTGCAACTCAGATTAGCTATAATTTGCTAGATGTGATCTATTTTTTGGTTCTTGATCTTGATTGTTCTTGGCTCCTAACACTATCTTAATCCTGGCTGTGGTCTGTAACTGTATACACTGCAGTGGGCACACCAATACACAGACTCTCTATTGGTTGATTACTGTTGTTATTTGTCAGCTTCATGGATTTAATTGTTAATTCCATAGAGCTGACATGCCAGTATCCTTGTTGGTCATCATGTACATGTGTAGTGTGTGTGGTGTACATGGGGTGGCATGTTGGTGTATGTCATATTCACCTGACATGGAGGCTGGGTCCTGCTGGGCCACCAGGCCTGAAGCTCCAGCGGCAGGCACCTGGCGGAGGAGGTCCTTGGCCACCCTCTTCCACTTGTAGCACACAGTCACTTTGGGGCCACCACTTGGTGCTGCAGCTTACTTGGCCTCCTTGGTCATCATCTTCCTCACCTTGGACCTGATGTTATTAAAACGGTGCTTGACAGACCTCACATCCCCTTACACTGTGCCCACTGCTGTTACCTCAGTCGCTACCTCCTTCCATGCGTAGGCCCTGGCATAACTTCCCGCCCCTCCTCAAGGATAACGGGAGGCCATGGATGGCACCAAGAGGGACCCCATTCTCCTGGTGCATGTAATTGTGGGCCCTGTGCTTGCCCTTAGCCTCTTGCCCTCCCGACTGTGGACAGCGATCCTGAGCTCCCTCATCTGTGCCTGAGGGCTATATGTGTATGTAGTAACCTAGCTCTATGTGTATCTATGTGTGTTCTTTAATTTATGTGTATTGCTATTATGTATAATCTGTAAATATGTGTAATCAATGATTAAGTGTAAATTCATAATTAGATGAATAGAAATAAACAAAACCGCAATATACTGCTCTCAGTAATATACTGCTCGCCTACTCACATTCTCATTCAAAAACCTCCAACTCGGTACCTCCGTGCTACTTCGGAAGAAAATACAACACAGTCAACGCATGGGCAGGTGTAATGCAACTTTAGAGTCTTTCTCTGTCAATCATCTGCGGCTAGGCCACTTTCTATTTGCTGAGAGGCCTGTGTCACACTCCGTGATTGTATCATAACAGCGCATCTCATCTTGGCCAGCCCATTAACAGTTTGCAGCCGAGGGAGGGGCTTACGGGCTTGAGGCCTCGGCCCGTAACTTGCGCCCTTGCAAAATTGAATAGCGGCAGATTCAGAGACGATCGGAAGCCTGAGCACGCCTGAACACATATGGCTTTTATCCTCCGGGCTTGCAATTGAATCGTGCTCTAGGTATTTAGTATACACAGTAGAAAGAAGCTTGATACGTTATGAGCATTTCTGGGGATAGTTGGGTACTGTTGAAGTTTTCTACTCAGTTTTGCCACATTAGCAGTCCCTTTAATGAATCTAACCAAGCAAAGGGCCTCTTTAGAAGTATATGCATGGAAATGGGGAAAAGGATGGCAGAGTGACTAGATGGTTTATTTCATTATAACAATACAAATTTACTGTGGAACATTTCCAGGGTCTGCCCATTTCCAGGGTCTGCTGCCTCTACATTCAAGTTGCTCTACTCGGTGGTGTTGAGCTTAGGTGGGAATGTTTGATAAAGTGAGGCAATGAATCTATGTGATCCTGAGCAGAGCTGTATGTCTCTTGCTCTCCCAGGATCTGCCCACACCACACCCATGATGTATGTAAGTGTTAATTGTGCTACAGCTTAATCAGTGATTGTAACTGAAATCAGACAGGAGAGTATTTAGGAGGTCTGCATACAGAAAGAGGGTGTGTTTTTTCTTGTTAGTGAACCTGGAGCTACTGAAAAAATAATTGAAAATGTCTTGAACCTGCTGGAAGCAGGAACTGCTGAGAGAAATAGAAGCACCTGCAGTTATCCAGAACCCACAGGGATTTGTAGATGCTGGATGAATGTAGTTTCTGGTTGCTTGGGATTCACTATTAAAAGAGGCCTAGAATAGCTGCACATAGGATGCTCTTCTAAGTACAGTGCCTTGCAAAAGTATTCACCCCTGTTGCCATTTTTCATGTTTGTTGCCTCACAACCTGGAATTAACATGGATTGTTTCAGGATTTGCATCATTTAATTTGCAGAACATGCCCACAACTTTGAATATTTTTTTTTTATTGTGAAGCAAACAACAAATTGGACAAAATAACAGAAAAAGTCAGTGTGCATAACTATTAGCTCCCCTAAAGTCAATACTTTGTAGAGCCACCTTTTGCGCCAATCACAGCACATAGTCGCTTTGGATAAGTCTCTATGAGCTTGCCACATCTTACCACTGGGATTTTTGCCCATTCCTCCTTGCAAAACTGCTCAAGCTCCTTCAAGTTGGATGGTTTGCGCTTGTGAACAGCAATCTTTAAGTCTGACCACAGATTTTCTGTTGGATTGAGGTCTGGGCTTTGACTAGGCCATTCCAACATATTTACGTTTCCCCTTAAACTACTCAAGTGTTGCTTTAGCAGTGTGTTTGGGGTCATTGTCCTGCTGGAAGGTGAACCTCCGTCCTAGCCTCAAATCACGCACAAAGTGGTACAGGTTTTGCTCAAGAATATCCCTGTATTTAGCACCATCAATCTTTCCCTCAACTCTGACCAGTTTCCCAGTCCCGGCTGCTGAAAAACATCCCCACAGCATGATGCTGCCACCCCAATGTTTCACTGTGGGGATGGTGTTCTTTGGGTGATGTGATGTGTTGGGTTTGCGTCAGACATAGCATTTTCTTTGATGGCAGAAAAGTTAAATTTTAGTCTCATCAGACCAGAGCACCTTCCTCCATACATTTTGGGAGTCTCCCACATGCCTTTTCGCAAGCTCAAAACGTGCCATTTTGTTTTTTGCTGAAAGTAATGGCTTTCTTCTCTCCACTCTGCCATAAAGCCCAACTATATGGAGCATACGGCATATTGTCATCCTATGTACAGATACTCCAGTCTCTGCTGTGGAACTCTGCAGCTCCTCCTGGGTTACCTTACCTTAATGCCCTCCTTCCCAGTCCGTGAGTTTTGGTGGGCGGCCGTCTCTTGGCAGGTTTGCTGTTGTGCCATGTTCTTTCCATTTGGTTATGATAGATTTGAGGGTGCTACTGGGGATCATCAAAGACGTGGATATTTATTTATAACCTAACCCTGACTTGTACTTCTCAACAACATTGTCCCTTACTTGTTCGGAGAGTTCCTTGGTCTTCATGGCAGTGTTTGGTTAGTGGTGCCTCTTGCTTAGGTGTTACAGCCTCTGTAATGTGTATACAGTATGTAATGACAGGTCATGTGACACTTAGATTGCACACAGGTGGACATCATTTCACTAATTATGTGACTTCTGAAGGTAATTGGTTGCACCAGAGCTTTTTATGGGCTTCATAACAAAGGGGGTGAATACATAGGGACATGCCAATTTTCTGTTTTCTATTTCTAAAAAATAGTTTTATCTATATATTTTTCTCATTTCACTTCACCAACTTAGACTATTGTGTTCTGCTCCATCACATAAAATTCATATTAACAAAACATTACACTTAAGGCTGTAATGTAATAAAATAAGTAAAAAGTCAAGGGTGGGTGAATACTTTTGCAAGGCACTGTATATTTGGCAGTGATGGCTGTTCTAGCTGCAGCAGCTATCACTCCTCATTTACACACAGGTACATTCCTCGCGATTAGGTTGAGGTGCTGATCCCGGGGAATGTAACGCTCTTTTGCCCACCATATTATAAATGATTGTTGTGGTGAACTACCTACTCATAAAGTCCACAACACAAGCTGAGATCCCGCTCAATGCTGATGATAGCTAGTAAACTTGAAAAAGCTGTACATGGATAGGATACTCAGCTTGTGTTTTATCCAACCTTGGATTTGCATTAAAGCTGTGTAATACAGCAGAAGCTTAAAGGAAGCCATGTTTGATAATGGCTATGGATTGAAGAGTGAGGCATTTGTGGGCAAATTTACATGTCCCAGCTCAGCTTCCCAGAATGCAATAGTTAGTAATAACTGTTTTTTGTGGAATTCTGAGCAGGAAGCAGGTTTTTTAACTTGTTTTAGACATTCAAATGTGAACACAGATGTATTATTTATTTACTATATATATATATATATATATATATATATATATATATATATATATATTGTGACCAGGATGGCCGTTTGCCACAGGAATCCTTTATGACAAAAGGTTCTGCAATACAGATTTTGAATGCAGAAGACTTGTTTATTAAGAAGGCTCATAAACAAGGATTAGAAATAATGAAAATAAAAATCTACATATACGTTTCTTACTAAACGTGCAGGAACACCCTGACTACCCCCAGTGCAGCTTATCTGCTCTGGAGAAATTATAACTCTTGAAGAAAACACACAGTCTCTTATAGTCCACCTTGTGGCCAGGATACAAACAGTCTCTTGTCTTTTGCAGTGCCACCTTGTGGCCAGGATACAGATAGTCTTTTGCAGTGCCACCATGTGGCCAGGATACAAATATTCTTCTTCTAGTTCGTATAGTGCCACCTTGTGGCCAGGATACAAACAGTCTCTTATTATTTGAAGTTTTTACACTGTAGACCGTTGTCTTTAAACTTCATACCATAGGGTCGGGTTCTGGCCCGCCCTACTCTCCAGATACCACAACCTCCAGGGACCCTTAGCACCCTCTTCTGGTGAAGGCTACAAATCTGTTTAACGACACAGACTTCTCCCTGGGGTTATCAGACTCTGCAATGGTACCTTTACATCCAGGATTTCCACAATTAGCCTGCAGGGCTGGCTTTGCTCCAACAGCAGCTTTACTTTGTGATCTGTGTGAGCAAACTTTCATACAAGCTTCTCTTATAGCAGTCCAAACAGCTAACAACGTTCTCTTGTTAGCTGCAACTCCCAGACTCCTCACTGGCATAGACCTGGTCTCTTTCTAGGCTACTCTGCCTGGGAATCCTCCTCAGTCTGTCATTCACTTACTTGGTGCTTTTGTAGCTTCACCTCCTGACGGTGTAGTTACTCTTTCCGACCGCTCTGTTAGTCCAGCGACTTCACAACAGCACACACTTCTTTCTGTCATCCAAAACTGGCAGCCACAGTAAAACAAGATTTCCTCATTCAGGTTTTGCTTTTAAAGTCCAGTGTGCAGATCCACACAGGATCAGCCAGCAAGCATCTCTTTAGTGGCTTGCTCTGGCTGCTAGCAGCAGCAGTACACAACTTAGGCCAGAGCCTAATCAGCCACCCCTTTCCATGTCTGCTTTCCAGGCTTTAAAGAGAAACTGCACCTGCATCAATTAGTAGGTCTTCAGGAGTTAACTCCGTCACTCCTGTCAAGAACTCTTTACTCATTACTTGGCACCATCCTCTAGGGGGCAAACGGTCACTATATATATATATATATATATATATATATATATATTCATAAGGTCCACAACACAAGCTGGGATCCTGCCCCACCTTGATGATAGGTAGTAACCTGTAAAACAGATGTCCGTAGTTAGAACTCCCAGCTTGTGTATAATCCAGCTGTGGCTTTGCATAAAATCTGTGTAATGCTGCAGGCATAAGCTTAAAGGAAGCCATGTTGAAAATGGTTAAGGATTGAAGAACAAAGCATTTGTGGGCACATTTGTATATTACCGCTCAGCTTCCCAGAATGCAGTGTAATAACTGTATTTCTCGGAATTCTGAGCAGGAAGCAAGTTTTTTTACTTGTTTTAGACATTCAAATGTGAAAACAAATGTACTATTTATATACTATATATATATATATAGATATATATATATATATATATATATATATATATATATATATATATAAAACATATATAGTTGTCAGCAATACGGGTTGTTGCTAACGCTTGCAGGCTCGCGTAGCAAAGCGAGGGCCGCAGTTGCTGGCCGTAGGCGCTCTTCCCTACGACCCTATGAGATACTATTACTATTTGGATCTTCCCTCTATTCTCCTGTATGTTAGCCTCTCTTTCTCTTCCCATCCCTAAGATCCTGGTACTGTGCGTCGCGCAGGCCTCTCAGGCCGCCTGGGAAGGCCACACCGTTGCGTTACCCGGCGGAGCCTGAGAGGTGTGATGACGTTGCGTTGGGGTGTGACTTCCGCCCATTTTGTGGGCTTTCGTCCGTCTCTGCGCGGCCTGCAACATTATTAGACGCAGGTCTGAAGGGCTCAGCTGGTCAGGAATAAGTACTGGTCTTATTGAGAATTATAACCCCAAGCTAGTACAGCGCATAAGGGCTGTTAGGCTTCTGGGTGTGTGTGGGTTCCGGTTGCCAGTCCCTCATGGATGCTAGTTAGTTGGAGGGTTTACTGGCTGAGGTCAGGGCTAGGGCCTTTAACCACGGGGTACGTTGGGTACAGGACAGGCTGGTTTAAACCATGCCTTCTACCGAGGGCCTTCAACAAGCAACCCAGGTCCAGACTGCAGTGGCTGGTGGCCTGAGTAGCTTAGGAGAGGTATTAGGTATAGTTCCCCAAACCCAGCAAGCCGCACCATCAGACAGATGTCCACATCCAGACAGGGCCAGGTTGACGGGGGAGAATACAGCCAGGAGCTTATGCCCCCCCACTCCAGAGAGGGCAGGGCCCACGGGCAGTGAGGGTGAGGGCCTAGACCTCCGGCCACCACCAATCATTTTGCACTAGGGGTCACGCCTGCGATCTAGTGCAAAAAATACCCCAATACAGCCCCGAAAAGGTGGAAAAAAGGGTAACAGTTAGTCCGGGAGCTCTGAAACAGCTCCTACAGCCCCCACTATGTCAAACCTGCGGTCCCTGGGATTAGCCATACTAACAGATAGTGCGGAGGTGGGAATGACCTCGACCAGAGAGCAGAGGAGCCGAGTCGTAGCCGAAATGAACCAAGATGACAGCCAGGTCATCACTGACAATGTGCTGGTGACGACTAGACATACGCGCACCACCAGGGCCCGGAAGACTGCAACCAGGTCCATTGCTTTTCTCTAGCACACCAGCTAGGCACCAGAGGGACAAGGCAGGTGAACAACCAGTTGGGCCACAGCATAGGACAACTGGTACTGACTTACGGAAAGAATGTTTGATGGACCTAGCTAAGGGACCTGACCATGTTCAAGACCAGTGGCGCTGGTGGGTCTAGGCCACGCAGGGGTGAGCGAGCCAGGCCAGTCCTCCGAGGAAGAGTTGACGGTTTGGTCACTGGTGCATAAGCAACATAGAACTAGCAGCTGTTCCTCTTTTCTCCCCATGTCCGAGCACAGGTTGAGGTCAAGGAGCAGGCAGTCCTGCCGATGCAGCTGTGTCTGCTCGGGTACAGAGAGAGGGCGGAGCCTATGGAGGGCCAAAAGGTCACGACCCCCGAGCGTCCAGACAGGGACACTCCACTGGGGATGTCTACACCAAGGCTTCTGGAAGCAGGTGAGCGTGCACCATCTACGCAAGTAGAAGATCTGACACGAAAAGACACATCACATGATGGGACTAACTTTCTGACGTCATTAAAATCTTTATTAGCCACGCAAAAACATTGCAGTGGACGAGCGGGACTTAGGTTCACGGGTAAGCAGTTTAGCCAGAAGCGCGTGGGTGGAACAATCCCCTTTGGGAGGGCTGACCCATGGGGTGCCCACTACGTTGACGGGCGCAAGTGTGGCGATTATGCCTGTGAGGTCAGTAGTCAACCAGGTGAGCGGGGAGGCAGCCAGAGGAACAGAAGGGGCAGTAAAGCCCATCATCCTCTGTGCCATGGACAATTTGGGGGCGCACCTGCCCTTGGAGGTAAAAGAAAAAATCTGGAGGAGAGTGTCCACTGAACTTTTCACTTTGCTACCCACGTCGTGGCAGTCAAAACCAAGCGAGAGAGAATCCAGAGACGGCGACGCTCACAGAAAATCATTCAGAAGGTTGCCGCGCACGTTTGATACGTGGCTTCAGGCTTTTTCTCTTATGGCTTGCTTTCTGGGTGAACGTCACCCCGAACAGTGTTCAGGTCTCTTTGTATATCTCAAGGAGATCCGAAATGCCTACAAAACGTATGGGGGAATGGCTTGGTGGCGGTATGATGAGGAGTTTCGCCTATACATGGCATCAAGGCCAACAATGGTCTGGAGCGATAAGGCGGTGGCCTATCGGCTTAACATCATGACCACCATGCGAGTCATGCCGCCCTTTCGTTGCCCCGCTGGTGGAACCTGAAGTTCCACAACCTCAACGGTAGCAGGATTTCAAACATATTACGCATTAAATGAAGGGGGCTGCAAGTGGGCCCCCAACTGCCGCTTCAAGCACGTGTTCACGAGATTCTCCAGGCAAAAGTATGGTGCCCGAGGAAGTGAGCCCTCTCCCAAGAGGCAAGACACCAATACGCCTGTCCGCTCTGCTTCCGCGGCTAAAACGCTATAGTAAGATGGCAGGAAAGGAGGGCGTGGCCGACCTCCTGGAAAAGGGTTTCCGGGACGGCTTCAAAATCCCATGTGAGTTGGCATCCAACGGGAGTTGGGCAACAAATTTGCATTCTGTCTTCGAATTTTTGGGGATGGCTTTAGAAAAAATCAAGGGTTAAGTACTGTTAGGCTGCATGTCTGGGCCCTTGGAGGATCCTCCCATGAGGGGCTTGGTCATCTCTCCGTTGGGTGAGTCAATACAAAGAAGGAGAAGGGCAAGTTTCGGCTTATTCAGCATTTGTCTTTCCCAAAACGGGGTTCGGTTAATGACGGCATCCCAAAGGAGTTTTCAGTGGTTTCCTACACTTCGATCGGGGGACCGAAATGGTGCGAAAAGCGGGGACCGATGTGGTGCTCTATTTCGTGCAGCTACTTTGAGGCATTTAGCACATTTCTTCAGTGGGTAGCAAAAATGGAGACAGGTCACCGGAGCATTTACGCACTATTTGGATGATTTTTTATTCGCTGGTCCCGGTCAAAATGATACGTGCGGTTTCATCCTGGACAAGTTCACCAGGCTGTGTCGGGAGTTTGGGGTACCTTTGGCCCATAGTAAGACAAGTTGACTTTCTTGGGGATACAGATTGATTCCACGTCTGCAGTCTTGATTAAACGTCTGCAGTCAATAGTAGGGAAACTGAACTTCGCCTGTAAAATTATCCCCATGGAGAGGATATTTTGCAGGAGTATGTCCTTAGTGATGGCCGTCATAAAAAGGGCGCATCACCTTATTAAAGTCACAAGGGCCATACGTGATGATGCAACAGTTTGTAGGGTTTTCTTTGCAGACTTTAACGGTTCCACGCTGATACACGCGGAAAGCGTTGCCAGCACGGTACTGGAATTGTATACAGATGCAGCGGGGTCCCTTGGTTTCCGAGCATACTTTAAGGGCAAGTGGTGTGCCCCCACCTGGCCGCAGTGATGGGAGGCGGCCGTCCTTACTAGGAACCTTACCTTTTTGAATTATTTCCAATAGTGGTAGCGGTTTACCTGTGGGGAGCGGAATTCAGCGACCGGCGAACCATGTTTTATACGGACAATATGTCCGTCATGCAAACGGTGAATAATCTGATGGCGGATTCAATTGCGGTAGTACGCCTAGTGCAACACTTGGTGCTTAGTTGCCTGCGCAGGAACGTATAGCTAAGCATGTTCCGTTAGTGGAGAATGGCATTGCTGATGCCCTTTCTCGATTTCAGGAAATGTGGTTTTGGACTTTGGTGCCGGGAGCAGAACTACATGGCGAGATCATTCCCATCGAGCTGTGGGAGCTTGGAGCGGTCAGGTAGCTAGACTAGTTAGACAGTCTGTTGCCCCTGCAACGTGGGCTGCATACAGGAAGGTCTGGGCCGTGTGGCCGGGCTCCTCCTCCATAATAAGTGAAGAAGTTATCAGTTATTACGTATGCTTACTAATTTACTATGTAAAATAATAAAAGCTGTGGCCCGTTTTCTCCCATTTTAGTGTTGCGTCTTTAGTTGTTAGAAACTAGACGAAATGGATCATGCCTGGGTAAAGTGTAAGACTAGCAGGCAGCAAGCTGTCAATCTCCCTATAGCATCTTTTAATGCACACAACACAACTAGCTGTTAAGTCTTCCTGGCTCCCACCCTAGACGCTGCACTACATGACCGAATAACAGCATGACCTAGGAAGCTGCTGGCGGTCATGTGTGCATTAAATGATAAAAAGCTTTGTGTTGCTAGACATATCTGACTGAACAATTGAGAAACAAGTAAAATGCATAATTCCAGAGATTTACATTATTTTAGATATATCTGTATATATGCTATTTCAGCAATACACTAAAAGCCTGATCCAAGTGAGTTTTTGTCATTTAACGTTCTAACATTTAATCACGTACCAGAAATCCCAAAATATATATTTTCCTATATATTCTTTCATAAAGCAAGAACAAAAACATATTACAGTCTGCATTAAATAATAATTAAATAAATCCTCCACCCTCTAGCCCAACTCAAATGGCTTCTTGTTTGCTACTACTAGGTTTTTGAATTCCTAATCTTTACACCTTAATATCTTACCTCTCAAATCCCATCCTATGTTTCACAATGATCTCTATGATGCTAATCCCTCTCAAAACTGTTTCATTCTAACCCCTTGCCCAGCTCTGCTTTCGCCCCGATCCTTGAACTCCTTTAATGGAAGAAACTCTGACTTCACACTAGGCAAACATCAGACTGGCATATATTTTGCAGTTTGCTGAAAACCCATCTCTTTTCTCTTTCCAACCCTAATAAAATGTACATCTTTGAACCCTATGTATCCTGATCTTGCAACTTGACCTATTGCACCCATGATCTTGCTTGAAGCCCGTTGCACTATTTCAGCCAACAACACAAAGCTGCTATACTTCTTCTATATAATACCCATTGATTTACTAATTTTATAACTATGTAATGCTCCTTAGGCAGTGATAGATTGTATTTTCCTGGGATCCAATTTCTCTTCAGATGGTGACTGCAGCCATGAAATTAAAAGATGTTTGCTTCTAGGAAGGAAAGCTATGGAAAGCTTGGATTATCTATTAAAAAGTAAATATATTACACTATCAACAGAGCACTGCATAGTTAGAACTATGTTATTCCCAGTAGTAACATACGGATGTGAGAGTTGGACCATAGAGAAGTCTGAGCGCCATAGCATTAACGCCTTTGAATTGTGGTGTTGTCGAAAACTTCTTAGAGTCCCTTGGACTGCAAGAAGATCCAATAAATCAGTACTACAGAAAACCAAGCCAAATTGTTCACTAGAAGGTATGATCATGAGGCTGAAGCTCAAATATTTTGGTCATATCATGAGAAGACAGCATTCCCTAGAGAAGCCTTTGATGCTGGGAAATATTGTAGGTACAGGAAGGAGGGGATGGCAGAGACAGAGATGAGCTTAGAGTCCCTTGGACTGCAAGAAGATCCAATAAATCAGTACTACAGAAAACCAAGCCAAATTGTTCACTAGAAGGTATGATCATGAGGCTGAAGCTCAAATATTTTGGTCATATCATGAGAAGACAGGATTCCCTAGAGAAGCCTTTGATGCTGGGAAATATTGTAGGTACAGGAAGGAGGGGATGGCAGAGACAGAGATGAGCTTGATGGAGCTCAGAGAACGTTGTGCTATTATTTGTAATACCTAACATCACTTTCCCTTTTATTATAAGTACAGTAGTGTGTGTATATTGGCATTTACAGTGCTACGGATAGGACTTTAACCCCCTTGCGGGTCCTCTCAAGTACCCGTTGGCATTTTGGCTCCATTTGCGGCTTTCGGGGTTGAACGCCAGTGGATTCATAGCAATTTAATAGAGAAACTGGAATGTAGCAGTTATGGGCCTGAGAGAACAAAGGACTTACGTGCGCGCAGTTCAAACTTTCATGTCCCATAGCCTTTTTTCGCCGAAAACCCGCAAGTTATTAGTGGGTTGCTTTATTGGGCCAATTTAATAGCCATAAGTCTTGCAGGCTACGTTACTTGTATGTGATAACTTTACACATTGAGGAAATTTAATAGGGCTGTATGTAAGGCAAGGTATCTATATGGTAGAACTTCCTTTCTGAGGAGCGAGCTACTGAGTTGCAGCAATTAAGCTGTCAATAGCTTCTAGAAACAATTCCAGACTGCTGACTGGATCACTGTACACATCCACTCCCTCTCCCCCTTCATCTTCTCTAGATTGTGTTTCTCACAACTTAGACTTCAAGAACTTCATAATCAATATAATTAAATGCACAAGTGACAAAAATATAATGTGTATACTGTACTCTTTGTATACAGGAATACCCATATTAATGCTGAAGATAGGTTCCAGTCAATAGGAGTGTTAAGCGAAACAGCTCTAAACGGGGCAGTTTAACATGGGGAAGATAGGGATAGGGGAACATATGACAAAAAATACACAATTTCAATTAAAATTTGAACTTTATTTGGTTTTATATGAACTTCAAAGAAACAGCAAACATAAAAAAAGTTTTAATAATGACCACAGTGCAACTTTCTTGCTATTATATTTGTTATAATATGAATATCTGTTTCAGATACAGAAGTATAACAGTGATAGTATATCTGTATAATAATCATTTTTCAGATCAAACATTCATTTTTGTGGGAACACATTTGATAAAATTATTCATAGCCACATAATCTAAACCAAAGTTTGCAAGCAGGTGCTTGTTTTCGCAGACAGTAAATAAGGAGTCTTGTTGTCCAACATAAATATGTTACATTTTAAGAAAAAAATCATCTGCCTGTTTGAAACCAACGATAGAAACTTTTCTGCACGAGTTTTAACTAAACTGTTTTTTCGTAAAGTTCAATGCTCTGCTATAAAGACAAGAAATGGAACTATAGCAGCGTCGGACTCTGTTGCTGGTAATGCACCATTTTTTGGACTGACTGGGTGGTCTTAAGTCCACAGCCACATTGGCTACATAGCTGATACCAATCAAGTCGCCGCAGCTGAGACCCTCAGTGACCTGTCTCAGCAGCCTTTTTTCAGACCCCATTTGTGTGGGGATGCTTTTCTGCTATTTTATTTATGGGATTACATAAACGAGCCATTAAAAATGTAAATCTTCAGAACAGTCGAATAATACAGATTTTAAACAATACGCTCATGGCGGTACAGTACTGAGACTGCACTAAACCAACAGTATTGCACCCTTGTGACTATGGCAACAATAGAAAGTTAAGGGACAAAAAAATGAAACATTTCGTTATTGTGGTACTCACTGGCACCAATAAAAGATTAGGGTCTTTTTAAAAAAAAAAGCAGTATTAGAACAATAATGAAGATGTGCCATTATAATCCACAAAAGACACCATGCCACCCCTCACATACTGCAGGTGCCAAAACAATCGGCAATCCATAGAGGGGACGTTAACTCTTTCATTACAAGAGCTGTCAGCGGTACAGTGTTAGCCCTCTACCATGGAATATGTTAATTATGTCATTCATCATTGAAAGCGTGAAATATTTGTTTACAAGATATTCTGTGATTTTGAACATATTTTATAGTTCTTGTGTTTTTATTATTTTGTCATCCCATACCACAACGGGTACACAAAAATATTGTATATTTATCTATCTATCTATCTATCTATCTATCTATCTATCTATCTATATATATATATATATATATATATATACATATATATATATATATATATATATATATATATAAATAAATATATTTAAAGTAAAATAAAAAGAAAATGAAGTGGGACATGTAAGTGTACATGTCTGTATAGAATAAAGTCACATTTCTTCTATGTAGTCTTTCGAAATCCCTAAACAAATAAATAAATAAACACTAAGGGCCTCATTCAATTCTGCCTCAAGTCTGAGATTCCTTGCGATCGGGTTTCAGCCCCGCGTATCGCTACGTCTACGCTGATATTCAGTTGGCCGCACCACAAGGACGTCCCCATTCCCGCTAATCGCAAACCATGCTATCGTCTGTAAGCAATACTGTGCTTGAAAAGGATTGCGGCCACAAGGCTTTAACTCGTATTCCAAGGCCGCAATCTCAGAGCACTGTAAATGCAAATATAAGTTGAAGACAGCACTGTAAAGCACTGTAAATGATGGGGAAACCAATGGAGGACATGAGGATTAAAAACACAACATTCCCAAGCTGGCACATCGCCACAATACAATACTGTATGCCAAGTTATTCCAAGCCTGTAGGACTTTTGAATCCAACCTCAATTTTTTCTACAGGCTTGAATACTGAGTTACGAAATAAAGCGGAGGTTCAAATGTCCTATGGGCTTGGCGGTTGAAATTGAATATTTATTTATGGCGATTTGATAGTGTAGGAATGTTGTGCTGTTAATTCTAAGACCTAAAATTAATTTCACTTCTAATAAGAGTACAGGATGTCTTTTTTATTTGCTTAATTAGTGCTACATTTTGTAAGTAAGCCCTTTGTAGGACCTCTCTGGGGTAAGTAAGCTGTGGTTCGCGTTTAGCTGTTTACGGGATTGACAGAAGGTGATTCGTAGCCATTGAATAGCATTTCTTGCGGCCGCAAAAGATCAAAGGCTTTAACGTAAGTAAGCTGCGATTGAGCAAATCACAAGGGATCGCAGCTTGAGGCTCGTAAACTGATCGGAGGGTGCAAACGTAAGCCAATTGAATAGATAAGTAGCTAGCGGCCTCCACTTGTGGTCCTGCAGGCCAAAAACTTAGCAATTGAATGAGGAACTGAATATTTAATTATCTAACAGTTATATGCAATTATTATGTACTGTGGTATTCCATTTCCTTTACAAAGCTGCTTCTTACACTACTTCTCTGGAGAGTTTATTGTTGTAAACAAATTAGCTTTATTAGTCCTAATGAAAGCACTGGAACTTTCAGCTGCCATAATTCTATTGTGCATTCATTGTTCGTCCTATCTGCAGATGTTGATCAGCTGAAACCAAAATGGTGACTTTCACTTCAGCATAATTGCATATAACAAGCAATAAATTAATTACTTGCTAAAAACATATTGTCCATCATCAAGTGTAGTTTTTCCAAAGCGTATGTTTTAATTTCTGGACTTCTTTCTTTGGGGTTCTAATGATTATTTGCCAGGGTACTGCCTTGCCAGGTTAAGGAGATCTACGCAGAAATAATTTAGTCCCTCTAGACTCATCTGCTGCAGCTGACACTTTTAAATCAGAATTTATCATAGGGAGACCATAAGAGTATTGTAAAACTCAATTTCCACAGTACTTTAATTAAGTGCATTTCATGTCAAAAAAGTATTTTGTAATATTTAAAGTCATCTCTTTTAAATGCACCTTTATATGAGTACATGAGTGCCATTCAACCTTTATTTTTCATTAGGTGCAGTTTTTTGTGATGCCATCATAGATACATAAAGTCGTTGTATTGTGGTGTATGAGTAACACTTGATTGCTTTTAAATATTGTAATAGTTGCACCACAGTGGCATCTTGTCCAATGCCCAAATGTATAGGTTCTTATTCATTGGCTTAAATCTGAATGTGCTCTCTGTGCTGTGTTAACGTTGAATGAAGAAAAATGCCTTGAAGACTCCTGACTGATATCACCTCATAACAAGATCTGGGTCCTGTAGCCAATCCCACCAATTACCAAAAATTGTATGTATATTGTTGAATTATGTTTATAGATATTAAACAGAGCAGAAATGTGAAAAAGGACTGTATATTCTTAAGGCAAGAAGCTAGAGAATCTCATAATTGCAATTAGTAATTCCAAATAATTGCACATAGATTTTCGATAAGTAGCATCAATTATATATATAAATAACGTGTATAAGTTTTGTTTTACTGAGATACCACCTAATTCACATGATAATTATTTATTATACATACACAAAGTTTGACATTTAGTTATTTTTGTGACATAAGAATATGCTATTAATAATTATGATAGTTATTATTATTATATAATTATTTATTATTTTTATTCATAATGTATGGATTTTCCCCTGTATTATGCTTTTAAGACTGTCTTCCTCTGGATCAGTTAACAATTCACATAATACGAGGATCAGAGGTGAACTAAACATGATGGACCAGCAGCCTTTTCCACCCTCACTTACTGTATATGTTGCTATTTATATAAGTATATAAGTATATAATGCATATCATGTTATGATCTGAGCTACTTGATATTCATTTGCGATACCATGATAACTGAGTTTGTAGGTCTTCTGGGAGAGTGTGAAATTGGCCATGAAAGTGAACAGAGAATTAATAATGTTATAATAATAAATCTCTCATCTTCATGTCTATTAGAACAGCTCAGCATCTGCTAACGTTGATCTAAAATGACCATTTTAAGTGTCACTGAAAATAGATGTTTTTCAACTATGAAAAATCGTGTGTGCAAGCTTCAATAAAGCATCCCTCTCACTCATTTTGAAGGACCACTGTACAATGTAAAATATATATATATATATGTTTGAAGGCTTTGAGTTTGACTAAGGGTATAATAAAACAGAGTAAAAAACGTAGAGCCCGATTCAATTGAGCTTTTGCATGTCACTGGAGCCCGTGAGTGAAGTCGCAAGTTAATTTGCTATTCAATTGGCGTCTTTTTGCGAGCTCCAAACGGGTTTCAAGTTACGGCCTTGAAAAAAATGTGATGGTTAAACCCGTAACTTACAGCCTCACGAAGCCTTTGATCTTTCACTTTCGCAAAGGTTACAATGGCTAAAATCGCTTTCACACCCGTAAATGGCAAAAGAAGGAGAAAACCCTACGAGTGCTAGAGAGGACTTGTAAGGGGGTTAAACACCTAGTGCCTCATTCAATTCAGAGGCTGCAAGTTATGGCCAATGTTTTACTGCCGTAATAATGACTGATTCTATTGGCTGATTCGAAATGGGAGGTTACCGGCTTGCTTAATTGATCATGTTCCTGCCCTGAACTGCTACAAACTAGTGCATGGTTTACGGTTTCGGCTTTCGGGCTTGAGCAATTGAATAGCTCCGGATCGGAGACCAACGGGAGCCCACACCACACCTGTAGACATACGGCCTACAACAATTGAGTTGTGGGCTTGTAATTGAATCAGGCCCATAGTTTTTAATTTAATCTTGTCTTCTCATGATATGGCCAAAATATTTGCGCTTTAGCCTCATGATCAAACTTTCTAGTGAACAGCACGGATTGATTTCCTGTAGTATAGATTGCTTGGATCTTCTTGCAGTACAAGGGACACTAAGCAGTTTTCTCCAACACCACAATTTTAAATGCGTCAATTCTACAGCGCTCAGCCTTTTTTATTGTCCAGCTCTCACATTCCTCAATTACAGTTTAAATAAATCTAGAGAGATTAGTATACAGTAGGTATGAAACATACAGCATTATACCCAGATAGCTACTGAGGGGCAAGAATCATTAAGCATGTAAGCAATACCATGGCTCTAACCAAGTCTGCTGAGAGCAACACAGGCCTCACAGTAATTTACTAATAATATTCTTTATACTGTGTTTTGGGTATTGATATGGATCACAGAGTATAAATCAGTGTATAAATCAGAGTAAAAATCAGTGAATAGTTTAAAGAGACACAGCACAGTGGGTGTGATTAGCACAAGGAGTATTCAAAAAAGAATAATGAATGAAGGTTTACTAGTTATAACCCTATATACCATGGCCTATTTGAATAGGGCATTGTATAAGATAAGTGAATACAGATTATATATGAGTCCCCATTCCTCTTAGGTTTCTAACCTTTTTTCAAACAAGGACAAAATGTTCATCATCACTAAAAACAAAACAGAATGCAATAATTAAAAGTTAAAGACTGTAATTATTTATTTTAATCCCTGCAAAACATTTTGTCAATTAGTAAGTCTTCAAAAGAGCAAACTATAAATATTACACTGCAAAGGTCCTTTCACAGACTGGTATTTATCACATTAGATAAAGGTAATAGAGAGGGAGGATCTCTTTAATAATGTTAGTCATAAAAGTTACAACTTTTTATTTAAATATGTATTTATTTACACACACTTATCACATATATAGTTGTGAGCGTACGAGTTGTTGCTAACGCTGCGGGCTCGCGCAGCGAGCCGAGGCCCTCGCGAAGCGAGGGCACTGCCCGAGGGTCTCAGTTGCTGGCATGGAGCGCCGAAGGCGCTCCTTGCCAGCAACTGAGGACCCTCGCAAAGCGAGGGACTCAGTTGCTGGCATGGAGCGCAGTAGGCGCTCCATGCCAGCACCTGAGGACCTCGCAAAGCGAGGGCCGCAGTTGCTGGCATGGAGCGCCGAAGGCGCTCCATGCCAGCAACTGCGACCCTCGCAAACTTCACGTCGCAACCCAAACAGTACGACACACACATTACGACACTCGCAAACAACATACGACACACGTTCACACACATTACGGACTCGCAACACTCGGACGCAACTCGCGAACATTACAAAATTTAAAACACAATACATACACACACCACATACATAAAAAACTTACCTACACCAAGAGGGAGCACCCAGCACCTCAAAAATACAACTTACACCTCGATTTGACTCCAAATAAAACAGTTTAGAGACTAAAAAAAATTTGAAGCGAGAGAAAAAATGGCCGCCGAACAAAACGAAAACGAGGCTACAGCACTCTAAACTCGCAAAACACCATAAAACACCTACGGATATTCCGATACAAACGTATACCACACATTACTCGCCATTTTACGCCAATGCGGAAGTACACGACAACGGTTTGGGCTCGCGCACGCACAGTGTTATACTGCACACATTCAGCACGCTTACACAGCAGATCCACACCACTAATGCTGCAGCAACATCAAAACACATTCACAGCTCTTCCACACAATGCTTTAAAATAGGTAAAGTATATTCATTTATTCATGTATTATATATTTCATTATTACACACTGAACAGCATTAGCTACCTTACAATTTCATTGCCGTCATTTTTTGACGGGCAATTCGCTAGTATATATATATATACTGTATATATATATTTATATATGTTTGTGTGCATCTGACTGAGTGCAAAGTATTCAGTGAGCATCAGTGATACTTTATTATATATATATATATATATGTAAAATGTATATTGCTAATTATTCTATACATTTATACAAATTACTTATCAATGGTTCATTTTTCATACAGGGAAACTTGGAAGTGTGTTATCTGCAGCTGCAAAAGTGTTACTATCATGTAATAAACATTTACCCTTTTCCTTAGAAATGAGTATGAACAGTCTCCTCCTTGTTACATTTTAATGTTTGTTTATTCTTTTTTCCATGCAAAATAAAAAAAATATAAAATTAGCAAGCATCAGAACTTTTAGGATTTGAAAGAAGTGACCTTTCTATAGTAAATGGGAATAGTTCTTTGCTATTAACTGCTATCTAAATGCTTACCTGCAAGTCCTTGGGGTTTGTTTAATCATTTTAGAGACTAAAGCGAGACATTTTATTGTATATAAAGTACATAAATATATTTTAAGGGTCCAACTGGAATAACTTCAGATATGAAAAGTAACATAAAATGTGATACTTAATCAATGCCTTTATAAGCAGCATAATATCTGAATGTTATTAAATGTGGGTAAATTACATGAGGTTCTATCAGAATAAAAAGATGAACACTAATGATCTGTGATTCCTAGCACAAACACATATATTATGGATACATGTAATTAGCAGCCTTATTAAATAGCGATTCGGTAAATTTAAAAGGGCTCTATATAAGCACAGAGCATATTTTATTTACCGAATTTTTTATTTAGTGAAGACCTTGCTTTTGGATAGAAGTTCACTAACTAAAAACTTTTGTAAAGACCTTTTAAATTTACCGAATCGCAATTTAATAAGGCTGTATATGTTTACAGTTTGCTTGCCTCACTTGCTTTATTGCCGTAAAGCAATGTATGCAATGTCAACAACAGCACTGGAATTTTTCCATTCATTTTTTATTTCAGAAATGATATAATATGGTGCTGTGTAGAAGTTTGAAAATATAGTAGCTACCCATTTTTGATTTTGAACTGATTATGTTTAAATTGCATTAGTTACCATATATCACAATATGCTCAAAATATGTGGCTATTCATGCAAGTGAACTCATTCAATAAAGTTCATGAAAATTACTTATATTTCAATTATGTTCAAGTGGGAGCTACTATTTCTTGTTTCTGTTTATCTGATTCTACAACGGGGAGAAAACTTGAATGCAGAGAAAGATTTCAGCTTTTTTAATTGAAATATGGAAACCCATGGTGCAAGTGCTTTCATTGGAAATAATGGAAACCTCATCGTTTCCATGTCAACCAATGTATCATGAAAAATATATGTGTTTGGATTTGAGCATAATCATTCAGGAAAAATATCATAAGGATAGTTATAACTGGTGGCATCCATGATACTGTATTGCAGTCTGTATTTATTAGAATGGAATTTACATTTCTGCAAGAACAGGGTATACAATTATCCTTGCTGTTGCTTGCTTTTGTCAAATACTAAAAAAAAATATTCCCATACTCGAATGATATAACAAGTGGAGAGAGGGAACCTCTCTCCTCGTCCCTTCTCTACACCCTTTTCAGCTGATAGATAAATCCATGCCTTCTGGCTACAGTCTATCAGGAAGAGCTGAATCCAGGTAAGATAGATCAGTCTATATACAAAACGAGTATTTGAACGTATTCTCTAAAAACGTTCTTAAATTCATGGTATCTACTTTGTGACTATGTGAAGTTGTCCCCAAATGATAGTTGTCCCTTAATTATCTCTGAGGGATATTCATCACAAGGTGGAAGATGAGGACAGAAGGGCTTTGATTGCAAATTTCCTTCATGTAAAGTAAAGCATATTGAACATAGGGTGAACATAAAAATGTTATGCTTGATAAATCACCCTCTCTATTTTTAGATACTGAGCCATAAAGGTAAAGGGCTGGAGAACTCTTGGAAATGTCAAAGAAATGCAATGAAAAAGAGGCAAGGAGGACACATTAAAGGAATGGTTGGAAAACCTGTGTCACAAAGACCAATCGAGTGGATAGTGTGTAATGCAAGAGGTGGTGTTGATGGTGACACAAAGATCAAGGGGAAGGAGTAACAAGAGGTGACCTTTTAACTTGGTGGTGAGTAAATCATTGGCCACTTTTGTTAGTGCAGTTCCCACACATTGTAGATGGCAGAAAGCTGAATTTGTGGAATCCAGTGGGCTACTGAAATGGAGAAAACGAATAAACCCAATTTAAACTGGTATTACAATGTACACTTATTTATTATGGATTTTACTTTCGGTTGATGTACATAAGGTGTCAATGAAGATGCAGATGCCTTTTTTCATATGATGTGGATTTGACAAAAAGCATCTGTGTTTGCAAATAATACGCATGCAGACTTTCATGCCACATTAGTTCATTTATGTAAAAATCATTAACAACCTTTTGACAGTTTTTGTTGCATGAACATGTTATTTTTTGAGTAATTGTCATTGTCTGATTCCTTGTTATTGATTTTATAATTACAAAGGAGTACTATAACAAAATGTTGAGATCAGTTGCCAAAAAGTAGTAGATTCATAGATAATTTGTGTAAGTCTTTCAGTATAAAGAGCCTGATTGCCTAAAATGACTCCTGTTGCATGATAGATAGAACACGAAGATTGAACATGATATGAAATTTCTTTATTTGCAGATTTGAGAGTAGGGGAATGTTGAACTATTACTTCTAATACCAAACATCACTTTCACTTTTATTAAAAGTACAGGAGGGCTTTTCTATTTGCTTAATTAGTTATACAATTTGTAAGTAAGCCCTTTGCGACACCTCCATGGCCCAAGTAACCTGTGGGTCTATTTTACCCATTTACGGACTTGACAGAGGCTAACCCCGCAGCCGTTGCGGGTCTGATGTGCTCCAAGCCCGTGGGACTCGGACACAGAAATTGAACATGAATTACAATAAAAATTATTTGCAGATTTGATTGTAGGGAAATGTTGTGCTATGAACGCCTACAATCACTTTCATGTCTCATCAAAGTACAGGATGGCTTTTTTATGGGCTTAATTGGTGTTACGATTTGTAATAAGAGCCTTGCGGGACCTTTTTGGTGTAAGTAAGCTGCGGCTCAGTTTTAGCGAATTACGGCCTTGACGGAAGGGTTCGCGTAGCATTTGAATAGCGACATGGGCTTTCTTGTGGCTGCAACTCTTGCGGCCACATTAGATCAAAGGCTTTGATGGAAGTAAACTGTGAATCAGCTCATCGCAAGCTGCCGCAGCTCGATGGCCACAAGCAGCCCGGAGGCCTCGAATTGAATAGCTACATAGTCTGTGGCCTCCCCTTGCAGCCTCGCAGCTGTTACGGCCCTTAATAGAATCTGGCCCTCAGTTTGTAGGAGATGGTAGGAGCTCCAACTTAATATGGGAAAAATACATTACATGCTAAATATTTTGTATCTACAATAAACTCAAAAAAAATGTATACTGACCTTTATTACCTAAAAGTTATGAAAGACCAAAATTTGGTTTTACAATATTTTTACAATACTTAAAAATGATGCCCAGCGTCAACCTTGCTGAGGCTACTGCTTTATATACTGTATGAATACAATAGATGTGCTGGGTGAGCACTCATATAATTTCTATAACTGTGATAAAATGCTATTAACATGTAGCAAATAATCATTAATCAAACCGATTCAGTAACGTGTCTGTTTTTAAATGAATATAGAAAGAAGCTATAAAGAACAATTCTAATAAATATATGTATTGTATATCTACAAAGCTAACTCTTCCTTGAGCAGCGATTCAAGTTCAGAATTTAATTAATAGGCAATACAAAGAGTTTTCATCGGCTTTGTGTGTAATTGTAGAAAGTTGAATTTAAAATTCCTCACTCACAATATAAAAATGCAAAAATAACTATTCTGCATTGAATGTTGAAACGAATTTACTCTCCGTCATTCATAAATGTCATATAAAGCTTTGATTGGAAAGCTAAACCTGTCATCCCAGGGGCAGCAGCTGTTGTTATGTTGAACAAAATGGATACAAATGGGTATTATTTTAAAATGAAATGGTTAATTTCAGGCCTAACAAGCACTCTGTCCTTTCTGTAACCTTGTGTCATGAAAGCCATGATCCCCAGTAGAGGGCTTGATGGCACAGGAAACTGAATTCACTGGCTGAGGCCTACCAAATCCACAAACTCACTAGCAATGTTTGAGTTACCATGGCAATCACAAAATAGGAAGGTCTTTTCTTTTTCCTCAGCTCTGCATGCAGCCAACGGGCTGCTCCTGAATAGCCTGCATCTGCAAAAAAGTTTTAACACGGTACTCAGATAAAGAAAAGAGCCCAAAAAATGGGCATTGACCCGTCTCGAAAAAATGTTGCAAATTTTACATACAAGAATTGGGGGAGCTTGGCCACTTTGCACAGGTTATGCCATAATGCAAACTAAAAAGGATAAAAGCTGACGAAGCCTTTTGCTGTCAAATATTGAGGGAAGAGGGAAAAAAGCATAAGTAAATGACAGCTTTAATGCAGATGTAAAACAAAAAGTCAAACATGGGTGACAAAGTTACCAACTAATGAATACGAAAAAAATGTGAACAGACAAAAGAAAAAATACAATAAATGCTTTAGAAATTGGAAGAAAAAAATTCTATACATATTCTGGTTTATAAAGTCAACCAGGCTTTTGTGATAATGTCTATTATATCTTAACATATTCATTCGGGGTCATATTTTTTTTACTTTCACATAATAGTAACACAGGATGAGAAGTTTATACAAAAAACACTAAATTATTTTGCAGTAACAGCTGTTTGACTCATTTTGTAGATTTTCTAAGCTTTAATATCCATGTATTGTGTGACATCTTCAAATGCCTAGCATAGTTTTCGTATGCTGATTTAATTGTTTACTAAGATCTTGTAAAATAGTCATTTATAGTAATTGGTCAATGCATTCTAATAAAGAATTCATTATTAATTAATTTATGTAAACTATCTCAGGTTTCGATTGTAATTAGTGCTAACTGTGGTTGGGGTCAGGTCCTCCTGTCTGACAGCTTGATGTATTATTTTCTAGGCTAGACATTCTGAACTGGATCAAATAGTGGAAGAATACGAAAGCTCTCAATAAGAGATAACATGGGATTTTAACATTTTAGCTGATATTTACATCTTTGGGTAGTGTTTTCAAAGGAAAATAAAAGTTAAATAGACTTTATAGAAAGACAGTGGAGTGAAATAACTCGTTCAACTCCTTTTGGTAAATAATTGCCTTTGGGCATTGATATTCACAATGGTGGTTAATTATATGTTTATTAATTCAGTTCAATGTTGGTGGTAGATAGAGATCCCTCCAACGATGCCTTTGGCAACTTTATTTTAGGACAGCAGGAGCCCCCTTCCCCCAGGAGTTAGAGAAGGTATGGGATTACATAACTTGAACTATGGATTTCAAATAAAGAATTATAAAAAGTAAGCTTTCTCCCTGTGTATAGATATAGATTGATCATATCATTATTTATACATTTCTATCTAAATAATAATAAGAATAACATATTGTTATTATTATTATAAATTGCAACATATTTTAAAGTATATAAATATGTATTTACAGTCATACCCATATCTATGTATGTCTGTATATTTTGAAGGAGCCAGTCTTCATGTGGGTTGTGAAGTTATGTGAAGAGTTAAAATCTCTATTTTACTCATGTTAAATTTATTGTGTTTTAGTGACGATCTGGATATATCACTATCTATCTACATATGTGAATATATTTATCCTCAGAAATTCGCTTTAGCCTTGTAACTGAACAAGTGCTTCCTACATAGAATGAATGCATCTATTAATAAACATATCATTAAATAATATATTACTATAAGTATACATTTCAAAACTTAAGACTTCCAATTTAATAAGTGGAAATCACATTACATGAAAATATATGCATAATATTACAGGATACACATGGAAAGTTAAAAAATATATAACCACTAAAGAGACAATACATATATTTAAAAAAAATACCATGAAAATTCCAGAAAATAGTTCACACCAGTGAAAGAAACCCTGAGTCCAGTAAAACGGACACTTCATTTCCCATTCATTGACTTGTTCTTTTTGCAAGAGTTTTCTTAAATGAAGAGAAAGAAGACAATGGTAGACAATGGTACTACCTTATCAAAGTTCAGTCATGCAACCATTTCAAATACTTTTAACTGCTTGTCAATGAGACTTGCAAGACTCTGGGATTCTAAGCGTTCTGTCACATTTGTGTACTAACCACTTAAAGTTCTACTAAAGCTTTGTGACCTGGACTGACTTTTCTTTATCTGGGTCAAAATGCAAGGGAAAGCCTTTGTGTTAAACCGACTTCATTAAATTCATTGATTTGACCTGCATTTAAAAGCCCAAAAAGTCAAATAAAATGGGCAACTTAAAGCTTTGATTCCCATATAAAATGTATCATGGGTATTTGGTCATGGTCACAGAGATTCTCTTTATAAAATTCTTCACGTCAGGGCTCATCCTGGATAGAAAATTTACAAAGAACTAAAAACTAGATGTTTTGGTAAAATTTTTGTAATAGACCATTAAATCTAGGGATTTCAACAAATGACAGATTCAAACAATTGCGAAAGCACTAGGCCCTTTACTTATAATAATATTGCTTCTCTTCATCATAATAGATATTTTTCTACCTCATATTTGATATTACTGAACTATTCATATAACTGAACTATTCAGATAGATCAAACCAAGACCCTGTTCATTTAGAACATTTTCATCTTAATGCATTTATTAGTAATGCGATCTCTTTAGCATCCCCACCCAGAAGGTCATATAGCATTTACAGTGGAAGGGACAATAATGCCCATTTTAAGGAGAATCTGTAGATTTTGATGGATATCTACCTATCTATCTATCTCTCTATCATGCTTTTAAAAAGGCACATTTGTCTTTCATGGAAGTCGAGAACTTCTCTCTCTCCTCATTCGTCTTTGAACATGGGAGGTATGGTGGGAATGCAATGTTTTAGTTATCAATGTGATTATGTGGCTAATATTACTGTGTTACTCTTTCCTTGCCTACTACCTCCAATCAAATCCAGTACCATTGGGTAAATGGGGGGATATGTAGGAATAGAAGGGGTGAAGAAGATTTAAATGGATTTAAAATATTATATAACTCCGCTCACTATGCTTTTTAAGGGATCTATTGATGGGTGGGGATAAACTTTAACTCCGATAAATAGCCACATGCATTGTTTTACCTGGTGTGTACCTCTGAATAAAAACAACATGTTTAAATATTTGGTTAAGAATATATTCATATACTCAAATTAGAAAATGAAATAAATGCAAATATGAGTTGGCCTTGTCAAACATTTCAAGAGTATAGATGGCTAATAGTAGAGCTTTAGAAGAGATCAGACTCACCACCAGCATTGAAAAGATTAGGTGGTCCATATTTCCAAACTAATCCCTTGAGGATCAAATGACTCAACTTCCTATAAGCCTTATAGCAGCAAATGTAGTGGAAACTATACATTGAAATCTCAAATCAAGTAAATCCCTTCTAGGCTATGAAATACTTTGTGAGGGCTAAGTACAGAGGGAATGTCCAATAGATATTACCCTGTTTTTATAATTACCCAGTCTTTTTAACATTGCTGAACTTGTACCCGAACAAAAACGGTTTAATCTCATAAATAACACAAAACTAGCCACAATGGTGAAAGCTGAACAAAGGGCGCTTTTGTGTATCCTTTGTTAATATACTGACGCTCAATCAGCGATTTGCAAAGCCAATTAAAAGGTGATACGTGATAAAATATAAACATGAGGACAAAAGATCATACAAGATTAATGTATTATGTGAATTCAAATCTTTATTCAAAGCTGCCCAGACAGAAGTTTGCCTACAACGATGTCTATTCTAACTGCAGCAGCTACCCCGCCAAGTGTTGGAATGTTTTGATGTGCCACCATAAATTATTTAGGGGCATCATTCTAAACAAGGTATCAAATACCATCTTTACACCCTATTATTTAAAGCACAAATTTTGACTTAACTGAGTGATGGCTGTATTACAGTCTGCCTTTCAAATTAAAAACTAATGAGCATCTCTTAATCGCATGAATACCCTTAATTGATTGTTCTTACGGTTTGTGTAAAATTCACTCCTTTTCCCATATTTCACCTAATCCAACTCCTGTATCTAGTCTCTGCTGTTTTCTACTGTGCCTAAATCTTTGCAGTCACATCTATTCATCCAAATCTTAATTTCTCAATTCTTGCTTCTCATACCCTCCACCTATTTGCAGAGTACCCTTAGCTCTCAAAACACAACTTTCAAGCTCTGCATGTCAAGGCATCTTATCATGTACAGTTCCATCTTCACCCATAAATTGTTATTACTGTCATGTTATATACTCTTCTTCTATATAATGCAAAATCTGGCCCAGTAAATACTTTCTCCATTGAGATGTCATTATTCGTCCCACATACCTTTTTCCTAATAACAATCCTCCATTCAAAAATAACATACCATACCTTACTACTTGTTTTCAACTTTCCTCCTTCATCTCAATGTCTCTGCTCTCTGACCCTTACATCATCTACACCTAACACCTTAACAAATGACAGACTTCTTAACACCTTGGTGGTAAAGTCAGTACAATGAGTACCACCAGAAGTCCACAAATGCCGTAGCTGATTTATTTAGGTTCTCTCAATCAAAGAGAACCTGAATACACAAGCAGAAATATATTGCAATCAGATCTCATCTCATGTCAAGTGTAAGTGCTCATAACACTCAGCATTTATAAAATAAAGATGCAGACACAAAAAATTCAATTGGACGAATTTGAGATCCGGGAGCATGTAAGTGAGGTCGCAAGCTATTTTGTTATTCAATTGGCGTCCTTTTGCGGGCTATGATCGTGTTATAAGTTATGGGCTTGAAAAAATTGCGTCTGTCAAACTTGTAACTTACAGCCTTCAGATGCCTTTAATCTTTCACTTTCACGAGGCTAAAATTGCAAATCATTATTCAATTGCTCAATTTCCCCAAGCTCGCAAACATATCCACACTCGTAAACCGCAAATGGAGGAGGAAATCCTACATGTGCTAAAGAGGACCCGCAAGGGGGTTAATCATCTATTCATAGCACTGTAAATGCTAATAAAAAATCAGTCCTGCACTGTCAATAACGGGGAAAGCGATGATAGACATTAAAATGAATTGCACAACAGTCTCAAGCTCGCAAATCTGCAGGAAATACATTTTACATTTATGTGTCATTTCAGGGTTAAAACGATTTTAGGTATCAATGAATTAATACATATCAGGCCACCCATATGGACTTGAACAGTTTTGGCATTCATTTTCATAATTCTGTATTTTCTATGTTTTGCGAGTCTGGTCACATATCGGACCCCCAAATCTAATTAAATGACAGGCAACCTCCATGTTTTTCTGCCGTATTTCGGATAGTCTAATTTCCTATTGGCTGTTTCAAAATAAGAGATTACGGGAATGCTTAATTGATCATGTTCCCGCCCTCATCTGCTCCAAAACAGTGCATGGTTTACGTTTTTGCTTCAAGCCCGCAACCTGCGAGCTTGAGCAATTGAATAGCCTCGCAAACGGAGGGGAACTGGAGCCCACAACTCACTCATAGACAATTGGCTGTCTGTGAACGAGTTACGGGCCTGGAATTGAATGTGGCCCATGATCAGTGTGGTGCAAACTGATTTGAGGGGGGCATGATGCTGACCAAAAATAACATAGCAAACCTCTCTAACCCATAACACTAGTAAAATGCATAGTACTTACATTTATTGTACACAAATCTCTATCTTGAATGTGCATTGGATAGAACATCAGAGACCCACAAACTTGAATTCTTAGAATAATGCATCAATCTATTTGTAAATGATCCATGAATATTGGCACGATTCATGTATATTTATTGCATGACTTCCTGTCACATGCATTTGGGTGGGGATCACATGATAAGTGATACCAAGCATTATATGGCTACATAAAGCTGATATTATGACCTTATTGCAGCAAATTAGGCAATATTTATCTGAAAGATTGTTCCTGCCAGCCTTTATTGCCCCCCTACCTTGCACACAGAGGCCCCCACAGCTGCTGCACCATCCTGTGGTCTCCTAGAGTGGGCTCTGTTACAGGTTAGTGGTAGAGACAGGTCTCCAGCAGCAGGTTGGCTTGGCAGATGTGGTGGAGGATGGTGTTGGGGACCTCTCCTCTGGAGTTGTGAATTGTAATGCAGACAGTCGAGAAAAGTATTCAAACTTCAAGCTACTTAGTTACATAGTAATTGAGGTTGAAAAATAATTTTAGTCCATCAAGTTACCATTTTGGATCTCCTCTGATCTGCAATATGCGGATTAATTGTTAATTGATCCAGAGGAAGGTAAACAAAAAACTTGGATTTGAAAAGGTCCATTCCTGTTCAGGACAGTGAGCTTTGCCTCTATGGACTGGGCAATCTCTCTCTTTTTTTTTTTTTGAGATGATGTCATTCTAGTTCAATTTCAACCTGGCAATGGTGCCTCCTTTTTTATTGCCCAAACCTTTGGAAGTGTGGTAGAGGCTGGAAGTGTGGTAGGGGCTGGCTATGGGAAAGTTGTGGATGCTCTCAGAAGGGGAATTGATACTGTTGGTGGTGCTGGAGCCTCTGGTGGGTGTGGAGGGACAATGGCCCAAGATCCCTAATCTAGTTCCATATATATATTAGTGAGCCTTTGCTTAGGAGTAGTTTGGTGGAGGGACTAGAAGTGAGATGAAGTGGTCGAGTTGGACTAGTTGTGTTGGCGATCCTGCCCCTTCCTTCCTGTGTAGTGTCCAGCTTGTCATGCTGTTGCTGCTCGCAATATTTTCAAGCCTGTAACTCGGAAGCCGATCAGAGCCCGCAAAAAGACGCCAATTGAATAGCAAAATAGCTTGCAACCTCACTTACGGGCCATCAGATCTCAAAAAAACCTCAATTGAATATGGCTCATAGTCTCCAGCTACACTGTAAAGTTCTCCTCCTCACCTATTTGTCTCATCTATCCTCCCTCTCCTCCTTAATACTCATCTCCACTCAGCACTCCCCCTCAGCAATTCTCCTTCAGCTTTTCTCTCACTCCTCATCTCACTCTCTCTCTCTTTCCTCCTCTGCCCATGGACTTTCCCTATCTCTTTCTCTCCTTTTTCCACCTTTCATCCCCTCACTCCTCCCTCCAGCTCAGATAAACAAACAAACAAACAAACAAACAGATAAAGCAGTTACACCATTTAGTCACAGATTCATGCACAGACACAGATTCATTCACTCACTTGGTTTGAAAAAAGTTTGCAAATGTTTTTTTTTGTGAAACCAAAATATGCATGTGCTTTAATTGTACACCTATTATGTAGGCTGCAAGGGTAATGGGCTAGGTAGGGTATGTAGCAGGAGGTATTTGTAGCAAGTATGTAGTATGCAAAAGGGTATGTGTGTTGTATTTGATAGGGGTATATAGCAATGGGGCTATGGGTGGCAGTACATGTTAGGTTATGTTTTACGATAGGATGGATATGCGGTATGGGATAAGGATGAAGTAAGGCCTTGAAAAAGTGTATTACATTTTATATGTGAATATTTTACTGGTAAATTTATGTATAAAACAATATGTAGAGACAATGGAAATCCCTTTACTCTCTCCAAAACACTTGTATACTCTCTCTTGTTCAAAAAAGAACAACCTGATCTCCGCTCCTGGGAGTGGGTTAACTTAAAGGGACATGGAAGGTTTCTCGATTTCACAAGGAATATAAATATACCTATGTACGGTATATCTTTATTTTATTAAGAAGTGCTTAAAGCTTTATTTTATGCCTAAAATCTTATAAATAGTTCCTAATTGGTTTATCCTCTCTTCAGCTCATGAAGACAGTGCACTTCTAAGTACAGGGTTGCACTGTCTCAAAGTAACCAATCAGTGGCAACATTCTGCAAAATAATACTTGAGAGAGGTCACGGACAAGGCTAAATTGAAACAGCACACTTCACAATCTGTGTATTCATGAACTGCATTAGGTATAGATTGTGAATCCAAACAGGTACAAATTGTATGATTTTAGAGCTTTTAAGCAACTCTTAATATAATAAAGTATATCAAAGTTATAGCTGCATAGGTATTATATTCCAATGGAAATTCAGAAACCTTCAATTTACCTTTAAGCATCCCAACACCTTCAACGTTAGAGTGGGAAACACAAGCTTATTTATTGGCAAAAAAACTGCATAAAAGTATAGTTAAAGGTATATGAAAGTGAGCTGGATTAAAAATGGTTTGCATGAAAAAATTCCAAAGTAAACAGTTAAACCATTAACCCGAAGTTTGCTGAATTTATTGTGTTTGAAAACAATTTTCTCTCAATGTTGACACCCCCTGAAATTCCCAGGGAATATTAGCATAAGAAATACATTGTATCGTTGTGGCCTGGGGATTGTGCAGGCATGCTCAGTTAGCACTTGAAGTCTAGCCTACTGTGGGAAGTCGCATTATTTCAGACACTTTCCTTTAGCCAATCAGCAGCTTTTATATTGGGTAATGTTTTGGAATGATATGCATTTTTTTCATGCAAAATTTTTTTGCTAGGTGGATTATGATGTATTCTACAGGATGCATTCATAACCCACCTCATTCGCATATACCTTTAAGGTTGCAGAGCAGGATGGAGCATGTTTTGGCTGGATAAATGCATGAAATTGGGTAGTTCAGGTAGCATGCAACCTTAACATCCCTCCCTTCCTCTGCAAAGGTTTCTCTGATGACATCATTCATGACATCATCTATGACATTAGGTGACATCATGTCATCACATATGATCTAAATAATGACATCACATATAATATTATGGCTTAAAAACAGCATAAGCTATCTAAAAAATATCTCCCCCAAAAAAGGCAATAAGACTTTTTAGATCACCATTACATTGCAAACTTTCAAACAAATCCATTCAGCCAATTTTTTGGTACCAGTGAGCAAGAATTCCTATGGGAAAAACAGCATGTTATTACCCCAAAATTCAACATACAATGGACCCTCTGTATTCGACTACCTCAGAACTCATCGATATCGGTACTCGACGCATCTGAATGAGAAAATACTTGCAGCCCTATTAACTTGGGGCTACATTTTCAAACGTAGCCCGTAACTCTATATTTATGGATTACAGGTATTAAATTAGCCCTGTAACATAGCTTTCAGCGGACTTGCGTGTTAACAAGCAGAACGGCCGAGAATAGGCTACGTGCTTAGCAACATTGAACTTTGTCAAGCCTGTAACCGGTATTTGTTCAATTTAGCTATTAAATTGCTACGAAGTCATATGCGAGCAAGCCCGTAACACGCAAATGCAGCCCAAAGCCCAACGCGTGCTCAAGCAGGATAAAGTCCAATACGTAACACTTGTAATGCAAATAAAAACAAACTACTGTACATTTATTAAAAGGGAAAGTGATGTTAGGTCTTAGAGTTATTAGCACAACATTCTAAAGTCGGCAAATTTTGATATATATCGATCCCTGTTAAGACATATACTGTAACTCACATGTGATAGAATATCATATTTATGGCTTTATTAATATTTTATTATTATATTAATAATATTGCATGAATCTGGAATGTGGGTCCGAACGCAAACTGTAATTGAAGCCGGTAGGACTTTGAAATCTACCCTCCCCTTTTTTAGTGACGTAACGCTAACAATCTCTTTTTTCATTGGCTCACTAATTGATCATCCGCACGGCAGCAAATCTATTATTCTACGAACGAGCTACGATTTTTTACTCAAACCTGTAGCTCGCAGCCCCTTTTAATTTAATAGCAACGTACCTTGGCCAAATTTCAAGCAGGGAGCTGGAATTTAATATGGCCTCAGTTTTGGAACGCCACACTTACTTGGTACTTGTACCAAGAACTTGTATAAGAACCAAAGTGTAGCCTGCACTTCCAAGCAATAACATCTCTCCTCCAGCTCCTCCTCTACATCACTACCATCCCATTGGGCCCCTTAAGTCCTCTCAGTACAATTAAATTGAAGTTAAATTCTGTTTTATTTGATGTAATTATTGATTTTTTTTATTATTTATGTCTGTTTAGTTCAAACCTAAATGGGGTTCAAAACGCATTATTTCAATTTACATTTATCCCTATGGGAAAAGTTTGTTTAGTACTCCTTGTTTTTGGTACTCAACCTAAAATACAATATGCAAAGTTTTAAATGAAAAATTAGTTTATAACTGAATGTTTGAGAGAACTTTAACTATTAGAGCACGACTGTACTGAAGTCAATACAGGAAATGCTGTGGCTCCCTTGCACAACAAACTCTCTGTTTATTTCTCAGTAAGTTCTTATGAGAAATAGCCAGCGGAGGCCATGTAATAGCTCCATAAATAATTTTCATAACCATTCGAGCAATAGAATAAAGTATGCTCTTTGTATTTCCTGTTAGTTTCAATGAGGTTTAAACAGTTTTTTTTTAACATGCAATAAAAAAACCTTTTGCAATGCTTATAACATGCTCTTTTAAATGCCTGAACAAAAAAAAAACATCTGTCTTATCTATTCTAGCAATTTTTCAAGTTTCTTCTCCTCTTCTTCTCTACAATTCCTTTTTTTTAATTATTTATTTTGTTAATAGGAAACCATATTACCTGTTTTACAGATACATGGATTCCTTCTAGCTCTTTTTGTACAACTCTTGGCTCACCATCCAGATTATCTTTGGTGTTTTTGGATTACCATTGCTGTCCTAGGGTTTCTGATATCTTGCCATACTTCCAAGATGTATGTCAGTGCTACTAAAATAAGGAAAGCTAGAAAGCGTTTTGGCTTTGAGGGACCTAGTGATGTATAGAGGATTTCAATATAATGATGTAGCAGGAATTCACCTGTGGCAATGTGTCCCAGGATAGCATGCCGGAATTGCATTATGGAGTGTGAGGTCTGCTTTGTCTACATTGCATTTAGGGCATCTAGAGGGATTTGATACCAATACAACAATTTCCTCAGCCAATAACACTATCACCTATAGTCTGTGTGCTAGAGTGAAGGTACACAGAAGATACATCTTTAGTCCTTCTAGATAATCAAAGTGATTCTAGTGCCACTGAAAACTGATCTTGGCAAAAGTGCCTATACTACGTTTTTTAAAACTTGTTTTGCTCCTTATGCTTTTTCCATCCTTTCTTAATCTCTTACTGCTTCTTTATTACTTGTTCTCATATGCTTTTCGTTTATAAACATATTGAATAATCTATGTTTTTTATGTGTATTTGTGCCTAACTGGCTTATACATAAATATATCATTGTCTTTAAAATGACCACTGTTGTTCAAGAAAACACATACACTGTTTTTGTGAAGTATGTTACAAAACCAACAACAAGTTTACTTATAGATTGAGGGGGAAGTGGGCGAATTGTCAAGTGGCTGTCTCTCAGCAGGATTGAATGGAAATATTATTTGAATTCAAGGCTCTTTCCTTTCCTCACAGGTTTATTATCTTGTTTGGAAAAAAAATAAATGTGTGACAAGGTTACAGCAAAATGAAAATACAATAGTTTAACAATAAAGACTATGCTATTGGTGATTTAACCTTCATCCATACTTCACTATTTCATTTATGGAGCCTGTTGAGTTTCTTGTGAATCAAGGTAAGTTCTTTAGTAAAATAACATTAATATTAAGAATACACACAGTGTTGTGTATGTAACATGTTAGTACTATGTATATCTATTGAAATCTGTGCATGTGTGTATATACGTATAAACCCACTTGCATATCACCAACCGGAATACTTAGAGTGCCATGGAAAACTTTTATTTGTTCACATTCTGATACATCTTAGATATAAAGATATACACATAAGTGCACATATACACATGCATATCTATATATAGCTAAATATAACTATGTATCTGTATATCTTGGTAGAGACACAAAATGCTTTAAGAAGAAGAGGGTCTAATTTCCCATTTTCTTATGTTTTACAGCAATCAACTTACTGCTAATCAGTAACAGAGCTAGAGAATGGAGAGCTCAGAGGGGAACAATTTTTTTGGACCCCTCCTTCGATACCAACTCACGCATCCATCACCACACACCACTCAACCCCTGCCAGCACCCAGCTCACATAACTTAACCCACTCTACTTTGCTGTGTTCAGCTATTGTTCTCTCTCACCTCTTCCCTGATACACATCCCCAGCATGCTGAACTACTCCACACTGCCACCTCTTGGGCCCCAAAGAAAGGCCCTGGTGCATTGCACCACACTGCCAGCAGTAGGCCCCCCAGAGAAGGGCCCAGCTGCATTGCACAACCTTCATCACTGGCAGCTCCAACCCTGTTGCTAATAAATACTGATCTCCAGAGAAGTTACCTGATTGGAAGGAGTTAAAAACATCCACCTCCTAAAAAAAAATACAAAAAGATTATGAAACACCTGTTATGAAAGAAAGGGGTCTCCTCATGTCAGTGAGGTTCAAATGATAAACACTGCAAGCCCTAATAGGTGCAAATGACATCCCAATTTTAAAATGAAACCATTAGGATATTTATGTAGGGACCTTGGGCTCTATAGGAGCCTCTGCCTTTATCCCACCTCTCATGTATACAACCCCCCCCCCCCCCCACCTTGTCATTTGAAAGAGGGATGCTTCTCTTTCAGACCAAGGTTTTCATGCTCCTCGGGTTATATGTTACAGTACCATTGGCAATCCCCCCCCCCACCATGTCCTTCCAAGTTAAACATGGCAACAAACTCCTTGTGTGAAAAAGGAGAGGACTCTCCTTCAAAAATATTAAGGACACATGCTGCTACAGCTGTCAAGTTACTTAAAGGGATATGTAAAACCATTTTTATTTTTTTAAATTTAAATTAAAATTTAAAAGAGCATGAGGATTTAAAATAGTTTTAAGCCTGTAAAATAGTTTTAAACATTACAATTTTTTGCATGAAAAAATACAAAATAAATCCTCTAATTTCTATAATGTATTTCTCTGCCCAGATGAATTTGTGATGGGTTATCTATTTTATTGCTTATGTTCTTGGCACTGAGCTTTTGCTGTGGGTCTGTCTGGGGCTTGCCAGTGACACATGTAAACAGAGATTGAATTTATTAAATTCTCAGTGAAAAATACACGTATATTAAACATTGAAAATGTATTTTAACATGCTTTTATGAGATCTTTACAATGGTGTGCTCCAAATTATGCTGAATTAAGTGGCCCTTTAAATAACCAAGCTATACCACATAAAAAAAAAAATCCTCCATAATAGTTTTTAACTAATTTCCATGTTAAAAAAAAAAAAATGTCTACATATTGCCGACTGTAAGACTACCTGACACATACTGTATGTATACATACACATAAATACAGTTACACTTTATATATAGGAGTGTGATAATCTTATGATTGGGAGTTGTATAGTGGTAATAACAGTGGCACGGTGGGGGGAAAACATCTATATGTTTCCGACTCTGTGACCCTATGGACCTTTTTATTTTCTAAAAACATTTCTTCATTTTTAAGTTTAGTTTTCAAATGGCAATAGAGAAAATCTTTTTTTTGCTAGCACTACAATAAATATACTGGGGAGAGGTACAGAGAGATACAAGAAAAAAGAGGAGCAATGAAAAGAGAAAACAGGAAAGAGAAAAGGTAAGAGGAGAGAATAAGTGTGGAGTGTGGAAAAAGAGAGGAGAAAAGAGGAGAGAGAAAAAAGCAAGAAGAGTAAATAGAAAGACAGCGGAAGAGAGAAATGAGGAAACCAAAAAGGGGGTCAGGAAAAAAGAATGAGGGAGAGAAGAGTGCACCAAGTTGGAGAGAAAATAGAGACGAAGAAGAGAGAATAAGAAAGGAGAGTAAAGGAGAGAATTTAGAGATAGAGGAGGAGTATGGGAAATAGAAGGGAAGGGAGAGAAAGAGAGGAGAAAAAAGTGAGCAGGAGGAGAGAAAAAAGAGAAAAGCAGGGAAAGAAATAGAAGAGAAAGGAGAGAAAAAATGAATACATCATATTTTCACAATGATATATTAATTTATAGTGGAAAAATAAAATGTAACTTACAATAAAAATGTCCTTTCATTTGCATTTATTTTTATTTTGTAACCAGTTTGTGTAGTTAAAACTTCATGAATTAACATTTCATGAGAATTAAAAAAAAAAAAAAGCTTTGCAGATTGTTTAAAAATCAGCAGGACATATTAACTGGTCACAAAAGATTCACTTTCATGTGGGTTGCAGTAGCAAGCAAGCCTTCCAAATAAAAACACTGAATGTGAATTTAGGTAGTTTTGGATAAAGACGCCTTTCAGCGTCAATAAACACTATGAATGTGGCCACGGTGGAGTTACAACTTAATGAGATTGAGGGGAAGTGCACAGGGTCAGGCCGCATCTCTCGGCCTCTGTCATGCTAATCAGCTGGGCAGCCCGCAGCTGAAAAACTTCTGGAATTTTTATTTGCATTTCACTTACTTGGAAGGAATTGACCCAGATGGTCCTGAAAGGCAGAGGAAGGCTGGCGAGCGATCTAGCACTGCACACTTTCAGAGAGCTTGCACTTGTTTGCCCGTCCCTCTATGAGCCCCAAACATAAAAGATTAAAGCAGCGTAAAGGAATTGATTTCATGATTTTGAAATAATGTCCCCAAGATTTCAGACAGGTCCCACAAACTAATTTAATCAATATGGAGATCAATAGTAATTTAGGAGATAAAAGGCTACGATAATGAGTATTTATGCAGTTGCTGGTGGGAACCTTCCTTAATTAGTGCAAAGTCTGAAAACAAAATGATGTTAAGCATGAACAATTATAGCAGAACTTGTGCACCCTCCATAATATTAGAAGATTGATTGCCATAGCATTAAATCTAATAGAATATAATGATTGTTGTGAATTTGTTCAGGGAATGTTTGTGTTCTTTGTTTAGACCATAAGATTGTGCCTTCTGTCGCCATGTTACAATATAGACCTCAAAACTGCGCCAACTTCAAACACAAACAATATGAGTAGAGCTCTTTGATGTTTGTACAAGTGTTGTCTGGGAAAAAAATGCCATTGTGTAGAAGCAAAGATAACAACATACAATGAGCATAGGCTAAGGAAACTTAATTTAATTTCTAATAGTTGAAAAAGTTCTTTGAAGTTAAACACAGAAGCAAGATGGCCAGTCTGACAGGTCTTCCCAAGTTGATTTTGAATTCAAGATAAATGACCCATTGCTTTATTTTTAACACTGTAGAGAGTTAATCTTATTCAAAAATGTTTTTGAATTCTATCGGGGCATTAATCCACTTCCCTTTATTAGTTAAGCATATTTCCGTCTGGGAACCCACTGTGAACGTACTCTGCTACTGTAATAAAGACTTGTCTCCAGTGTAATGGTCCAGTTTTCCTAACTTTTAAGCAGATCTGAATGAACAACTCACAAAGCATTGTGATTAAAAAGTTGATCTTTCATGAGAAAATTAACACTGAAATTAGCTGATTTTCTCATTATTTTCAAACTGTGGAACAGTCTCTGTCAGGCTTCCCTGAAGCTGCTTTTTTACTGCAGAGCATTACTGGCAGGGCCTAGGGAAATACGCTGCACTTCTTTCTTGAAGAAGATGGGAGGAGTTTCACCCTTAAGATCAATGGGAAACCAGCAGTTTACAGTATAAGTTTGCTCACAAAAGATTACGTTTTACTATGAAAAAGTCTTTAAAAGTGGAACATTACAGTGGCCCTTTCTAAAAAATTTAGTTTTAAAAGATTTGTGTTAAAACATGTGGGAGACATCCAGGTCAAAACAAATCAGTAAAAAACATTGGGCCACATTCAATTGAGTTTTCGGGAGATCCGCAGGCCCGTAAGTGAGGTTGCAAGCTAATTTGCTACTCAATTGGCGTCTATTTTTTGCTCGGCTTCCGAGTTACGGGCTTGAAAATATTGCAATGGTTAAACTTGTAACTTACAGCCTCGAGAAGCCGTTGATCTCTCACTTTCGCAAGGCTAAAATCGCAAATCGCTATTCAATTGCCAAATGAACGAGAAAATCCTACGAGTGCTAGAGTGGACCTGCAAGGGGGTTAAACACCTATTCGTAGCACTGTAAATGCAAATAAAAAATCAATACTGCACTGTAAATAATGGGGAAAGTGATGAAAGACATTAGAATTAATTGCACAACAGTCTCAAGCAAATCGTCAGGAAATTATATTTAGGTGTCATTTCGGGGTATCAATGTGTTAATACATATCATTTTCATAATTCTTTATTTTGCGGGTTTGCGAGTCTGATCATATATCAGACCCCCAAACCTAATTGATTGAGAGGTAACCTCCATGTTTTACTGCCGTAATAATGACGGTCTCATTTTCTATTGGCTGATTTGAAATGGCGGTTAAGGGCTTGCTGAATTGATCATGTTCCCACACTGAACTGCTCCTAACCCGTGCATGGTTTTTGGTTTTGGCTTCAGGCCCGTAACTTGCGTGCTTGAGCAATTGAATAGCATTGCAATCAGAGACCAACAGGGGCTCGTAAACACACTCACAGACATTTGTCTGTCAGCGATCGAGTTGCGGGCTTGGAATTGAATGTGGCCCATAGTTCTGTGACTGCCCATGTGCAATAACTATTCACCAAACAGTGATTTCCATACACAGCATAGTTGAAGCAAGAAAGTATGTTATGTTCCACACCAGGGCTTGTTCTTATGGCAGATCTCATGTCTTATCATGACTGTGACAATGTACAACAGTATCATGCCACAGCAGGTATGTGTTCTAGAGACAGACCGGTCAGATATATCTCACCTAGCGTTTGATTCTGATTCTCCTGATTGTTATTGTAAAGCCCTAATCTTTTTTTCCAGCTAATTATACTTCATCTGGGCTATTTATTGCCACTCCAATCGCCTCTCAGTGCCTGTTGTAGGCTCCTGTAACTGGGAGCACTTCTCATTGCTCCTGTTCCATATTGGATTTATCGTTTGCTGCTGACCCAGATTGTTACCGACCTTGTTTGATTTCTGCCAGCCACTGATCTTTGCTTGTGACCTTGGACTTGTTACTTCAGACTTGCCATCCTTCGTACTTTGCCCCTGAAGATTTTCACCTGGACAGCCTTGACATTACAACAGGACTATAATGGACCCGAGCAGACTAGCCATGGGTCTGTCTTCGCAGAGATTACTCCTGGAGGGCCTTAAAGCCCAACTGCTTCAGATGGATCAAATACAAGGCTTGCAGGAGTCCCCTTTTTTTGGTCTCAGTCACAAGCTAGACACCAATAAAAACCATAATCTAATCTGGACTCTAAACTTAATCAAAATTGCTGTGCTCGATTGGAATCACCTGCTGCCCATCCCCGATCCACCTTCCATCACACACATGTAGCATATGTAATAGCTCTGCTAACAAATCAGGCTTTGGTCTGGGAGAGAAATTCACCAATTATCAATAACTCCCAAGAAGGTTATTTAATATTTCGGGATGTACCTCTGCCTCTATTAATGCATTTTTACATCTCCAGCAGGGGGGACAGTATACTATTGAGTTTCAAACTCTGGCTACTGAATCTGGCTGGAATAACAAGGCTTTATTGACAGTCTTATAAAATGAGAGGAAAAGAAACAGACCACTCATATAGAGCCTAAATGTCAATCATCCAAATATGCCTCAAAAGAAATAACAATACATCAGTGACAGACTCCTTTCAAGACTGGAAAAAAAATTCCCATAAATGTCATCTCATTAAGTGGACAGACATACCATACTCCAAATCACATGCCAAATTGCAGGGGAATGTTCATTGAATCATTGCTGACAAACTCCATTTAGGAGGAGACAAAGTGATATGAAATTACCAAGAGGACAGACATCACCCCCTATAATGGTATATAATCCCAAGAGTTCATAAAAACTTACAGCCTTATTAAATTGCGATTAGGTAAATTTAAAAGGGCTCTATTTAAGCACACAGCATATTTTATTTAACAGAAGTATATAGTGAAGACCTTGCTTTTGGATAGAAGTTCACTAACTAAAAACTTCTGTAAAAAAAATATGCTATGTGCTTAAATAGAGAACTTTTAAATTTGCTGAATCGCAATTTAATAAGGCTGTTAATACTTAATGTTTATTACAGCGCAAAACGTAAAAACTATACTACAGTGAAATATTTACAAAGCAGAGCGAGATGGAGTAGGCGACAGACAACTCCTATATTAACACTTATCTGTGGCATGTATTATCATTATAAGTGATATATACAGTATCTATAATAGGGAAGTACTCAAGAAGACCGCTGGCTGAAAGTGGCACACAAACCACACTGCACAGGTGAGCTGATAATACAGCTAAGCTGAAAGTAAACAATACCGCATTTACAATTTTTTGCGTCTGGTATCTATTTTTTTCTAAGTCCCGCGTCTTGTTTCTTTTTTTCTAATTCCCACGTTTGTCTCACGTTTAGAAAGTGTTTTTCGGCTAAGTCCCGCTTGTTTCATTGCCTCTTTGTGTTTATGCTGATAGTTGTAGTGCGTTGTAGGCTCACAGGCGATGATCGCTTTTGGCTCTCACCATCCAAGTGCTACGTGTTAACACCTCGCTTTGTGAGGATCACAGCAATGAGCGCCTTTGGTACTCATCGGCTAAGTGCAACGTGTTAACGGCTCGCCTCACAGCGATGAGCGCCTTCGCTGCTCATCGGCTAAGTGCTAAATGTTAACGGCTCTCCTCGCTTCGCGAGGATCGCAAGCGATGAGCACCTGCCGCGCTCATCGCCTATCTCCTACGAACCACGCAAACGTGACAACGTCTTGCAGTTTGACAACAATTATATGTGATTGTCAATACTGGTAGCACAACTTTTGGGCGCACGCGAGACGTGCGCGCCCATGAAGGCTGACAAATGCGCGCACCCACACCAGAGAGGCAGTACAGCACTCTGCACTCACCCTCTCTTCCCTCTCCTTCTCCAGCTCTCTAACCCAGAATAATCACTTTCTCCCCAAGTACTCACCCCCCCCAGTATTCACCCTCTCTTCCCCCAGTATTCACCCTTCTTTGTACTCACTCTGCCTTCCACAGTACTTAACCTCTCCACCGTTTCACCCTCCCCGGTACTCAAACTCTGTCCCTCCGGTACTCACCCTCTCTCCCCAGCTCTCCCTCCTTCCCTCAGTACTCACCCTCTCTCCCCAGTTCTCTCTCTCCCCACTACTCACTCTGTCTCTCCCCCTAGTACTCACCCTCTAACCCCAGCTCTCTTTCCCCAGTACTCACCCTCTCTCCTCAGTTCTAATAGGGGCGCCCTGTTTTCGGCAATGCTGGTGTGGGTGTGCGCATTTGTCGGCACGCACATGACGTTGCTCACGTCTCCTGCGCCAAAAAGTTGGGGTGCCATCAATATCAGTGTCATATATAATATGAAAAATAAACTAATTGTGGACCGAATATTTTCAGCCAATATCTAACTCATCAATGTAAAGTATTTCATATACAACATAGTTACCATGAAACCATATATCTATACATATTAAGTAAGATAAAGACATAATGTTAATCCATTCTCTATAAAATGAATAGATTATATCACCAATACTGAGAATAAACTTAGATGAAAAGAAAATGTATAATACATATCCTAAATTGTTACGGGTATAATCCTATGATGTACTTAATATGTCTAATACATTTTCATGTAAATGGCTGACTATCCTGGAGTTTTAAATGAATGCAGTGTATGTTATGTTCTTCTTTAGACCATGTGGAGATATTGTATCCAAAATAAAAATCCATTTCCAGCCATTGCTTGTTCAATGTCCCCTCCCCTGATCCCAAGGGATACTTGTTGGACCACACAACATTTTAAGTCTTTAGTAATGGATCCATGATGATTTAAGAAGTGTTGGGCCACTGAGGCCAATTACTTCTTATTATCTTGTTGATCTTTAATGCTATTCCAAATATTCCCAAGATGTTCACCAAGTTTCCTTAGAAGCTCACTGCTTGTCATTCCCACATATCTGTGTGTGGGTAAAACTTGCAATGTTCGCATTTGTGGGTACCTTTCAATGAACATCTTGAAGATGTTTTTAATTTCCTCAAGAAATGGCTTGGTACAAGCTTATCTCTTAATGATGGAGAACATCTCCAACTGGCCCTGATCCTTCCATTGATCAGTTTGTCCAGATCTTCATCTGTTTTCAGTATCCCTGCATGCTGATTCAGGATGTTCAATATCGATCGCCATTGTCCATTGAAGGTGCCCAAAAATCTGATTGTGTCACCTCTAGCCTTGTCAGTTCTCTGTACTAATAATTCTTTTCATTTTTTATATAATGCTTTGGGGAATTCTCTTTTGGTGGATCTCTTGCTGTAACCGCTTGAGTGTAATCTTTCTCTCAATTCCTTTGATTGTTTTTTAAAAGTATGAGTATCTGAACAGTTGTTCGTAATCTTACGGAATGGCAGTTTTTGTAGATGGTAAATGTAAACTGTCATAATGTAATATACTGTTGGTTGCTCTCTCTTTTCTGAACAAATCATTGTCTATAGTTCCATCACTACCTCGCTGGATTGATACAATATCCCAAAAAATCTACTGTGTGGTAGTTTATATTATATGTCAGTCTCAAGTTGAAATCATTAATTTTAAATATCTGGACATATTCCACAAATCCTTCTTCAGGGCCACTCCACAAAATGAATAGATCATCTATGTATCGCAGACACAGTAGTATGTGGTCGGTGTAGCCATTAATTTACTCCGGAACGCCACCTCTCGCTCCCACCACCCTATAACCAATTTGGGGTAGGTGGGAGTGCAGACTGTGCCCATGGCGGTGCCTCTGGTTTGAAGGAAAAATGTATCATCAAATATTACGTAATATTACGTAATGTAACAGTTCCAAGATAAACTGATTCTTCTCCTTTGATGTATTGGCTTCCATACTAAGAAAATAATAGTCCGCCCTCTCCACTATTGAATGTTGGATAGATGTATGTAGAGACTCAACATCACAGGTGAGTAAGTATGTGGATTTATTGAGTATCAAACCATCTAGTTTATTAAGGAAATCCATGGTAGGTGGCAGACTAGTGACAAAACCACAGAGACGGGCATCCACATTTCTGCTGGCTTGTTCAGATAAACTTCCATTACCTGAAATAATTGGGCTACCAGGAGTTGACCGCTTGTTCTTATGTACCTTAGGAAGTAGATATAAAATTGCAATCTTCGGTTTTGAGACTTCTAACCTTCCCTTATTTTACACTTGTATAGACTTTCAGGAGTACCACCTGTTCTGCTTTATTGACAGCCTACTAACTGGGACTTTCCAAGTGCAAAAACATGAACTCACTAATTATGATATACCAGACTCCTTTGGAAATTTGATCTCCTTGGTTACCATAATAGACCTACATTTTAGCGAATGCAAAAAAGAGAACGTTAGTAAGGTATTCAGCGTTTACGAGAGAACTACCTATAAGCAAAACTGGATAAATGCTGTTTTGAAGTATCCAAAGTATCCTTCCTGATCTCTATCCTATCTACGGAATGAAAATGGATTAAGCTAAAGTAGCCGTAGTATTAGAGTGGACTCTACCAACCAATCTCAAGAGAATACAGAGATTCATTAGTTTTACATTACAGGCATTACAGTTTTGTATGTATATTATCAAATATTTTAGCACTCATCATAAAGATAGTAACCCGCGATTTTGGGGTCTAAAAGCTTGAGGAGACTTCAGAAAACTAAAATCAGAGTTTACGTCTCCACCAATCCTAATACATCCAGATCCCACTAAGCTGTGTTTGGGGCAAGTAGATGCCTCCGAAGTAGGTGTGGGCGCAATGCTGTCACAAAGGAGAATCTTTGGGAAGTTCGTTCTATCCTTGTGCCTTCATGTCTAAAAAATGTTTGTTCGTAGAAAGGAATTATGATATTCTTAGCCCAGGAATATTGGCCATTAAGATAGCCTTGGAAGAATGGAAGCATTTGTTGGAAGGAGCTCCAACACCAATAATGATTTTCACAAACCACAAGAATTTACCAGTCCTCGACTCTGCTCAAAGCTTAAATGCTTGACAAGCCAGGTGTTCCCTATGATTTTCAAGGTTTAACTTTGTTATCAGTTACAGTCCCTAGTTCTAACAACTGTAAAGCAGATGCTCATCTCGGGTCCATGAAACTGGCAGTACTCCTACCATCCAAGAAAAGATCTTGCCTCTTACAAGATTTTTTGCCTCCTATGCCCCATGACTCAGAAAACTATACCACCCAGAGGACAACTGTGTCTCCATGATTCCTTACTTATTATGCCATTTTGTACAGCTTTGGCTACAACAAGGATATTTGTATCTTCCCCACTTCTAGCTGGATTGTAGTCTAAGTAGTGAGTTCTGCTCATTTTTACATCTATTCTTGAGTTGAAGGGGGACATGGGGATTTGTTGATTCAGTGTCCACACGAGAGTCTTTATCTGTTGTCCTAATAACATTGAGCCTCATTCAATTGAGCTATCGTAAGTTCCTGGAGCCCGTAACTGAGCCTGTAACTTATTTTGCTATCCAATTATTTTTGCATGGTCCGATTGGGTTACAGGCTCCGGCCTCCGATTTCTTGCGATGGTTCACATCGCAAGTTAAGGCACCTCCAAGCCTTTGATCTTTCCCGTCCACAAGAGTTACAATCGCTAAAGTAGCAAATCGCTATTCAATTGCTCTGAGTCCCCCTTGCTAGACAAGCCGCCAAGGCTGCAAATGGCAAAAGTCAAACTACAAGTTATGGGTACCAAGGAGGACTCGCAAAGGGCTTCATGACATGTCCATAGCACTTTAAGTGCACATATACACACACTACTGTACTTGTATTAAAAGGGAAAGTGATGTTAGGTCTTAGAATTAATAGCACAACATTCTCAAGCTCACAAATCCTCAAAACAAAATACTTAATTTCATGTTTAGTTTACGTGTTATATCGATCCCGGCAATCAATGTGTTAATACATGTAATAAAACTCACATGAAATAGAATATCATATTTCTGGCTTTATCAATATTGTAATATTTCAAGAATCGTAACTCATAATTGAAGCCTGTATAACTTTGAAATCCAACCTCCATTCTTCATTGATGTAATGATGATGATCTGTGTTTCCATTGCCTGTTTCACCCTAAACCCCCCCTCCTCAACCCCCCTCCTCAACATCCCTCCTCAACCCCCATCCTCATCCTCAACACCCCCCATCCTCAACCCCCTCCTCAACCTCCCTCCTCAACCCCATCCTCAACCCCCATCCTCAACCCCCTCCTCAACCTCAACTCCACTCCTCAACCTCCCTCCTCATCCTCAACCTCCCTCGTCAACCTCAACCACCATCCTCATCCTCAACCCCCCATCCTCAACCCCCTCCTCAACCTCCCTCCTCAACCCCCCTCCTCATCCTCAACCTCCCTCCTCAACCTCAACCCCCCATCCGCATCCTCAACCCCCATCCTCAACACCCCCATCCTCAACCCCCTCCTCAACCTCCCTCCTCAACCTCCCTCTCTCAACCTCAACCTCCCACCTCAACCCCTCCTCATCCTCAACCCCCCTCCTCATTCTAAACCCCCCTCCTCACTTTACCTCTCTAAATACATCTCCCTTTCCCCTCACTTACCTTCATCTGCAGCTTCTCCTCCGGCCTCCACGCTCCTTCCGGCGTCTTGACCCGGCTAATGCTAATGACGTGGCCCATGTGACGTCACGTCATTAGCATATACCGGGTGCCGATGCAGGAAGGAGCGGAGGCCGGGGGAGCAGCTGGGAAAGGGCGAGGGGGATGTATTTAGAGGGGTAAAGTGAGGAGGGGGGTTTAGAATGAGATGGGGGGTTAGAATGAGGAGGGGGGTTGAGGATGAGAAGGGGGAGGGAGACACAGGGCGGTTGGCTTAGAGAGACACGGGGGGAGAGTGACTCGAGTATCAGTCGAGGGGGCCCTTTTTAGCCTTAAAAAAAGGGCTGAAAAACTCGGCTTATACTCGAGTATATACGGTAGATAAATGGGCATTTCATATGTATTGAATTCTTTTTTATATGCTTTCTGAATCTGCTTCTATGTTATAAAAAATAAAAATGTAGAAAATATTTTTTGATGGTTACTTGGTTAATTTATTCTTCCTGTTAAAATGTTAAAATTAATGGAATAAAGTAGAAAATGTAATTTAATGCACTGCAGTAAAACTATAAAGTGGCAATAGATCAGAGATGCTTGTACCACATACTCTCGAATTTTTGCACCTTGTTTAATAATAAAAAAAAAATGAAATCATTGTTTGATCCTTCTGTTATATTCTGCAAAGTCGCACCCACTTACTCACCATACCCACTAGTCAACAACGTTTTGATACCAACTCACTTCTATGCCTCCACATTTTCACTCCAGAATATACTGATAATGAACACTGTATAACTGTACTAAGTATATATAGAATTTTAATAAATTTGATGCTGTGATGAATCATGTGGCGCATCTGATCTGACTTCTGGCCTCCATTACATAATACCACATGGGGAATTTAGTTATTCTATCTGGGGTCCCCATTCCCTAATAAAGCACCACCTTAGAGGCAACATATACTGCAGTAACACCATGGCAGCCAAAAAGTCCCTGACAAAGAATTTTTCTGGCAGAGGCAGACCCAAGTCACTCTAATCCTGTAAATCGGATCAGAGAGCTTGGGCCAAGAATGGGGATGATCAAGCAAGCTGTCCCTGAGTCTGTCTCACCTCTGCTTTCCCTGAACACAGATCAGAAAACAGTAGTCCAGCAGTACTCTTCAAGCAAGGTATCTACAAGCAATCATCTCTTCGTATCTGCTGTGCTACCTTCTCTTCATATAGATTATTACATTCATTTTTCTGATATTATATTTAGGCACATTGTTTTTTTTCTTACTGTTTAGTGAATTTAAACCTTCTCTGATGTATAGTTTTTAATCTGATGCACATCCTGTGACTTCCTTTGCCTAATTACTCCTCTCCACCTAATGTACACATCCCTGTCTTGTCCAGCTGTCCCTGAGTCTGTCTCACCTCTGCTTTCCCTGAACAAAGACCAGCAATCCCTCCCTGCCCCACACCCACCACCCCTGGTTTACTTTAATTTATTGAATCACTAAAACTGCTTGCACCTGATCAATCAACTGCACATGATTACTATTTCTACTTCCTACTCGTAGATTACTCTCCTAGCCACTATGTTCCCTTTCACTTTCTTCTTCACCTTAAGCTCTAGTGTTATTCTCAGACTATCCTCCTCATTTGCTCCACATTATGTCTCCAACACCATTAACATCTCACCTATCCTGCCCCCCCCCCCCCCCCCCCGGCTCCCAAAGCTCCTCTCCTTTCTTCAATCACTATTTATTTTCATCTCATCTCCCTGCTTATTCTGCTGCTGGAGTTTTATCTTCTACCCCCCACCCCTCACTCAGTCCCACCTCTCATCTACTCTAGTCAGCAACAAGGCTATTAACTCTGTCCTTAATCCATGTGTTTCAATTTGCTCCTCTACGTCTAAAATGTACCCTCCACCATTCGGCAAACTAATCATTTCCGAGTTCTTACATCTTCCCACCTAGCGCAAACTTCCACACCTCATTCCTGACCCTGCTATTCCTTAGTACTGATGAATGTACATTCAGCTCCTGTACACACACCCTTGCCTTTAATTGGCAGTCACATACTGGAATGGAGGCCATAATGAACACACATGCAAAGTAGAGAATGCTAAGCACAAGTTAGATAAGATAGACTGAACATGTACACTGGACTGACTAGAAACACAGGTCGCACACAGTGGGTACTACAGACTATACACATTGTACATTTACAGTGGACATTATGCAGTTGGTTAACATCCAATAAAGTATGCAGTGCAGTGGACTGAACATATACACCCAATAGACATATAAATACTTGGTTGGATATGCACCTGCACAGTAGGCACATGTACAGAAAATTAAACAGAAAATACATTACACTGGACAGAGGCACACAAACAATAGACATATTCACAACAGACGTGTCTGAACACACACATACTAGATCAGGGATAGACAACATTGGTCCTGTAATGTTGCACACGGTCCTGTATTTCAGTATTTCCTTGCTGTGCACAGGTGATGCAAGCTCTGTCTCAGACATTCTTATTGACTAATCTATGCAACGCAGGGAAATACTGAAATCCAGGACAATGTCTAGTACTCCAGGACTGGCATTGCCTATTATATAGATTACACTGGACTGAGGCACAATGCTAACACAGTTATAGGAACAAATGTTATGTGGGCTGAATCAGATGACTAATGTTGTACACTTGTCTCTGGACCCTATTCTATTGCCCAATTCGTAAATTTATACACACTTAAAATCACTCTTAATATTGCCACATATTCTATTAGCTACTCGCAATCTAATTATGAGTTACACAACCACAATCACTAAAGGTGAGCCAAAGACGCAAATTTGGCCTTAGAACTCCAGTGGTTTTAGCACAGCTTGAACCTTACGAGAGCTAAATAATTAAATTTGCACAAAATCAATATTCTATTAGAACCTTAGGTCTAGCTTGCAAATAACATCTGAAGTGATTCTGAAAAAAATATAAAGTTTCTGCCAAAAATATTAAAAGTACGAAATAGGACTCGCAAGGGCTTTTTTAAACACTTATTAGAGCTGTAACAGCTATTAAACACACAATAATGTACTTTAAAGGATGAGAAGACATGGAAACACATTATAATTAATTGCACATCAGTCTCATAGACACAAATAAGCAAATACATTTTTTTTTTTTAACTGTTATTTCTGAGTAATATCGATCCCGGGACTCAAGGGGTTAATACATATCATGAAGCCCACACGGATTAGAACAGATAAACTAATACATTTTATAGAGTGCTTAATTGCGAGCCTGATTAGCAAATATTATTTATTGGCACTAATTAATTTGTAGCCTCCAATGGCAGATTACGTCTAGCTTCAATGTTTTACTGACATCATGATGACGGTCTCATTTACTATTGGCTATGTCTAAGATATTTTCAGATCATATGATCCCTCCCCCAGAAATCAGACTTTAAAAGGCAGGGTTTATGAGTTTAGGCTTAAGCATGTAAATTGCAAGCTTGAGAAAATTGAATACATTTAAACATTTAGAGAGAAAAAAAAAACTGCTGCCGAAATCATAGTTTAGAGTCATTTTTCGGGCATCTAATAGAATAGGACTAGTTCAGTTCATTAGTAGATGTGACAGCTAACTGAATGTGCTATAAAAAAAAATATTTACACAGATTTTTCCCACTGTAGACTCAAAATGGCGCATACAGCCATCTCTGGATCTATTTGCTTGCAAGCTCATGTTGTTTTTTCTCATTATTTATTCCTGTAAATCCACTCTTATAAATTATATTTATATGCCTTAGTTTCATTTAGAACAGCCTCATTACAGATTTACTTTGCTTCTTCTGATTAAATATATGGTCCAAATAAGTCTCTCAAATTACTAATTAAATGCATCTTGACTAATTGTCCCATTATTATATCTGTTTCTGAAGAGTAAAAGAATAATAATATACCACTCAAATACTAATGTGCATACTTTATACGTATTTCTAATGGCTTTAATGCTTACTCTTAATCGTTCATATTCTAGGATGTCTCCAAAAAACAAAAATACAAAGTGAACAATCTAAGAAGACAAACAAATATATCAGTGTAAATACAGTAATACAGATAATCATATGCCTGGATATATTTTCTAAAATTACTTTGACGTACACTGACAATTACTATATTAACTGAGCATGCAAATTAAATGTATCTCCACACAACCGCTCCGTGGCTTTCAGAAATATTCGGAACCTAATAAATGGGTCCCCAGATGTATACATTTTTTTTACAATTAAGTTGGTCTTGCCTGCTACATATTATTGAAGTAAGTTACCATATTATTAAAATACATAGCAAGCAAGATACGGGCAGTTTTTTGCTGTTCTGACATTTTAAAAAATTATAAGGAGGGACACATGTCTGATGAAGCCACTTCTTAAATTACTATTCTGAACACTCCATAAGGGGAATGTTCTTCTCATGCATGACAATTAACATTGGGTGCTCCTCTAAATTTATAGGGCCTCATTCAATTGCAAGCCTGTAATTGGCCGACATTTTGGCCGTGGGCTAATATTTTTCTATATATCTAGATGTATTCAATTGTCACTAACCCGCAATTACAGGCTCACGGCCACCACATGCAAACCATGAATCAGTAAATAGGATTTCAGGGCATGATCATGATCAATTAAGCAAGCTCGTAAGTTACTTTAAAGAAGTTTTACAGAAGAAGAGACAGTCCTCATGACGTCAGTAAAACATGGAGTTTTACACCAAAATTAATTAGTGTTTAGAAGTATGATTAGCGATCAGACTCGCGATCCAGAAATGAAGAAATCAATAAAAATCAATAAAGCAACTGTTCTAGTCCATGCAGGTTCCATGATATGTATTAACCCATTGAATCCCAGGATCGATATAACACGGAAATAAAACTTAAAAGAAATAATGTTTAATTGCAGATTTGCAAGCTTGAGGCTGTTGTGCAATTAAATCTCATAACTTTCATTGCTTTCCCAGTATTTTTAAGCACAGTAGTGTGTGTTTATTTGCTTTTGCAGTGTTACAAATAGGTTTTTAGCCCACTTGCAAGTCCTCTCTAGTACTTGTATAATTTTCTGATACGTTTGCCTTTTATGGGTTTGAGGCAATTGCGGGCTTGTTGAATTTGTTGTAATTGAATATCGATATTGAGTACTTAGTACTGGTAGCGTGCTGTAAACATCAAAGGAGAAGATAGGACGTAGTTATGTTTTTAACAACAGCAGTGCTTTTGAGCTTGTAAATCGCTAAAAGAATGCAAGTAGCAAAATGTAGCTAATTAAATATCAGTAATACAAATATTCTTAATTTTTGTTGCGTGTATATATATATATATATATATATATATATATATATATATATATATATACAATTAGCACTCTTTCCAGTTAGTGTGATATTGAGGGTAGGACATAAGCATTAAACCAGTATTTTTCATTGTTATAAGATATTAGGTATGAAATAGTTAAATACATACCCATGACTTGGCGCTTTCATTTACAGACCCTACACAGGCTTTAAGACATAATATGTTTTTTTTAGCCATATTCAAGGGCATAGCCCAAGGATGATCATGATGTAATTTCTGACAAATGTGTTGTGCGCATCTAGGGGCATGTACTCACCACATGATCTGCACATGCAGATTACTGATTGGATCTGCTAATAAAATGTAATTGGCCGTGTAATGGATTGCTTTCATTGTCTTATGTAAACATTATAAAATGTTGTGTCTGCTGACAGTAGCAATTCAGTAACTGAGTGAATCCATGTTGGTTTGCTACTAATCCACATATTTCCTAAATAAACTCATCCTGATACATAAGCAAATGGCTCTATTTTTCTTGGTGTCAGGCCTGCAATAGGGGAAGTGGGAAGTGGGGTGAGTATGAGATACTTTTCTACATCATTTGGTCCTGTAATTCGGCAATTCATAATATAACAAACCCAAGCTTCAGAGTTTCGTGTGAGATGCCATTTGACAGCTAATTGTGGCTGTCATGCGGTCCCTTCCACAGGAATCTGTAGACTTGTATATGGATTGCAAACGGGAAAAAGACTGGGAATTCGATATGATCTAAAAAGGTTAACTTTTTTAATTGGTGCATGTTGATCTGCTGCGCTTCTGTGTTCGGTGTAATCTGCCTGTCACTCCCCCCTAACCGGGACCTTTTGTGTATTGAAAGAATGTAGTTAATGTTGCAGTTTGCAACACGCCTAGAAAAAGCAAAAAGATGACAGTGTAGTGTGCTTTTTGGTTGAAAACAGACACTTAATTATAAATAACAAGGGTTTGAAATTTGTCTTGCAGTATTTTAAAATGGCCCCTTGAGGTGGGCAATGGCCCTCCTCAAGGAATTTGAATTGGCGTGTTGCCAGAAGTGAATTGCAGATGAATATGTATTTTGGTGAGTGCAGAAACAGAGAGAGCAGTCATTTGGAAGTCAGAGGGAAAGAGTTTTGTGTTTATTTGTTGTTGTATTGCTAAGAAAAGTATAATTTTTGTGACATGTTAAAATCTGTGAATGTCCCCTTTACATTTTTAAGAAGTTCTAGTGTAATAGCCTGCAGCTGAATCTCTCCCCCTTTGCAGGCTTTTGTGACAAATTCAGGTTTTTTTTAGGTTCTGTTTTAAACTCTTAGAGAGATTTTTTAGAAGTGCTGATTTATTATATTTAAAGTTGCTTAGTGACGTGTGGAATTTGTAGTAAACTGCTGGTTTGTGTGTGAAAAGATATGTCTTTTTTTTTATTTTTCTAAAGGCACAGTCTGTGTGCAAGAAAAGCGCAATGTTTAAACCGTGGAATTTAGGGAAATATTGATGAGATAAAGGATTTAATGAGTGAGCTCATTTTACTGAACTTATGTTTTTATAGAAAATGTTGTGTGATTATCCCCAGAAAGTGTCATATGTAATTTGAGAAATTGGTTTTATTACATATGTATATATATTTTAGGTTTGATTCTTCTGATACAAGTATGTTTAGGATTATATTATATATTATATATATATATATATATATATATATATATATATATATATTATTTGCTAAGTTAGTTGTTTTTTTGGGGTTCTTACAAAGTGATTTAAAAGCATTTATGTGCATGCAAATTTTTTTGAGCTCACTTTTATACAGTTATGTTAGATGTTGTCTCTTATCTGTGTATGTTTAAATCCTGTGTTTATGTGTTTTTTTTATCAGCAGTTTTTAAGAACCTTTTTTTCTGTAGAAATTATGTTTTCAAAGTGCACAAAGGAGGGTTAGGCCTAAAACTTCATGCACAACTCTTTTTTTTCAACGTCAGTCAGGCAAGTGTGGAAGGAGTAAATATTATTATATTTTAAGATTAAGAGATCGGTACTCTTGGACTAATGGAACAGTCTGAAATTAAAAAGAGTCTCCAAACTAGCCCCATCCATGGTGGTGGAGCTTAGTGAGGTGGAGAATGTCATGCCTAATGACCCACCCACTCCTTCAGACTCCAGCCCTGAAACCTCACAGCCTCTCGAACAGCTGAAGCAAATATAAAGGGGCGTTTGTTTTAAGTGTGAAGTACGGAGTTTAGAAGATGTTAATGTGTATCTCTGTATATGGATTTTTTTCTATATGATCAGATACTGCTGATCAGATGCTGTTAGTGGGCTGGAATAGATGTGGTGCGCAGTTACAATCCAATCCCATATTTACGGAGTGCGACACAGGCCTCAGAGCCAATAGAAAGCTGGCTTGCAGAAAATGATTGACAGAGAGATTATAAAGCTGTGTTTCACACGCCCATTCGTTGGTTGTGTTGTAAATTCCGGAGGGAGGAGAGAGGAGGGGAGAGGATTGTCGAGGTGGGGAGGAGGAGAGGAGGAGAGGCGAGGAGGAGAGAGAGGAGAGAGAAGTAGCCCTGGGGAGTGGTGGAGAGGAGGTGGGGAGGAGATGAGAGGAGGTGAGAAGTGGTGGTGAAGAGGAGGAGGAGAGGAGTGATATAGAGGATGAGGAGGTCGGGAATGGTGGTGGAGAGGAGGAGGTGAGGAGAGGAGGTGAGGAGTGGTGGTGGTGGAGAGGAGGAGGAATGGTGGGGAGGAGGAGGAGGATGAGAGAGGAGGAGCGAAGGGGGAGAGTGGAGGAGAGGAGGTGGGTGGTGGCCAGGTGCCCATAGTTAAAAGCACCCCAAGTTCAGGTTCAGATGGGGAGGAGCCTGATCCTAGGAGGGTGGTAGTGCGGTGGAGGGACAGATATAAGGGTCAGAGGAGGGAGAGCAGAATCCCTGTCCACACTCGGAAGGGCAAAAGGGTGGGGGCAGGCAAAGGGCCCCAAATTGCACACAAAGGGAGAATGTGGTCCTTCTCCGTGTCCTACATGAGCACTCTGCCATCCTTGTGGGGCGAGGGAAATTGGGCCTGGGCCTAGGGCAGGAGGTAGTGGCCACAGTCACAGTGGAAAGGGATGTGAGATCCGTCAAGCACTGTTTTGATGACGTCAACAAGGTTGCTGACATGTCAACTCTATGGAATTAACAAGGGATAGATGGATCAGTCATGCGTCATAAAATCCATGAAGCTGACAAATCACTGTCATTCGTGGGCACAAAAACAATAATCAACCAATAGAGAATTCATGAATGGATGTGCCCACTACAGCTTATGCAGTTACAGACCGCAGCCGGAATCAAGATAATGTTAGGAGCCAAGAAAAATCAAGATCACGAACCAAAGAATAGATCACATCTAGCAATATGATAGCTAGTCGTTGCAATTACAGTGCCTTGCAAAAGTATTCACCCCCCCTTGGCATTTTTCGTGTTTTGTTGCCGCACAACCTGGAATTAACATGGATTGTTTGAGGATTTGCCTCATTTAATTTACAGAACATGCCCACAACTCTGAAGATGTTTTTTTTTTATTGTGAAGCAAACGACAAATAGGACAAAATAACAGAAAAAGTCAATATGCATAACTATTCACCCCCAAAAAGACAATACTTTGTAGAGCTACCTTTTGCAGCAATCACAGCTCCAAGTTGCTTTGGATATTGCTCTATGAGCTTGCCACATCTTACCACTGGGATTTGTGCCCATTCCTCCTTGCAAAACTGCTCCAGCGCCTTCAAGTTGGATGGTTTGCGCTTGGAACAGCAATCTTTAAGTCTGACCACAGATTTTCTATTGGATTGAGGTCTGGGCTTTGTCTAGGCCATTCCAACACATTTGCATTTTTCCCCTTAAACCACTTAAGTGTTTTTTTAGCAGTGTGTTTGGGGTCATTGTCCTGATGGAAGGTGAACCTCCATCCTAGCCTCAAATCACGCACAGAGTGGTACAGGTTTTGCTCAAGAATATCCCTGTATTTAGCACCATCCATCTTTCCCTCAACTTTGACCAGTTTCCCAGTCTCAGCTGCTGAAAAACATCCCCACAGCATAATGCTGCCACCACCATGGGGAATGGTGTTCTTTGGGTGATGTGATGTGTTGTTTAGTTTTCTTTGATGGATGAAAAGTTCAATTTTAGTCTCATCAGACCAGAGCACCTTCCTCCCACATGTCTTTTTGCAAACTTAAAACGTGCCATTTTGTTTTTTGCTGATGTAATGGCTTTCTTCTAACCACTCTGCCAAGTACAACTCTATGGAGCATACTGCTTATTGTCGTCCTATATACAGATACTCCAGTCTCTGCTGTGGAACTCTGCAGCTCCTCCAGGGTTACCTTAGGTCTCTGTGCTGCCTCTCTGGTTAATGACCTCCTTATCCGCTCTGTGAGTTTTGGTGTGCGGCCGTCTCTTGCCATGTTCTTTCCATTTGGATAAGATAGATTTGATGGTTCTCCTGGGGATCATCAAAGATTTGGATATTTTTTTATAACCTAACCCTGACTTGTACTTCTCAACAACATTGTCCCTTACTTTTTTGGAGAGTCCCTTGGTCTTTATGGCAGTGTTTGGTTAGTGGTGCCTCTTGCTTACGTGTTGCAGCCTCTGGGGCCTTTCAAAAAAGGTGTAATGACAGATCACGTGACACAGGTGGACATCATTTTACTAATTATGTGATTTCTGAAGGTAATTGGTTGCACCAGAGCTTTTTATGGGCTTCATAACAAAGGGGGTAAATACATACGCACATGCCAATTTTCTGTTTTCTATTTCAACATTTTTTTTAATGTATATATTTTTCTCATTTCACTTCACCATCTTCACCAGACTATTGTGTTCTGATCCATCACATAAAATTCAGATTAACAAAACATTGAACTTAAGGCTGTAATGTAACAAAATAGGTAAAAAGTCAAAGTCATACTTTTGCAACACACTGTAAGCGAATCATCCAGGTTCAAGCCTAGATGTCAGATAGTTAGGAATGAACACAAACCAATGTATTATTTAACATAATTATTATTATTATTATTATTATTATTATTATCTGCACCATTCTATGTATTCACTGGTAGTTCAGCCCTCCCCTCCACACTAGCATTCTAAAAGTCATCACACAGTACAATAATCATTAAAAGTACCATTGGATGGTATTCCTTGAATTCCACAAATTACAAACGCTAAATAATTGTCCTGTATTTTTTAAATAATTACAGAAGTTGTGGTTGGGTACGGGAAAGCTGCATGGTTTAGTAGATGGGCCCAGAATATGCATGAAAGGCTCATGGAAAGCCACAAGTTTAGTTCATAGGGGTCAAAAACTACATTTGGCATGTGACTCTTTGTTGTGAAGCCCATAAAAAGCTCTGGTGCAACCAATTACCTTCAGAAGTCACATAATTGAAATGATGTCCACCTGTTCAATCCAAGTGACACATGATCTGTCATTATATATACATACACACCTTTTTTAAGAGCCCCAGAGGCTGCAACACCTAAGCAAGAGGCACCACTAGCCAAACACTGCCATGAAGACCAAGGAATTCTCCAAACAAGTAAGGGACAATGTTGTTGAGAAGTAAAAGTCAGGATTAGGTTATAAAAAAATATCCTGATCCCCAGGAGCACCATCAATTCTACATAACCAAATGGAAAGAACATGGCACAACAGCAAACCTGACAAGAGACGGCCGACCACCAAAACTCACAGACCAGTCAAGGAGGGCATTAAGCAGAGAGGCAGCACAGAGACCTAAGGTAACCCTGGTGGAGCTGCAGAGTTCCACAGCAGAGACTGGAGTATCTGTACATAGGACGACAATAAGCTGTACGCTCCATAGAGTTGGGTTTTATGGAAGAGTGGCCAGAGGAAAATACTACTTTCTAATACTACTTTTTTAATACTACCATTACTTTCAGCAAAAAACTAAATGGCATTTGAGTTTGCGAAAAGGCATGTGGGAGACTCCCAAAATGTATGGAGGAGGGTGCTCTGGTCTGATGAGACTAAAATTGAACTTTTCGTCCATCAAAGAAAACGCTATGTCTGGCGCAAACCCAACCCATCACATCACCCAAAGAACACCTTTTTTCAGCAGCCGGGACTGGGAAACTGGTCAGAGTTGAGGGAAAGATGGATGGTGCTAAATACAGAGATATTCTTAAGCAAAACCTGTACCACTCTGTGCGTGATTTGAGGCTAGGATGGAGGTTCACCTTCCAGCAGTACAATGACCCCAAACACACTGCTAAAGCAACACTCAAATGGTTTAAGGGGAAACATGTAAATGTGTTGGAATGGCCTAGTCTCAATCCAATAGAAAATCTGTGGTCAGACTTAAAGATTGCTGTTCACAAGCGCAAATAATCCAACTTGAAGGAGCTGGAGCAGTTTTGCAAGCAGGAATGGGCAAAAATCCCAGTGGTAAGATGTGGCAAGCTCATAGAGACGTATCCAAAGCGACTTGGAGCTGTTATTGCTGCAAAAGGTGGCTCTACAAAGTATTGACTTTTGGGGGGTGAATAGTTATGCATAGTGATGTCCCGAACAGTTCGCCGGAGAACTATTCGCGTCGATTTTCGCATGTTCTCGTTCGCCGTGAACGGCGAACACATGCACTTTTCGGTTCGCCCCTTATACTTTATCATTGAGGAAACTTTGAACATCATTTATTTTATTTTATAATTTTTTTGTGTGTAATCTATGCCTGCCTGCCAGCGTGTGTGTGTGACAGGCTAACACCTAACAGCTTATATTATGCTTATTTTCACTACTCATACCTGGTGGTGTAACATACATTGAAAACAACCATTTTTTTTCCTGTAATATAATTTCAGTTGCCTGCCTGTGTCAGGCTCCCAGCTTATATTGTGCTCAGTGACATAAAACAACACTTTTTTGACTGTAAGAGATTGAATAGCAATTGCCTGCCTACAGGCTTGTGTGTGAAGCCTATTGCATCTACTCTGCCAACTTTTGCCCGTGCACAGTGATATGTCATATCTGGTGCAACCGTAGTGTACAGTGACATAAAACAACACTTTTTTTACTGTAATCGATTGAATATCAGTTGCCTGTCTACAGGCGTGTGTGTGAGGCCTACAGCGCCTACTCTGCCAACTTTTGCCAGTGCACAGTGACACTCATATCTGGTGGCACCTTAGATTGCACGCGCAGTACTCCAAATTTGAAGTGGGAGGACCGACCAAGCATCTTTTTCCATCTCCCTTTTCCAAAAATCAATGCCATATACACGTCCCCTAATAGTGGATGTAACAGGGATTAAACCGATAGGAATAGTACTACTTAACAGTACACACCTTATAATAACGCAGACAGAGGCAACGCGTATAATCTTCCATGCTGGGCAGTAGATGCCCCCAGACTCTGACCTGTGTATAATCTTCCATGCTGGGCAGTGTAAGCCCCCAGACTCTGACCTGTGTATAATCTTCCATGCTGTGCAGTGGAAGCCCCCAGACTCTGACCTGTGTATAATCTTCCATGCTGTGCAGTGGAAGCCCCCAGACTCTGACCTGTGTATAATCTTCCATGCTGGGCAGTGGAAGCCCCCAGACTCTGACCTGTGTATAATCTTCCATGCTGGGCAGTGGTAGCCCCCAGACTCTGACCTGTGTATAATCTTCTATGCGGTGCAGTGGAAGCCCCCAGACTCTGACCTGTGTATAATCTTCCATGCTGGGCAGTGGAAGCCCCCAGACTCTGACCTGTGTATAATCTTCCATGCTGGGCAGTGGAAGCCCCAGACTCTGGGAGTCTGAAGAAGAGGAGTCAGAGGAGATCACTAGTTATGCACATTTACTTTTTTGTTATTGTGTCTTCAAAGTTGTGGGCATGTTCTGTAAATTAAATGATGCAAATCCTCAAACAATCCATGTTAATTCAGGTTGTGAGGCAACAAAACAGAAAAAATGCCAAGGGGGTGAATACTTTTGCATGGCACTGTACTTTTGCCAATAGAACAACAAGCAATGAGCCCTATTCAATTTCCCTAAATCACAAATTACACCATTATTAAGTACAAAGCAAATCTCCTTAGCTACTCTATTCCCCCATCACAGAATTATTATGAGAAAACTCCCTCTGATGACTATGGCAAGCAGGAAATTGAAAATACAGCAAACTTTCCCATTGACTTTTCCACATCAGCTATTCTATTCCAAATCAAAACAAGTTACATGGCACACGCCTCCTAAAATCCTTGATTTCTTTAAAATATTGCAAGTACTCCAGAGGCCACTGCTTTGCCCCTCCCTGCTCACTCCCCGGTCGCCCCCTTCCCCGCTCAGACCCCATCACCCTATCTCCATCACCCCATCTATATAACTATGGGGATCAAAAGAGACTTCCATGGCACCTAGACTATTAACCCTGTGCAATAGGGGCCCTTAAAGGACCACTGTTGCACCTATAAGTTACCCCTTTGCATGGAAATCCTGATCAGACGCCTATGGCACCTGATATTAACCCTGATGCTGCAGGGGTCCTAGCATGCACCTAAATAGTTAACCCCATGGTATACAAATGAACCCCTACCTACCATGGGGTCTATACAGACCCCATGGTATACTATTTTAACACATAAAGTTCCACGACTCTCTAAGGAAACAAAACACTAAACTGTTAAAATTACCCCCCCCCCCCAAATAAACTAATACATTACAAAAAATAGAAAACAATAAATCACTAAACATAAAAAAAACAGTTGAGCCACCCAATCAATGCTACTGACTGTTACAAAGTACAGTCCAGGTTCAGCAGTAATAACCCCAATAGTCAAGATTATTATTCCCTCAGAATGCAATTATGTAGTTCAAACTGACAACTCTTTTATTGATGAACACACAGCACATTTATAGGCACATGAATAATTGAGGGGTAAACACCTCAAAAAATAGTTGTGGGGTTAACACCTCAAAAAATAGGGAGGGGGTCAGTCCCAGGCCCATATCAGAAATTCCCTTGCTGCTCTTTGTACTTTGTTACCGGGTACTTCACTAAATAAGTCTGGATGGCAGATGTCTATTTAGAATGGTGGCTAACTCCATATCTTGTTGTAACTCTTACGTGTGGCATCCCTTAGGTTATTAGAACTGCCAGGGGGAATCCTGCATTTCAAGCCAAATCATATCTCGTCCTAGGGACACATCCCTCAGCAGTATGAGCACATTAAACCATATTTATGCCTATGAAATTATTACTTAGCAGATGATAGCATTGCACCCATGCTTATACTGGTACAGAGATTATACTTTACGCCACAACTTCAGTTTTATTAAAATAGCATAGTTGGTATTCTGGGGTAGCCAGAAAAGGGGAGCAAGTTAGAGCATCCTTGAGCCTTGAAGGCAACTTCACAGGTAGGAGTCCATTCCACCATCCTTGGCATCCTCTTCCTAGTCAGGTCCATCAATGGTTTAGCCATGGCACTTTAATAGGAAATAAACTTGCGTTAGTACCCCAGGGTTCCCAAGAAGGACATCACCTGCTTCTTTGTCTGGGGCTTAATCTGCCCGTTGCCCACCCAGTGGCCCAAGTACTGAACCTCTACCCTCACCCACTGGCACTTGTCTGGATGAATAGTTAACTTAGACCCTCCAATAGTACTGAGTATTGTTTGGATGTGCCTTAGGTGATCCTCCCAAGTATCACTAAATATGGCAATATCATCTAAGTAGGCCTGAGCAAAATGCCATTACTTTGAATTGGTAAAGCCCAAATGTGGTGATGAATGCTGGCTTCTCCTTAGCTGTCTCATCATTGGAAATCTGCCAATACCCCTTGGACAGATCCAAGGTGGTTAGGAACTTAGCAGGTCCAACAACTCATCCATGCGTGGAATAGGGTAAGCATCTGTTTTATGCCTGGGATACCTGCATATATTCCCTGACCAACCCAAATAGCACGGTCAGAAGGCCTCAACATATTAGGCCCCCACACCTGGTTTGATCTATAATCCCCTTTCAAGGCCTCTCTGATCATTTTCAATGGTCCCCTTATCTGCCTACCATGCAGGAGTCAAAGGGAGAGAATCTAGTGGACTCCTGATGTACTTCTCTTTAGGCAAAATTAAAGTATGGGAGTAACCTCCCACAATATTTCTCATCCCTGTGAACATTTCACAAAGCCCATTTGTCTTGGGTGATATGGGGATGTTTAATACCACATAACATCCATAATTGCTGGGTGACACTAGCCATTAACTGGGTATCTCTATCTGATAGAATCTCCTTAGGGAACCCCGCCCTAGAAAACACCCCCAGTAATGCCTCTGCAACCTTAACAGCAGACAATGTAGCTAGGAGGACAGCCTCACGATACCAGGTAACATAGTCCACTATGGTAAGAATGAACTGCTTCCCGGTCTTGCTAGTCCTGGCTAGGGCGCTGACAGGTCTTCTTAATCCTCATGTGAGAAGCTAAGGGCACCTCATGAGCCATCTCTAACAGCCGACCTTTTAATTTCTGAGGAATAACCATCTGTATGCTAACCTCGCAGGACCCTTCTTCCTCATGCTCGGTAGAACCCAAACAGCAGCACCTTTTCCCACACAAACAACTCTCAATCTGGACCTGTTCCCAGTTGCTCAACCCTGTTCCTAGTGCCAGCCAAAGTCTTATCTTTCCTCAATTCTTTTCTCACCTCCTCTACACTGGCCCCACCAAATCCCTTTTCCTCCTGACTCGCTGGGTCCAGAGGAATGGTCCTGGCGGTCTGAGACCTAGGCACTTCATTCACATTACGGATTTCGAGGTGTCCCAAGTTGTTGCCCAGCAAAACATCCGCAGTCAAGCCAGGCATAACTCCCACCGTCCCTTACCCCTTTCCCAGTGCCCCACTCCAAAACGGCAGTGAAAAACTGGTTAAGAAATTTCCATGGTTTTGGGCAAAATGGCTGTATGTGGTATCAAATCCTGGTGTACCACCGTGACACCAGGCCCAGTATCCCGGAAACCTTGGGCCTTCTCCCCTGGACCAAAACAGGCTGAAAATGTTGGACCCCACAGTTCCCTGGGCCATGTTGAAATGTGTGGATGGTAGTGTAGAGATCACTCTTCATCTGGGTCGGTCTGGGTCATCCCTGGATCCTCTCTGACCATGTCTCATCCTTCCAAGTAGTGCGCAGGTCGAGCAGCTGGTCCTTCTGATCTGTGCGGTCCATTGGGGCAATCTCTTTTGAGGTGTCCCGGGTGGTGACACCCATAACATTCCACTAGGTTACTGTGGGTCACAGTGTGGGGACCCACATTGTTAGAAGGTCTGGAAGTCCATCCCTGGGTCTCTATAGCCCTTCTATTCTTAGTGGAATAGCGGTAGAGGATGGCTGGTCCAGGGATCCCCCTTTGACACTAGCCGCCTTTGCCACTGTCTCACCTCTGGGATTACAGAATGGTCGGACAATTTAGCAGCAGCCTCCCCGGTGGTGGGTTTGCAGTCTTGCACTAACGCTCTCAATCCATCAGGGCAGATGAAATACAACTGTTCTATGAGGACCACATCCAAAACTTCCCTAAAAAAGTGGTTGCCCCTTCCCCTTCCACCAATTGAGGCAGGCATGCCTCATCTGACACATTACTCCTGAGTAGGTGTCCACTGAACTATTGGTAGAAGTGCAAAACTTGTGCACATAAGTCTCTGGGGTGACAGCATACCTGTCCAGCAATACTCTCCAGACCTCTGCATAGGTTCTCTGCTCCTTGGGAATTGCTCTAAAAGCTTCACTGGCTCTGACACTTTGTTTACTGGCTAACAATGTAACCCACTCCTTCTCTAGTACTTGATGTAAATCGCACTGCTTCTCAAAGTCCTAAAGGAGCCCATCAATGTCTCATTTCACATTGCAGAGGTGCTTAACACTGCTGTAAAGCCATCTTTAAACCTGACTGTCCAATATTTCTTTATCTCCTTAGTCTTAGAGGGAAATTGACAGTCTCTCTTCTGCTCTGGCACTTTACCTCATGGTTAAGTTGGGGTCCAGAGGGCCCTCACCTGTTTCCTTGGTTATCTCTGGCATGACCCGACCTCCATCCACATCTCGAATCTCCAAAACACCTCATCCTCCTCCGCTGCAGTGAGCCCCATCTCCGGTACTGGCTCTGGTCAAGTTTTGGCACCTCATCCCGATTCTTTCCTCCCCTTGTTGGAGTTATCACCAGCTATTCCGTATCATGTCAGTCGTGGTGGTTCCCAATATCCAAGCAAACCTCTCTCCCTGAATAGTTCCTTGAGATCAACCGTGGACATATTCTGGTAATTGGACATCCCGCTGTTTTCTTAAAGGAATTCCCAGTGGCTGCCACCAGCTGTGATGACCTACTGCTTCAGTTGGGCTTGATAAGAACCTAGTTCAAATCTACTGTGATGGAGTCCCCCCCAGAGCATGGTGCAAGATACAGAGCTGTGGGTTAATTGCTACTGCAGCAATAATCAAGAGAAAACACCTGTTTTGCAGCTTTAAAATACACACACAGATAATTGGGTGGGGCCCTGTATTGAGCTCCACTTGGGGAGCAGGCAAGGCAACTCAGAGAGAGAGACCGAGAGAGGTGGACACACAGGCTCAGCCAGGGGAGAAAGCTGAGAGAGAGAGAGACTGAGACAGATGGACACCCAGGCTGGGACAGAGCAAGCAGGAGAGAGGCTCTAAGACAAAGCTGAGAGAGAGACCTAGAGAGGTGGATGCCCAAGCTGGGACAGAGCAAGTAGGAGAGAGGATCTGAGACAAAGCTGAGAGAGAGAGAGAGAGACCCAGAGAGTTGGACACCCAGGCTCAGCTAGAGAGAAAGCTGAGAGAGAGACTGAGAGAGGTTGACACCCAGGCTGAGACAGAGCAAGAAGGAGAGAGTCTCTGAGACAAAGCTGAGAGAGAGAGACCCAGAGTTGGAGTTGGATACCCAGGCTGAACAGAGCTTTTGGAGATACAGTGGAAAGACATTGGGAATCCAAGACAGAAAATAAAAAAACCTAAGTCACAAAAAATAAAAATATCTACCTGATTGGGCTATAATACTGATTGACATTGTGACAACAGTCAATCAGAAGGCTGCAATTGCCTTCTAGCCAATCACTCTGTGGGGGTGTATCCCATTGTGATTGGCTGTTGTCACTGCAACCAATCAGAATGAGCAGATGCCTCCAGCCAATCACCCTTTGGGGGTGTATCCCATAATGATTGGCTGAAAGCATCTGCGCCTTGTGATTGGTTTAAATAAAGATTGACAAGTGCATTAGCCAATCAGAGTGGGATTTTGGGGTGTATCCCATCCTGATTGGCTCACAAATTGGCGCCTTCTGGTTGGCTGAAATTTGATAGACAGCGTTTTCAGGCAATTAGAAGGCGCCATTGCCTTTTTCCTTACGGAAAAGGCTCTAGGAGGCTCATTAGCGTCGGGGAGGACTGCAAGTGCGGACCTCCGCTAGTTCTTTCATTTATATATTTTTAGAGCGCGGATTGTTCCAGGGGCAATGCCGGGGCAGAAGAGGAGGAGCAGGAACAGGGGCCGAGCCGGAGAAGAAAAGAAGAAGGACAGGGACATGCTGGAAAGGTGAGTAGAATATTTAGAATGTTTATAATGTTTATTTATTTTATGTAAATGTGTTGCACTAATTTTTTTTTTTCCCCTAGGTTGGTGATCTGAAGGGACATCTGCAAGTGGTCATAATTATTTTATTTTAGGTGAGAATTAGGGTTTCTGTATGTAGATAGGATTTATTGTATGTTAGATAGGGGTATGTATTTTAGATAGTTGGGATTTATTGTATATTAGATAGATAGGGGTATGTATTTTAGATAGTTAGGATTTATTGTATATTAGGACTGATTGTATGTCAGATAGATAGGGGATATTGTATTTGTATTGTATTGTATGTATTATATTGTATTGTGTATGTCTTTCCTTTTCAAGTGTGTAATTATTTTTTTCTGTAGTGGGGGGGTTGTAATGTATTTTTTTATTTTCTGTAATGTTCCTTTTTTTATTTTTTGTGACTTAGGTTTTTTTATGTTCTGTAAGGTAGATTTTTTTAATTTTTATGACTTAGGTTTTTTATTTTCTGTCATTAGAGTGGTGGGGGATTAATTAGGGGGTAGGTTGGTAGTGTAGGTAGGTAGTGTAGGTGTCAATAGATTAGTGTAGAGGGGGGTTAGTTTAGATTTAATGGTTTATTGGGGGGGTATAGTGCAGTGTAGTGTTTGTAGTTAGTGTCATGAGGGTCCTTGAGGACCGTCATGGCACTTATGTGGTTAATGTTACGGTTGTAACTGCCCCATAAGGGTATAATATACCCTTATGGGACTGATGGGGTTAAATAGAGGCTTATGGGGGTCTGTATTGACACCCATGAATGACATGGTTAATTAAAGGCTTATGGAGGTCTGTATTGACCCCCATGAGTTATGAGGTTAATTTTAGTTGCCTGGGGTTAATATTTTTTAGCGCAAGTCCTTTCAGGACCTTTACGGTCCTTTAAGGACCCGCGAGGCGGAAAATTTAAAAATTGAAATGCAGCGGGGTCATGATCGGTGCCGATCGGGGACCCCCGCTGCAAGGGGTTAATGTGGGAGGGCTGCTCCCTATGAACCCCTGCAGCAAGGGGCTATGTGGGGACACTTCGTGGGTCCCGATGGGGACCCCCAGCATAGAGGGGGGTTAATTTTAGGTGCCACGGACGGAATTGCTAATATTGTGCCGCCGGCCCTTTAAGGAGCAGCGGCGGGGAATTTAAAAGTTTTAAATGCAGCGGGAGCCTTATCGCTGCAAAGGATTAGTGTGGGGACACTTTGGGGGTCCGATGGGGAGGAGGATTAATTTTAGGTGCCGGGGGGGTAGTTGGAGTACCCCCCAAAGCAGGGCTTATGTCTGGGACTGCCGTTTAGGACCCCCGCAGCAATTGATCATGTGTGGGAGCCTGCAAGATCATCTCGCAGGCTGTCACTCCTCATGTACATTTTCTCTGTGTTGATACGGACGGCCCTGCTGCGTAGCTCACATGTTGCTCGCAGCAGAGCTAATTTAATAGCGTCCTAACTTTTATAAATTTGCAGAACGTGGGATTTAAGTAGAAGCCTCTTATCTACGAGGCTGGAATGTAATAAGGCTGCTAATTTGCGAACTCTATTCATTTTTGTTAACTTTGTGCTTATGGTGCTTTTTTTCCACTTAGTAGTAATACTCAATTTAGTGCCATAATCTTTGTTATTGGATTGGATTTTTTATGCATTTTAAATGTGCTGTTATATGCTCTAAATTATCCCTTAATAAAAGCTATGTTTTATCACTTATGAGTCCCTTCGACCCCTCCCACTATAATGCTGCTCACTTTATCCCTACTCAACTAAAGAGTAATATCCTTGAAGGGAAGGATGTAAACCTTGTATAACTTCTTAACTCATTACACAATGTATCGGACAGTAAAACCATATTGCAAGTAGACGTATCAGTGTTAAGTGGAAAGATCTGTGACTCTATCGCAAACTAACATCCCAGAATTTGTTGGCAGTTTCAGCATTTACCGAGATGCATTTACTTATATTTGGTAGTGGATCTAGCATACAGATATACAGATAACTACCATTGCTCCTCCTCCGCCAAAGATGCAGCAGCCTTAAATCAGATTAACCATTTTATGAATTGGTCTACCATCACCCATGATTTGTTTTGCAAACATTTTGCAGGCATTAAGACTGACACATGTCAACACTGACAGTCTCCACTTCATATTTCCACCTTCCATCCATTCTGTTTGCTAGTTAATAACCCAACTGCTATAATAATGATGTAACCAATTCTATAGATGCTATTAATAGAATGTATGGAACTGAAGTTATCAGTTACCACCTTAAACAATTTCAATATGCTAGCTCATTCCTAATACCATGTACGGATTTATACATTAAGCTAACAATTCATAAAGGCAGAAGCCATCCTTGATGTCCAAAGCACCCTACTAGATTAATTACTAGTGAGACACTCTCAGTTAATCATATACATATATCCCACATTAGTCTACCACAATAGATATTCTTCCCCATATCGAATTAAATTCATAGTCACTTTCTACACCACTGCACACTAGTCGCTTGCAATCAATGAAAAACTTCTTCTACTCTTCCATTCCAAGTCTTGTTTTCCAAGTCCGAATTGAGAGGACATGGCTCCCACAGTTGCTAAAGCCAACATTGTGCTTCAGAATATAGCCAATCCTATCAGCTATATACTGTACATGCTAAACACCTCATTTATTTTATGTCAGTATTCTTCATCGCTGCTTTGTCAGATTTAAATCTTGCAGATGCGGAAACTTGCCTTCTTAGACAACCTCATCTCCCCCCCCTATTTTTATTTTTATTTTTAAATTATTAATTAATCCAGAGGAAGGCAAACAGAAAAAAAAAAAAGTGAATCTTAGCCAATCGACTCAAAGGAAAAAAAAAAAATTCCTTCCCGACCCCAGATACTGGCGATCGGATTTCTCCCTGGATCAATACTCTCTCTCTCTCTAATTACCCAGGATTACCCTGAATTCCCTTTTTAATTGGAAATAATCCAGTTCCCTTTTAAATCTATCTATCAAATCCGCTGTCACCACCTCCTCTGGTAGAGAATTCCACAGATTAACCACCCTTACTGTGAAGAACCCTTTTCTTTCTTTAGGGTGGAATCTTTTTACTTCTAACCTCAAGGGATGTCCTCTTGTCAGTTGAAAACCTCTTGGAACAAAAAGCTCCCTTGACAAATCTTTATACTGACCCTGGATGTATTTATATAAGGTAATCATATCTCCTCTTTTTTCTAGAGAAAATAAGCTTAATTTGGTTAGTCTTTCTTCATAACTTAGCCCCTCCATCCCCCTAATTCATTTTGTTGCCCTCCTCTGTACCATTTACAGCTTTAAAATGTCCTTTTTATGAAGTGGCGCCTAAAATTGTACTCCATATTCCAAATTAGGGTGTACTAGAGATTTGCATAGTGGCAGAATTATATTTCCTTCCCTGGCTTCTATACCCTTCTTAATACATGCGAATATTTTATTTGCCTTTGCAGCTGCTGCTTGGCTTTGAGCACTGTTACCTCCCAAATCCCTTTCAATATCTGATACCCCAAGATTTGCTCCATTAAGATTATAAATTGCATAGCTATATTTCCTGCCCAGATGCATAACTTTACTAGTTTATTCATATTAATTCTCATCTGCCATTTAGATGGCCATTCCTCAATTGTATGTAAATCCCTTTGGAGGGAAAGCACATCATTTTCTGATTTAATTACCTTGCACAACGTGTCATTAGAGAAAATGTAGACACTACTTATCACTCCCACCTCTAAGTCATTAATCAATATGTTAAAAAGGAGAGGACCTAATACTGAACCCTGTGGAACCCCACTTACCACATTAGTCCAATCGGACTACATTTCAATATCAAACCTGTTATCTTAATAAACAAGATAGCACACTTACATAGGATTATGCCATACTTAACATACATCCAACCAAAACTAGCAGCCTACCCATTGCCATCACCTATTACTCTACCCAAGACTAATAGTGTCCAGTCACCACCGTAAGAAATTTTGATGACTCACTACAGTCCAAACTACTTTACCATTCTTTCCTTAATATAGTGAACCAGACACTATCCACTATCACATTTATACACTACATCAGATTAGTTCTTACAGGAGGCGGTCATAATACATTTTTCTTATTCCAGACAATCTTTTATAATAGTAAGTGTTAAACAGCATCTAAAAATGACATCCTGTCACATATTATCGAGACAATGAGTCGTCAGAAATCCAATTGCTAAAGTAGGTAAATTCCCGACTGAACTCAGAGGAACATTCAAATGCCTTAGTCAACAGAACTCAACAGATCATTTTTTGCCCTCTGAGCAGACACAGATGATGTAATTTTTGGACACACCATCAGATGGGGAAATGGACTCTACCACAAATAGCCAGGAGATTACCTGAATTATGGGAGGGACCCTCTCTCATAAACAACTATATGAAACCCCCAAACTCATCCCCCCATTGCATGTTTGTTTCACTACACCCACCCTCCTCTCCCCATTATTTCAGCACTACTTTATCTCCCTTGAACCTCTGAGCAGGTCAAGATGACTTTTTTTTAAACAAAGATGCCTTCACACAGATCTCAAAAGTATGTTCTTCCACATTTTGAAGCTTTTATTTCTTTACAAGTAGCATTAATTATTTTTTATTTATGCCACCTACAACTTTGAACTTCACCTTACTAGATAAAATAATTGCTGCGCACTCTCTTCTAATAAACTGTATATCGCCATTATTATTGGAGAAGGACTGAATAACTTAGATAAATGTTTTGTATGATGCTCATAGAGAAGGACTGACGATGTTTATTAATAAACTGTAACCCTACTAAATGTTTCAATGTTACTGAAACTTTTGAATGCAGTAAATGCAACTATAGTGCTTGAAGACTCTAAATACAGTAGAAGATAATGGTGTGATTTGGAGAAGCATTGTAGGAGATGTATAGATTTATAGTGCTGGGGCAACTCAGTCCTTAAAGGGGCAGCATGACAATCCACGTTCTGGTTCTCTCTTCATTAGCACAATTTACTCATTTTCACTTATTCTCGCTGATCCACCTGATTTTAAGTAGAGAGATACTGATCTGGACAGTTAGCGACTCTCATACAATAGAGTTGGCAACCACTGTTCTGCCTGATTTCTTATACAGTGTTCCATTTTAGAGCAGTAATTGTTAACAATATTTATTTACTAGCGACTTTTCCGTCAAAAATGACGGGGCAATAAAATTGTAAGGCAGGTAATGCTGTTTGCCACAGACATGAATTTTTTTGGTGGTGTGACATCCTTCGCCACTCATTGCGAACCTCTTGGTTGTTGTATATTTTTTTATCAGAGGCGCTTTTGCTGTCATTGTAAGGTCTGCACTGATCTCCTTTCTGCGCTTATTGCAAGGCTGTCCCCTGGTGTAGTTTGTGTGCTATGAGCAGCGTTGGCGCTCATTGTGAGGCGCGCAGTGAATTGCTTTTGCGTTTATTGCGATAGTGTTTTTTATTTTTTGTATATGGATTTTTGTATGCTAATTAAATAAGTAATAAATTAATAAATTAATATACTTTACCTATTTTGAAGTAATATATGCAGGAAGCATTGTGCTGAAGAGCTGACAATCTGTTTTGATGTTCCTGCAGCATACAATGTAGGTTTGCACTGTTGTGGAGCTGAGGTGTAAGTGTCAGCAATGTGTGCAGTGTGTAGTGTAAATAGGCTGCGTGCGCAAGGGGAAGGCGCTAGTGTAGCTGTGTACTTCTGCATTCTGTAAGTTAGTGTTGTAAAATGGCGACGAATGTGTATGTGGTACGCGGGTGTGGATGATTTAGCGTCCTTGCTAAAAGTGTATCTTGTACCTCGTACGGCTTTTTGGAAAAGCAGTATGTGCTTGTTGGTGTTTTGCTGCTTTAGGGTCGTGTAGCCTTGTTTTCGTTTTTTTTGGCTGCCATTGTTTCTCTCTCTTAGTGGATTTTCGTGTGTCTAAACTCGGTAAATTGGACTTAAATTAAGGGTGTAACTTCACTTGCAGAGGTCCTGGGTGCCCCCCCTTGCTGTGGGTAAGCTTTATATGTCATTTTTGTGTGTATTTATTGTTTTTTTATTGTTTTGAGCTGCACGCGGTTTGGCCGTTAAAGTCGTATTTTTGCAGTTTGTAAAGTTTTTTTTCCTATGTCCCGTGGCTCGTATTGTTTTAGTGTAAGTCCGTATTTAGTCATTGCGTGTTAGATTAGTCATTGCGTGTTAGATGTATTTTTTCAAAGTCCCGCTTCTGTCGGTGTTTGTAACCGCTTGTGAGGCGCCGTAGAGCCTCCACCTCCGCGAATGTGGCCCCTCGCTCATTGCAGCTGACGCTTCGCGGGGGTCCGCATTTGCGGCCCGAACTGCTTCCCTCGCTTCGCGTGACGGCGTTTCGTAGTTTGACAACTATTATCTGTTACTTACAACTATTATATGTGATTTATATTAATATACTGCTTGTCTAAAACAGTTCATAGTTCAAATATACAGTTAGTTCAAAATTTCAAAATCAGTACTAAATACCACAAATAGTGCAATTACAGTAAAGCTAATTGTAGTACAGGTGGGTTCATTTATGAAAGTTAGAAAAAGATTATTGCAGAGTAGGATCAATGGGCCAAAATTTGTGAGATTGTAATAGGTGTGCAGTAACACAGCAGGGTACAAGAAGTGGAAGGTTGATCAGGGTCACCATGAGGGATGGGTGGGTAACAATGAATTAGGTATCTTTAGCAGGTGTTGCTAACTGATCAGGTGCAAGTGATTTGTATGACTCAAATCAGGGAAGGTGGGAGCCAGGAATGCTCTCGGCAAGTATCACAACAACACGTTTTTGCATTTAATCAAAATGTATCTTTTCTATATTTTTATAAACATCTTAGTGAAATATATGAAATATTTTGGGCTTATTTTCCTTATTTTGTCATTTACATTGCTAAGTAAGGAGGCTGGCATTCCTCCCCTGAGATCCTCCATCATCTTGGCTGTAGCTTGCAATAGAATATGCAAATATAATGTTACTATTGGGGATAGAGGCACCCACAACGATGGGTAGGGTCCACTTACATCATGACAGGAGCAGCCTTCAGTCAGCTGTAAGTCTAATACATCCGCCTAGCGGGGAAAGAAGCTCTTTATTTAACAAATAAAGTGTAATACATATCATTCTACAACACAAAAAACTCCTCTATGAATAAAAACATTATTATAATAAATGTAGATGACTGGGTTTTAAACTGTATATAATTGATATACATATGAAACACTCTAAAAGCTGACTGAAGGCTCCCTGTCATACTAAAAAGTGGATCCAGCCCAGCTATGAGACAGTCTGTGCACCCCCCAGTAGTGACATCATCTTTCCATGTTCTGTTGGAAGCTCCAACTACAAAAGATGGAGGATGATTTCCTGTTAGAGGGTAAATGTCCTGCCCCTAAACTGAGAAATATAAGCGGCAAAATTAAGCGAGTAAGCCTAAAATATTAGTAAAGTGAAAGAGTCAAAAGAGTTCAGTGGTAAATTTTAATTAATATCAGGAGATCAGTTTTCTCTATATACATTAAGATTGTATATGTAAATAGAACTATCTGATGTGACTCCAAATTCTCAAGATTACAATGTACGACCTTGAGTGGAAACTGCATTCTCTGCCATAGGCACCAAAAAATAGAAATTTAACACAGCAAGAAATCCAATTAGTACTGTCACTGAAGCAGATATAATTGGTAATAATTAATATATTGGTCAACAATGTTTTAAGTAGAATAAAAATCTCTCAGTATTTTTCGAAATCTCTGTGTTATATAGAAACAGAGACAGATTTGACAGCAGAAAGGAACTAAAATGCCTATAAAGTCTGTCCATTCTGTCTACCTAATTTTTTTTCCTTCATTTCATCCCGATGGCGTTATGCTTATCCGAGGGCCATGCTTACATTCTTACAGCTTCTCACCCTACAATTTCCACAAGGTGGCTGTTTTAAAGTAGTACTTCTGCTTTCCTTAGGTTTATATGTATTTGAATTTACAAAGTAAAGAAAAATATTGAGTGCTTTTGCACATCACCCCTAAATCTTCTAACTTGATACATGAACTTGAAATCTTCCCTGCTAAACTTTATTAAATCTTTAGATATATATGAAGGTTTCTGCCATATCACCTCTTTCCCTTCTGTCTTCTAAGTTATGAAACCTTTCCTTATACATTTTGTATTTACACCATGAACTCTTTTAGTCAACCCATTTGAATTGTTTCTAATTTGTTTTCTAATCCCTTTCTCTCCATATATGGACACTATATTCTGACTATGGTCCCAATCAATTAGAAGCCTGCAACTCCGAACATCCGAATGTCTGCGAGTGAGTTGCGGGTTCCCGTTCATCTCCGATTGCGATGGTATTCAATTGCTCACCGCCGCAAGTTACGGGCCCCAAGCAACAACCGTAAACCATGCACTGGATCGGAGGCATTCAGGGCGGGAATATGAACAATTCAGCAAGCCCATAAACCGCCCCTTTTAGAATCAGCCAATAGAAAATGAGTCATTATTATGGCAGTAAAACATGGAGGTTACGTGTCAATCAATTAGGTTTCGGGTGTTCCGATATGCAATCAGACTCGCAATCCAAAGAAAAGAATCAGTGAAAAAGAATTGCCAATACTGTTCTAGTCCGTATGGATGGCCTGATATGTATTAACTCATTGATACTCAAGATCGATTTAACCCCTAAATGACACAAAGAAAATAATATTTATTTCCTGCCGATTTGGGGAGCTTGAGACTGTTGTGCAATTAATTCAAATGTCTACAATCGCTTTCCAGTACAGTAGTGATGTTTTATTTGCATCTACAGTTCTAATAATAGTGTTTTAAAAACGGCTGTTTACGGGTGTGAAAACATTTGAGGGCTTGGGGAAATTGAGCAATTGAATAGCGATTTGCGATTTTAGCCTTGCGAAAGTGATAGATCAAAGGCTTCTGGAGGCTGTAATTTATGAGTTTAACCATCGCCATTTTTTCAAGGCCGGTTGGAGCTCGCAAAAAGAAGCCAATTGAATAGCAAATTAGCTTGCGACCATACTCACGGGCTACCGGATCTCAATTGAATGGGGGCCAATGGGTCTACAGGGTGTCATTAGTACTTTTTAATCTGATAATTCCGTTGCAATAGAGCCAAGAACCTACTTGCTTTTTTGCACTTATTTCCATTTCTTGCCCACTACAAATCACCTGATTTGATAATTCCTTAATCTTATTCCTCTTCTGTAGATGTCATTAAATTATCATTAAGTATATATGCTACTTTTGCATTTAGCAGTGTTGGATATTACATCCCATCTACCTGCCTATTGCTTTTGTTTTATTAACTCATTACACATTTGATTTACACCTCCTGGAATGTCCACCTTGTATTTTATTTGATCTGTCATGTAGAAAATTGTGGTGTTGATGCAAATTTGTTTGAGTGATATTCCCAAGTTGGTAAAATCAGTAGCAGTTTTGCAGCTGCCAGATTAGTACGCTCTCCTCCCAGTTTTCTGCATGAGCAGTTTGTTGGTGTATTACAATGTCCGCATGCAGCTGCACTCACACGCACCCATTTTTCACAACATTTCAACTTGAGAACAACAAAGACTCTCTGCTCTGGGTGGGGCTTTCCATTGCTTATCAAATAGACTCCACAGCACTTCATATGGGAATAAGCATTGTCAATGTGATTTACATGTAAACCCTGTTTACTTGTAGGATACGGCTACGCACAGCTACAACACAGAACCTGCTCCCTTATATATGGTTTATTTTGCATATGATCAAGAACATTTATTGAGTAAGTGAAAAGTAACTCCCAAAAGGTCATATAAAAATATAAATATTTTCAAATGTTTGCAATTAAAAATGTTAAGTGTCAAACTGATATAGAAGTTAGACTTTTTTTATGACTTATATGAGGCAATAGCATCATCAACATCAATGAAATAATTAGCAAACATTTCTAGTTGAATAGGTATTAACAGTGATAGAGATGTTTAACAATTACATTTAATGTAATGTACTTTTAAAGTGATTTAAGGTGCTTTTGGGAAAAAATTGCTTTATAAATTAATGTATTATTATTATTATTATTATTCCATATTCCTATTTTGTAATAAGTATATAGGTGTGTAAAATAAAGCTAAGGTCATAACTAGAGATTAAATAAATCACATGGATCATGCTTAGAAGTAGCTGGTCATTATCCCCATGAACTTGAGAGACTAAATAGGCACTACCAGGACTACTTTTCTTTACAAAAATGCACCTTTCCCTTCCAACCCATTTGATTTTTCTTTATATTTTAAACTCTTTTTGCACACTCCACCTCAAATTCAACTTGTTTAGTAGCTCGCCGCGCCGCGTAAAGCAACCCGCCAATGAATTGCGGGGTAAGGGCGAGAAAAGGCCACGGGACATGGAAATTAGAACTGCACCCTGCAAATTCTTTGATCTGTCAAGCCCGTAATTATTACGTTCCAATCATGCTATTAAATTGCAACAAATGTACTGGTGTTCAAGCCTGTAACCCACAAATGGAGCCAAAAAGCCAACGAGTACTAGAAAGGACCCGCCAGGGGGTTAAAGTCCAATCCATAGCACTGTAAATGCAAATATACACACATTACTGTACATATAATAAAAGTGAAAGTGATGTTAGGTATTAAAATTATAACATAACATTCTCAAGCTCGCAAATCTGCAATATAAAATTGATTTTACAGTTTGATTCCTGTGTTACATCAATCCCCGCAATCAAGTGTGTTAATACATAAATTGAACTCACGCATGGACTAGAATATCATATCTATGATTTATCAATATTGCATTATTTCTGGAATGTGAGTCCGATCGAAACTCGTAATTGAAGCCTGTATGGCTTTGAAATCTAACCTCCATGTTTCATTGACGTCATTATGATGATCTCTGTTGCTATTATCTCCCTCTAAACCCGTAACTACTGCTTTGACTAATTGATCATGTTCACGGGCCACACATGCAACATGACAGAAATGGTTTACAGTTTGCGTCTCAAGCCGTAACTCGCTGCATGGGTCTAATTTAATTGCTCTGTTATGCAGCAGAATTTCAAACCCGCAGCCTTTGAAGGCTTGCTGTTGCTGCTACGGGCTTCAAATTTAATACGGCTGATGGTCAGGTTAGCTCAAGACGGTACCAGACTGTTTAAGAAGTTGTCTGCAAGGGATTAATTGTGTGCATGTGATGCACCCACCACAAGGAGTGAGAACTGACACTTAAAGACAAAAGCCCACTAAGCACAAATTCTCCTTACCTACCTTAAAGGGCCAGTTAGATCAAGCGTGAGCAATTTTCAGAGGTTACTACAGAAGTCATAATTGCTTGGTTATTATTTACACCAGCGAGGTATAGACAGAAAACTGAATATGGCACCAAGAGTGCCTGAGGACTACAACCACTTGTGTCATCACACCTAGTATTTTTCATAGGCCTCTATTTAATGACAAGCCCGTAATTACCTTCATACAGGCCACATGTTTTCCAGGTTAGAATTTTGTTAAATTCCCTCTGTATTCAATTGACTCAAGCCCGCAATTACAGGCTAAAGCCTAAAGAACCGTAAACCGTTCCTGCAGCTGCAAGTTATTAGTAGGCTGAATACATTGGGGTCCGCTGTTTACAATCTAATCCCGTAATTACAGTGTGCGCCACAGCCCTGTGAGCCAATAGAAAGCAGTGCTAATGGATTATGATTGACAGGCATAAAGCTGCGTTCCACCTGCCCCAGCGTTGACTGTGTTGTATTTTCTCACAAATTAGCACGCAGGTCTCATAGTTTGTGGTGTGAGCATTGAGAGTGAGAGAGTAGGCATTGATTCAGATCAGGTTCTAACAATTTTATTGATTTATTTTTATTAAATACCTATTTTACACTTAATCCTTGAAAACACATGTCAAATGATAACACATAATACAAATACACATAGAGTAAATGTCGCACATAGATACACATATAGATAGTTCGCTACATACACACACCTCCATCCGCCATCCTATACCCCACCAATTAAAATTTACACATAAAAGATACACATTTTTTTTACATCATAAATATATACACATATAATTTTGTTGATTTATCCTTTTATTATTTTTGGTATTATGATGGAGGGTGGAGAGAGGAGGGGGAGGAGGGGAGCAGTGGGGTTGAGATGAGCAGGAATGTAGAGGAGGAGAGAGAGGTGGCCGTGGGGAGTGGAGTAGAGGAGAGGAGAGGGGAGAAGAGTGAGTAGTGGAGGAGGAGACTGAAGGAGAGGAGAGTGGAGGAGAGATGAGTGGAAGAGAGGGAGAGCGGGGGTGCAGGCAACCATAGCCATAGGCACACCAAGTACAGGGTCAGGGTGAAGGACCTGATTCCATGGGGGTGGTAGCTCGGAGAAGGGACAGGCCTCAGGGTCAGAGGAGGGAGCGCAGGATCCCCATCCACAGTTGGGAGGGCAAGAGTCTCGGGCCAGATGCTGGGCCCTTAACTACACGCACATACTTGAACACCCACTACCATTTGGATGGAGGCTAGGCTCGGGCCTCAGTCACAGCATTGGGCTGTGCACAAAGGGATGTGAGGTCTGTCATGCACCGCTTTGATGACGTCTGGGCCAAGGAGAGGAGGATCATGGCCAAGGAGGACAGTGCGGCCAGCAGCACCAAGTGTGTGGCCCCCAAGTGACTGTGAGATACAACGAGTGGGAGAGGGGTGCTCAAGGGAGATGCTGAGCCAGGTGCCCGTCACTCGAGCTCCAGGCCTGCCACCACATGTACATCACACACACAAAGAAAACACACAACATATGTAACTTTTGAAGAAACATTGACATGGACATGTTAGCTCCCTGATTTAACAAGGAATGGATGGATCAGTCATAGGTCATTAAATCCATGAAGCTGACAAATCCTATCATCAGTGGCACAACACGAGGTAATCAGTCAATAGGGAGTCTATCTATGGGTATGCCCACTGCAGCTTATGCAGACACTGGCCACAACCCAGAATCTAAGAAAACGTTGTGAGCCAATAACAATCCAGCTCATGATACAAAGAATAGATCACATCTAGCAAAAGATAGCTACTCATAGTAGAAAATTAGTGAAGCATCCAGGTTAAGACAAGAGGTCAGATAGGAATGAACAGAAGGATAGAATGAACTAGGATAGTTAGGAATGACAGAAACAAATATTTAATTCAACATAATTAACACATATTCCATTCTTTTCTTTTTTTCAGCTGGCAGAGGGGACTGGGGTCCACTGGTGAGCCAGAGGTGGGGGCGTCGACTCATTCAGAGCCAGATGTTGGGGAGCGACCCATGACCAAAAAGACCCGGGGTAAGAGAAAAGGCAACAAGAGGAGCCCCAATGGCCCGGAATCTGAGGAGGAGGACCTAATCATCTGGGCAGGGGGGTCACTTGCTTGACCATCAGCCCACACCCAGTGTATTTGACCCCACTGTCTCCCTCCTCCAACAACTTGTGTCACCATCTGTGTCCTCCTATTTGACTGATACTCATGGCTTTTCACACACCACCTTCTCCGCACAAGTGCCAAAACCTGGCTTCCTGCCATCCTCACCAGGCCACCACCACCCACTCCAGCTAGGGCACAGCCCCTACCCACTGGGCCACCACTCCTTTCCCTCCTCTCCTCGGACCTTCATACCAGAGTCCACCACTGGAGGCTACCCAGGGGGAGATACTGGCCCTCAATAGGAGGATCCAGGCCAAGTTAATGGGTATCCTGTGCAGGTATCATAGGGAGGTTAGGAGACACCATCTCATGTTGAAGTCATACCAGGCCGTGCTGCTCTAGAACTCGGCGAACTAGAGCGCAATATTCCAGGTGAACATTGATGCTCTCAGCGGTGCGCTCTGGTTCCAAGCACTGCCTCCCCCACTCCAGAGACCTCCCCTGCCCATCCGAAGCCTGGCTGCTCCTTACCTCCTGCAATACCTCTGCAGCCTCTGGTGCAGCACCCTCCTGGGTGGATGCCTCCCCCTGCAAACCTTCCCTCTACTAGAGAGAATGGGGGCGCCCACGGGGGGTTGAGCCCTGTTCCACGGCAGAGGAGGATGTAGGAGCTGCATATATATTGGTCCTTCTCAACAGCACTCCTCAGTAACAATCTATTGGTCCAAATGCTAATATAATCTAGCCTGGCTACAGAGTATTGGATTATGGCCTCTGTGATGGTGATATTTTGTACACTAATGGCTACCTCCCATCACAAGGTCCATGATCCTCTTCTCTGTGGACACGTAGGGTTCTGTTTCACATTTATGGTCACTGCGGAATGCTGTTGACAAGAGATACTGCAGTCCCTATATTTTTTTAAGGCCCTTATTTTGTTTTAAAGTTCTGTTTTATTTTGATTTTATGCACAATTCAGGTCTTTGAGAGGTAATCTTCTTCATCAGTTCAAAATATTAAGTAAATATAGTATATTCACAGTGGCTCCGAGATAGGATTTCCTTCAGCCTGTCCTAAACATGTTGCTCATACTATATTTATTCAATCATATATCCCAATTTATAGGACAAGATTATTGCTAGTTGCTATGGCAGTGACCTGCCTAGTATCACTATGGTATGTTAATCAAAGCCAGTATTAATACATGCACTAGTGAAGCATATCATCCTTTCTGAAATATTATTCTGAGTACAGATACTTGTGGCTGATGTACAGATGTAGTGATTATGCCTGTTGACCTTTGTGTCCTCTACGTATTAATGGTTATTTTCCCAAACTTATGATATCATGGATATCCTTTCAAATGTGCTCACACCTGTATAGATGATGAACGTGATATCAATGTTGCTAAACAATATATGATGGAGAAGGTGATAGTACCCTTGGACCACTGACTGTGGTCACAGTTAAGCATTTATTGTGAGATGACACATCATTATTAATGGTCATGCCTAGTGTATACAACTTCATCATGGTCAGTAATGCTTACAGATGGAGATCAGGTGAATTGGTATATTGCTACAGTTACATTATTTAGCACTGTACTGTACATAGCAGGTGTTTTTATTTTGTTATCCTCCTGTGCCTTTTTTCAGACCACCTTTTTTTAAACTTTTGTTTTGGGAACACAAGGTATGTGTGTAACTGGATTGAATTACATAGTCAAGAGGTTAATTCATCTGTTTAATTGCACAGATGAAGACCATGTGTAAGTACTATGCGCATTACTGGTTACTTAGATTAAATGGAGTGATTTACGATGATCCTGATTTTCATCAGATTCCAGTTACTGTGGTGTAATGACCACATGTGACCCTAATAGATGCTACGCATCATCATTATCATGCAGTGATATTAATGCACAGTTGTATACATTTCTGAGTGTGCTATGTGTATCAAATAAAGTTTTGTTATACTGTTATCACCATTTCTGTGTGTTTTCAATGGCTGGGGTTTTGGGACATCAATATACATCACATTTCTGTCATGTTCATATACATGTTAACTTATGAGCCTTAGTTACTGTCCAATAGATTGTTATGTGAACATTCCAGCCCATTACAGTGACACAGGTGTGGTTTCCAAGTGGTCACATGTATTAGTCATCACTACTTTAGGTTTGATTCTCACCATTTGGATATCATGCTTGCAGAACATTCTTGGTGAGGTTTGTGAGATACTACACATATCAGTTATGATTCCGTTGAGTATTAACATTTCCCTGAAGGGCTGATCACAAAATTACGGGTGATATTATGAATTAATTGATACAAGAATACTTGATATGGGTTCATAACATGATAATGGGTATACATCTTGCCACATAGCCAACAGCAATGATGTGGGACTTTACAAGATGGGTGTAGCCGAGATTGCCCTAATGGAGGTGAGTTGGCTGTTGCTCCACGTACCACCGCACAGCCTCCATGTGTGTTTGCGGCCCTTCTAGATAGGTTGTACAACATTAGTGTGTTGTATCTTCCCCTGGTACTTGATATATGTCATGTGGCCATATAATTTTGCCACTGTTTATTTTTGCAATATACAGTATCTCACAAGAGTACATTTTTGTAAATATTTTATTATATATTTTCATGTGACAACACTGCTACAATGTAAAGTAGTAAGTGTGCAGTCTGTATAATAGTGTAAACTTGCTGTCCCCGTCAAAATAACTCAACACACAGCCATTAATGTCTAAACTGTTGGCAAAAAAAGTGAGTACACCCCTAAGTGAAATGTCCAAATTGGGGCCCAAAGTGGCAATATTTTGTGTGGCAACCATTAGTTTCCAGCACTACAGCCTTAACCCCTCATGGGGCATGGAGTTCCCTAGAGCTTCACAGGTTGTCACTGGAGTCCTCTTCCACCCCTCCATGATGACATCACAGAGCTGATGGATGTTAGAGACCTTGCACTCGCTCTGCTTCTGTTTGAGGATGCCCCACAGATGCTCAATAGGGTTTAGGTCTGGTGACATGTTTGGCCAGTCCATCACCTTTATCTTTAGCTTCTTTAGCAAGGTAGTGGTCGTCTTGGAGGTGTGTTTGGGGTTGTTATCATGTTGGAATGCTGCCCTGCAGCCCAGTATGCGAAGGGAGGGGATCATGCTCTGCTTCACTATGTCACACTACATGTTGGCATTCATGGTTCCCTCCATGCACTGTAGTTCCCCAGTGCCGGCACCACTCATGCAGGCACAGACCAAACATATATACACATATGTCTATATGTGTTTATATGTTTTCTATAGTATGTTGTGTTAATTCCCCCATATGCATTTACCTGCTGATGTCAGATGCTGCCTCCACTCACTCTGCATTGCTGTTTACGTTCAAACTGAGAGTTCCATCTCATGTCAGTGTTTTTGTGTTCTTATACATTTATCTGTAATTTATGGATTATTTCAACTACCTTTCCTCAGTATAGATGTATACTTTTGGTGGTGGGATTGTCATGGTCTGGGGCTGCATGCTGCCGGCACTGGGGAGCTACAATTCATTGAGGTAACCATGAATGCCAACATGCCAACATGTACTGTGACATACTGAAGCAGAGCATGATCCCCTCCCTTTGGAGACTGGGCCGCAGGGCAGTATTCCAACATGATAACGACCTGTGAAGTTCTGGTGAACTCCATGCCCATGAGGGTTAAGGCAGTGTTGGAAAATAATGGAGGCCACAAAAAATATTGACACTTTAGGCCCATTTTGGACATTTCTACTTACGGGTGTACTCACTTTTGTTGCCAACGGTTTAGACATTAATGGCTGTGTGTTGAGTTATTTTGACAGGACAGCAAATTCACACTGTTATACAGGCTATACACTGACTACTTTACATTGTAGCAGAGAGTCATTTCTTCAGTGTTGTCACATGGAAAGATATAATAACATATTTACAAAAATGTGAGGGGTGTACTCACTTTTGTGAGCTACTGTAGATCTGATGAGTGACATGTATAAATGAATATATTATTAATTTGAGGGTCCACATTTGGGTCTCTGCGAGTGTAAGGGATTATTTGTCAGACAGTTTCATGTTTTTTGTGTTGCATTTTAGTCATGTAGTGTGTCTTTAATTACTTCATGCATCTTGAAGCAACACTTTTCATATTGGCATATGGATGACTATTCAAAAATAATAAAATAAATAAAATACTTTTTGAGGCCTATTTGGTCCTTGGGAATTATTGTGCAATTAATTATGTCCTCCATTGCTTTCCCAGTATTTTAAAGTACAGTAGTGTGTTTATGTTTGCTTTTACAGTACTACAAGCAGGTGCTTAACCCACTTGCGGTCCTATTTGGAACCCGTAATATTTTTTGTTACATTTGCCATTCATGGGTTTGAAAATAATTGCGGCCTTGTGGAATTGTTGCAATTGGATCACGATTTGGGATTTTAACGATTGTAACATTTGCAGGCTTGAAAGATCAAAGGCGGATATGGGTCGGAGTGATGGTTTTAATAACCCACAGGGATTTTGAGCTAGAAGAGGCCATTGAATATCAATAACTTTTATATTTCTCCGTAATAATACCAATAGAGTGTCAAGTCCTGTGTAAGAAAAAAGTAAATACAGTGAAAAATCAGCCTATTCTCAATTAAAGGAACCTTAAACATATAAAATAAAGTGCTGGAAATAAAGATTAAATTATATGTAGACAGTGAGAAGGTATCTACAGATCATGGTTGTCACAGAAATGCAATATAAAAGTTCTCATTGCAGCTGCCTCTTGCATACCTACTTGGTAAATAGTTTGCATAATCTTTGCTTATGCATCATCTCATCTTTTATCCATCTGATGAGGGTCATGGACAGACAACATCAGTATCCATTATGATTTTCTATAGTGTAAAATCAAGTAAAGGACCCTAAAGCTATTTGGTATTTCATGCCATTTACAATATTATTGCAAAGTCTCCTAAGTTTTGTAATAATGTACTGTGAATTGCATGTGCATGAGACTAAATTGGCAGTTTTATAATTAAATTGTTATTATTATTATCACTTTTTATTTATAAAGAAACAAAGTTTTCCATAGGACAAACATGACAAGGATTAAACTAATTATGTGATAAACATCATCAATACAAAGAGAGAAAAAACTATTTTTTTTCAAGATATTACATTTTCAAGATATGTTTTCAATTATAGTATTCAAACTATTCTTATGTAATATTCAATTAATCCTTTTCCATAATGTGGTGTCACAAACTGACTTGAATGGAAAGGGATGAGACGTTATTTACTTAAACAATAACATGATGTTGGATAAAGTTGATCAATTTTGTACTTGCATTATTATTTTCAAATCCCTTTTTCAAATTTAACGGTTTGGAAAATAGCTATTTATTCTGTACATTATTTCTCCCTTTTTTTTTTTTTGTGGTTTGCATGGAATGACCTAAACTAAATTGTGTTCAAGTATTTTAATATGTTGAATTCAGATGCAGAGCTACTGCAGGTACAGCAGGTGCAAAACACCAGGGGCCTAATAGTGTCATAGCTCACTGCTACACGCAGCAGCCTGGGTAAAGTGGGACTCTTAATTTATTTGGGGATGGGTAGAAAATGACTATGTTGGTCAATTTAGCTAATATTATCTGTGTTTTCAAAGAGTTCTTAGATTTCCTTATGTCTAATAAAACTTTTGAGTTGGGGGTCACAGACAAAAGGCAAGTGGTGAACAGGAGAATATTCAGGGTCACAGGCAGAGATCAAAAAAGGGAATGAAACGAACTGAATCATAAAATCACAGAACCTTGTTTGGGCCGGAGAATCCGGAAAATACAAATTAGTAGCACTATTCCATGGCAGCTTAAGAAAAGGAGAGGTATGTTTATAAAAGCAGCAAAAGGGAACAGCTACTAATCCGCATGAATCCAAAATTGGATCATGAAGTTTGCTAGTCAGAAGCTGAACTGAACCATTTAACTCAAATTTGTGGCTAGAAGTGTGGAATATGGTGTCGCACTTCCCACGGGAAGCAGATAGCGGTTTGACACAAGATTACAGAATTCTCCATTGCACATCTTAGATCAGGAGTCATTAAGTAATGCATTACACAAGGGCATTGGGCCTCATTTAAATGTGATTTGGTCAATTGAATAGGGCTCGATAAAGGCACAGGGCATAATTTTTTACAGAAGTTTTTAGTTAGTGAACTTCTATCCAAAAGCAAGGTCTTCACTAACTAAAAACTTCTGTAAAAAAAATATGCTCTGTGCTTATATAGAGCCCTATTCAATTGGCCAAATTGCATGTGAATGAGGCCCATAATAAGCAAAGCTGCAATGTTACAAAGGATTCAAGGGCACTAACTTGTTCTAAGTTCTAATTTGCCATGAGATTTGTTGTTGATTTAATAAATAAATGTTTAGCCTTCAGAATAAGCTTTTGGTATGCAAACTAAAAGACCTTAGCAGCTGTATAGTAGACAAGTGTCTAGTCTATTTACTATTGAACACCAATAAAATCAGAACTTCGGAAATTATGTCTTCTTTCATAAATAATATATTTCTTATAGCTGAGATAAGAGATATCCAACTACTTTCCAGTGAAAAGTGTCCTGCATGGACAGATAGTTCCAGATGTGTTCAGAATGGCCTGCTAAAACACAAAAACATTGACATTTTTTAGCCTTTGTAATTTATTTGCTCATAAATTAGGAACAGCAAAGTAAAGCAAACCCTAGCTAATATCCATCAGTTCCTATCCGGGGTTTCCCTAGGTATGTGTAACTAAGGGATCTAACTCTAAGGAGGAACTTTGTGCGGAGGAAAAAGTGTGTTTGACAAGAGTCTTCCGTTAGTTACCCTAACCTAGAAGCTGCGTTTTGCACAAATATTTTTGGAATGAACTCCATCAGAACTAGTTCACTTTTTCACACAGGGAATGTGAACTATGCAAATCGAACAATTTTTGCTAAACGTGAAAGGTTTGAATCATTCATTTGGAAAAGTTTGATAATAATGATCACAAGAGCTAATGATGATGGTCACAACAGCCTCAAAGGTGAAGCCGTTAAATGAGTCCATAAGTAGTGCCTAGGGAAAGGCACATGGAGCGTGAACTCAGATGACTATGTTAAATTTGTAGAAGATATGAATACAATCAAAATAGATATTGTTTTAAAGCACAAGCTCGAAAATCATTGAAAAAAGAGCAATATAACATTATGGTGCTAATCAAAACCAAAGCAAATATCTGCAAAACGATTTGATATATCAGCTTCATATAGTGTTATGTCATCACTGTAATCGCTTTCAATTGTACACATAAAAGATTTGTCACTTTGCTTAAATCAGTTCAAATTAATCTCATTATTAGCTTGAGGTAATACAAACATTGATTGATCAGCCCTTTGCAAACATGGAGCCACATTCAATTAAAAGCCTGCAACTTGATCACTGTAGGCCATATGTCTGTGGGTGTGTTGCGGGCTCCAGTTGGTCTCCGATTACGATGCTATTCAATTGCTCAAGCCTGCAAGTTACTGTCCCAAATCTGAAACCGTCAACCATGCACTGGTTCGTAGCAGTTCAGGGAGGGAACATGATCAATTAAGCAAGCCCGTAACCTCCCATTCTAAATTAGCCAATAGAAAATGAGACTGACATTATTACGGCAGTAAAACATACAAGTTACATGTCAATCAATTAGGTTCGGGAGTATATCCGATATGCGATCAGACTCGCAAATCCGCAAAATAAAGAATTATGAAAATGAATGCCAATACTGTTCTAGTCCATGTGGGTGGCCTGATATGTATTAACTCATTGATACCCGAGATCGATTTAGCCCCGAAATGAAACATAAAAATAAATTTAATTTGCTGCCGATTTGCTATTTTGAGACTGTTGTGCAATTAATTCTAATGTCTGTCATCGCTTTCCCTTTTTCTGATTTTTTATTTGCATTTACAGTGCTACAAATAGGTGTTTAACCCCCTTACAGGTCCTCTCTAGGACTCTCCTTCTTTTGCCATTTATGGGTGTGAAAGCATTTGCAGGCTTTTGGAAATTTTTCAAGGTTGTAACTTGTAACCCGTTTGAGGTTTTTGAATAGAAACTTAACTTGCGACCTCACTTACAGGCTACCGGATCGCCCAAACCTCAATTGAATGGGGCTATGATCGACCACTTTACCAGGGCAATGGTCAATTCTGAGTACATTTGCCCCATAGGAAACTGCTTGTCAGCATTCACTAGATAAGGGCATATATCTTGATATCTTAAGTTTCACCCTCTGTTAATTAGTATAAAGAGGGTTGCTTGCCACTTATTAGATTATGTAGTAGTAAGTAACAGATGAGTAATTTTATTAATGAAATTATATTGAGTCAAGTAAAATTGTTGAGAAACCACACAATAAATCTAGTGTTCACCTACTTTATTATCGGGTTCACTGTGTACATTAGTTATAATATTATCTAAAACTAAAATTGACAGTAGGGATGACACTCTGCTACAGACTATGGCTACTAATTAACAGACGGTGAAACTTTAAATAATGTAAATATGCAGGCACTATAGTATGAGAAACTCAATTTGTATTTCACACAATTGTGCCCTGTTGATGAAGTTACTATTAAAACTATTCATGCATCACCTATGATCCTAAACAACTAGTATGCATTGCACTGCCTGAAATTTTTTTTTTTTTTTTTTTACATTGGTTTTTCTTTAAATAAAGATGGATGGAAAAAAATTATGTTTTCAAATTTTCAAATTATTTACATGTGTTCTATTTAACTAATATATGTTTTTATACCATGGAACAGCATGAAACTCTATTAGATATAACAGTTCCATATGCACACATGTGCAATTTAAAAAATATGATTTTTTTATTATTATGTTTGTGTCATCATACAATATGCAGGGTAACACAGAACCCAGTACACAATAGGTTAATACCTATCAGGAAACCCACAAGGACTAAAACAGATGTTCTAATTCATTGTCAAATCAAGGGCTAGCCAGATCGGCAATCTTTATTATTTATTTGCAAAATGCTTACTCAAATTGCCAGTTCCTATTTTGTCTCATTTTACCTATATATATGATATCATGATGTTTGCCTTTTCTATTAGTTCCTAGGGATGTGTCTCATCAAGTATTTAAGCAAAATGCCAGCTTTAGTGTAATTTTACAAATGTGCCGTAATTCTATACCTTACATCAGGGCTGGATTAACCATTAAGCAAAATAAGCACGTGCTTAGGGCATCAACAGAAGTTTTCTATTGCCAGATTTAACATGGACCATATGGTGCAAAACTGCAAATGGTGCAACTGAACCAAGTTCCACAAAAAGGAGTTACTACAATAAATGAAAAATTGTGCATATACTGTGTATATATATATATGTATATATATATATATATATATACTAGCGACTTGCCCGTCAAAAAATGACGGCAATAATATTGTAAGGCAGGTAATCTTATTTGTGTGCAAAATTCATTTTGTTGGTGTTTTAAGATCCTTCAGCACTCATTGCGAGCCTCGCGCTGAGCGCCTTTGGCTCTCATTGCGAGGCTCTTGGTTGTTTGTGTGCTATGAGCAGCGTTGGTGTTTTTTTTTTGGTATGGCAATGAATAATTAATAAAATAAGAAATTAATATACTTTACCTATTGTGAAGTAATATATGCAGGAAGCATTGTGCAGAAGAGCTGGCAATCTGTTTTCATGTTGCTGCAGCATCAGTGCTGTGGAGCTGCTGTGTAAGTGTCATGAATGTGTGCAGTGTGTAGTGTAATAGTGTGCGTGCGTGAGGCAAATCCGTTAGGGTAGCTGTGAACTTCCGGATTGTATAAGTTAGTGTTGTAAAATGGCGCCTAATGTGTGGTATGCGGCTGTGGCTGATTTTGCGTCCTTGTTTTCGGATGTCGTCCGACTTTTTTGGAAAATCCGTAGGTGTTTGGTGGTGTTTTGAGTCTTTAGGGTCCTTTAGACTTGTTTTCGTTTTGTCCGGTGGCCATTTTTCCTCTCGCTTAGGTGATATTCGGGTGTCTAAACTCCGAAATTTGGACTTAAATCGAGGTGTAACTTCACTTGCAGAGGTCCTGGGTGCCCCTTTTGCTGTGGGTAAGCTTTGTATGTGTTTGTTGTGTGTATTTATTATGTTTCTAATGTTTTTGGGGTCGCGCGGGTTGCGTCCTTGTTTTCGGATCTCGTACATTTTTTTCGGAAAATCCGTAGGTGTTTGGTGGTGTTTTGCGTCTTTAGAGTGCTGTAGCCTCGTTTTCGTTTTTTTCGGCTGCCATTTTTTCTCTCGCTTAGAGGATTTTCGGGTGTTTGGAGTTAAATTGAGGTGTAACTTCAGTTTTCGAGATCCTGGGTGCCCCCCCTTGCTGTAGGTAAGCTTTTTATGTATTAGTTGTGTGTATTTATTTTGTTTTTCATGTTTTGATGTGCGCGGGTTTCGGGAGGTTTTTGCGAGGTTGTAATGGGTCTCGTATTTTTGTTCCGTAACTCCGTAAATTTTGCGAGGTACGCAGTTGCTGGCAAGGAGCGCCTTCGGCTACGCGAGCCTGCAGCGTTAGCAACAGCCCGCATGCTCACAACTATATATGTGATATATATATTTAATACAAATACTAATAGAGATTAATGATATGCATTGTAGCGGTTTATTATTGTTTATATTTTGAGTTAGATATATATTGAGGCACCTTAATTTTTTTAAGTGCTTAGGGCCTCTAAAGTTCGTAATCCGGCCCTGACTTGCATTTTGCTGGCAAGACATGGATTTATGAATTTTGAGTGAGATATGTAATATTACGAGAGAACTCAATTGAATGCAAGTGTACCTTTACTGAAAAAAACATCCACAGTTGAAAAAACATAACTTTGCAAGTTATGAGGCTCAAATTATATGAGGCCCTAACTCAGAATTGTTTCAATGGTACGGAGCCATTACTAAGACCTTAAAGGATTGTCCTTCTAGATGAATCTTCATAGTGAATGATTACTCATTTACTCATTCCCATTTTTGTAGGTAATAATGCCATGAGAATGTGTGAGATTTTTAAGTAAATATGATGGATATTCTACATGGAATTATTGGTTGTTATAAAAATGTATATTTCTATGTAAGTTATTTTTGCAATTCAAAAATTAAGTGATATGGCTACTTTGTGTGTTTATTTTCTACTTTAACAACTCTTGTTCACAAAACATTCCTCATTTTAGTAATCATTGTTTTATAAATTGATAAATGAGAAAGTTTAAACATAAACACAATTGTAAGCATCCATATACAGTGCAGTGTGGAAAGGCACTCAGGGATGGATGAAATGTCGGATCTATCAAACTGAAAAGGATATCAAGGACATGGTTTTGAAAAGACTTTAGTACATTAGTAACCTAAGTTCAGAATACCACATACTTACATTACATCTCTTATAAATGGAATCTCAAGTGTATTTGACCAGTATAAATAAAAGGACCACTATACTCTTATTTGCCCAATTAAAGCAATGACATTTTGCCAGAACTATAATGAATTCAGAGCTAACCTACACCTCATATCAAGACTGAAAAAAGCAACTTCTTCCAACTGTACAGATATATTATAAAGATTTTCTGTGCCTGAAAAATAAATTTTATATGTGTATATATTTATATGTGTATATATATATATATATATATATATATATAGTGACAGAGTCATGCAAGGACTTTTCTTCTCAGTTAATTAGCTACACCTGGTCAGCCTTGATTTAAGACTGATCCTGGAATATGGGAGATGCTGCTTATGGGCTGATTGTTTGCAGTTTGTCTGACCTGAAGAAAGACACTCACAGTGATACAACAGCCTGCATCTTATCACCGCTTGGAGCAGAGTGGAGATCTGGAAATCTGAAGAAATATTCAGGCCAGTAGTTTTACAAACTGTTGGACTACTTATTTTTCTTCATCCAGGTTTAGCTGGATGAGTGCTGGATAGTGAGAGAATTGTTTATTGGTTATGTTGGCGCTTCAGTGGAAGCTAGGCCTAATTTCCTCAATTTGATTTGTTTGTTATTTTTGTATTACCGGATACATATTGGAAATGCATATATAGCCTATTGCATTTTTTAGTGCCTGAAGCATGACACAGACCCAGAGGAGACTGGTAACTTGTGTTCTGTAGGACTGGGTTCTGTAATAGCCAAACCATTATACGTCATTTTACAAGACTCACTTTAGAAGGGTTGGTATGGGTTTATATTTAGGCCTGAAAGGCATGAAGAGTGTAATGATTAAAAGGGCCAGTGTACACACTTTTCATGTTAAATCTATGTTTAGTTCACCATTAACAATAAAAATACATGTACAAGCAGTAGCAAAGCTTTAGCCATAAAATAAAATTAAAAACCCCAGTTTGCCTCATTAATGGTTGCTACTGCACTCCTCCTCAACTCTTTCATTGCCCTGAGTACTGCTGAAAAGAATACACACATTCAATTAAGATAACATTAATTAGGCAGAGTGGGTATGATAAGGGAACTATGAACCTTATTCAATTGAGGCATCGTAAGTTAGTTAATGTTGGACTTACGTTTGCGGGCCTGCTGCGGGCCCGAGTTAAGGGGCTGATTGCAAAAATTGGAAAACCATTGCCTTCGGAAGTAGCATTTGCGGGCTTGAAAAAATGAAGGTTAGATTTTCAAAGTCCTACAGGCTTGGAGGTTGAAGCCCATAGGTAGCATTACCATTTTTTGCAATATACTCCAAGATAGCATTACCATTTTTTGCAATATTCAGGTGGTCCTCCAAAACCCTTAGGAATTGTAAGTGGTTTGGTTAGCATTGATCTAGAGGTTACCACAGGCTCTGGTGCAGTGTCTACTATGTGACCTGTTCATCAGCTCTTGCACTTGCCCACTCTGTAGGTAACTGATACCCTCTGGAAAGCCTGAGCAGCATTACAGGAATGCAGGACAAGAATGAGAAAAGTAAAGGGTATAGTGGAGAAATAGAAGATGCAATGGCACATGAGATACAGAGATGGAATGATGTAAGGTGGAATTACCTATAGAAAATGGTTATAGATGGGGACACCTGTAAGAAGAGCTTGAAATGGCATATGTACTGAGTAAATGAAAGGAATAAAAAGGAATGACAGATGGAAGACAGTGAGTTAAGGGGCCCCAGTGCAGTAAAAATCGTATTTCCCTGGGCCCACACCCCCCAGCACACCTGTTCTCCTGGGCCCGACAGCTTCCGCTGGGCACCCTCTGCCTCATTCCCCCCGCCTCTTCCGATTACTCTTTCTGGAGTCCTGGAGGGGGGTGGAGCTGCACAACCACGGGAGAGAGTATTTTTAAGCACATTGCTAGCTGCCTGCTGATTGGTTTATTGCTGAACAATCAAAGACTTATCCAAGTAGGTCCTTTGTTTATTGGACACCTGCTACTTAGATGTAGAATTCAAAGTTGCATTGTATTTGCTTAACTTAATGGTTATGTTCCATTGTTTCATCCCCTATAAATGATCATCCTAATCCTTGAAGACATAGTTACATAGTTACATAGTATTTAAGGTTGAAAAAAGACCTCCAGTCCATCAAGTTCAACCTTTCAAAATCTCCTCCGATCTGCAATATGCGGATTAACTATTAATTAATTAGTTGTATAAAAAAAAAAAAATCAAATCCCTCCTGATCCCAGACACCGGCGACCGGACTTCTCCCTGGATCAATACTGCCTCTCTAATTATCCATGATAACCCTGAATTCCCTTTTTAATTAGAAATAAATCCAGTCCCCTTTTAAAGCTATCTATCAAATCCGCTGTCACCACCTCCTCTGGTAGAGAATTCCACAGATTAACCACCCTTACTGTGAAGACACACTCTTAAGAACATGTACTGATGTAGTGTGATACTTTCAGGGTCTGATAAACTTTTGATTGATAAAATCCTCCTCCACAGACTCAGATGATCTCTGGGTAGCAAGGCACCAAGAAGACCATCTGTTCCAGGACCTCACCTGTGGGAGCATCGGAAGCAAGCTGGTCCTGTGGGTCCTGGATTGTTATAAATGCCTTTTAATGCATCTGCAGGACCCTGGAGAGATCTATGATACATTGATGGAAGTTGTGTGTGAGCATGGGTGTAGGAGACAAAAAAAATCTGGGGGGGATACCGCCTATTGTAAAAAATACCACACAATTGCTTCTCTACATATAAACACACCCATTATAAAATATTTGGGGGATTTGTCCTCCTCGTCACCCCCCCCCCCCCCCCCAGTTCCTACAACCATGTGTGAGAGAGCATTTACATTTATGGAAAGCTATTGTTGCTTCAAATGATGCAAGGGTTCTGGGCCAATGAGAGGGAATGGGCATTGTATATATTTCAATCTTATCCAATTATCTTTATAATGGCTCTCAGTTCCTTCCTCCCCCACCTCTCTCTTCACTGAAATACAAAATGGATTACTGGACTTCTTTACACAATTTGTACCAAAAAATCCTTTATACCCATTGCTTACACAGCTGCTAATATTGTTAATTTGGTACATACTTCATAAATATTTGCATAAAACAATGCATTTTTTCTTGAACTTCATTGGTCCTAGAAAAGCCATGTACACGGACCATTACAGTGTCCCTTTAAGTTTAAGTAAAACGTAATCTTTAAAGTATCCTAATATTCACGTTGACACATCCTGAGAAAACCCTCAACCCTCTCTCCTTCCTCCCATCTAATCAAGTATGTAACGTTCTAAGACAAAATGTTATGTATCTAAAATAATAGTCTTTCTGGTGAGTAACAGTGACAAGACTACAGTGTTGGTAACCCTGCTCACTTATCTATGTTCACTTTCTTGCTATCTGCTTGTCACCTTGTCACATCTCTAATAACCTCAGGCGTTGGGACATCCTGAAACAACTTCTCTGTATTCATTACACAGTAAGAAGACGGCAGCCTCAGCCTCACTTTATAATAGCAAACTTCCTTTTGATGATATGAAAGTTAAGAGAAAATAAATCTACTCTGAAATCTTAAATGGCAACTGCTATATTCATAAAATATGGGTTCATTTATTTATTTACAAAAAACAAAGTTAGAGGTGCTCAATCAGAGAACGAACTGACCTTAATAGGTTAGTTCTGTGGACATGATAACCTACTCCGAGAGCAACCTCTTTTAGATCACTTCACAGGGAGAAATATCCTGTAGTATATCAGTCTGGTCCCACTCACTAGAGTGACCCAGCCCCGAAATACCAGGCAATTCTACCCTGAACAGGAGAAACAGCAAACCCCAGATGTACGTTTCGGCCTTTATGAGGGAGTTCAGTTACACCTCACTGACGAGGCCCAAAGAAGGCCGAAATTTGCGTCTGGGGTATGCTGTTTCTCCTCTTCAGGGTAGAATAGCCTGGTATTTTGGGGCTTGTCTCAGAGTGGGTTATCATGTCCATAGAACTAGCCTATTAATGTTAGTTTGTTCTGTGATTGAGCCCTCTGACTTTATTGTTGTATTTATTTATTTATTTAGTAGCAGAAGAAAATAAATTCAGTGTTTCTATTAAAATTGAATATTGGTGTTTCAGTGTTTAGAGAAAATGCTTCTCTCCACTGCTTATGATGTATCCAGGTGGTTCAAGAGGTTCTAAATATTTTAATGACCAATGTAGATGTGTCTCTAGTGTCCACTGCAGGGAAGGAGAAAGATAAAAATTCTTATGATGACAGACATCTGGGCAGATGTTTTTCCACCCATAGACACCTGATAGAAGTGGAGTGAAGCAGATCTGCAGCCGTCACAAGCACTATGTTTTGCTGACTTTATTGCTAATCAGATATTTAATAGGCAAATAAAAAATCCAGCATGGTCACTGTAGTGGTCCATTAATCTATATCCCTTATGTATCTCTGACCACTAGTGGTTCACTTTTAACTGTATGTAATATGTTTTAAAACCCTTCACATAAGGATAGAAGAAAAACGATTAAGGACTATCAGATTGTGGAACTTACTACCACAGGAGGATCTGATCGTAGAATCAGATTTGATAACTTTTATATTTTTGAATTATTAATCCAGTTTTAGGACCAGGAAAGATTTTATTTCCCTCTAATTTGACAATTGGCACGATTTCAGCTGTTTTTCTTTGTTTGTTTGCCTTCCTCTGGATTAATTCACAATTTACTTAATACTAGGATCAAAGAAGATCTAAAAAAGGTTGAACTTGATGGACTAAAGTCTTTTTCAAACTCAATTACTATATAATGATGTAATATAGAGCACATATTTTGTACTTTTCATATAAAGATTTTTATCAGGATCTTGGATCACTAAACAGCAACTATAACATAAACTTCTGTTTTTTTATGAAATATGCTGTGTTTTAAACTCTAGGAACACGTGGGAGTGGTTATTTAGAAATGGTGCTAGTCATTGCAGCCTTGTCGAGGGTGTTTGTAAATGAAACATGGGTAACCTACCCTGCCGCAGTGAATGCAGTTGATAAAGCGAGCTACCCCTTTTGTTATCTTTTTGTAACTGATTATCTTTTAAAGCTTTGTCCCCAGCTAGCCGCCCATGCAAGTGGGTTGGGAAGAGGAGGATTCGGTGTGAGGTATAGTGCACAAAGACAAAAGTGTGTGACAAATAAAAATGACAAGTTTGTGTTTATGTATTGAGGGTTTGTGAAATGAAAGCTGGGACCAGACAATGTTGATGCTGCTTTGTAGTGTTTATGTGTCTTACAGAGAAACTGAGAATCAGGACAGCATCTCTGCACCTGCCATCAAGTCCAAAAACTCCCAGCAAGTCAGGTGCTGTAGTGGGGTAATGGCACGACATGTATTTGTAATGAGGGAAAATCACTTTCTGCCATCATATATATATTATAATACAATGCAGTAAATCTGAAGAGCAGTGCTGCATTTGAGAAGCTAAATATAAGGATTCATCTGCACATAAATGCCATTAAAAACGCAATGAAAGAGTTATTGCACCCTCACTGAACCCCAACTAATCAAGTAGATCAGAGTATCCCCAACTTCAAAATGAAAAGACCCAAAGCTAACTATGAACACGAAAGGAAACAACTGGAAATAAAGATTACTTAGTTTAGCCAAAGACTTGTGATTACATTTAAATGTTTAACTGAATTTCACATAAGTGTCGGTTTTTAGTGTCCACTTTGCTGTTTAAATTTAAGTTGAGTATTCTGTTTACTTGGCTGTATTGCTTAGGTCTTGATAAAGAGAGGAGGCACTCCTTGACTATGAAAGGAAGTTATTTCAATAAAATGATATATTTCAATACTCATACATTTTATTTCCAAATAAATGGACTGATATGGCTAATATATATATATATATATTTATATGTATATATATATATATATATATATATATATATATATATATATATATATTTATATTTATATGTATATATATATATATATATGTATATATATATATATATATATATATATATTTATATATATATATATATATATATATAAATACATTTAAATATACAGATATGTTTTGATAGACAGATAGATAGATAGATAGATAGATAGATAGATAGATAGATAGATAGACATATATTAACTCTAATATTTATTTTTATAATTAATGTCTTATTTCAAAATCATTTTTATTTTCACATAGACATTTTTCAATACTCATACATTTTATTTCTAAATCAATGGACTGATATGGCTATTTTATATATATATATATATATATATATATATATATATATATATATATGTGTGTGTGTGTTTAATGAATACTAATAACAAAGAGTTGTTTTGGTAGATAAAGTCATGGGAAAATATTAATAGTTTGAAGATCTTAAAGATCCAGTGTAATCTCATTTCTAGCTACCTCACTCCCATTGCGCGGACAGAAGCATCCTATACAGAATCATAATTGCATAAAAAAATTAACAAATTAAAGGCTGCATTATTTTTTAATTTACACTCTTAGATTTTTTTTACTAATTTGCAAGTGTCGTTCTTCAAAAAAGTGTATTTTAAATAACTAAAATCCATCTCTACCAATCATATTCTGTAAGACAGAGGATCCAAGAGATCTAATGACTCTTTTATATTCATGTTCCCATATAAAAGACCAAAACAGCTCAGTCTCACAGATACTTACAAATCTATAAAGCATTGAAGTCTATAAAATGGTGTGGCAGACAACTATTTACAGTCTTCCTACAAAGGCAAGATGATTGGCTTTAGTTCTCTGCTTGTGCTCATTAGCTGAACAACAAAGGACATTTTATTGCTCACTCTACTGTTAGATATTCACAGCGTGTGACGGGGAGGAGTTTTTATGTAACTTGTAAATACTTTAAAAAAAAGTCTATTTTATATATGTTCAAGTGACAGACTCAAGAAGCTAATGATTCAAGCTTTTGTGAAACCATTTATTGACTAAATATATATATGGAACACAAAAATTGTTAGACATGTAATGGTCTGCACTAAGGCCTGTGATTGGTGCTTCTTGTTTATATCTAAAAAACAATATCCAGTAATTCACAGCAAAACAGAGCAGATGTAAATAACATTTGTCAAGAAAGATACCTGAAAATATGCTACATATGCTACGTATTTAAAGAATGTAAAGAATGGTAATACAGCATCTCATTTAATACATTTTTACCAAATATACTACAGTGGAATTTGCTATTTTGATTTCCGCTGCTTTTGTGATGTGTGTGGAGAATTTGCATGTAAAAATGTACTCTTTCAGAAAAGAAAAAAAAACACACAATAAAAAATACATGAATAGAAAATGTAAAAATTAAAGCTTTATTTATTGATTGATTTCTAAAACATTTTGCCCATTTACACGGTAAATTGTTTAAAGGACTATATAGAAAAATGGGAGAACAGTGATCCTTTATCCACGGAGTGCATTTCTAGGTATATTTCACTTTTTTGTTGCCCAAGACCCATCTCCTTCACCCGAGTTATTTCAAATCTTCTCCTCTTCCTATATTTCAATCATAATATATAACAAAAACATAGATATATACAATTATGTGTATGTGTGTTTATTTACAGCATGTCAGAAAGTATCATTGTTATAGTTATTCAGTCCTTCAGTCGTGTCCAACTCTCGGTGACCCTATGAACCACCTTGACAAAAAACAGGAGAGGGTTGCCAGTTCCTTCTCTAGTGGACCACAATTTGTCTGACCTACTTGGGTGACCCTATGTGGTAAAGCTCACAGCCTCCTTGAGATACACAAGCCCCTTTACCATTACAAGAAGATTGTTTTATATATATATATATATATATATATATATAAATATATATATATATATATATATATATAAATATATATATATATATATATATAAATATAAATATATATATATATATATATTTATATTTACAGCATGTCAGAAAGCATCATACATACTGTATTATCATGGCATATAGACATGGATTTTGTGACATTGCACTGGCAATCCCCGCAGAAAATGTGTTGACCTAGACCATGACCTCATCAGAAAAATGCCACTGGATTGTATTTTTATTTGATTTATCTTGAAGCTCAATTTATATCAGAATATAGAAACCAGCTTGTATTCTAACCACACCTACAATAATGTACAGGTCTGTATGTGTATATTAAATATTTGTGTATGAATCATTACTTTAGTAATTATTACTCCATTATTGTTACAATTCACATAATACAAAGATCTGATGAGGTCTAAAAATGCTGAACTTGACCGACTAAAGGTCTTTTTTCTAACTCAATTACTATGTAGCTACATAAGGCAAGATCTGCACTCACTACAGTTACATTGTGTGACTGGAATCTCCAATGGGCTAGAGTTAGGTAGCTGTATGAATATGTTGTGATTAGCGACACCTAGAGGCTGAGAAGAACATGCAACTGGTTATCCCACTGGATTCACTAAGCATTGCGTGACGTGCTTGGCCGAGGCCCTAATGGTTATATTCTTTGGATAAACTTCCTATGACAGCATCATTGAAGCCTTTTGCAACTTCTTAGGCTTAGTAAATTTGGGCCATTGCGGTATATATAAATAACTGGGGGAGTATTATTTGCCATGTTTTAAGTCATACAATTTTATACAACAAGTTTGCAAGAAAGTAACAAGAAAAAAATCGCTGTATACAGTGGCATTAGTACCTTTCTTTTTCCAAGCACCATACTTGCTTTTCCTAAAGTTTTATAGCATTGTTTTTTATACATTAATATCCTGTGATTTAATAAATCACAAACGCTTTTCCTGTTAAGTTGCCATCATTGGGTTTTCGTTGCACTTAGCTGACCATTGCTCTATAAATCATTACACATTTGACTTACACCTCCTGGAATATCTACTCTGTTACATATTGTTGTGTCATCTGCAAGATGCAAACTTCCCTTTGAAGCCCACTAGTAATATCACTGACAAATACAGGAATACCTCGTTTAACTCTGTAGATAGGATCCAAGCAATAGGAGTGCTAAGCGAGACAGCTCTAAACGGTGTAACAAGGGGAAGATAGGGATAGGGGAACACACAACTGCAATTGATATTTAAACTTTTTTGGTTTTAGATGAACTTCAAACAAACAGCAAACATAACACTAACACAAACTGAACATTAGCAGAAATATAAACTTTAAATTATTGATGTTGAAGCTTCTGGTATACCTGTATATTAAACAACATAGGTCCCAGCACTGTATTTTATGGCATACCGCTTGCAACCATGCTGTCATGTGACTATACTACATTTACTATGACTCTTTGATGCCTATGCGTCCGGCAATGTCCTATCCACTATGTGTAAGTGCTGTTCAGTCATGTCCGACTCTCTGTCACCTCATGGACCACAACACATCATGCTGATCCACTTGGTATTCATGGCGGAGATACTGGAGAGGGTTGTCAGTTCCTTCTCCAGTGGACCTCAGCATACAGCTCCTGGTATTCCAAGGCGATCTCCCATCTAAGTACTGACCAGGCTCAGCCCTGCATGGCTTCAGGGTGGTGCGATCTCTTGGTTCCCTGTCTGGAATCAAACCCAGGTCACAGCGGTGAGAGCACCAAATCCTAACCACTTGACCACCAAGGAACCCTTGTCCACTGAATTACGCCTAAATCCAGCCCCAGATTATTAAGTGTACAGATTAGTTTAGGGTGTGGGACAGTGTCAAGCACGTTACTAAAATCTGGATAAGCTACATCTACTGCTCCACCCTTGTCTATAACTTCAGTTACATAATCCAAAAAGTAAATTAGATTAGTCTGAGAGATCTCCTAGTGAGCATTGACCAGATATAGCAATCATTTGTCCCAATTGTGTATTCCATGGTGAAAGATAAAGACATTTTGGAGCACAATTCCCTCAGTATCCAGTAATATCCACAATAGGGGACCAGTAAACCAATGCTGTCTATGATCATGTAAATTATTAGATTTTTTTGTATTTAATAACCCTTTTTTCAAAAAGTTTTTCCATTAATTTCCATAATACTTATTTCATACTCTGGCCTTTAGCTCCTGAAATCTTCCATACTAGCCTTTATGTGTGGTGGTACTTTGAGGACATTGTGCAAAGTAGCAAATAATGATGTATTTGTACTGTACTTGTACTTTAAATTGCATGTATTTTTATTTATTTACAGGGTGTGTACTTATGGTTGTATGAATATAATTTTATTTACTTCCAGTTGTAAATATATAAATATAAAAAAATTAGATTTGATGATAGATAAGAACTAAAAACTATCTAATTTGCTAATTGAATCTACATAAAATCCAATCCTTTGCTAAATAAGTTGTATCATATCAGTATGTGCTATAAAGATGGTTAATTGTTATTTTATTTATTTACAGATGTAGTTATATCTCTACTGTGTGTACTTCCAGTTATAGAAATATAATTTTATTTATCTCCAGCTCTGGATATATACACATGGAAAGTGGGTGTAGGATCCAAAAAAAATATGGGGGGGGGGGGGGGGGGGATACTATATATAGTATAAAAATACCACACAACTGCTTCTGGGGGATTTGTCCCCCTTATCCCCCCAAGTTCCTACACCCATGATGGAAACAGAATTAATGTCAGTTAAGAACTAAAACTCCTGTCTAATTTGCCAATTATATCAACATAAAATGTCATTTGCAGCCTCTTAATGAGTCTAGTCTTTTATTAAAGAAAGTGTACTTTTTTATCATATCAGTATATAGATATATAATGACTGTTTAAATGATTTTACAGGGAAATATTATTATTATTATTATTATTATTATTATATGAAAAGCATAATGATTTGGTGTCAGGAGGATAATAAAAATGTATAAAAATGTTATTATTTCCCATTCACACTGAACTAGTTAATATAAAAAACGACGTTAATATCTACTATAAATTATTATTTTTAATAGATACTGAGAAGATGTTCTCTATTATTCTACAAGGCCATAGGCAATGCATAGAATTGTTATTTTCCAAAACATTAATTAACTCATATTTTGCATTGAAGCTACAGCTATGGAATCCAAACTCCCATCTCACATAAGAATACTATTATATTATATACAGTATAAATGTACCACCAGGTTTATGTATAAGGTTAATTAACTATTTTTGCACTGCTAGGTATTCCACATGCAATTTATTTTCACAGCTAAATTCTGTATAGATTTTAACATTTCCTTTAGCATCTATTGAAAAAAATGAAAAAATAGAGCAGTTGGAAGAATATTAATGGAAATGTACTAACCTGCAAAATCTTGGAGAAATACCTTCATAGTGTACCTAGGGAGGGAATCTAGTATACATTATATTCTATACAAAAAAATAATCCTGTTGATATATTCCACATGGAACTAGTTTTTTTATTTAACAAATTACTAAATTGTCCCTTTAAAAAAACATAATATTATCACATATCAGGTAAAAAGTAAGAATAATTAACAGTTAAAACGTATTAAAGTCACACAAAGCCAACATTGATAAGAAATAGCAATAATTTGTCCCAATTGTGTTTTTCATGGTGAAAAATAAAGACATTTGGAGCACAATTTCCTCAGTATCCAGTAATATCCACAATAGGTGACAAGTAATGTAATTTTGCACAGTAAGATGTCCAGTTAATTGAACAAGAACAGCAAAATATGTATAGCCATATCTAATGAATAACACATAATATATATATATATATATATATATATATATATATATATATATATATGTGTGTGTGTGTGTGTTCTAGAAATGAGTACAGCTACAAATTTATTAATATCAAAATACTATATATTTGTACAACAATATATGCAATAAATGAGAAAAAATAAAAAAATGTGTACAGATACATACACACACATATTTTCTATATATCTATTTATCTATCTATTGATCTAAGTATCTATCTATCTATCTATCTATCTATCTACATATCTATCTATCTCTCTATCCATCTATCTATCTATCTATCTATCTATCTATCTATCGTGCACAGATATGTCCATTCTGAAATAAGAGTATTTTGGTAATTCTCTCCTTATAGCCCTTATAGCCTAATAAGAAACATGAGCATTATTCAGCATCTTATGTGACATTTCTTAGTAAGTAATGTCAGGTTCTGCACCAAATTACGCACAAACTCCAACAGACAGTACCCAGTAAATAATTGTATTTTAGATGATTATTTTGCCCCTACACCCTACCTGAATACATTTGAACATAAATGGTTGATACTGCAAGTTTATATTCTACTTGGAGACAGTGCTCCCTATATGTCCTTACAAGGCTGCACAAGACCCCAGTCCATAACTGCAAGACAATTCAGCACAAACCCATTGTCAGACAGCACATTAAGAAGAACTATTGGCTTTGAAGTTTTCTCTGTAATGGTCCTAAAGTGAAAGAAAATGTTTTCCTATTACTTAATTCAATGATAGCGCAGAGCCTGGTAAGAAGCCCAGGGATTGTGCCCAAAGTGTGACAGAGCCCCCTTTGTGCCTGCTTATCCTGCGCTGTCACACACTTTAATTCGCTTCTCTTTATCTTGCATTGAAAACTTTCTTCAATGACATTCAATAAGGTCCAGCGGCTGGAGAAAAAAAACTGGTTATTTTTCAGATATTCTTCCCAGTAGCTTTGCCTGGTGTCCATTCAAGGGATATTAACCCCTTCTGCGCTTTCCTTGCCTGAGGGTGGAGAGCTGCAGGTGCAGAGCTTGCCCCATGATACAGATAATATCCTGATTTTAGCCCCTGTCTGGCTGCTTATCCAGCTAAGACCCAATAGAAACAGCATCCAAACATCAATTATGAGAAGCAGCAGGCTTTGTGTGCCCTTAATATTCCGTGTCACCATTATACAGGCATTGCCTATTAAAGCGAATAAATGGATTTATTACATCATTTTATACCAACTGATATGTAAAAATAATCAGTTAATAGTATATTCATTCCCTCCATGTAAAATATTTATTACCATGCTTACACATAGAAAATGTAAAGATTTAAAGAAGATACACAGAGATAAAATTAATATATATATATATATATATATATATATATATATATACATTTAAATATACAGAAATGTTTTGATAGATAGATAGATATATTTGAATATATATGTATATATATACATATATATATATATATATATATGTATATATATATATATATATATATATATATATATATATATAAATAAATAAATACATTTAAATATACATATATGTTTTGATAGATGGATAGATAGACAGACAGACATGTATTAACTCTAATATTTATTTTTATAATTAGTGTCTTATTTCAAAATAATTTTTTAGTTTTTGTTTTCATAACGATTATTTCAGATGATTTACAAGTTTAGGCATATTTTCTAAGAATATCTGTAATTTCTGTACATTCAACAAATGAAATGTGGATATTTTCTTGTTAAAAATAATTTTCTAAATTAATAATTTCGTTACAAAGAAAAGAGATATGAAATAGTTAATCGTGAATCTGTTTTGCGGATTTTTATAGCAGATAAAATAAATGTTTTAGTTACTGATCATATTTATACTTTGTGATGAGGATACATTAATATGATATGAAGTTACAACGAAATAATGTGGAAGGTTTAAAGGTACAGAGCAGGCTGCACCCCACAGGTGGCTGGTGACTCAGGGGGGCTGCATGTTACCATGGATTAGATAATACCAAACAGCATTTTTAGATAACAGAAATGGGGTGAACCTGGTTATATTGAAAAGACCAAAGAGAATATTAAATAGACAGGGAATGAGAAAATAAATCCCAAAAAGAGGAGAGGAGGGGAGGGGACGCCTGTTACGGCGTGGGTGGGGTTGACAAGAATGGAGTAGATTATGCAGTTCATTTAGTTAACAAGTGAAATAATGAGGAAGCGTGCAGAGTGACTGCCAAGAGAAAAGGCACAAAAAGGCCATTGAGTGACTCGCCGCTCCTGTCGTAACCATCACATGGCTAAAGGGACACTATATAAAGTAGAGTGAGTCTCAGCTTCAGCACCACTCTGCTGGCCAGCACCCTGACAGCACTGAGCCTCCAGCACCCTGCCAGCACTGAGCCTCCAGCACTCTGAGCGCACTGAGCCTCCAGCACACTAACAGCACTGAGCCTCCAACTGAGCTCCACACCCAGAGTCTCCTGCGCCCTGATAGCACTGAACCTCCAGCACCCTAACAGCACTGAGCCTCCAGCAGAGCACAGCACCCATGCCTCGCTCATTCCTAGTGGACTCCCTCATCCTGCGGGAAACTAATGAAAAGAAGGATGAGAACAGCCCACCTCTGTTCCCCTATGCAGTCCATGCATCCCACCCATTGCACGGATTGTCTGCAGGCTCCTGTCACTCTCGCAAGGCAGGACTGCTGTGTGTCTGCCCCATGTGTATCACAGCATCGCAACTACACCAGCCTCCCCCGGGCATCCCCCTACTCAAGGCTTCATTCTCCTCCTTCAGCTCCCAGTATTGCCCTACAGCACTTGGAAGGCATCACTCTGCTTCAGGACTGAATCTCAGCCATGGACCAGCCATCTACCAAACCACATACCCTCTGCCAGACCCTCGCCAGTTCCATTGCATCTCAGTTGGTGAGTACAAGACTTTTACTACTTGGAGAATTCATTTTAAAACTAATTATTAAGTTCTAGCAAAAAGTTACAATTTAATCCTAGCTTAAAATAGTTTATTATTTTCCTTTTAGCAACTTATATTTATATATTTTATTATATATTTTGAATCTTTCCCTATATATAAACATATTTGTGTGTAGTAAGTATATACAAAAGTATTACCTTGAATAAATTTGTACAAGTGTATGTTTACTGCAGTAGTTTGTAAAATGCGTAATGCTGTGACTGTGGACTGGTCTCTCTCTATAGCAGATATAAGTGCATAGGGCCTTGAATAATACATTATTATGGTATATTTTGTGGTATACACGTTGCATATGTATTGTGACAGTGAACTGATCCCTTTCTTTCTTGCCCCACAGACAGCCCCTCCAGCCAGCTCCCCAGCAGTAAGAGGATGCGCACAGCCTTCACCAGCACTCAGCTCTTGGAGCTGGAGAGAGAATTCGCCTCCAACATGTACCTGTCCAGACTGAGGCGCATAGAGATAGCAACTTACCTCAATCTGTCTGAGAAACAAGTCAAAATCTGGTTCCAGAACAGAAGAGTCAAGCACAAGAAGGAAGGCAAAGGCAGCTCACACAGAGGAAGCCCCCATAACTGCAAGTGCTTGTCCACAAAGTGCATGGAGGGAGATGATGATTTGGCCATGTCTCCATCATCCTCATCATCTGAGAAAGAAGACAGAGACCTTTCTCCAAGCCCCTAATCCAAAACATATAAAAAGACTGAAAACATATTGATTTTGTACATACCATATAACATGCAAAGTTGCTATTATCTCAATGCAAATACGAACAGTGACTTTTAATAGTAAATAATGGGCTATCCAAATAGTGTAAATAAGACTTTAATTTATCCCAAACAAGGTTATACTGAACTGGACCATCCAGAAAATCAATGCACAAATTAAACTATATACTAAAGAACATTATCAATATGAATATTGTTTTTTTTTGTATTAATACTTGATTCCATCTGTAGAAGATTTTAGGATGCGCAATGCTGTAAACAAGTTAATGGATTTGCCCTTAAAAGTACGTTTTCGGTATAAAATATATTGCATTGTACGGTTTCTGTATATCAAAAATATTTATTTATTTATGTAAAAAAAATAAACTTTTTTTCAGAAATATTTTAGTACTATTTTTCTTGTGTGACATATAAGAAAGTAAATGCTGTATCAAAGATATCAAATGGTGGACCCAATATATACTTTAATCATTGTCTGTTTGTAAGCGCTTATCTATCTATCTATCTATCTATCTATCTATCTATCTATCTATATATCTATCTATCTATCTTGGGCAAAATACTTATATATATATATATATATATATATATATATATATATATATATATATATATATATATATATATATATATAACAAAAACAAACTAACAAACAAAATATATATATACATACATATATATTCTAATTTACATGCAAATATTATTAATTATACATGCAATTAATATTCTAATTTATATACAAATATTATAAATTATACATGCAATATTGTGTTATTTAATGGCATATAATATTAGAGGGGAACAGTTCACATGCTATAACCATCACAAAACTAGTCAATGAATTTATAGGTACATAATTATATATATATATATATATATATATAAAGATATATATATATATATATATATATATATATATATATATATATATATATAAGTACACAGTTATACATATTGAAAAACAACTAAAAATAATTCAGCAACATAACCACCTCATTTGTAGAGCTCTACATAGCTTTCAAGAGCACATAAATGCACACAACCTCTTCCAAAGTGCACACAGACCATGATATCTATGCAAGGACAGATACGAATTATCTCATTACAATAATTTGAGCGTGTAAACTGTTTCTGAAACATAATAATTAGAAACACATTGAAAGTAATGTATTATTATATCCAACATATTCCAAAAAACGTATTTATTGTTACCAATGTGACTTGGGATCCTTTCTTGCATTATCTTGCCTTTGAATTTTGTGTATGACAAAATTGACAAATAAGATCATTGTATAAAATTGTGATCAATTAGTGTTACAAAAGTAAAAAGCCTCACAGTGTGGGTCTAATTTGTAACAGAGACATATATAAGAATATATTTTCTGCAGTATGGTGTATACCAGTGGTGGGCAACTTATTTTAGTTGAAGGGCCAAATGTGCAACCCAAGTCTTCTACACCATGCTCTATAAACCTCAAAGGGTTTTAGCCACCCAGTGATGACAGAGCAAAATGAATTAAGGATCAGTTCTATACTTTTTTTGGAGGTAGCAAACAAGATAATGCGTTTACAGAGTATATAATGTCCCATGCTTTGGATCATATGGAAATCCTCAGTGGGTTTATATGCCATAGGTTGCCAACCACTGATTGTAGACCATGGACAATACCATATACATTTTAGAATATTCTCTAAGACTGCAACCTAAACCTCTAGCCATCACATCTCATTTGCCATCACATACAAACAGTGGCAAATGAAAACTGGTAATAAGCATGAGCAGCAAATAAAGGTGAATGGTAACAGTAAATGTTCAAGCACAGTTACAATACTTTTCACTGATTGCAGTATACCTGTATAGTCACCACCTTTTATAATATGAATAATCTGACACTGTATATTTACTAAATACATTCACTATTCAACTCATAATTGGTATTATAATAAAAGCTGAGACATAAACATATGTGACAACTTAGAATCCCACAATGGAATCATGTTTAGTGAATACTGTAAAGGGACTTTGACTAATATTATACATATTATATTATGAACATAAATATGTTCAGCTGATATAAACATCGTGAAGCCTTCCATGGACCTAATTCACTTAGGATCACAGACATTAATTATTTATTATTGATGGTGAACAAGATATGTTGAGCCAAAAGAAAATGTTGTGAAGTTTAATTGATTAATTTATTGTAGTGTGGCATTTGTACACTACTGTGTCATGCCATATTATAAATGAGTGGATATATAGGTCCTGATAACAGTAAACTATAGAAATATTGATTTGAACCAAAAGGTGCATATAATATGCCCTCTTTATCTACTTAAACCACTTGGGATATTTAAGCATCAGGATAGCCTTATGCTCATCCATGTGTGCTTGAATTCCTTAAAAGGCCACTTAATTCAGCACAATTTGGATCAAACCACTGCAAAGATTTCATAAAATAGTTTTGAAATACTTTTTGAATTTTTGAAATACTTGCATTTTTCACTGAGAAATTAATAAATTAAATCTGTATTTACATGTGTTGCTGGCATGTCCCCAAACAGACCCACAGAACCACAAAAACTGCTCTGTGCAGTGAGCATAAGCAAAAAAAAGACCCTTCACAAATTCATCTGTGCAGAGAATGTTATGCTGGAATCATCATCTTTGCCTACACAGAGCCTTCACCGCAGGGTTCGGTATATGTTATTAATCATGGAACAGTCAGTAGGCCGGATACTATGGGCCTCATTCTATTATTGGCCGTAAATCGGCCGTAAGGCTGCGATTCCTTGCGGGGGTTCTGTTACCTCGCAATTCTATTATACGGCCCCGCAAGGATCTCCTCTTACGGCCGGCCGCATATCTTGGAACCGGCCGTAAGCTCAGAAATCTACAAAGTCAAAAATAAATTTAAGCCTGCACTGTACAGCTCTGTAAATGCTAGGGATCATATTGGGGGACATGAGGATTAAAAGTAACCCACTCTCAAGCTTGCACATCAGCCCAAACCCGAGTTTAAATTAACTGTTTATTTTCCGACTGCGGTGTGGGCGTATCTGAGGTGCTCCAAGCCCTATGGACTTTTTACATGGATATTTGACATATATTAAAAAAAAATTATTTTACGGATTTGAGTATAGGGGAAATTTGTGCTATTTTTTCTAACACCTAAAATCATTTTATAGTCTTCTCAAAGTGCAGGATGGCTTTATTTGAGCTATTTTATGTGCTTAATTGGTGCTAGCGGGACCTCTTTTGCTGCAAGTAAGCTGCGGCTCGCTTTTAGCCTTGCAGAGAGGGTTCCCGGAGTAATAGAATAGCAACCAGGCTTTTCTTACGGCCGATTTCCTTGCGGACGTTTTAGATCAAAGGCTTTCCTCCGGCGCGATCGGCCGCAAGAGATAACAAGGCGCCGGCCGCAAGCCTGCCGGTACCCCCGGCCGGAGGTGAATAGAATAGCCGGATAGCTTGCGGCCGGTCCTTGCGGCCCCGCAACGGCTGCGGCCGATAATAGAATGAGGCCCAATGTGTTTATAAATGGACCTAAAACTTTAGATTTAATGTAGTTTTAAAAAAACAGATAATTTTAACATATCTGAAGGTTTCTATTATATCACTCCTCTCTCTACATATTAAAGTCATGAAGTCTTCCCCTGTAAATTGTGCCTTTTAGACCATACACCATGATAGGCAAAATCTACTAAAAATGTTCTAATTTGTAAATGTACTTTTGGAGATCTAAAAATATTTTTATCAAAAACCAAGCCTAGAATAGTTATACTTTCTAAAAAGTAAGCTAGATGCGACTTTTAAAGACTTAGGGCCATATTCTATTAACTACTTGGAAATGCCCTGAATTTGGCTTTTTTTTTTAAATAAATGTTTATATGCATTCTATTGATTTAAGAATTAATTAGTGCCAATAAGTAATATTTGTCGAATATGTAGCATTATTAAGAGTAATTTTAAGTGTGTATAAATTTACAAATTGGGCAATAGAATAGGGCCCTTAGAGTTTAGTTAGAGTGATCACAGGATATCTTAGTGACATTCATCCTTAAAATCTTGCCGTAGAAAGAGATATAAACAATATGGTATGTTGCTTTCTTTCCAAAACATAAAAGCCTTCATAGTCTTAGAGAACCCTTTGCAATATCAGAGATCTGTAGTGAATCCGGCACATATTCCTGAGGAGCTGGTATGGAAAGCAGGTGCAGAGAAACATTTTTAAGTGATGCTTAAGCCATCTTATATATGGGTACTAATCTCCCTCCTAACAACGGTAGTGCACTCCATTATTTGTGTGTGTAGGAAACAAGGTTAGACTGCATCACCTGCCCATGGCAAACATGAATATTAACCAAGCTCCTTAGATCACTTCGCATACCCGATCCCTGTCTCCAAAACCTTACTCCGTATTGTACCCAGAATTTCCAATTCCTCCATTAAATACCTTGATCACAGCAAAACATTGATTGACTCCCTTATTTTTCCAGTACCAGTACCAGATATTTACTTAACGGGTCACTGTAGTCCAAAAATGTATGACTTGCATTTAAAAGATTACATTTTTAAACATTAGAAAATGTTTTTTGTATAAGAAATAATTGATCTATAGAAGGGGCAGAGTAGAGTAGGGGGTCTGGGTGCAAAATAATCTATTCTAAGCTAAGAAGAAAGCCGAAGCATATTAAAACTAATTTTCTTTAAAAAAAAGGCGCCTAAGATGGAATATGATTACCTTATATAAATACATCCAGGCCCAATATAAGGCTTTGTCAAGGGAACTTTTTGTGCCAAGAGGTTTTCAACTGACAAGAGGATATCCAGAAAGAAAAGGTTTCTTCACAGTAAGGGTTGTGACAGCGAATTTGATAGAGAACTTTAAATAGGGGTTGGATATATTTTTAAATAAAATGGACTTTAAAGGTTATCCTGGATAAATAGAGAAGGAGTATTATTCTAGCGAGAAATCCGGTTACCAGTATCTGGGGTCAGGAAGGAATTTTTTTATTTATCCATTATGAGACAAAGTGCAATGTCTCAATGGATTTTTTTTTTGTTAGCCTTCCTCTGGATCGATTAATAACTAATCTACATACAGTAAAATCCTGATTATCCAGCACTCAACCAACCGGGACTCTCAACCAACCGGCACCTGCCTCCATTCCCTGATTGATAAAAACTCTCACTTAATCGCCATTACACGGCACATCCGGCATCCAAATTTATATTTTTGAAATGTCAGCTTTTTCTGTATTTTTTTTTTTTAGCTTTAAATGACTTAGATTAGATAGCAGTAGCTGTTTAATAGATAGTTTAAGGGTTTTTTGGGGGGGTTAGGATTAATTAGGCTTCATGAAACAGTGTCTCAAGAAACCGGCAACTACACTTATCCGACAATAGGTAGTCCCCGTGAGTGCCAGATAACAGGGAGTTTACTGTATTACAAGGATCAGAGGAGAATTTAAAAAGGTTGAACCTGATGGAGTAACGTTTTTTCAACCTGAATTACTATGTAAATATGTAATCTCTATACATCCCAGAGAGGTTAAAAAAAAGCCCAAAATATATGCTATTGATCAGATCACCCTTATAAATATCGTCCCTCCTCTAATAAATTAAGAGGAGTGCAGATAACATAGAGCCTCTCTACCCTTTGCTTTCTACCTATTAAACTAACCGTAACTCTGTCACTGATATACAAAGGTACCTTGGTTCTCAACCTCCTCTGAACTCAACATTTTCGATACTCAACCTGTCTGAATGAGCAAAAAACCTTGGTACTCACCGCACTACCTTGGTACTCATCACGTTTGCAGAAACCAATTTACATTACTTATGAGAGTTTCGTACTCAACTTTTTTGGTACTCAACCAGCCGTTCGGAATTGTTCCCAATGTGTCAGACAAAGAGACATAGTTAACAGGGTATACATAAGTCCTTGCTTACACGTCCTCTTAAGCAGCCAGTAAGATAAAGGTGGCTCAAACATATTGTTTTTGTTAGCAATTTCAATACTAACTTTCTTCAATTAAATTATTCTTATTTCCATGGTGAAATTAATCTTTTATCAATCTCATCATTTCTCATCTTGACTACTCCAACGTGCTTCTTGCTGGCCTCCCCATCACCCATCTATACCCACTTCAATCAGTAATGAACGTCTCCGCTAGACTCATCTACCTTCCACAATGACCAGTGTATGCTGCGCCTCTCTGTCAGTCACCCCACGGGATTCCCATAGCTGCCAGAATAACATTTAAAATCATCACCCTATCATATAAAGTCTTAAACAACAGTGCACCCCCTTATATCTCTCATCTCCAATACTCCCCCACCCGCCCTCTTCATCCTGCTAACGATGTTCTTCTTTCTAGCGCTCTTGTCACCTCCTCTCATTCCAACCTTCAGGACTTTTCTCGTGCTGCCCCTATTCTCTGGAAATCCTTGCCTCGCTCACCCAGACTATCTCTCTGCCTCAAAACCTTCAAAACCTCCCTAAAACACATCTGTTTATAGAAGCCTAACACGTTCCACCCTAACACGTCCATCACTTCCCTCACCCTCCTGCACCACACCCAAAACCTTTAGATTGTAAATTTGGAATAAAGAGATAAAAAGGTAAGAGATGAATTACCTTTGGTGGTTCGAACTCTGAGCACACAATGGTTTAGAATAAATGCTCAATTAAATCTTGTTAAATTTCCTTCGCCTAATATACCTTTAAAAGTATTATATACAAAAGTGGCGATAAATAAGTTGATTGGGACCAATGGGGCCTTAGGGTTGTTCGGAACTTATATCAAGAATCAAAGCTGAAAACTTTTCACTAGTCCAGACAAGTAATCTCCCCAGAACACAGTGGTTACAATACCTAACAATTAAGTATATCTTACATGAATTTAGATTTTCTGAAAATATTGTTAATCCCATATCTGATTTTGAAAAGTTGATTATTTCAGACGAAAACAATACGTTAATAACTAATTGCATTAAAATCTTAAAATACCATAAATATAACAACAAGTCAAATAAGATAATAAAATGGGAAAAAGCATTGGGATTAGAACTGGAAATTAAGGTTTGGTTTAAAGCATTTGAAAGAACGTATACTAATATAATATGTGTACCAATATGAGAAACATACTTTAAACTAATACAAAGGTGGCATTTGTCTCCTGAAAAAAACTGGCAGGAATTGCTCTTCTCCAAAATTCTGGAGAGTGTTGGAGAGGATGCAAAGAAAAAGGCACCCTCAAACACATGTGGTGGAGTTGTTTAAAAATTAAAAAAATGTGGGAAGAATGTATTCATCACATATCGTTAGCCATAAATTGTAAATTACATTTGGTACCAGAACTAATCCTTTTCCATATTTGCTCAGAGTTTATCAAACACAAGAAAATTGGCATTATCATTAATGTATTGACGACTACCAAATATATTGTGGCATTAAAATGGAAAAACATTGATGTACCATACTGGTCAGAGATTACAATTTTGATAGATAGGAACAAACAAATATAATTAAATTATCTCTGGTCTGATTCTAGGTGGTACATGAAGATAGCCAATAAATGGTCCCTTTGGGTTTGAGAGCATATTATTATAGGATTGGCCAGACATGGGTGGGATTGGGTTCTGCCTCCTCGACTCTACTAGACGTTCCGGGATTCTACTGTTTATTAGGGTTTTAAACTCTTAAGTCTCTCCCTTCCTTTTTCTCTGTAATGAATTATGTAATCAACATAAACCCTATATAATATACAAATGTAAAGCAAAATGTATATTCTATATTGTTTGTTATGTTTTAATGTATTATGTTTTGTATTGTAAGTTTGCGAGTTTTCAATCTTGCAAATTGCTTTGGAGAAAGTTTTATGTACACTGGATTCTAAACTCAAAGACAGGGCACTGCATCCTTTGCAAGGTGTTTATACCTTGCAAAAGTATTCACCCCCCCCCCCCCCCTTGACTTCTTATTTATTTTGTTGCATTACAGCCTTAAGTTCAATGTTTAGTTAATCTGAATTTTTATGTGATGGATAAGAACATAATATTCTAAGTTGGTGAAGTGAAATGAGAAAAATATATACATAAAGCTATTTTTTAGAAATAGAAAACAGAAAATTGGCATGTGCGTATGTATTCACCCCATTTGTTATGAAGCCCATAAAAAGCTCTTGTGCAACCAATAACCTTCATAAGTCACATAATTAATGAAATGATGTCCACCTGCGTGCAATCGAAGTGTCACATGATCTGTCATTACATATACACACCTTTTTTGAAAGGCCCCAGAGGCTGCAACACCTAAGCAAGAGGCACCATTAACCAAACACTGCCATGAAGACCAAGGAACTCTCCAAACAAGTAAGGGACAATGTTGTTGAGAAGTACAAGTCAGGTTTAGGTTATAAAAAAATATTAAAATCTTTGATGATCCCCAGGAGCACCATCAAATATATCATAACTAAATAGAAAGAACAAGAGATGGCCGCCCACCAAAACTCACAAACCGGGCAAGGAAGGCAATAATCAGAGAGGCAGCACAGAGACCTAAGGTAACCCTGGAGGAGCTGCAGAGTTCCACAGCAGAGACTGGAGCATCTGTACATAGGACGACAATAAGCCGTACGCTCCATAGTGTTGGGCTTTGTGGCAGAGTGGCCAGAAGAAAGACATTACTTTTAGCAAAAAACAAAATGGCACGTTTGGAGTTTGCGAAAAGGCATGGGAGAGACTCCCAAAATGTATGGAGGAAGGTGCTCTGGTCTGATGAGACAACATTTTTACTTTTCGGCCTTCAAAGAAAACGCTATGTCTGGCGCAAACCCAAAACATGACATCACCAAAAGAACACCATGTGGGGATGTTTTTCAGCAGCCGAGACTGGGAAACTGGTCAGAGTTGAGGGAAAGATGGATGGTACTAAATACAGGGATATTCTTGAGCAAAACCTGTACCACTCTGTGCGTGATTTGAGGCTAAGATGGAGGTTCACCTTCCAGCAGGACAATGACCCCAAACACACTGCTAAAGCAACACTTGAGTGGTTTAAGGGGAAACTTGTAAATGTGTTGGAATGGCCTAGTCAAAGCCCCCACTTCAATCCAATAGAAAATCTGTGGTCAGACTTGAAGATTGCTGTTCACAAGCGCAAACCATCCAACTTGAAGGAGCTGGAGCAGTTTTGCAAGGAGGAATGGGCAAAAATCCCAGTGGTAAGATGTGGCAAGCTCATAGAGACTTATCCAAAGGGACTTGGAGCTGTGATTGCCGCAAAAGGTGGCTCTACAAAGTATTGACTTTAGGGGTGTGAATAGTTATGCACATTTACTTTTTCTCTTATTTTGTCCTATTTGTTGTTTGCTTCACAATAAAAAAAACATCTTCAAAGTTGTGTGCATGTACTGTAAATTAAATGATGCAAATCCTCAAACAATCCATGTTAATTCCAGGTTGTGAGGCAACAAAACAAGAAAAATGCAAATGAGGGTGAATACTTTTGCAAGGCACTGTATTGTTTTTGTCTCTATCTGGAACTTAACCCATGCATAGAGCTATGGAATATGTTGGCACATTACAAATAAACGATAATAATAATAATCTTTTGTAATGTATAAAATATTTTGGACAATAGTAGAACTTTAATCTCCCAACAACTAGAATTTCTGACAAGTCAGAGAACCGGTACATCATTTAAAATTATACTATCACAAACTAAATATCCAAGGCACCTATGATCAGTACATTTGATCAAGTATTAAGATACAGAATAATCATTTAGATCAGTGGTTCTCAAACCTCTCCTTAATCCTCCACAGAGAGGTCTAGATTTCAATGTAACACTGTGTGAACATAGGTGAGGCAATTAGAGGCTCCATTGCCTGTTTAATACTAATTGCCCCACCTTTGTTCACATAGTGTTACATTGAAATCCCGACCTGTCTGGGGAACCTTGAGGAGAGGTTTGGGTACCATTGATTTTAGAGGTATGCTTCCCACTTTACTTTTGACACATTTTCCTAATTTCAGTTTAAAGTGTCAAAAGCACACCGTCCTGGATTTGCTAAATGTCATACTTGCAGTGAGTGTGCAATGGGGTATAGTTTTCATGGTGAACATCATTGAATGGACTAAAAAACATTCTCACATACTGCAATGACTATTTGATACCATCCTAGATGTTAGTAATTTTGTATATATATATCACATATATAGTTGTGAGCATGCGAGTTGTTGCTAACGCTTGCGGGCTTGCGTAGCGAGGGCAGCAGCTGAGGGCCTCAGTTGTTGGCATGGAGCGCCGAAGGCGCTCCATGCCAGCAACTGAAGCCCTTGCGAACTTAGCGAGGGCAGCGGCCGAGGGCCTCAGTTGCTGGCATGGAGCGCCGAAGGCGCTCCATGCCAGCATCTGCGAGCCTCGCAAACTTTACGTCGCAACGCAAACAACACGACACACCAATTACGACCCTCGCAAACTTTACCTCGCAACGCAAACAACATACGAGACACGTTAATACACATTACGACCTTGTAACACTCGGACGCAACTCGCGAACATTACAAAATTCAAAACACAATACATACACACAGCACATACATTAAAAGCTTACCTACAGCAACAGGGAGCATCCAGGACCTCAAAAAAGCAACTTACACCTTGATTTCCCTCACAATAAAAGAGTTTACACACTAAAAAATTTGCTAGGCGACAGAAAAAATTGCCGACGAACAAAACGAAAACAAGGCTACACACGCAAACACCATACGAGACACGTGAGCACACATTACGACCTCGCAAAAATCGGACGAAACACGCAAACATAAAAACATTTAAAACACAATAAATACACACAACACACACATAAAAAGCTTACCTACAGCAAGAGGGACCATCCAGGACCTCAAAAAAGCAACTTACACCTTCATTTAAATCAAAATAAAAGAGTTTAGACACTAATAAAATCGCTAAGCAAGAGAAAAAATGGCCGCCGAACAAAACGAAAACGAGGCTACAGCACTCTCAACACGTAAAACACCACAACACACTCGCAAAACACCATAACAAATTTGCAAAACACCACAAAAGACCTACGGATAATCCGGTAAGACGCATACCACACATTACACGCCATTATACGCGGAAGTACACCACTACGCTAACGGTTTCATCTCGCGCACGCACACTATTACACTGCACACATTCAGCACGCTTACACAGCAGCTCCACACCACTAATGCTGCAGCAACATCAAAACACATTGACAGCTTTTCAACACAATGCTTCAAAATAGGTAAAGTATATTCATTTATTAATGTATTATATATTTCATTATTGCACACCAAACAGCATTAGCTCACTTACAATTTCATTGCCGTAATTTTTTGATGGGTATATATATGTATACCCCGGTATATGCGTTCCTGTATGCAGGAGGCTATCCGAAAACCTAGCTAAATGGGGCATTTTATCGGCATACTGATGAACAGTAAAAAAAAAGCAAAAAAATGGCAAAAAAAGCATGCAAAACAAGGATTTAAATGCATGCTGCGCGATATCACGAGATTTATCGCTGTTAAACAGGGCTATAGCGAATCAGCTATGCGCACGGTATCGTTGTGCGGGGTATTACCGTATATATATCTACATGTATAAATGTCTAGGAGTTACCTGAAGTTGGGGTAGAGTCCTTCTCCCACCTTAATTAAGCTCTTCTGGCCCACTTCTTACCTGCATACCTCAATTTGCTGTTTGAGTCTGTGCTTGGCAATCCCCATATCTCTCCTGTCCTGCAAGTCAGTCTCCCCTTTTGAGGCATTCGTTTCACCTTTAGCACTCGTTCTCCTTGCTAATGTCTACTTTTGTCTTTTTTGGCTCTCATCGAGCCTATTGATGCCTCAGCTCAGCTGCTTCCTGAGCCTGGTGCTCATCGGCATCCAGTCCAATCCCCTCTCCCTTGGCATGCCCCACTATCCTGACCTCCAACTGTCATCTCAGTTGCCTCAGTCTCCTCTCCGCTGAATCCCTTTTTTTTTTTTGCCTTCTTATCAAGCCCAATGTTGCTGTAGCTCAGTGGCTTCATGCCCCCGGTGAATATTGGCATCCATATTTTGCCCCCCATCACTCACTAGGCCTATTCTCCCTATAGCTTGTCCTACCTAACATGCTTGCATTCCTTCACATTTAGACAACTGAAGTTGATATCAAACTTCATTACCACCATAGACGATCCTCAGTGCTCCTACCAGCACAAAACCACAAAACTGCTATTCCTTCTTGCCTAAGACCAAAGGGAAGCGGTGTACTTGCCCATGACCAAGCAATCCCCCTCAGATGCTTTATTGATTCAGTTTTGCATCTCCAGCCAATTATTTCTTCTATCATGGCTTCAACCATTCCAGAAAAGCCTTTTCCCTACCATGACTTTCTGGCCCTCTATGTAGGCTAGTTTTCTCTCAATATAGTATAGTACACCCTCACATTTTTGTAAATATTTTATTATATCTTTTCATGTGACAACACTGAAGAAATGACACTCTGCTACAATGTAAAGTAGTAAGTGTACAGCCTGTATAACGGAATAAATTTGCTGTACCCTTAAAATAACTCAACACACAGCCATTAATGTCAAAACCGTTGGCAACAAAAGTGAGTACACCCGTAAGTGGAAATGTCCAAATTGGGCCCAAAGTGTCAATATGGTGTGGTCACCATTATTTTTCAGCACTGCCTTAACCCTCATGGGCATGGAGTTCACAGAGCTTCACAGGTTGCCACTGGAGTCCTCTTCCTCCACTCCTCCATGATGACATCAAGGAGCTGGTGCATGTTAGAGAACTTGCGCTACCCCATCTTCCATTTGAGGATGCCCCACAGATGCTTATCAGGGTTTAGGTCTGGAGATATGCTTGGCCAGTCCATCACCTTTACCGTCAGCTTCTTTAGCATGGTAGTGGTCATCTTGGGGGGTGTTTGGGGTTGTTATCATGTTGGAATACTGACCTGCAGACCAATCTCCAAAGGGAGGGGATCATGCTTCAGTATGTCACAGTACATGTTGGCATTCATGGTTCCCTCAATGAACTGTAGCTCCCCAGTGCCGGCAGCACTCATGCAGGCCCAGGCCATGACACTACCACCACCATTCTTGACTATAGGCACCATGCTTCACTGTCTTTGTACTCCTCACCTAGTTACTGCTACACACGCTTGACACCATCAGAACCAATAAGTTTATCTTGGTCTCCTCGGACCACAGGACATGGTTCCAGTAATCCATGTCCTTAGTGTGCTTGTCTTCAGCAAACTGTTTGAGTGGCTTCCTTCTGGGACAACAGCCATTCAGACCAATTTGATGCAGTGTGCTGCGTATGGTCTGAGCACTGACAGGCTGACCCCCACCCATTCAACCTCTGCAGCAATACTGGCAGCACTCATACGTCTATATCCCATAGAAAACCACTCAATATGACGCTGAGCACGTGCACTCAACTTCTTTGGTCTGCCATAGAGAGGCCTGTTCTGAATGGAACCTGTCCTGTGAAACTGCTGTATGGTCTTTCCCACCGTGGTGCAGCTGAGTTTCAGGGTCTTGCCAATCTTCTTATAGCCTAGGCCGTCTTTATGTAGAGCAACAATTCTTTTTTCAGATTCTCAGAGAGTTCTTTGCAATGAGGTGCCATGTTGAACTTCCAGGGACCAGTATGAGAGAGTGTGAGAGCGATAACACCAAATGTAACACACCTGCTCCCCATTCACACAGAGTAACACTAACGAGTCACATGACACCGGGGAGGGAAAATGGCTAAATGGGCCCAATTTGTACATTTCGTTGCCAACCAACGGTTTAGACATTAATGGCTGTGCTTGAGTTATTTTGAGGGGACAGCAAATTTACACAAGGAAATGACAGATGCACAGTCCATAGGGTCACAGATACCACTGAGTAACTAGAAAACAACAAAAGTAAATTAAATATGTGTGTCAGAATTATTAGAAACAAATATGCTAGGTGTCTAAAGTAAATATAATAATAATTTTCACAACAAATGGATTCACTTACCTGCAAAGACACAGCAAGCATTGCCAAACAGTCTTGTTTTGAAAATAGATGGTATACCCGCGGCATTACAAATCACTTATTTAATGCATAATTCTCATATTCATATTAGACCTGAAGTTTGCATTATAATAGAAAATATACGTGAACATAATTGCATATTTCATACATTATCTACAAAATGCGTGTGTTTAACTTGCAGTCTCTAAGCCTTGTTGATCATTTCTGTTCCAACCGATTAGAAAAAACTGTGTTGGATTTACAAATGCCAGAACAAAGTAGGTCCGAGCATGTGCATAGTTGTAGGTGTAGCAATCACCTGTAGCTATGAATACAACTAAAAAAGACTACACAACACAAAAGTCATATTTTGAAAATAATCATAGCACAATTCCTAATCACATATATAATATAATATCATTGTATTAAGCTATCAACTGGTAAGACTAAAGGGAAATTCTTTGAAGGAGTGGTGTTTTGCTTAATGGAAGGCTGCAACGTCTATTTGTTATGGAAAAAAAATATATTGCTGCCCATTTCAAATCATCAAAAGCCAAGAGCAGTGGGGAGAAAGTCCCATATTCAATTGTAAGCCCATAATTACCTTCAAACTGAACTTTTGGCTGTGGGTCAACATTTTTCTAACCATGTAGACGTATTCAATTGTCACTAACCCGTATTTACATGCTCACGGGCCCAACACGCAAACCATGAACCCGTAAGCAGAATTTCAGGGCATGATCATGATCAATTAAGCAAATATTTTTTCATTGCAGATTTCCGAGCTTGAGACTGTTGTACAATTAATTCTATTGTCTTTCATTGTTTTCCCAGTATTTTTAAGTACAGTAGTGTGTGTTTATTTGCTTTTGCACTGCTACGAACAGGTGTTTAACCCACTTGCCGGTACTATTTAGTACTGATATAATTTTTTGACACATTTGCCATTTAAGGGTTTGAAGGCAATTGCGGGCTTGTTGAATTGTTGTAATTGAATATGAATATGGATTCTGCATCTTTAGCACTCGTAACATTTACAGGCTTGAAACATCAAACGAGGAAATAGGATGGAATAATGATTTTTGACAACCGCAGGGATTTTGAGCCTGTAACTTGCAATTGGAATGCGAGTAGCAAAATGTAGCCAACTGAATATCAGTAGCATTTACGCGCTCCATTACAGGCTCATGTAATTGCGGTTTGTACAACTGAATAGTATTTAATTAAGATGTGTCTGAACTAATGGACTTTTTACATTAGGCAGTTGTATTTACTAAGTTTTGAAAGTGGAGATATGTGCTTCTTGGAACTTCATTATGCTATTTTTCAGGACTTGTTTATGAGTCCCTCACTTGTTCTTAATCTCCCAAGTGAAACGTGGACAGTTTGTGTAGTTCTGTATATCCCAGATCAGTGGTTTTCAACAGCCAGTCTGCAAGCACATGGTACCCCTGGATCATGTAGGGTAGTGGAGCGGGACATCGCTTACTGGCAGCACTTGGAGGCATGTAATCAGGGTTTCATACATTGTTTTACCAGTACTGCGTCATCTCGTCTGTTGACAACAGTCATGTCCCGCGTACCTTGCCTTCCACGAACTTTCTTAAATCCACTGCTCCCATGTGGATTATTTCCTAATACTGTTCTGGTATAATAATAGATTTAAAAATTAATACACAAAATACTGTATAAATAATGATTTTATTCCGCAAAATATTTCTCCTATTTTGACCAGTCCACAAATATAAAAAGTGTATTTCTATTAAATACATCACAAACAAACATGCCAAAATAAATTATTAGGATTTTTGTTTTGATACTTTTGGCTGTCATAAAAGGGGATTCATTATTATTATTATTTATTATCAATCACCATTGCTGAAAATATAGAGTAAAGGAGTAAAGGAAACTCAATATGTGAAAAATCAGTCATACTGGTTCCAATGATTTAGCCCTGGAAACAAAAACACTTTTTTGGGGAAAAATCAGACCTTTGAAGACTCTGTTTATTGGAACAAATCCATTTTGTGCTTTTACTATCCCATCCCGAGAGCTGGCTTAAGAAGCTGTGTGTTTGTAGTTATCAAAAGAGGAAGGGTTAGGAGAGGAGGGAACAAGAAAAGTCCAGAGACTTTGTTAGATAATTGATACAATTGAAATTGGCACCACATCTCTTCCCTCATGGGCTCTAAAGCAGGCAGGTAGTATCAACAGCTCTCCATACAATAAATGCCTCTCTCACACACGCAATTTCCACCAACCTATCATGGATCCCTCCAGGGTCCTGCAGAGACATCTTTATGACATTTTTTCCTGCTTAATTATGTTCTTAGTCAGACAGTTTTCAAACTTATTATTTCTCAGCATACGGTGGCACCCAACTTTCAAACTCAATTATCAAACATGTCTACTCAATTATTTTAATAATGCTGCATTATATCGGACACCCCGTTCTTGCACATTCTCTGGCATGGTAAAAATGCGGAGAAGACGCCTCCTCCAACTCCCCGTGCCAGAGGAAACATTACATACAAAGCAGGGGTAACTTCAGTATAGTTGATACACCTAGCCCTTCCCTTCTTCCTTCATTTCTGGATCAGCCATACAACACCAGAAGCCAAGAAAAAACAGCCCAGTCCCTCTCAACCTTCTGGGATGCTTGATTCAAAACGTGATATGTTTTCTACAAAATTTATCCCAGTTTACTAAGCATGGCGGATAAATTATACTAAGCACTGAAAAAAACTGTCATATTACTCAATTTAAAACAAAATAACCTGCTGTAACATGAAAATGAAGGCACACTCTGTGTCCCATGAACAAGGTGTGCTTTGCCATTGTAGTCCCTCATATTTGCTAAGCGGCCCGTATCAGGAGGTCTGCAAATCAGAGCCAAACTCTCACAAACTCTACACTTATTTTAAAGGGTCACATTAATCTAATAATCTCTATTTTACAATCAAAAGATCATATTTTAATTGTTATGAAAACATATGTTTGTATTAAAATAGGTGATCTATACTCTCCGTGACCTTGCGAACCGCAACACACATGTTGATCCACTTGGTAATCATGGTAGAGATACTGGAGTGGGTTGCCAGTTATTTCTCCAGTTGGCCACAGCATACAGCTCCTGGTATTCCTATGTGGTCTCTCATTCAAGATCGTACATTTAGCGTCTCCTTCTCTGGCACCTCTTCTTCACCACTCCCTCTGTCTGTTGGCGTTCCCCAAGGTTCTGTCCTAAGCCCCCTCCTCTTCTCCATCTACACCTCCTCCCTTGGCACCCCCATAAAATCCTTTGGATTTCAGTATCATCTCTATGCAGATGATACTCAAATCTACCTCTCTGCACCTGATGTATTCCCCTCTCTTTTAGCTCAAGTTTCCAACTGCCTCTCTAGCATATCCTCCTGGATGTCCTCCCGTCAAACTCAACATGTCTAAGACTGAACTCCTTATCTTTCCACCCTCTACTACAGCTTCCACACCTCAAATATCTCTCACTGTTGACAACACCATCATCACTCCCACCTCCCAGGCCCGTTGTCTTGGGGTTCTACTGGATCCCGCCCTCTCTTTTATTCCTCACATCCAATCGATAACAAAATCATGTCAGTTTCACCTAAAAAACATCTCCAAAATTCGTCATTATCTTACAGAAGACACAGCTAAAATTCTAATACACTCTCTCATCATCTCTCAACTCGACTACTGCAATTCCCTCCTTGCTGGCCTACCCATCTCTCGTCTGTCTCCCCTCCAATCCATAATGAACGCCTCCGCTAGACTCATCTTAAATACCAAACGATCAGTGTCTGCAGCTCCTCTCTGTCAATCTCTCCACTGGCTTCCCATAGCTTCCCGAATCAAATTTAAAATCATGACCCTAACATATAAAGCCCTCAATAACAGTGCACCCCCTTATATCTCTGTTCTTGTTTCAAAATAATCTCCCAACCGCCCCCTTCGTTCTGCTAACGACCTTCTTCTTTCCTACTCTCTCATCAGCTCCTCTCACTCCCGTCTTCAAGACTTTTCTCGTGCTTCCCCATCTATTTGGAACTCCTTGCCCCGCTCCATTAGATTATCTTCCTGCCTCAAAACCTTTAAGAAATTATTAAAAACACACCTGCTTAAAAAATCTTTACCTTCAGCCTTAACATATACAACTGCAAATTTAAATGGTGTCGCTCAGTCGTGTCCGACTCTCCGTGACCTCATGGATAACACACCATGCTGATCCACCTGATTTTCATGGCAGAGATACTGGAGTGGGTTGCCAGTTCCTTCTCCAGTGGGCCACAGCATACAGCTCCTGGTATTCCCAGGTGGTCTCCCATCCAGGTACTGACCAGTGTGACCTCTTGGTTCCCTGGCTGGATTCGAACCTATGATGCTGTGGTGAAAGCACCTACATCCTAACCACTGGGTGTACTTAAATTATAATAAATTGAGGTACAATGGGACTATGTCCGGAAATCTTACAGGAAAGAATGGAACAGTGCATCTTATAGATGTCTGACTGCAACACATTGTGCTTGCATTCCCATTCAACTGAACGTAGATCAGATAATAGTGATTCATTAACAGGTTGTCTCAGTCTCATGTTACCCTTTTTCTCAGTTCACATGTAATGCAAAGGGGGATCAAATACGTTGCTTTTTACTCTTTTTCCGTCTGTTTCCGTCATGTTTATTTTCTTAAATTAATATAATTTATTTTATATACAAAAAAAAGGTTGGTGGTGCATACGACATATTACTCTGCATGCATGACAGAAAGTTTTAGACTACAGTAGCCCTTCAATTCCTCGACACTCACTGTCTACTGCATGAAGCGCGCATTGTAAACTGATAGCAAAGGGGAAAATTCAAGTGAGCAGGCGCGGCGAGCAGCTACATATTCAAGCAACAAACACAATATTCACCCATTGCATATTGCACCCATTGAATGTGGAAGAGCACACACTGTATTTGTATACAATCATATTTAGAATATACTCTTCCTTTACCAACTATACTCTTCCAACTTACCTTTATGGTGTGGCATTTAGGGGTGAAGGGGTATGCAAGTTGGAAAATGTGTATATATATATATATATATATATATATGTCGGAATTTGCGTTTATATCTATCTGTCAATCTATTAAAACATATCAGCATATTTAAATGTACATCAGTATATTTAAATGTACATATATATATATATATATATATATATATATATATATATATATATATATAGTACATTTATGTTCACATTTAAATGTCTAAAACAAGTTAAAAAAATTGCTTCATGCCCAGAATTCTGAGAAATACAGTTATTACAGTGCACTCTGGGAACCTTGGCAGGGACATGCAAATGTACCCACAAAGGCTTCACTCT